>CM038670.1:523576655-524776655 GCA_021605145.1 Aegilops bicornis | reverse complement strand
TCATCCACAAGCCAAAGTATAAACAATAAGCTTTCTTGAAAACTAACAAACTATGTTCTCAGTCATTGAAGTAATTACAATTCATCATATTTCAGTAATAGTCTATGTAAGAGCTTTGGGTTTAGCAAATTCCACATACTCAACTATCATATAGTCTTCCATGATTGCTGGCACTCAAAGCATATTTTTAGTATAACTAGTTTCCATCAGACACAGAGGAAGATGGGGGTTTAATCTTTCACCACCCAACACATTTATCTCAGGGACAATGTCAACAATAATAACTCATGATTACCTATATCAAATTGGATATGTGTGTGTGTGTGTATATATATATATATATATATATATATGTGTGTGTGTGTGTGTGTGTGTGTGTATGTGTCTAGATCTTTCCCTACCACATAATGCTTGCCAAGTGGAGAATAATTAAGGTTGGAATAGGGATGAATACTTTGACTCTTGTATAAAATTAAAGATTGAAAAGTAAAAGATAGGTCCTTCGTAGAGGGAAGCAGAGGTTGTCATGCACTTTTGAATTTGATGTGCAAGTTCTTAATGCAAAGGAACATCTCTTCATATTGCCCTTATGATACCAACCTTCATTATGTAGTCCACCGCTTTTATTGTGTTACCATCACAAGTTCGTGCAAAGCTTATTTTTCATTATAATAAAAGATTATATATATTTAGGAGCAATTTTTACTACTTTTGCACCGATGACAATCTATTTGAAGGATCTTATTCAATCCATATGTAGATATGGTGGACTCTCATGACAAGAAACTGGGTTTAAGGATATTTGGATGCATAGGTAGTATGTATACTCAGTACAGAATTTTGGCTAGCAAAAGATTATAAGCAACCACTACATGTTAGAGGATCCATAACAATATAACTTCTATGTGAATATAAGAAAACATAACTCATTACGATGTATTCCTTGTCCAGCATCAACTACTTGATTAGAAATAATTAATGGGGGTTCACAATCATAAAAGATGTCCAGGATAGTATATTTATATGTGAAACTTCTCTTCCTTTACTATTCTTTCATGAATTGCATCAATGACCAATGCTATGTTTGTTAATTTTCAATAAATTTTATCAATTATACTTCTTTATGTGAAGTCATCACTCCTCATGGGATTAGCATATGAAGCTTTTATTATCATTGTTGTGATCTATGCAAAAGAATAAAAGTAAAGAAACACTCACACTCATACTACTCTTTATTACAACTTTTAAGCATGATTACACCGTTAGCACTTGAATGAAACAAGCACTAAAACTATTTCATACTAACACTTTTTATTCTAAATCACGAAATAACTAAGTCGAACTAAGATATATGAAAATAAAATTCATGGTGATACGATACCGGGGCACCTCCCCAAGCTTGGAATAAGCCAAGGGTGGTGCCCATATGTAACACCCCGGATGTCATGCTACAGTAAACTCACAGTAATGTGCCATGTCATCATGATCATTTTAATTAAATTGCATTTAGGAATTAATACAATAGTCAAATTAAAAAATGCAAGTCAAATTATTATTTCTTTAAACTGTGAAACAAAAATGTTCGTTGGGTTGCAAATATTTTCTAAGTATTTGTCATGTAGAAACCAACATTAATTGGAATATTAAAATGCCACTAGCATCATTTAAACTGAACCATCGGTGTTTAAATTGGCTATTTCAAGATAAAAAATGTTTAGGCCATTCCAAATATTTCCAAATCTTCTATGAATGTGGTCTTGATTCATTGTCTAGTATTTATGTGTGGAATTTCAAGTTCAACAAAAATCGTTTGGATGGTCAACTAAATAGAAAACATAGAAGGAATAAAGGAAATAAAAAAAGGAAAAAGAAAATAGAAAATTGCATTGTGCACTTGCAGCCCGATGCTACAATGCACAACCCAGCCTACCGAGGGGGTCTTCCTCCTCCTCCCTCCGTGAAAGCTCACCAGCGCCTGCGCCCGCGATGCGCCATAGGATGGACGACACGACGATCCCCCTATAGCCCTGGACGCCTACTTAGGTCGCCCTCGACCCTGTCGATGAATCCTAGCCCTCCCTTTGACCCTCTTCTTCTCTCTCTTGCTCGATCCTAAGCCCCACCACAAGCACAGCCGCCGCCTCGCCATTGTCCTGCACTAGAGCAGCCCGGGTCGCGCGGAGTTGTCCAGCAGGAGCGTCGTCGTCATCTTCGTCTGCTATGTCAACAGACTGAATCGGACCACCACCGTATCATCGCCATCGCCGCCATCGTCCACCTCGTCGATCTGATCACCCTTGAACCTCCCCGGCCCCATAGACCCCTACGCGACCTCCCCTGTGAGCTCCCTGTCGACCCCCTCTACTTCTCCCTCGAATCCCCACTTGTAGTAGGCCGCCACACCCCCTTGATTGCTTGTCTCTATGTTGGTATTTCCCAGAAGAGGAGAGGATCATGCACCACAGGAACAGTAAGTATTTCCCTAAGTTATGTAACCAAGATTATCAATCCAGTAGGAGGATCCACCCACCCTATGTAAACAACACCTACACACAAATAACAAATACTTGCAACCCAGCGTGTAAGAGGGGTTGTTAATCCCTCCTCGGTATTGAGATAGATTAAATTGTATGAGATTGGATAAATAGATCTAACAAAAACACAAAATAAAATAAAGAAATAAAAAGTGCAACAAGGTATTTTTGGGTTTTGATATGATAGAAAATAGACACGGGGCCCGTAGATTTCACAAGAGGCTTCTCTCGAGAAAATAGCATACGGTGGGTAAACAAAATACTGTTGGGCAATTGATAGAAAAACAAATAATTATGATGATATCCAAGGCAATGATCATGTATATAGGCATCACGTCCAAGATTAGTAGACCGACTCCTGCCTGCATCTACTACTATTACTCCACACATCGACCGCTATGCAGCACGCATCTAGTGTATTAAGTTCATGGAAAAATGGAGTAATGCAATAAGAATGATGACATGATGTAGACAAGATCTATTCATGAGGAATAGACCCCATCTTTTTATCCTTAATGGCAACAATACATGCGTGTCATGTCTCCTTCTGTCACTGAGATTGAGCACCACAAGATCAAACCCATCACAAAACCTCTTCCCATGGCAAGGAAAATCAATCTAGTTGGCCAAACCAAACCAAAGTTTCGGAGAAGAAACACGAGGCTATAACAAACATGCATAAAAGAGTTCAACAAAGATTCAAATAATATTCATAGATATATCTGATCATAAACTCACAATTCATCGGATCCCAACAAACACACTACAAAAAGTCACTACATCAAAAAGAGAGAAGAAGCCATCTAGCTACTACCTACGGACCTGTAGGTCCATGGTAAACTACTCGCGCATCATCAGAGGGGCAAGGGTGACGATGAAGAACCCCTCCATGATCGTTGACCCCTCTGGAAGAGTGTCAGAGAAGGCCTCTAGATTGGATCTCGTGGTTCTGGAACTTGCGGTGACGGAAACTGTTTTCTCTCGACTCCCCTAGGGTTTTTGGGATTTAGAGTTTTTGTAGAGCTGATAGTCGGTGGAGGGGGTGCATGTGGGCTCCAGTACCAACCAGGCCACACCTAGGGCCTCTGGCGTGCCCTGGTGCCTAGTGGGCCCCATAGGCCCCCTCTGGTGCACTTCTTGGGCCTTCTGGGTGTCTACTGGCAGAAAAATATCTCCAAAAAGTTTCATGACATTTAGACTCCGTTTTAGTATTGATATTCTGTGAAGTAAAGAACAACAACTGGCACTGGGCACTATGTCGATAGGTTAGTCCTAAAAAATGATATAAAGTTGCTATAAAATGAAGATAAAACATCCAAGATTGAAAATATAACAACATGGAACAAACAAAAATTATAGATACGTTGGACATGTACCAGCATCCCAAGCTTAATTCCTGCTTGTCCTCGAGTAGGTAAATGATGAAAACATAATTTTTGATGTGGAATGTTGCGTAACATGTTCATCACATATTCTTTTCCTTTGTAGCATGGACATTTGGAATTTTAGATGATTCAAAGCAATAGTCTATAATTAACATGACGACATCAATACTCAAGCATATCAACAAGCAACCATGTCTTTCAAAATATCAACACTAAAGAAAGGTATCCATAGCCCATTATGCTCAATCATTGATCCATTCATGAAACACACTCAAATATTAACTATGCCCAATGCACAAGTATGATAATAGTGTTCCCTAGTTGGTGCTTTATAAGACAAGATGGAGACTCAATAAAAAATTGCATAAAAGTAAATAGATAGGCCCTTCACAGAGGGAAGCAGAGATTTGTAGACGTGCCAGAGCTCAAAGATTAAATTGAGAGATAAAATTGTTTTGAGAGGCATGCTTTTCCCATCAACGAGAACGACCGAGAATTCCCAATACTTTCCATGCATGCTAGATAAATCATAGGCGGTTCCCAAATAGAAAATAAAATTTCTTCCTTTTTCCACCATTCTTTCTCAATCCATGGCTAGCCATAACCACGGGTGCCTTCCATACCAACACTTTCCAAGGAATTTATTATTTGACAACATAAAATATTTTTTTCATTTCCCCTTTTACCTTGCCACACTCTTGTGCAATGACAAGTGAATAAACACTCGTCTTGAGAATGAAATATATAGCATGGAAAATATTGGCCACCCCTGCCGCTTCATGAGCGGTACGGGCACACAAAAAGGAAATTCATTTTGAAAATTAGAGTTGGCACATACAAATTTACTGGGAACGACATGGAAATACCGCATATAGGTAGGTATGATGGACTCATTTGGCACAACTTTGGGTTTAAGGAATTGGATGCACAAGCAATATTCCCGCTTAGTACAAATGAAGGCTAGCAAATAGATTGAGAAGCAACCAAGCAGAAAACGAAAACTCTCATAAACGAGCATTAAACATAACTAACACTGAATAATGCACCACAAGTTTGGTGTAAATTCATTGCATAACTATTGACTTTCGTGCTTGCATAGGGAATCACAAACCTTATAACACCAATATTCTTACTAAAGCATAATTACGCACCAACATGATTCACATATTACTATCTCCATATCTCAAAACTATTACAAGGAATCAAGTTTATAATATCCAATGATCTTCATGGAAGTTTTTATTATATCCCTCTTGAATATCTATCGCTTTGGGACTAATTTCATGTACTACCATTGCTACTAACAAAGCTCTCAAATAAATTTAAGTGAAGCATGAGAGAACATATTTCTTCAAAACAATTTTCATCTTTCAAAATAATATAAGTGAAGTATTGAGAGGATATTTCTTTAAAACTTTACTAACTCTCAAAATAATCTAAGTGAAGCATGAGAGTATTTCTTCAAAATAAAAGCACCACCGTGCTAAAAAGATATGAGTGAAGCACTAGAGCAATTCAATCGCTCAAAAAATTTAAGTGAAGCACATAGAGCAATTCTAACAAATCATAGCATCATTATGGCTCTCTCAAATAGGTGTGTCCAGCAACGATGATTGTGACGAACTAAAAAGCAAAGCAAGCAAAGACTCATATAATACAAGACTCTCCAAGCAAAACTCATGATATGTGACGAATAAAGTATAGCTCCAAGTAAAATTATAGATGGTCGTTAGAAGAAAGAGGGGATGCCTCCCGGGGCATCCCCAAGCTTAGTTGCTTGGTACTCCTTGAATATTACCATGGGGTGCCATGTGCATCCCCAAGCTTAGGCTCTTTTCACTCCTTATTCCTTCATCCATCCCGATCTCACCCAAAATTTGAAAACTTGAATCACACAAAACTTAACAAAAACCTTTGTGAGGTCCATTAGTATAATAAAGCAAATCACCACTTTAAGTATTGTTGCAAACCCATTCATATTTTATTATTGCATTACACCTATTGTATTCTAACTTTACCATTACTTATACCCCTTGAAATAGTCCATAGATTCATCAAAATAAGCACACAATGCAACGAAAACAGAATCTATCAAAAATAGAACAGTTTGTAGTAATCTGTACTTTAACCATACTTATGTAAATTCAAAAATTCTGAAAAATTAGGACAATGCAAGCAATTTGTATATCAAACTTTTGTAAAAAAATCAGAATTTTTTGTCACATATGTGATTTTTAAAAATTCTGCTATTGGACGGGAAAGTTTTTATTTTTCAACATGATCAGATCAACTATCACCAAACATGATCCTAAAGGCTTTACATGGCACAAACACTAAATAAAACATAAAACACAATCATAACCGTAGAAAAATTGTGTATACACACAAGAGCAAAAAGAAAAAGTGAAAAATATATTTTATTCATTGGGTTGCCTCCCAACAAGCGCTGTTGTTTTATGCCCCTAGCTAGGCATAATGCATAGATTCAATATTGTCATTTTTAGTTTTTGCTCCATAGGTTGCCCTCATGATTGTTTCATATGGTGGCTTCATTATTGTTCTTGGGAAGTGTTCCATACCCTTTCTTAGTGGAAACTGAAATTTTATATTCCCTTCTTTCATATCAATCACGTCACCTATAGTTCATTAAAATGGTCTACCATGTATTATGGGACAATACGGATAGCACTCACTATCAAGCACAATAAAATCTATGGGCACATAATTCCTATTTGCAAGAATAAGAACATCATTAGTTCTTCATAAAGGCTTTTTAATACTAGAATCCGCCAAGTGCAAATTAAGAGAACATTCTTCAATATTGGTAAAACCAAGCACATCACATAGAGATTTCAGAATTGTGGAAACACTAGCACCTAAATAACATAAAGCATTGAACTCATAATCTTTTATCTTGACTTTAATGGTGGGTTCCCATTCATCTATAATATTCTAGGAATTGGAATCTCTAACTCCAACTTTTCTTCTAAAGCTTTTAGCATGTCATCCACAATATGTTTAGTAAAAGCTTTATTTTGTCCATAGGCATTGGGTGAATTTATCATGGATTGCAACAAATAAATACACTCAATTGAATAACAACTATCATAATTAAAGTCTTTGTAATCCAAAAGAGTGGCAAATCACTTTTTAAAGTTTTGACCTCTCCAAACCCACTTTTATCAAATTTTTCAACAAGATTTCCACCCTCCGAATTATGGGGACGCCGTCTAGCTAAATTTGACTCTTCTTCAATCCCCTTATCATCAAGTTTAATATTACTGAACAAGGAATCAATAGAAGAAACACCAATCATCTTAACATCTTCATCATTATTATGAAAACAATCGGACGAAAACGCTCTTTGTAAAAATTCTCTTTAGCTCTAAGCATAGCGATTATTTTCTTACTTTCATCCATGGAAACATATACTGCTTTAATTGATTCATTGACATCAACCTTAGGTGGAAAAATTTTAATCTTGAGATTTTCTACATCATGAGTAATTCCATTAATGCTTCTAGACATATCATACATCTTATTCAACTTTTCTTCGATCGTAGTATTGAACTTTTTGAGCATTAATAAATTATTTAATATTACTCTCAAGATCAGAGGGCATCCTATTATTATAAGAAGAATTACCATAGGAATTTCCATAATTATTAGAGGAATTTCCAGGAAAAGGCCTAGTATTAAAATTACCTCTATAAGCATTGTTATTAAAGTTTTTCACGAGATAAAATTAACATCCACGGGATTAATATTTTGCTCAATCAAAGTAGACAAAGGCACATCATTAAGATCAACAGGAGCATTTTGACTAGCAACTAATTTCATAAGTGCATCAACCTTTTCATTCAACGTACTAATTTCTTCAACCGAATTGACTTTTTTACTAGTAGGTGCTCTTTCGGTATGCCATTGTGAATAATTTGCCATAATATTATCAAGCAATTTAGTGGCTTCACCCAAAGTAATTTCCATAAAAGTACCTCCCGCGACGGAATCTAAAATATTTCTAGAAACAAAATTCAATCTCGCATAATTTTTTTGTATAATCATCCACAAATTTAAACCATGAGTAGGACAATTTCTCAGCATTAATTTCATTCTTTCCCAAGATTGTGCAAAAGGTTCATGCTCAAGTTTCTTGAAATTCATGATCTGATTTCTAAGGGAAATAATTTTAGCGGGCAAAAAATACTTAGTAATAAAAGGATCTTTGCACTTATCCCACGAATCAATACAATTGCAACGAAAAGATGAAAACCAAATTTTGCATGATCTCTCAAAGAGAAGGGAAATAATTTCAACTTTACAATATCATTTTCCACATCTTTTTTCTTTTGCATGTCACACAATTCTAGGAAAGTGTTTAGATGGGACGCTAGATCCTCATTAGGACTACCGGAAAATTGCTCTTTCATAACAAGATTCAACAACACGTCATTAATATCATAAGACTCCGCACTAGCGGCGGGAGGAGCAATCGGAGTACTAATAAAATCATTATTATTAGTATTGGAAAAATCACACAATTTGGTATTTTCTTGAGACATCGTGACTACGCAAACAAGATTGCAAGCAAACAAGAGATCCAACAAGAAAAAGGCAAACGAAAAAGAAGGCGAATAAAAAGGCAAATATTTTTGTGTTTTTCTGAAAACGTTTTAGAAGTGGGGGAGATGAAAACGAGAGGCAAATGGAAAATAAAGTAAATTTCAAGGAGATGATATTCGTGATTGAGTAGTTGATAGATCTAGATGTGATCCTACCCAGCAACGGCGCCAGAAATTCTTCCTGATTGCTTGTATATGCGTTGGTATTTCCTCGAAGAGGAGAGGATGATGCAGCACAACAATGGTAAGTATTTCCCTCAGTTATGAAAACAAGGTTACCAATCGAGTAGGAGGATCCACCCACCCTATGTAAACAACACCTGCACACAAATAACAAATACTTGCAACCAAACGCGTAAGAGGGGTTGTCAATCCCTCCTTGGTATTGAGATAGATTAAATTGTATGAGATTGGATAAATAGATCTAACAAAAACACACACAAAAAGTGCAACAAGGTATTTTTGGGTTTTGATATGATAGGAAATAGACCTGGAGGCCGTAAAGTTCACTGGAGGCTTCTCTCGAGAAAATAGCATACGGTGGGTAAACAAATTACTGTTGGGAAATTGATAGAAAAGCAAATAATTATGACAATATCCTAGGCAATGATCATGTATATAGGCATCACGTCCAAGATTAGTAGACCGACTCCTGCCTGCATCTACTACTATTACTCCACACATCGACCGCTATCCAACATGCATCTAGTGTATTAAGTTCATGGAAAATCGGAGTAATGCAATAAGAACGATGACATGATGTAGACAAGATCTATTCATGTAGGAATGGACCCCATCTTTTTATCCTTAATGGCACCGATACATGCATGTCATGTCTCCTTCTGTTACTGAGACTGAGCACCGCAAGATCGAACCCATCACAAAGCACCTCTACCCATGGCAAGGAAAATCAATCTAGTTGTCCAAACCAAACCAAAGTTTCGGAGAAGAATTACGAGGCTATAACAATCATGCATAAAAGAGTTCAGCAAAGACTCAAATAATGTTCATAGATAGATCTGATCATAAACTCACAATTCATTGGATCCCAACAAACACACTGCAAAAAGTCATTACATTAAATATATCTCCAAGAAGAGAGAAGAAGCCATCTAGCTACTACCTACGGACCCGTAGCTCTGTGGTAAACTACTCACGCATCATAGGAGGGGCTAGGGTGATGATGAAGAACCCCTCCATGATCGTTGAATCCTCCGGCAGAGTGCCGGAGAAGGCCTCTAGATTGGACCTCATGGTTTTGGAACGTGCGGCGGCGGAAACTGTTTTCTCTCGACTCCCCTGGGGTTTTGGGGATTTTAGAGTATTTATAGAGCTGATAGTCGATGGAGAGGGTGCCTGTGGGCTCCACTACCTACCAGGCCACGCCTAGGGCCTCTGGCGCACCATGGCACCTTGTGGGCCCCACAGGCCCCCTCTGGTGCACTTCTGGGCCTCCTGGGTGTCTTGTGGGCAGAAAAAATTCTCCAAAAAGTTTTGAGGCATTTGGACTCCGCTTGGTATTGATATTTTGCGAAGTAAAAACAAGCAAAATACAACAACTGGCACTGAGCACTATGTCAATAGGTTAGTCCTAAAAATGTTATAAAGTTGCTATAAAATGAATATAATACATCCAAGATTGATAATATAACAGCATGGAGCAAAAAAATTATAGATACATTGGAGACGTATAAGCCCCCCCCCCCCACACGCCTGAGCTCCCAATGAGCTCGCGGTCGTCGCGCCCGTTGTCGCGCCCCCATGTGCCCTGGCCACGCCCCTGAGCCGCCGCGCATGCCTCCCGCATGCCCACACACACCAGCGCGCATGCTCGCCTACCCGCTGCTGCCCTAGACCGCCTCCAAGCTCAACGTTGCCACCTTCTCCAGCCGCCTCAGGCCGAGCCACTGCCACCGCTAGACGCGCCGCTCTGCAAGGCCTCCAACGCGCCCCCCGCGCACCAAGCTATCGCCGGAGTTGTGCTCCCGAGCACCTCTGCCGCCCTCTATGTCTCGCCGGCGTGCACACCATGCACACACATGTTTAAACTAGTGGGCTGGCTCACTGAGCTGTTAGCCCGCCTAGTTTAATTAAGGCATAATTGCTATTTAACACTAACGACACCCTAATAGACACTGACATGGAGCCCCGCCACTAACTAAACTAAATTAGACAACTAATTGTCCCCGTGTCTATGATGTGTGGACCCCTCCCTTCACTATTCATTTGGATAAGGTTTCTTTGAGTCATTTGACTCACCAGGCTGGCCCCACATGTCAGCCTCTGCGCACACTGATGGGTAGAGTTCTCTTTGTAACCATAGCAATTAGCTATTTAATAACTTCAAATTAAATAAAATTCCAGAATTTCAGAAAATCTTATAAACTTTGAAAAATCGTAGAAAATAAACCGTAACTCGGATGGAAATAATTTATATATGAAAAATGATTATAAAAATAAGAAAAGTCCGAATATGCCATCCACATACTTTTCACATGCCTCTAACACTGCAAACATGGAACCTTCCCCTCCGGATCATTTGTCCGATAACTGCCTAGAGCCGGGAAAAATTTCCCAGATATTTTCCCGCTCCATCTGTAACACCTAGCACTGCGTTAGGTCACCCTAGCACAGATATTGCCATGTCATGCATCGTGATGCATTTGTATGCTTTATATTTATTGTTTCTTGTCCCTCTTCTCTCTGATAGACCCTGAGACTGATGCTACTCCCGAGTACGACTACACTCCCGACGACCAACCCCTTTCAGCAGAGCTTCCAGGCAAGCAAAACCCCCTTGACCATTCCTATATCGCCCACTCTTTCTCTCTCGTGATTGCATTAGATTTTGCTACTGTTGTTCGATAGCTCCTATTCTGATGCATAGCCTGCTTTTGTAACATGCTGTTGTTACTTTACGTGTTATCATATATGCTTAGTATAGGTTGGTTAGTGATCCTTTAGTGACCCCTCACCCTTGTCCTTGTTGCCCCACTTTGTTACCGGTGACTTGATCAATGTGGTCAACGAGCAGAGACCAACACATCACCGGCACCCCCTTTAGTTGTACGACTCTGCAGAGCTACTATCGAGTACCGAGGGTGATGCCTCATATCCCACTTACAATGATATCTCTGTAGTGTAGCACATCGAGTGTGGTTAACTGAGGGTGATTCCTCACTCACCACTCCCGATGATGTCTCTGTCGTGCATCTCCTCAAGCGTGGACCTATTGAGGGTGATTCCTCCAAGTTCACCTTGCCATTTTACCTCAGGTGTGAACCTATCGAAGGTGATTCCTTTGAGTTCCCCTTGATGGTAAGGACACACTGTTACCTTAAATGTTACCCCGTTAACTGTTACTACGGGATTGAAGGGACGAGTGGTACCGCCCCGGTAGAGGTGGACCTAAGTTCCCGATAGTCTCTTCATAAGTCGGGTTGACCATGAGGTTACCCATGAGATAATGACGTGGCACGATCGAGCATGCAGAGACTGCCCTAGAAAGGGATGGGCCTGGCCCTTGTCATAAGTCCACGAGACGGGGCAACAAGATCACTAATCATTTCTGCGAGCTCCCAACACACTAACGGGTTTGGATATGTGATGTGAGTAGGCCTCTGGCCTTTTCGCACTAACCACCATGTGGGAATAAGTATGGCCACTTGGCGTCGTACGATTCTTCCGAAAGCTCTTAGACGTCAGTAGTTGAGTGGCGCGCACCCGATTGGACGGTAACCGCATGCACTTGTATAAGGAGGTGGGTCTACTCTAGTCCGCATTCGCAACACACGAGAGTGCAAAGGACGATAGTCCCATGACCCCTTCGCACTTAGGATTTAGACCGGCGTGTTGGCCTCTCTGTTGAGCCTAGGTAGGACTATGGTGTGTCGATCAACCGAGGTCGGGCATGACCTGAAAAGTGTGTCCGGCCAAAGTTAATCGAGTGTGTTGGGTAAGTTGGTGCACCCTTGTAGGGAAGTATATCTATCGAATAGCCGTGTCCACGGTAACGAACGCTCGGAGTTGTATCCCAATCTACTACAACTAGAACTAGATACTTGTGACACTAAACTGATATGATGGCTCTGGGATCGCTTCCTCACGGGGTAGACGAGGAAGGATCTATGGGCGTTGTTATTATATAGTTCTTACTTTATGATATGTTACTCTACTCTCTTCTGTTGCTACAAGATGCTGTAAGATGCTAGTCTTTGATAGGCTAGGCCTTCCCTATATTCTGGCAAATTCTGCAGTCTAGTCCACAAATACAACCTCTTCCCATTGATACTGATGCATACTTAGTATAGATCTGATGTAAGTCTTGCGAGTACTTTGGAAGAGTACTCACGGTTGTTTTGCTACCTTTTTTCCCATTACCCGATTGCTGTGATCAGATGACGGAGTGATAAGTCTCCAACGTACCTATAATTTTTGTTTGTTCCATGCTGTTATATTATCATTCTTGGATGTTTTATATTTATTTTATAGCAACTTTATATCATTTTTGGGACTAACCTATTGACATAGTGCCCAATGCCAGTTGTTGTTTTTTGCTTGTTTTTTACTTCGCAGAATATCAGCACCAAACAAAGTCCAAATGCCACGAAACTTTTTGGAAAAAAATTCTGCCCAGAAGGCAACTTGGGAGCCAAGTACCTGAGGGGATGCTCGTGGGGCCCACAAGGCACCAGGGCGCACCAGAGGCCCCTAGCGCGCCCTAGTGGGTAGTGGGGCCCATAGGCCCCCTCTCCACTGCCTCTTAGCTCTATAAATACCCCAATATTCTAGAACCTTAGGGGAGTCGACGAAAATTAATTCTAGCCGCCGCAAGTTCCAGAACCACGAGATCCAATCTAAATCCTTATTCCGGCATCTTGCCAGAGGGGAACACGATCACGGAGGGGTTCATCATCCTCATTGGTGCTCCCTCGATGACGCGTGAGTAGTTTACCACAGACCTACATGTCCGTAGGCAGTAGCTAGATGGCTTCGTCTCTCTTTTTGATTCTCAATACAATGTTCTCCTTGATGTTCTTGGAGATCTATTTGATGTAATGACTTAATGCAGCGTGTTTGTTGGGATCAGATGAATTGTGAGTTTATGATCAGATATATCCATGAATATTATTTGAGTCTTCTTTGATCTCTTATATGCATGATTATTATAGCCTCATATTTCTTCTCTGAAACTTTGGTTTGGTTTGGCCAACTAGATTGATTTTTCTTGTAATGGGAAGAGGTGCTTTGTGATAGGTTCGATCTTGCGGTGTCCTCACCCATTAACAGAAGGGATAGCGAGGCACGCATGTATCATTGCTATTAAGGATAAAAGGATGGGGTCTATTCCTACATGAATAGATCTTGTCGTCATCATGTCATCGTTCTTATTGCATTATTCCGTTTCTCCATGAACTTAATACACTAGATGCATGCTGGATAGCGATCGATGTTTGGAGTAATAGTAGTAGATGCAGGCAGGAGTCAGTTTACTAATCTTGGACCTGATGCCTATATACATGATCATTGCCTTGGATATCATCTTAATTATTTGCTCTTCTATCATTTACCCAACAGTAATTAGTCTACCCATCGTATGCTATTTTGTCGAGAGAAGCCACTAGTGAAATCTACGCCCCCCCGGGTCTATTTCCTATCATATTGTTTTCAGATCTATTATTCCAAAGCCCCAAAAAAATACCTTGCTGCACTTTTTCTTTATTTATTTTATCTTGCGTTTTTGTCAGATCTATTTGACAAATCTCATACAATTTAATCTATCTCAACACTGGTACAACGAGCTGCTATACAAATGGTTTTTAATCCCTTTCCACGATGGCATTCTGAATCGTCGCCTAGTGAGCGTGGGCGATAGGGGGTCCTTCCCACACGACCAAGAAACTGTCGGGGATAGGCCCTCCAGTCACACACGTTGGGCAAAATGAGACCGTGTGCGGCGGGCGAGCGATCAAATACAACTATACATGCCCAATCGGTTCCGGTTTCCATTTGTATGTACATTCCACACAGTCAATCCAAGGAATATGTTTTTGTTCTTATGTATATCCCACACAATCAATCCAAGAAGTACGTTTCCATTTGTATGTACATCCCTTTGTATGTACATCCCACATAGTCAATCGAGGGAAAATGTTTCCGTTCGTATATACATCCCACACAGTTTTATGTATAGACTCGTGTGTGATAGGTGGAACGATCACACACACTCTGCCTCGATTAACCATTTGCTTTTATTCAACTACATCACACATGATTTGATGAAGAAAACTGTATGGCATTGGGCTATCCATCACAACCGCTTTTACTACTATAACCATTTGCAAAGTTCCATGACCCATTTAGCAGGTTTATTAGTTTACAATTCATAATTCCAATATTGCGCAAATTCACATTTCACATCGAACAGTTGTTTGCCAATTTAATATCAGGCACATAGAGATATTTTAACATCATAGTACGATACCTACCTGAAAACAACACAGTACATCATATAGCTAGTTCACCTTCATAAGAACAATATATTCATTTCCCTAATCGATTGATGCATGATCAGCTAGGTTCGTCTTCTCCACCTCTGCTTTCAGTTCAGTAAGAACCTGTTTTGCATGGACCAACTGGGAAAGTGCCTCCTCCTTCGCCAACACGATCTTAGCAAAGTCTAATTTAAAAAATATGAGCTCATTCTCCATCTTCCTCTTTTTTCCTACATCTTGAAATATTCTTCAGCGTTGACAGCACTTTCTCTAAGCCTATCTCTGTTATCTTCCTCATACATTCTCCAGAGCTTTGCTAGGCACAACTTCAAAGACTATGGCCACTCTTGATCAACCCACTCCAGGTAAGAATACTTCTGCTCATCCTATAATATTTAAAACTAGATCAGTAACAATTGTAGGGGAATGGGTTTCTAGCAACATAGAAAATTAGCAAATACATATTTTGAAAAACTAAAGAAATAAGTTAATTATGACATATCTTCTAAAAAATATCAATGTGCAAATGAATTAATTGTTACTGAGACAACAACCAAATTCAGAAACATCATAAGCTATAATTAACTGCAACAACGCTACAAGTTCTTAGTCATGTAATATAAATAACAAATTGAACATTTTATGAGGAAGCTAAATATAACTGCAACAACATAATGACAGTTTTTGGATGACATCAAATTGATACTAACAGGTGTGTACATGCACAAATTTAGTAACATTGATCTAATAGCACTAAGGTCATCCACTATGTATGACAAAACCGGTGTCAAGACTACTGTTGCAACATTTCGCACCGGTGCCCTGCACTGGCGAGCTGATGCAGAGGAAAAAAATCAGGGAACCAGACTCCGGAGCACCTAGTTGCCCCGATGCCCAGTTCCTTCATGCCATAAAGCTTTTAGTATTTTACTGCTTGGCTGCTCGGATGTGTGGACCAAAGTTGGGTGCACAAACTGCTGAAGCGGTGCCAATTAATTTTCTAATGGCACCGCTGATGAGATGGCAACATTTTTTAGATACTAGGTAGAAACTGTGACACAGTCTTAATCACATCCAGAATAACATAGCACAGTGACAGTGTCTAAATCACATCTAAAAAATGATTTGTAACAATGATAGTGGGGCTAACCTTCTCTGCACATGCCAGAAACTTCGTCCCACTATCCACAAATTCAAACGCAACTAACTTCATGCATGGAGATTGATGGTGACAACAAGCAGGCAGATCTTCAGCCACCCCGCTCCATTTGTTGCAACTGATGGTCCTAGGGATCTACAAGAGGAAGAAATGACTCAAATCGATCGCGGGGTTAAAATCCTACATTCCAAATCATAACCTGAGAGAGAGAAGAGAGGCATACTCGGGTGGTGAAAGATTCGTCGTCGGAGGAGGAACCACTAGAGAGGTCATTGAAGAAGACCATGCCGACCACAACGGTCGGATGCGAGATGGTGAGAGTGAGGAAGCAAGCGAGGAAGCGGCTATATCTTGGGAAGGAAGGAAGGAGGAAAGCAGGGAAATGTGACATGTGGTCGTGGAGAAAGGGGGTGGGGAGGGGGTAGATATTTCAGCGGTAGGCCAAAAAATTTGAAAGGTGGAGGGAAACTTTGTGTGCGGTGCTGCCGGACACCATTCACTTTGAACGAATGTGTGCATTGCAAATGACTCTTCTACTTTACGTGCATGCGATGAGTTTGATCATTCAAATATTGGTGGAAATTTCCCTTGGTACTGTCCTTATCCATGACATTGCATAATTTAACATCGCTTGCTAATTTGGGCACACAGAAGAGCCTACATCACACAGACCAAAGTTACTGAATCGAGCAATTTTTGTAATTAAACAGATCCAGTTGACGTAAACATTGCTCTAATAAAAGACCAGCATTATAAACAAAGGCTAAGTACGCATAATTTTAACAAAACCATTGCTGCGCCGGCCAACACCTCGCCAGTGTAAGATGAGACGTTGATGACTTGTCCTGGCGACATACCGCCGTCGGTGGACTCCGCGTCCCCCCGGTTGAAGTCGACCGCGTCGTCGTCCTCGTCCTTGGCGCCACCCTCAAGGTTGTAGTACTTGTAGTAGTGGCTACGCTAGAGTTTGCGCTGGTACTCCATCACCGATTCCTCGACGGACATGCTCTTCTCAACCTTGTCCCGAGCCACGCACAACTCCTCCTCCCAGTGCTCCTCGATCTAAACCACCTCCTTCATCTCCAGCTCCATTTCGGCGATCTCATGAGGAAGCAGGCGCTCCATGGCCTCCGCCGCCTTTTCGGACGTGGGTTGCATGCTGGATTCCGAGGTGGCCTAGAATATCTTGGCGTGTGCGTCCTCGATCTTGGCGTGGATGGCCTCGACCCGGGCCACGACGACATTGGCAGCTCGGACGGCAACTCGAGCGCTCCTAGCATTTGCAGCCGCCATTGCAGCAGCTGCTATAGCCGTCTCGGCTGCTACAGCAGCCCTCTCTGCTGTCGCAGACACCCTCTCAGTGGATGCGGCCGCACTCAATCTTGAATGACGGCCGCTCTCGGCGCAGCATCGGCCTTTCGGGGAGGGCCAGCGCCGTCGTACGGGCCCTCACGAAGCGTTTCCATGGCATCATTCTTAGCAAGAAGGGGTTGTGGGAATGGGGATCAGGGATTCGTGGGTTCGGGGGTGACCGGCACTAGAGCAGATGATGCCGGCGAAGCTTATGGAGGAAGACTTAAGTAGACCCACGAATTTTCATTGCAAACGGTCCCTACAACAAACTGTATGTGATGTTGTTGATATTTTGTATTGGTTGTGAAAAACGAATTTGGGGTACAGTGGCAACGGATGGTGTTTTAATGTATGAAAAAATTTAGAGTACTAATACAACTGTCATGTCAAAATTTGGAAACTTTCAGGGGTCATTTAACCTTTTTAAGACATTTAAGTGATTTTCTAACCATTTAATTACCGTAATCCAAATTTGAACTACGTGTACATGCAATAGCTAACCATAATAGTTTGAAAAGTCATATTTGAATGCTTGTGTGCGAGTTAATTCCATGTGCAGTAAATTGGACGTATTTTTCAAACATATTGGCGTCACGGCTTGGACACAAAGCATCGAGTGCCATGGCATTAAAATTCCAAAAAAACAAAAATATCAGAAACACATGGAACCTTGCTTGACGTAATGGTAAGGTACCATGATGGTGTGGTAAAAAAATTGCCCGTTTGACGAAAGTTTGGACACACATCCCTCATAAACCGAAACAACTCACTAGAAGGGGCGTGGTTCCAAGAGGGCACAATGCATGTTTGATGACGAACCGGCGATAGCTTCCTCTTATGGCATTCAAAAAAATTATATAGTTAACGTGCACTAATACAACTATAATGTCAAAATTTGGAAAATTCCAGGGGTCATTTGACCTTTTTAAGACATTTAGGTGATTTCCTAGCCATTTAATGATTGTAATTCAAATTTGAACTACATGTACATGCAACACTAACCATAGTGGTTGGAAAATCATATTCGTGTACTTGTTGTGTGCGAGTTTTCCATGTGCAGTAAATTGGAAGGAATTTTCAAACATATTGGTGTCATGGCTTGGACACCTGCATGGAGTGCCATGGTAACACAAAATAAGCATTCGTCCCTTATATGAGTAAAGAAAATGTAAATATCTGGCTAGACAACCGGGCCCCACATGATTGGCACTCTATTTCGTGCCTCGAGGTTTGGAAGGTGAGTGGTGCGGGTTATTAATCAGATGCGGTTCTGTACTGGAAACCATAGCTATTAAGTTCACACATGACTTTTGCTGCGGGAATCATGTGCAATTCAAACTATAGTACTCGTAATTTCCGGCGACCGGCATGTGTACTATTTCCGTTGATCTAGATTCCGGCCGCCAATGAATACTAGCTTTCTCACGTCGTCCCGCCTACGTTCTCATCTACATCCTCCCCTCGCTCGCCCTCTCTCTCACACACAAATCTCTAACATGGCGCCGTCGATCTGCCCACGCGCCGACAAGGAGGCGCCGTCCCCGAGGACATTTAGTCAAAGAGCAGCGACGAGGAGGACCCCTATGGGCCGACGAACGAGGTTGCGCTGAACCCCCCAACTTTGGAGTGGTTTTGAGACCAGTACAATCTTTATCTTTGGAAATTGTTGTCACCGGCTGAGAAAGCCAAGCAAGTGGCGTTCAAGAAGGAGATGGCGAAGGAGGAAGCCAGGTACCCGGCGGCCTGTGAATCTTGTAAGGCCGCCTGGAAAAAGGAGGAGGTGGAGCTTTGGGGGTGGGCGCTTCATCATGCGGAGGAGGTGTACGAAGACGGGTACTTCGCGAGGAAGGTCAATGGTTCTAGGCGCCTCATCGCTGCATGGAGGTGAGCCGATAAGCTCCAGCGTGCCACCGGCGAGGAGCTTCGGTGGGCTCCCAACGAAATGGCACGATCGTTCGCGCTCGTCTGCCAGCAAGAGGCAGATCTGTATGCCAAGCGCTGCGAGGCAGAGGAGGCAGAGTACTGCCTCCGCGCTGGGAAGATGCCGCGCACCAGGGAGCTGCTGGCAAGGGGCTATGGAATACTACCCCCATGAGGGATTATTAGGTTTAGTATTGTTCGTTTTCAATTTTATACGTTGTACATGGTAGTTAAGTATCATCATGTATAAGTGATGATATTATATATATTCTGTGATGAACTAATGAACAATAAGTATATATTATGAATTCCATTTTTCTATCTGTTTTCATATACTAATTTGTATCTAGCTGTTATCATCCACATATACAGAATGGAAAGCATATATACACACATTGAAACATAACATATAAGAAGAAAATAGAGTACACACATTGAAACAGAGCAATATTATGATTGTTGTGAATACATAGTGCTCCACATCAAAATGAGTCAACAAGATAAATGCGTCCATAACCAACAACCCTTAACTACGGTAGCTCT
Source organism: Aegilops bicornis (assembly GCA_021605145.1). NCBI lineage: Eukaryota > Viridiplantae > Streptophyta > Magnoliopsida > Poales > Poaceae > Aegilops > Aegilops bicornis. The sequence continues at coordinate 524,756,645 of CM038670.1, read as the reverse complement.
TGGCTCTGTCTAAACTCATGCAGGCGTTTGTCTAAGCGGTCGACACTTGGGCCAAGGAGGCGGTCAAGCCTAGCGACCAACACGTTGGCATCGAGCGGACCGCGTACAAGGCAAATGGCGTGACCCATGCGAATGGCGCGGCAGGTGTCTGGTGCAAGTATGGCGCGGCCGGCCTCTGGTGCAAGTATGGCGCAGACGGCCTCTGCCAACTCCTGGCGAGGAATGGGGTAATCTTGGCGAGATTTGTACCGGCTCTATCGACAACAACAGGAAAGCGCTGATGGATCTGCTCTTGCTATGCAGCTCGCCATGCCTCTCACTCTGCGGCGCTCCAGCGGTCTCGCTGTGCGGCGAGCCGCAGCCTACCGGCGCAGACACGCCTAGCTTGCTCAGCGGTGCACCATCGATCATGTTATGCGGCGAGCTGCAGCCTCTCGGCGCCGACATGCCTATCTTGATCTGCGGCGCTGAAGCGCCATGCACCAAGGGTCTGCTCAACCCTGCAAATGACGCGCATCACGACGTTGTCCATCGTGTTGTCGTGGAGCGCCTCGGCCTGGACGGCTGAGGGAGTCCTGGATTAGGGGGTGTCCGGATAGCCGAACTATCACCGGTGGCCGGACTCCTGGACTATGAACATACAAGATTGAAGACTTCGTCCCGTGTCCGGATGGGACTTTCCTTGGCGTGGAAGGCAAGCTTGGCGATACGGATATGTAGATCTCCTACCATTTAACCGACTCTGTGTAACTGTCGGATTTCGGGTTCCGGCAGACCCTTGAGGTTCGAACACTGGGGTGCGCGCGGAGATCCAACCCTCCACCGTCTCGCACCTCGCCGAATCGCTGTGACCTAAACTACTAAACAAAACAACACAAGAGACACGAGATTTATACTGGTTCAGGCCACCATTGTGGTGTAATACCCTACTCCAGTGTGTGGTGTGGTGGATTGCCTCTTGGGCTGATGAGGAATAATACAAGGAAGAACAGCCTCGTGAGGGTCTGTTCTTGGCGGGTGCGATGAGCTGCTAGGTGGCGCTTAGTCGCTCTAGCTACTGGTTTCTTGATGAGGATTCCGGATCTCTCGATCTCTAGATCTCTAGCTGCCCTTCTTCCATATGCCTCTTCGTCTCTCTTCTTTCAGCTGCCCCTAGCTCTGGGTGTGGCTACTCCTATTTATAGGCGAAGGCCCTGGGCCTCTTCCCAAATATTGAGAGGGAAGGGCGCCAACAATTGGCCATTTTGAAGGGGAACAACGGGTACACTTATCCTGACTAAAGTTGGTCCTCGCCTGCCAAAGGCTCTGGTGATGACGCCTGCTTGGGCTCCACGATGACTCCCTTCCGGCCGTTGGGGCTGGTCTTGGTCTTGTTGCACCAAAACGGGTGCCTTTGCTTGATGCTCTACTTTGCATTTGCTCCCTTTGCACCAAAGAGGAAAGGAGGACATCATGGGTGGCGCCCGATCGGGCGCCCTTGGTCGTCATGGCTTGCGTCATGGGCACCTCGCGAGGTACCCTGCCTTGAACTCTCCGCCTCCTCATGAGCCAGCCTGACGAGGCCGTGCTCGAGAAGCTCCTTGTCGTCCGCCCTCATGAGGCTTGGCCCCTCGCGAGGGTCTTGAGCTTGCGTTGATGAAGATGGGCCGTGTTGGGCCTCCTTCGAGCCACGCCAGAGGGCCGCAGTGTGCAAGTCTGGGACCCCTGCTCCCGTAACGCCGACAAGAGCCCGGCCCACGGGCGCGCCTGAACTTGGCCGGCGAGAGGCGAAAGGGCAAGTCTGCGGCGTCGCGAGCCCCTAACAGCTGCGGACTTAGGCGCCAGCGTGGCGGTTGATTGGGCGCGTCGCGCCTCTGCAACAGCGTGGGTTGATAACAGAGCGGCATCTTCCTTTCCTCCTTTACTTTCTCCGATTGCTGCTCAGATCCCTTTCTTGCGCCTCTCCTCTCTGCTTCCAAGATCTTGAGATCCACTCCTTTGCATGCCCTAGCCGATCATGGCTCCTCGCCAAGCCCGGCGGAGCTTGGTACTCTCTGCCTTGGACCCGCCAAATGTGTCGAGGCGAGCCTCACCGGTGCGCCCGGATGGCGGAGGCGCAGGGCGCCAACGGAACGGAGGCGTTCAAGGCGGCTCCTCCGCCCACGAGGGTCGGGGGAGTACCTTCTACCGTTCTTCGTGAGCGCCATCATTGCTGGTCTGGTGCCTCCCTTTTCTGAGTTCTTCTTCTCCGTCCTCCATCACTAGAACATTCAAGCTCTGCACCTCCATCCCAACTCCGTCCTTCTTCTGGCAATCTTCGCCTACTATTGTGAGGCCCATGTTGGGGTGAAGCCCTCTGGTGGCCTTGCTGCGCCATTATTTCTCCCTCCGAACCTCCCGTGGTTCCGCCTCCGCGTCTTGTGAGCTTAAATGCTTGTCTGGCCGGAGCTATCGCCATTTCAAACCCCAGGAAGCGGATTGAGGGCTTCGGGAGAAAGTGGGTCTTGGTGGATGCTGGGCGCATCCACCCACGGCTGATCTCGCCTAAGCACCCCGAGAGCTCCGGACGATTGGTCCCGAGTGGAGCTTCTCGGATCCCAGCCTTGGTGGCCTGGAGAAGATGGACACAGATCTGAAGCCGGCCAACGCAGTGGCGGCGGCCGACCGGTCTTGTCACCGAGGGAGTTCTGGAGCATCAATGGCTCCGCTTCGCGATGCTCGCTTCCGATGTGGAGGCCTCACTCGAGCCCCGTGGTCCTGGCCAGCGAGGATCTGGCGACGGTCCTCCAGTCCTTGGTTGGGGGCGACGTGGCGAGACTGGAGGGCGCCCCCGCGCCCTTGTTCCTTCGCGAGGATCGGGAGCAGGTAGTGGGGCCCATGCCTGTCTTCAATGGGACGGGCCCGTGCCTGTGGAGGCTCCGAAGGACCTGGTGGACGTGTCCTCTTCCGAATCCAGCGAAGAGGTGGAGGAAAGAGAGCCGGGAGAGGGGGTTGATTTCGGGGCGGAGTCAAGGGCTCCCCCCCTTCGGCGCAGGTCCCGCACTCTCCGCCTCCCCAGGAGTGACGACGACGAGGATGAGGATGAGCAGGAGGCGAAGCCTTCCCTGGTCAGAAGAAGGACCGGATGGGCTGGTCCCCAGGTCCGCCCGGCCCTGTGGCAATCCGCCAGACGCCTCCTGCTCCCGGGCCCCTTGAAGCCGATCCTGCAGCCGGCTCTCGGGCTTCAAGTATGGCGGAGGTTGCTCGAGCTTCATGAGCAATGACCAGTAAGTGCTTGATTCTTTTCCTATTCCTTGCTTTGTCGCTGAGGCTTGATATCTGTATCTCTTGGCTAGGCTGGCGCCTGCGGCGAAGAAGCTAAAGGGGGCTCCTGAGGCCCCATCCGTGGCGGTGCCTCTGCCCGAGAAAGAAGGAGATCGTGACGCACATGCCTCTCCTGCCCGGGCGTCCTCGCGAGGCTGGGCTGAGCCCGCTGGGGCGAGCTCAGCCCCCTTAACCCAGGCGTCTCCCGAGGTGCCCTTGCTCGGCACTGCCTCCATTGTTGTCGTGGCGCCGCCGGTTCCGCCTCGGTATGATGGTCACACAGCCGTCTTCTCCTCCTACTCCACCGACCGCTGCTCCTCCGAATCTTTGTTACGGATCGCGCCGTTGCGGACTGGACCGCTGGCAGGATCTTCTGGGAGCCGACTCCCGTCTGATGGCTGGGCGTTTGGAGCTGGCTTCTGGCTGGATTCGCTCCGATGCTTCGATTCGGGCAGCGCTGGTCCAGGCCTCGACGGCTTGCGACGAGGAGAAGCAGGCTGTCCGTGAGGCGAAGATTACCCGCGATGCTGCCCTGGGGGAGGCAGCTAGCATCCAAGGTCGTTGTGAGATGCTGGAGAGCGAGCTGAAGGGCCTGCAGAACCAGCTTGCCGAGGAGGCCCGCCTCCGCCAGGAGCAGGAGGAAAGCATGAAGGCTCGCGAGGCGGCCGTCAAGGACCGGGAGGCCAGGCTCAAGAAGCGTCGCGACCGCCTAGGCGCGCTGGAGCAGGAGCTGGAGGCGAGGAAGGTCGAGCTGGACGACAAGGCGTGGGTTCTTGCAGAAGATCGCGTGGCCTTCACGGATATAGAGGTGAAGGCTCGCTCTTTCTTGAGGGCGCTTTCTGACGGCTGACTGGAGAGTCTGGCGGCGGCGCCGAGGATGGTCCCGCCAAGCTGCTTCCCTTCTGGTTCAAGCTCTTGAAGATGTCACCCTTGGCCTTGGCCATACAGACGAGGCCGAGGCGGCGTGTCTTGTCTTCTGCGGCGGCAGCAGCGGGTCCTCACCCACGTCTACCTTCGCGATCCCAGCGTCGACACTGGACAGCTCTTTGGAGCCAATAGCGGCGAGCATGCAGCCGCCATTGCCGAGGCTGTGAAGGGTCGCGGAGGCTCTGTTGGGAAGTTCCGGGCCTTGACACCAAGCCGGGCGAGGCGCTGCCGGCCCTGCTGCTCCACGAGGCGAACCCACTCCGCGCTACTCCACCGCCGACAAGTGACTCCGTTGTGGCTCCTGTCCTGCCTTTAATTCCTGCACATGTATCATGCCTTGGGGAGGCGTTTAAACTTGCATTTGGTATTGCGATAACAGTGTGGACTATAATATTTGCTTTTGAATTCCTTGAATTTTGCGCTTCCTACTTGCTTATGCTCTACGCCGGTAGAGCCCGGCCCCGCGCATACCTCAGCCGCCGTTAGCCCCGACCGGAAACCAGGACGGGATCAAGGAGTGAGGGGCTACATGACAAGTTAGGCTCATGAGTCGCGATGCTCAGGAGTCCCCCTTGGTGCACGAACAGCAAGTAGGGAGGTGAGACGCGGGCGGATCCACCGTTCTACGTCTGAAGAGCCCGGCCCCGCGCATACCTCAACCGTCGTTAGCCTTTCGGAACTAAGGGGTGAGGGGCTACATGACCAGTTAGGCTCCTGAGTCGCGATGCTCAGGAGTCCTCCTTGACGCTCAAACGGCATTCGTACCTTGGCTCCGCTCGGGGAGTGACGTCTGACGAACCAGGCCGGGGTCTGGCTGGGTGGCGTCGTCTGGGCGTGACCTGCGCAGCCCGTGTCCAGCCCCTCGCGGCGCTCCCGAGGGGAGGCGTTGCGATGAGGCGGACACCAGCTCTGGGCTCCACGAGGTTGATGCGACCCGAGGCCACCCTCGGTTGTTTATCACCGGCGGAGCATAAGCGCTTCGCATGCGTCTGGGCATAGCCGCTCCTCGGCGATGTCGTCGGCCAAATAGCGAGCATGGTGCTTCCATCAGTGCGTGGGAGGGGCTCCCCTCGGGAGGAGCCCCAGGCGTATCTGACCCACCACGACACGTGGGCTGGCACAAGAGGGGCCGAGGTGTATCTGGGCACCCTTGAGCGGTAGCGGGACTCACGGGGCCCTACCTCAAAGCGGGTTGCACTGGCTCTGGGCCTTATCTTCGAGTGTGTTCCTGCAAATTTGGCGGATGCGGTGCTCTCGTCTTGGTCCCGGCTCTCGGGCTGGTCTCGGCCGTCGGCAAGCTGTGTCGCGATGCCATTGACAAGACCAGAGGGTGAGGGCTGGAGAGCCAGTAGGAGCCCTGAGTCGCGATGCTCAGGCACACCCCCCCCCCCCCCTTTAACGTGCAAGATTCCGTCATCCAGGAAAAGGCACCAAATAAAAAGCATGGTGGAACGAGAGCATAATCCTAAGGAAAACGCAAGAAGGATACATGCTGCTGGGGACAGGCCCGAGCGGCTTGGGGATGATGCAGCCAGGGCGCCCCAACAGATAGGCTAATGACATGAAATAAAAGGATACATGCCACGAGGCGGACCCACGTGGCACAGGAATAATGCGGCCCTGAAGGCGCTCCCAGCCGGAAATAAAACTTAAAGATGTCACCTGGTGATGTTGGGGACGAAGGGGTGTTGGTGTAGCAGACTCGGTGGGCTGCGAGAGCCGATCCTCACGAGCCCCCAGGCCCGGAGGCCTGGATCCGGAGGCGCTGGCGGCTCCTCGGGGGCCATCTCCATCTCCGCCAGGGCTGCGGCGTGCCTGACCTCTCGAGCCTCCAGGATGGCCCTCATGAGATCTGCTGATGCGCAAGAACCGCGTTTAGCGAGCCGTGAGGCATGCGCCGCGTAGCTGTGGGGCGGGCCTCGCAACATCCCCGCTCGCGAGGGCCAGCCGGGCGCTCTTGAGACGCAGCTCGGTTGAGCCACAGTATGTCGATGCAGACGCGCAGCCCACCATCCTCGCTGGATGGGGGGCCACAATGAGTGGCGGCGGCTGCCCCTCATGACCCTTGACTCCTGTAGCTCTGACTGGCCTTGCTGATGAACTCCTGAGGGTTCGGCCCTCCTTGCCTTGCTCCTGCTTGCGGGAAACGTGCTTCGAAGCACGCCTCCATGCGGTGCCCAAGCGCCTCCCTCGTGACCTTGGCGAGGTCGGCGGCCCTCCAAGGGAGAGCCCCCGAGCCCAGCCTGAGGAGGGCGCCGGGCGCACTTTCCTATGCGATGGAAGGAGGCTCCCACTGGCCCGGTGCGGGCCCTGAGGGGCCTACCTCTTGAGGAGCCGGGCCGGTCGATGTCTTCTTCTTCTTGGGTGCGGCCTCGTGAGGCCTCCTGCTGCTGTGGTGCAGGTCTTCTAGCGATGCGGCTGAAAGGCTCGCTCCGAGGAGCACATGCGTCTCTCTCTTCACAGGCACCGTGATGACCCCGCCGCTTCGGCATCTTGAGGACGTTGTAGCCGTGGTGGGTTACGGCCATGAATTTGGCCAGCGCCGGATACCCGAGGATGGCGTTGTATGGCAGGCGAATGTGGGCGACGTCGAAGTCGATGAGCTCGGTGCGGTAGTTGTCGCGAGCCCCAAAGGTGATAGGAAGGCGGACCCGCCCGATCGGGACCGTGGAGCCGTCGGTGACTCCGGAGAAAGGCTTGGTTGGCTGAAGTCGATCGTAAGGCACTTGAAGATTGTTGAATGTTTCCGCAGACGGGGCGTTGAGTCCTGCCCGCCATCGATGAGGGTCTTGGTGACCAGCACGCGTTCGCGATGATTGGGGAACAAAGCATCGGGAGAACTCCGGTGTGGCCGCACACTTGAGCTGATCCGCTGAGCTGAACGTGATGGCGCATGCCGACCACACGAGAGGCGCGTGGCCTCGAGCTTGGGGAGGACTGCATTCGCCAGGCGAACTGCTTGAAGATGCGTTGAGAGGCTGGGGCTTGAGCTCCGCCCGGGATGCAGCGATCGCCGCGCGGTTCCTGGAAGCCCCCAGCCCCCTCGTCCTGATGACGGTCCTCATTTCTCCTTGGCGGCGGCAGCAGTGGAGGGAGGCATGCGTTCCCCTGCGGACGATCCTCGCGAGGCTGATCCCTCCAGCCTCCCTCGCGAGGCGGGTCTTGCCAACGGTCCTCGCGAGGTTGGTCGTGCCACCCTTGGCGCGGGCCGCGGTCTTCCCAGCGTCCTGCATTCCTTCCTCCTCCTCGGCTGTAGCCCCGGTCGCTGCGCTCGGGGCGTCTTCCGACCCTTCCTTCGCGCACGGCCCGGAGGTCTTGGCATTCATTGGTGTTGTGGGTGTGGAGGTCATGGCACAAGCGATGCGGCGCCCTTGGAGGACTCGGGCTGATCTCGCCTCGCTTGGTGTCTGGTTCGGCCGCGTACGGCAGCCCCTTGCGCTTCACGTCCTTGGCCTTGGACTTCTTCTCCTCATCGGGATCCATGGCGGCAGCTCGAGGAGGGAGAGGCGCCCTCCTCAGCCCTGGCGCGCCATTGGTCGCCAAGTTGAACAGCTCGAGGAGGTGCACAGATCTTCATGCATCGCCAGCTCCTCCTTCATCTTGACATCGCGCCGCGCCCGTCGGAGAAAGGCAGAGATGATGGCCTCCTCCGTTACCACAGGGATCTTGAGGCGTGCGTTGTTGAAGCGGCTGGATGTACTTTGCGGGGTTTCCCAGCTCTTGCTTGATTCGGCGCATGTCGCTCGCGGCGGGTGGCCGGTCGCGAAAGTACCTGAAGTTGGCGATGAAGCGGGGCGCATCTCGGCCCAGGAAGAGATCGTGCACAGGGCGGTTCAGGAGCAGTGCGGGCTCCGTCCTTGAACGCCATGGGAAACCAGTTCGCCATGACCTTTTCATCCCGTTGGCAGCCTCAATGCCCAGCTCGTGGAGCTGGAGGAACTCCGTAAGGGTCAGCTGCGCCCGTCGTGGCGAGGAGGCAGGTCTGGCTTAAACTTGGTGGGCCCACGCGACGGCGGCTTCGGAGGTGAAGGCGCGGCAGCCCGCCCGTGGCAGCTGGGGCCTCGGACGACAGAGAGCTTGGTCTTGCGGGCCTCCTGCGCGCGGTAGGGGCAGCCCAGGGTCTGACGTCTTGCGGAGCGGGAGCGCTGGCAGCTTGTTGTGGGCGAGGAACTTCTTGACAACTCTGCTCTTGCAGCGCGGCGCCTGGCGAGCAGGTTCCGCCCAGGCTGCGCGCCTTTGGGCTAGGGCGCCTTCTTGAGGAGGAGGCGGTGGCGCCCGGGAAGTTTCATCGCCAGCGGCGGTGCGGTGCAGCGAGGCCGACGGTGCGGGGGCGCCTCCTGCAGCGCGGACGAGCTCGGCGACTCGGTCGAGCCATTCTTCGTAGACGTCGTCGACGGGGCGGTAGCACAGGAGCTCGTTTGCCGCGATGACTGCAGCCCGGGCCTCCATGGCCGCTGGACGCTGCGTGACGGCGAAGAACCAGCGAGGGTGAGCGGCGTGGCGGTGCGGCCGTCCCGCCTCATGGACGGGTGCTTTGAGATGATGCTTGCTGCTCGTTCGCCGGGCCGGTGGCGGCGTTGACGGCAGTGTGACGGGAATGACGAGGCGCCCGCCGACGGGAGCTATCTGGCGACATGGGAGGCGAGGCGGCTCGGTGCTTGCAGCCCGGCAGGCGTCAGACATCGTTGCGGTGGTCGGGGAAGAACGAGGCGACGAAAGGCAGATTCCGACGCACCCCTACCTGGCGCGCCAAATGTCGGATTTCGGGTTCCGGTAGACCCTTGAGGTTCGAACACTGGGGTGCGCGTGGAGATCCAACCCTCCACCGTCTCGCACCTCGCCGAATCGCTGGGACCTAAACTACTAAACGGAACAGCACAAGAGACACGAGATTTATACTGGTTCAGGCCACCATTGTGGTGTAATACCCTACTCCAGTGTGTGGTGTGGTGGATTGCCTCTTGGGCTGATGAGGAATAATACAAGGAAGAACAACCTCGTGAGGGTCTGTTCTTGGCGGGTGAGATGAGCTGCTAGGTGGTGCTCAATCGCTCTAGCTACTGGTTTCTTGATGAGGATTCCGGATCTCTAGATCTCTAGATCTCTAGCTGCCCTTCTTCCAGATGCCTCTTCGTCTCTCTTCTTTCAGTTGCCCCTAGCTCTGGGTGTGGCTACTCCTATTTATAGGCGAAGGCCCTGGGCCTCTTCCCAAATATTGAGCGGGAAGGGCACCAACAATTGGCCATTTTGAAGGGGAACAACTGGTACACTTATCCTGACTAAAGTTGGTCCTCGCCTGCCAAAGGCTCTGGTGATGACGCCTGCTTGGGCTCCACGATGACTCCCTTCCAGTCGTTGGGGCTGGTCTTGATCTTGTTGCACCGAAACAGATACCTTTGCTTGATGTTCTCGCCTGTGCTTGCTCCCTTTGCACCAAAGAGGAAAGGAGGACACTGCGCGGGCTGGTGCCCGACTGGCGCCCTTGGTCGTCATGGCTTGCGTCATGGGCACCTCGCGAGGTACCCTGCCTTGAACTCTCCGCCTCCTCATGAGCCAGCCTGACGAGGCCGTGCCTGAGGAAGCTCCTTGTAGTCCGCCCCGCGAGGGTCTTGAGCTTGTGTTGATGAAGACGGGCCGTGCTGGGCCTCCTCCGAGCCACGCCGCAGGCCGCAGGCAGGCAAGTCTGGGGACCCCCGTTCTATATAAACCGGAGGGTTTTAGTCCGTAGGACGAACAACAATCATACCATAGGCTAGCTTCTAGGGTTTAGCCTCTCTGATCTCGTGGTAGATCCACTCTTGTACTACCCATATCATCAATATTAATCAAGCAGGAGTAGCGTTTTACCTCCATCGAGAGGGCCCGAACCTGGGTAAAAACATCATGTCCCTTGTCTCCTGTTACCATCCGCCTAGACGGACAGTTCGGGACCCCCTACCCGAGATCCGCCGGTTTTGACACCAACAACGGCCCATTGCGCCTTCTCGTTTTCCTTGTCAAGGAGGTTGATGGCAGATGCGGCGCTTTGGTGTGTTGGCATGCTTGGAAAAGGTGGATGTGCTAAAGGCTGTGCTTGTTGTCCCGGTGCATCGGGCGCCGCCGGTTTATGCACAAAATCGTTGGGTGGCGGCGGGAAAACGATGAGGAAATGGTGGGAAACAGTGGTGTGTTCATAAAACGCCATCAAGTAATGGAAACTTGGCATAGAAGGAACATCGAGTTAGCACAACGTGTGCAGGTACATTGCTCGCCCAAGGCTATGATCCATATACTTGTGTGCCCAACAGAGCACACTATTCATAGTAAAGAATATTGTTCCGTTTATCCTAGTAGATAAGTGGCGGCAAGCGTCACAAGAAGAAGTAGATGATGATTAGATGATCGTTTATCCTAGTTAATTATGGTTTACTTTGGTGTGTGGAAATGTCATGTGTGTACTAGCCACCTATGTAATAGTATGTTTGCCGCGTATCACACACATCTTGTTTACATAAAACGTTTCTGTTCTCTTGGCTCAACACAAACAGTTTATCAGAATGAACTGTATGCCCTCCATTGCACACACCATGATCTGGCTGGACCGTTTCTGTTGCATTGCCTAATCAAAGACAGTTCATCTGAGTGAACCGTATGCCATATATCACACATGTCTTGATTTGGCTGACCATTTCTGTTGTGTTCCCTAATCGCAAACAGTTTACCCGAGTGAACGGTATGACGTGTATCGCACACACCTTTATTTGGCTGACCGTTTCTGTTGTGTTGCCTCATCGCAAACAATTCTTATGGATTAATCGTATGCCACGCATCACACACGCAACTATAATCTGAAACATGTTTGATGTCTCCGCCATCGCAAACACTTTGTATCATTTTTGACGGTTTTATTACATCACCGTTTGCGATTAACGCATCGCACACGGTTTCGTTGAAGGGTCTCTGATTGGAGTGTCGCGTTAGCGGCATCCTGCAGTAGTGGGTTGCAAGTATTTGTTATTTGTGTGCAGGTACTGTTTATATCACTACAAAAAAAAGACACATCCGTGACATTTTGGGCCGAACGAAATTTTTTTCTGTCATACATATGACACTTCTATGACAATAATTGTGACAAAACCTGGTATCATCATAGATGTGGTGGGCTCCTACTTCTATGATAAAAAATCATGACAGAAAATGGGCTTTTCGTCACAGGCGGGCGGAGACGCAGCCTGCATGACATTCTTTGGGCCGTCCATGACGGAAAAAACCATGGTAGAAGCGAGGGGAGGAAAATTTTGGGGAGTTGCGGTTACGGTGGGAGGTCGGGGCTGAGCGATGCTGCGTTTCTCTCGTACGTGCTGCAGCGTGTGTGCGGCGTTGGCTCTAATCGAACCCGGCGAGGCGTTGGGCTCTAATCGAACCCGGCGATTGCGCTGCGAGCTCTGGCGTTAGTGAACCCGGCGATCAACCGATGGCTGTTAACTGAATCCGATGGGCGATTCGCCGCTCTGCTGCTAATTGAAGCCGATCGATTGGATGAGCGATGGCGTTGCGGGGAGGGTGGATGAGCGATTGGCGGTGGCGTTGCCTCTGGATGAACGGGACCCGTGGTGTGGAGGGCTGGATGAGCAGTAGATGGTGGAGGGGTAGCCGTGGAGGGGTGGTTGAACAGACCCGTGGCGTGGAGGGCTGGATGAGCGATGGGCGGTGGAGGGGTGCCCGTGGAGGGGTGGTTGAACAGTAGCCGGTGGAGTAGCGTGCGGTGGGGGCTGGATGAACAGGAGCCCGTGGAGGCTGGAGGAGGTCGATGGTAGCCCATGGAGGCCGGAGGAGGTCGACGGTGGAGATGAACAGTATCCCGTGGAGTCCCGTTTTGCGGTACGCCACACCCCTCCTGTGACGCCCGGATAATTAGGCTACAGAAAAACTCTGCTAATGATGCCACGTCACCTCCGTTACTATTGTGAATCCCTTGTTAGTTCGAAACCGATTCAAATGCAAATTCAAAATCAAGCAAACAATAAAAGTTTTCAAATAGTAAAACTAAAATGTTCACACTATTCTATAAATTTGCTTGTTTAGTTTTCATGATTGAAACCACATCATCTGACTTAATAAATAATCCCTAGTAAATTATGAAGTGGGCCAACAACATCATAATGGACCATTTAAATACCAACGTGTTTTTTTAAAACATTAAAAAATGGCCTCAAGATTTATGTGCCATTCTAGAATAATGTGCTTGACTTATGTGCCAAGTTCAACTATAGCAAAAATCATTTGCTGCATAAACTAAAGGAAAAATAGTGGTAGAACAAATAATAAGACAGAAAAGAATAAAACAAAAGGGCACTTATGTGCAATTGTAGCCCTCTTTGCTACAATGGTTGGCCCAGCCCACCATGGGCCTTTCCCATTCTCTCAGTGACAAAGGAGGCAGAGGCCATGGCGTGGCAACCATCCAACGGCGCCATGGCCGGATGACCACAACGTCGCCTCCCCCGGCCTATAAAAGCGTCCACCTAAACCCTAGCCCCTGTCTCAACCATTGCCCCCTCGATCCCCATCGATCCCCTTCCCCTCTGGACCGAATCGAGCTCATGAGATCCTGTGGTGACCGCTGCCCCGTCGTCGTTGTCACGGCCCGCGTCTCCGGCGTGTGGGAGGGCGTCCAGAGCTCCACCGCTCGACTTCATCGATCCGGGGCCGCATCAAGCCGGGCACTGTGTTGCCGTGCCATCATCTTCTTCTCTGTCCACGCCCGCGGCAGGAGCCGGAAGCCCCTCCATCACCGGTGCGACCTTCTTCTTCCTCCTCGGATCATCGCCCGCCTCGCCAGCGACTCCGGCGGCAGCGCTGTCTTCCCGGGCCGTCTCGGCAAGCGTTGGTGAGCTCACGCTCCTCCTCTTCCTCTAGTCGAGCTCGCCTGCGCCCCGTAGCTAACTCCGCCGCGTGGCCGTGCTCCGGCCACCACCATGGCTGAGAGCACCAAGCTCCCGAGCCACTACGACCTCGCCCGTCCGCCCTAGCGCGCTCATGGAGCCCCGTAGCTGCTACCCCGCTGCTCATCTGGCGCGCTTTCGCGCATCTTCTCCGCTTCGCTTAGTCACGAATGCCGGCGTCGCCCGCCGTTGTCGCTTCGCCCAACTCGCCACCCCACACCCATCGCACCTCTCTCCCGTCTGCCGTCGTACTCTCCCGTAGCCGCTCTCGGCTGACCAAATGGTCGCCGGAGCAGCGAGTCCGCGAGCCCGTCGCCTCTGTCTGGCGCTTTGCCTCCATTGCCGCTGCTCTGCTGCTCCGTTACTGCTGCTATGCTACAGCTACGGTAACATTCGATTCTTGTAGCTAGTGCTAACTTTTCTAATTTGACATCGCACGACCCTCTGTACAGCCTCTAAACAACGTCTAACCAGCGGTTAACATGGGTAAAAATAATATGAGTAGAAAGCATACATGACAAACTCCATTTTATCCCACTGGACCAAATCCTTTTGATGTATGGTTTAATTCCTACAAAAATCACAAATTCCAATGTTCTGCTAATAGAAAAGCTGAAAACAGCTTTAATTTCACAGCTACTTTAGAGCTGTTAATGATCAATCGAATGGACTCTAACAGAGATGAAAGTGCTACTATCTTATAGACCACAGAAAAATGCTCCAGATTGATATAAGGTACAAAATCATAGGAGTTACAGATCAATAGTTGTAGTGTTTTGAAAACAGCCAAGTAATGTTTAAAAGCTGTCAATTCTCAGACTTAGCAAAATTTCAGGGTTTTCGAATATTGTTTTAATCTTCGAAAAACATATAAAATAATCTGTAGCTCGGATGAAAAAGTTTTATACATGAAACTTGCTCAGAACGATGAGACAAATCCGGATACGCAACCCGTTCGGCCGCCACACACCCCTAACATGTCAAACTCGCAACTTTCCCCCTCGGGCTCCTCTGCCCGAAAATGTGAAACACCGGGGATACTTTCCCGGATGATTCCCCCCTTCGTCGATATCACCTCCTACCGCGTTAGGGCATACCTAGCACCGCGTATTGCCTCGTTATGTTTTGTGATGCTTTGTTTGCTCCATATTTACCGTTTCTTCCCCCTCTTCTTCCCCGGTAGACCCCAAGACTGATGCTGCTGCTGGTACCCCGATCGACTACGGTGTTGACGACCCCTCCTTGTCTGAGCAACCAGGCAAGCCCCCGTCCTTGATCACCAGATATCGCCTATTCTACTCTATACTGCTTGCATTAGAATAGTATAGCATGTTACTGCTTTCCGTTATACCTATCCTGATGCATAGCACATGCTTGCTACTCTTGTTGTTACCTTTACCGCAATCCTACATGCTTAGTATAGGATGCTAGTATTTCCATCTGTGGCCCTACATTCTTGTCCGTCTCTTGTGCTATACTATCGGGCCGTGATCACTCGGGAGGTGATCACGGTATATACTATATACTTATACATGATACATGTGGTGACTAAAAGTCGAATTCGGCTGGTGGAGCACCCGCGAGTGGATCTTTGAGGCGGAGCGACAGGGCAGGTTGAGACCGCCTAGGAGAGAGGTGGGCCTGGCCCTGTTCGGCGTTCGCGGATACTTAACACGCTTAACGAGATCTTGGTATTTGATCTGAGTTGGCTACGGGCCTATACGCACTAACCAACTACGTGGGAAAGATATGGGCACTCGGCGTCGTGGTATCGGCACTTCGTGACGTCGGCCCGAGCGGCGCGTGCGGATTGGGCGAACGCCACTAGGCTAGGTCTGCTTCCGGCCGCCGCATAGCGTCTTGTGTGTGCTCGAGGCGATGGGCCCTGCCCTGTCGCGCTTAGGTTTAGACCGCGTCTTGACCTCTCTGTTGAGCCTAGGTGGGGCTGCGGCGTGTTGATCTTCCGCGGCGGGCATGACCGAGGAAAGTGTGTCCGCCAAATGGGATCAAGCGTGTTGGGTTATGTGGTGCACCCTGGGAAGTTAATCTATTCGAATAGCCGTGATCTTGATAGCAGGGGCGACTTGGAGTTGTACCTTGACCTTATGACAACTAGAACCGGATACTTAATAAAACACACCCTTCCAAGTGCGGATACAACCCGGTGGTCGCTCTCTCTCGGGGTTACGAGGAGGATCGCCGGGTAGGATTATTGCTATGTGATGCTACTTGGAGGACTTGATCTACTCTACGCTACATGCTGCAAGGCGGAGGCTGCGAGCGTATTCTTCGATAGGATTAGCTATCCCCTCTTATTACGGCATTCTGCAGTTCAGTCCTTGATATGGCCCTTTACACATATATCCATGCATATGTAGTGTAGCTCCTTGCTTGCAGTACTTTGGATGAGTACTCACGGTTGCCTTGTTCCCCTTTCCCCTATCTCTACTCGATTCTTTGCGACCACGATGGAGCCGAGTCGACGCCACCGTCGAGACGACTACTACACCGGAGGTGCCTACTACTACGTGCAGCCCGGCGGCGGCGACCGGGAGTAGTTAGGAGGATCCCGAGCAGGAGGCATGCGCCTCTTTCGATTGTATCCCGGTTTGTGCTAGCCATCTTATGGAAAACTTGTTTAACTTATGTACGTACTCAGATATTGTTGCTTCGCTGACTCGTCTATGATTGAGCACTTGTATTCGAGCCCTCGAGGCCCCTGGCTTGTATTATGATGCTTGTATGACTTATTTATGTTTTAGAGTTGTGTTGTTATATCTTCCGTGAGTCCACGATCTTGATCGTACACATTTGCGTGCATGATTAGTGTACGATTGAATCGAGCGTCTGAAGTTGTTATCGAGCCATTGCTGTAGGAATCCCCTTCCACACTCCTTGGCCGAAGTCGAGTCTAGACATTGCAAAAACTTTTACTAACATGGTTGTGTGCCTTACGGGCCCACGTCGCCAATTGGGTGGTATTAGGATCTTTTACTCCTCGATCTTTACTCTGGGACTCTGATCTCTCTTCTACTCGGGTTAAATGATTTTGCTAAAAACTAAACTAACTTTAGGTTCTCGCAAGTACTTTCTCCCGGAGAGCCCTTCACTTCAGATGATCGCCTGCTGCATTCCGAAGTTACTCTACGATGTTCTCTCGAGTCTTTGTGCCATCGCATTTGCGATTTCCTTCCACCGTCAACCCCTATGAAAACTGCATACACTTGCCATTCATACAATCATTCCCCGTTGATATTGTTATTATAAGATGTCCCGAAATACTCTTTGTTGTCCCGAGAATCCTTTGAGCTCATTGCCTTGCAGATCTTGCCACATGAATATCCCTACGGATAATTTCTCGCACTTATCGAGTATCCACTCATCCCCAGTTGATTCATGTATGTCACAAATCTTCAAAATACCATTCGATCTTCCAAAAATCCTCAGGAGCCTATTGCTCTTGAAATTCTTGCTTGCTTACATTTTGGTTAATCCCATAAGTCTAGTAATCTTATTGGCATCCTTTGTCAATATCATTTTAAGTCCGTTGATTCTATATGTGTGCGAATGCACGCAATCATCAGTTGATCCTTATAAATTATCTTTCCGGCTCAGACGTCTTTCAAACATGAGCTGGTTCTCGGCCAATCAGATTTCCATCGATTGTACCCCTGAGTCTATTCAACTTATCCATCCTTGATCAGAGCATTTGCTCCTGATCCCTTGTCTTGGAATTCATAATTCCTTTGCAATTGAGCTTTGAAGTAGTCAGTTGTTTCTACAAACTGATCTCCTTGCATTCTCTCTTCTTCTGGTTGAGTACCGATGCTCACATCAGCTCTGTTATGGACCGTCGGGGTCCTTTGACGAATTATCATCCGACAGTGCCTTCGTATCCATAAATCTCGAGAAGTTCTTCCCTGATACATAATACCATTGATAAATCTTATTCTCTGTTTTGGCCAACCATGCTCTGCTCTCGAGCTGGTGATGTTTACTACGAAGTTTGTGGTATATGTTCCCAAGATGCGCCGATGGCTTGAACCTATGCCTTCCTTAATATGTGTGAACTCGAAAGTTTTCACGAGTCATACTCTTCTGGTGTTTTGCCAGATATAATTTCAACACTACAACTTCATCGAAAGCGAGAAGTGATTGAAAGGTTATACATTGGAGAAGTGGGAGTCGACCTTAAACTTTGTGTTCATGCCCATAGACACGATGTAGATCTTATCATGAAAGCTTATCTTAAAAATAAATTGTCCCCTTGGTATAAGTTCTTATATCTGGGATCCGGCCTTTTGCAATCGTGGTTCCGACCATGTTCTCCTTTAAATACCTTTTCTCGTGCAAGTTTAAGCACTTGTCTTCTGCAGAGCAATACCCTAGCCCAACCTCTATTTTGATCTACCTTCGAGTATTCCCCCTGGTATCTCGAGGATATCAACCGATTGCACTACATATTATCATTTTTGATGAAGTAGTGCCTTTTCCCCTGTCAATGTCACTTAATGGGTTCTGGGTTGTTGGTCAACCGAGAACACCGATAAGTGGATCGATTCCGCACTCCGATTCAATAACTCTAAGTAATTTTCATTGCTTATGAGTTTAATAATCCTTCAAGTTATTCATAGCTTGATCGGCTATATCATTATCGTGCAACTTTTAACTATGCTACCTGGTCCTTCTTCTCGAAGCACAATTTTTTATGATGAGCTAAGCTTACGTCGATCTTCCTCGTCATACCATTCCTCCTTGACCAACAAACTTGATTTCGAGTTTGTGTCGTACCCATGGTTCCAATAACATTTTGCTTCATCATTCCTTTGACTTGATATCATCGCCGATCGATTTGCTCTTCATGAAATCTCTTGACAAATGTGTCCTGATCATCATCAGCACTCTGAGCTCTTCTAGGGTATCTATTGAATTCATAATGAGAAATACCATCCTTGCCCTCGATGATTTGTGTTGTCATCGACCACTTTATTTCCTTCCGTTCAACACAAACTTGTTCGTGTTTGATGTTATACCTTGAGTTCCTTGCTATCCAGCAATTGTTCTCCCTTACCTTGGAACTTTAACATCTCTTATGTCATCAATGTTGTGAGAATTTCACCACCTCTTAAGGATTCTTGGTATAGTGATACTTCTCACCATCACCATGTTTTCTTGGTCCTTGGGTTGATCCCAACCGGGGTACCAACAAGTGAACGATGCTGTTTGGATTCTGCACTTCTAGCAACCCTATTGCCTTGAAGTTAATGGTCGATAGTTTCATTCTAAGTCTTTTGGTTATTGAATCACCATTCTAACAAATGATCGGGCTACCTATGCCCATGTTTCGGGCGCACCTTTTCAACCAATGTTTAATTTTGTGTGTTTTCCTCGAGCATACATCATTATACCATTTGATCTGACAAATGTTATCTCCTTGTTCACATAATTGTGGAAATCCATCTTGTCGGAAATGTTGATGAATTGTCGCCGAGTCCCTCAGTCACCTCCTTGTCCTCTCCTTGATTTAATGATGAACTCTTGTTTCGGAACTCGCTTCCATAGTTCAATTCCCGAGAATCTTATATTGTCATCTCGACAATTTGTGTTGCACCTTTTTTCTCGGGCATCCAGTCTGAGTTATCTTAACACCAATCAGATCTGAATCTCGGCGGATATGACGGTTGGAACATATTTCCATGAGATATAACATTGGCCTTTATATGACCCGGTAAGGTGATGCCTTGCCCGGCACCCCTGGCGGAGGCTATTGTTATAGTTCCCTTTTTAGCAAGGGTAGCCATTCTTCCATTAGGAAATAGTAAGGCTTATTCTATAAGTTGTTCCTGATGGATGCTTGTGTATCCAAAGTTCGACCTTTGCTTGAAGGCCATGTCAATGCTATCTCGAAGCATGTCGTTGGTACTTCGATCTTCAAAATGCTAAATTTTCTTTATCAATTAACCAAACATCGTTGTATGGGTAACGTCATGAAATTTCTCTCCTCTTATCTGAAGGGTTTTCTACTTTATATCCTGTCTTGGATATCATCCTCTGCTTGACTTTGGGAAGGATATACCCCTGAAATATGTGTTTAAACACATTTTCCTTTCCATTGCTTTGTTAATCTGATAAGCACCTTTTCCTTTCCATTGTTTCGTCTAACCTTTACGGTGATCATTATGATCTAAGCAGTATTAATTCCTGGTTATGATAACACCTCGGTGTACAATTCTGTCGATGAAGACCATGTTACTATTGTTGATGACATTCCGGTAACCACCGATGGGCGAGAACTTTGCCTATTGGTCCGCCTCGTTCAACGAAAGGTGAAAATGGTTCTCTTTGTCCCTTGCCCTTGGTACCGACATTGTTGCCAACATAAATGGCAGGCTACCCTCTGACATACCTTACTATCGTGACCGTGCAAGATGTCAGCACCCTTGCTACTTTTAACCCACATGGTGGGCCCATAACCCACAGTTCCATAGGATCGAAACCTGACTCTCCTGTACACCCCCTATTCCCAAAGTTATTCCTCGCGCGTGGCCTCGTATGTAGTTCACGGGCCACCGTCCTAGTGATCTATTACAGTAATGAGCGCAATATTCAATCTCGTTGCTTTGGACCCCTTCCGCATGTTGTTTTGGACATCGAGCAGCGCCTATCCGTTTGAAACTTCTCGTGGTACCTTCTTACTTTACTCTCGATATTTTCTTAAGTATCTATTCGAGAGTAACTTTCTGCCACATTCCCTGAGTTATCTGCCAGATATTCAGCCTTGTAAGGTCCGTTCTTCCAAAGATACCCATTATCCTTTTTTTCGTAAGTACGATGGAACCCCCGAAGAAAGGATGACGACTTTATCATGATGCCCTGAAGCAGAGGAATGAAGATAGCAACACAATGGATCGACCTCTTCGAGAAGAGCAATCAAGACCGAGGACACCCGTTAAAATTTCGTAACCAAAATTTTCCCCCTTACTCCCCTCTTAAATCTCGGGACGAGATTTCTTGTAGTGGAGGAGAATTGTGACGCCCGGATAATTAGGCTACAGAAAAACTCTGCTAATGATGCCACGTCACCTCCGTTACTATTGTGAATCCCTTGTTAGTTCGAAACCGATTCAAATGCAAATTCAAAATCAAGCAAACAATAAAAGTTTTCAAATAGTAAAACTAAGATGTTCGCACTATTGTATAAATTTGCTTGTTCAGTTTTCATGATTGAAACCACATTTTGACTTAATAAATAATCCCTAGTAAATTATGAAGTGGGCCAACAACATCATAATGGACCATTTAAATACCAACGTGTTTTTTTAAAGATTACAAAATGGCCTCAAGATTTATGTGCCATTCTAGAATAATGTGCTTGACTTATGTGCCAAGTTCAACTATAGCAAAAATCATTTGCTGCATAAACTAAAGGAAAAATAGTGGTAGAACAAATAATAAGACAGAAAAGAATAAAACAAAAGGGCACTCATGTGCAATTGTAGCCTACTGCTACAGTGGTTGGCCCAGCCCACCATGGGCCTTTCCCATTCTCCTGTATAGCAAAGGAGGCAGAGGCCATGGCGTGGCAACCATCCGACAGCGCCATGGCCGGATGACCACAACTTCGCCTCCCCCGGCCTATAAAAGCGTCCACCTAAACCCTAGCCCCTGTCTCAACCATTGCCCCTCGATCCCCATCGACCCCCTTCCCCTCTGGACGAATCGAGCTCATGAGATCCTGCGGTGACCGCTGCCCGTCGTCGTTATCCACGGCCCTTTGGCGTCTCCGGCGTGTGGGAGGGCGTCCCAGAGCTCCACCGCGCTCGACTTCATCGATCCCGGGGGCGCATCAAGCCGAGGCACTGTTGTCGTGCCATCATCTTCTTCTCCGTCCACGCCCGTGGCAGGAGCCGAAGCCCTCCATCACGGGGCGACCTTCTTCTTCCTCCTCGGATCGCCGCGCCTCACCAACGACTACGGCAGCAGCGCGTCTTCCCGGGCCGTCACAGCAACGTTGGTGAGCTCACGCTCCTCCTCTTCCTCTAGTCGAGCTCGCAGGCGCCCCGTAGCTAACTCCGCCGCGTGGCCGTGCTCCGGCCACCGCCATGGCTGAGAGCACCAAGCTCCCGAGCCACTACGACCTCGCCCGTCCGCCCTAGCGCGCTCATGGAGCCCGTAGCTGCTACCCGCTGCTCATCTGGCGGCGCTCGCGCGCTTCTCCGCTTCCGCTTAGTCACGAATCTTTGGCGTCGCCGCCGTTGTCGCTTCGCCCAACTCGCCACCCCCACACCCATTGGCACCTCTCCCCGGCCTTGGCGTCATACTCTCCCGCCGCTCTCGGTGACCAAATGGTCGCCCGAGTCATGAGTCCGGCGAGCCCGTCGCCTCTGTCTGCGCCCGCCTCCGACTGCCGCTGCTTTCTGCTGCTCCGTTACTGCTGCTATGCTACGGCTCTGATAACATTCGATTCTTGTAGCTAGTGCTAACTTTCTAATTGACATCGTCTGACCCTCTGTACAGCCTCTAAACAACGTCTAACCAGCGGTTAATATGGGTAAAAATAATATGAGTAGAAAGCATACATGACAAACTCCATTTTATCCCACTGGACCAAATCCTTTTGATGTATGGTTTAATTCCTACAAAAATCACAAATTCCAATGTTACATTAATAGAAAAGCTAAAAACAGCTTTAATTTCATAGCTACTTTAGAGCTGTTAATGATCAATCAAATGGACCCTACTTGAGAGATGAAAGTGCTACAATCTTATAGACCACGAGAAAAATGCTCCAGATTGATATAAGGTACAAAATCATAGGATTTACAGATCAATAGTTGTAGTGTTTTGAAAACAGCCAAGTAATGTTTAAAAGCGCCGAATTCTCGGACTTGGCAAAATTTCAGGGTTTTCAAATATTGTTTTAATCTTGAAAAACATATAAAATAATGTGTAGCTCGGATGAAAAAGTTTTATACATGAAAGTTGCTCGGAGCAGCAGAGGCGAATCCGGGTAAGCAACCCGTTAAATCCGCCACACACCCCTAACATGTCAAACTCGCAACTTTCCCCCTCGGCTCCTCTCAAAAATGTGAAACACCGGGATACTTTCCGGATGATTCCCCAACGTCGGTATCACCTCCTACCGCGTTAGGGCATACCTAGCACCGCGTATTGCCTCTTTATGTTTTGTGATGCTTTGTTTGCTTCGTATTTACTGTTTCTTCCCCCTCTTCTTCCCCGGTAGACCCCAAGACTAATGCTGCTGCTGGTACCCCGATCGACTACGGTGTTGACGACCCCTCCTTGTCTGAGCAACCAGGCAAGCCCCCCCCCCCCTGATCACCAGATATCGCCTATTCTACTCTATACTGCTTGCATTAGAGTAGTGTAGTGTGACGCCCGGATAATTAGGCTACAGTAACCCTCTGCTAGTGATGCCACGTCACCTCGATTATAGTTGCTAATCTCGAGTTAGTTCGAAACCGATTCAAATTCAAATTCAAAATTTGGAAAATAATAAAAGTTTTCAAACATTTAAAATAATAGTGAAAACAATTAAACAAATGCCTATTGAATTTATAAAATGCTAACACTATTTTATTATGGGTTAAGAGTTAATCTCGTAGTAGTTTATTGGTAAATACAAATTAGGCACTAGTAGTAATTTTATAAAACTGAAAATAAAAGAAACTACAAATAAAAAGAGACAAGAAAATATAAAAAACAAAAGAGAGAAAGAGAAGCTCCCCCCTCCCTTGCTGGACCGCGGCCCAGCTAGCCAGGCCGGCCACAGGCCCAACTGGGCCAAGCCCACCTGGCCCAGCCGGCCTCCCCTTATCCCCTCGGTCCACCCACGACCCCCACCGACACCCCACGCCCCGCTTCCCTTCCCCGATCCAGATCGTGATCGGGGGGACGAACCTCCCCACGGCGCTCGGACCCCGTCGCCTCGCCCTCGCCACCCAGCGGCGCTGAGCCCCGCCACCCCCTCGCCTTATCCTCGACGGACCCCCGCCCGACGTCGCCACCCGTCGCCTCCATCTCGCCCTCGTTCATCGCCACGCCGCCCCACGCCATCGGGAATGCCGCTTCGCCGGCCGCCTCCTCATCTCCTCCCCGCCGCCCGACGTGCTCGACGCCGGCCCCGCATCGCCACGCGCCATCGTCGGACCTCGCCGGAACGCCTCCTCGACTCCACCGCTCCCCGCCTCGCGTTCGCCCCGCATCGGGCCTTCCCTGCAACGCGGGTGAGGAACCCCACCGGCCTCCTCCCTCTCTCCTGCTCACGGCGCGTCACCGTGCCCCGCCCGCTCCGGCCACCATGGCCCTGTCCCGCATCTGCGAGCTCCGCTCGTCGGGTCGCACCACCGTGTGTGCCCCACGCATCCTCCCTAGCGCGCCTCCTCGTGGCTCACTCCTGCCGTGGATCGGCGAGCCCAGCGCTCGGCCACGACCACCGGCGCCGCGCCGCGCGCCCGCCACAGGCGTCGCCTCGTTCGGGCGGTTCCACTCGCCCCGTTTGGCCCGCGCCCGTTAGCCCCTGGTGGCTCGGATGAGCCACTGACTAAGGGGCCCCACGCCCAAAATGAATTAAAGAAAAAAGAAGAATTAAGAATTAAAAAATAATAATATTATTATTAAATAAATAAATAAATAATAATTAAAATAATTAAAATATTAATTAGTTAATTAAGTAATTAATTAAGTTAATTAATCCTGATTAGATTAACCTAATCACTAATTAAATTAACTAATATGTAATTAACCTAAGCGAGAGAATGACAGTGGGTCCCACTTTGGACCCACATGTCGAGTTGACCAGGTCAACGGTCAACGTTGACTGCTGACGTCGAGGATGACATCATCTTTGGCGTCATAAATCCATTTTCAAATTAATTAAATAATTAGTTAAATTCCGAAATTAATAAAATCTTTAGAAAATCATATCTTTTAATCCGTAACTTCGGATTAAAATATTTTCAACATGAAAGTTGCTTTCGAGCAGCGAGACGAATCCGGATCGCAGTCCGTTCGTCCGCCACACCCCCTAACCTATCAAACTCGCAACTTTCCCCTCGGCTCCTACTTGAAAACATGAAACACCGGGATATTTTCCCGGATGTTTCCCCTTAAACCGGCATCACCTCATACCACGTTAGAACACGCCTAGCATCGTTACTTGTCATGTCATGCATCGATATGCATCTGTTTACATGGTATTCATTGTTTCTTCCCCTCTTCTCTCCGGTAGACTACGAGACCGGCCACTGCTGCTGCCTAGTTCGACTACGGTGTTGTGACCCTCTCTCTTGCCGGAGCAACCAGGCAAGCCCCCCTTGATCACCGGATATCACCTACTCTCCTCTATCTTGCTTGCATTAGAGTAGTGTAGCATATTCTTGCTTTCGAGATACTCCTACCTTCTTTGCATAGCCTTTGTCCTTGTTACTCTGTTGTTACCTTACGCAATCCTATATGCTTAGTATAGGATGCTAGTACTTTCATCTGTGGCCCTACATTCTTGTCATACTGCCGTGCTATACTATCGGGCCGAGGTCACTCGGGAGGTGATCACGGGTATATACTATATACTTTATACATGATACATGTGGAGACTAAAGGCAGGTCGGTGGTGGAGCACCCATGAGTGGATCTTTGAGGCGGAGCGACAGGCAGGTTGAGACCGCCTAGGAGAGAGGTGGGCACAGCCTGTTCGGCGTTCGCGGTTACTTAACACGCTTAACGAGATCTTGGTATTTGATCTGAGTTGGCTCACGAGCCTATCTTGCACTAACCATCTCTGGCGGGAGTAGTTATGGGTATCCCGGCGTCGTGGTATCGGCACTTGCCATTGACGTCGACAAGCGAGTGGCGCGCGGATTGGAACATAAGCCGCTCTTGTATTAAGGGGCTAGTTACGCTTCCGGCAGCGTTAACGTCGCAGTGTGCATTGGGCGATGGGCCGGACCCTGTCGCTTAGGTTTGAACCGGCGTCTTTGGCCTCTGTTGAGCCTAGGTGGGGCGCGGCGTGTTGATCTTCCGCGGCGGGCATGACCGAGAAAGTGTGGCCGGCCAAATGGGATCAAGCGTCTTTGGGTAAGATGGTGCACCCTGCGGTGAAGTTTAATCTATTCGAATAGCCGTGATCTTGATGTGGGCGACTTGGAGTTGTACCTTGACCTTATGACAACTAGAACCGGATACTTGATAAAACACACCCTTCCAAGTGCCGGATACAACCGGTGGTCGCTCTCTCGAGGGATATGAGGAGGGATCGCCGGGTAGGATTATTGCTATGTGATGTTACTTGGAGGACTTCAACCTACCCTCCTCTACCTGTTGCAAGACAGTGACGAAGCGTAGTCTTCGCTAAGACTAGCTATCCCCTCTTATTACGGCATTCTGCAGTTCGGTCCTTGATATGGCCCTTTACACATATATCCATGCATATGTAGTGTAGTTCCTTGCTTACAGTACTTTGGATGAGTACTCACGGTTGCCTTGTTCCCCTTTTCCCCTACCTCTACTCGATTGCTGCAGCAGACGATGGAGCCGAGGAGCGACGCCACCGTCGATGGCGACTACTACACTTTGAGGTGCCTACTACTACGTGCAGCCCGGCGGCGGCCGGGAGTAGTTTAGGAGGATCCCGAGGCGGGAGGCCTGCGCCTCTTTCGATTTGTATCCCGATTTGTGCTAGCCTTCTTAGGGAAATCTTGTTTAACTTATGTCCGTACTCGAGATATTGTTGCTTCCATTGACTCGTCTATGATCGAGCACTTGTATTCGAGCCCTCGAGGGCCCTGGCTTGTATTATGATGCTTGTATGACTTATTTATGTTTTAGAGTTGTGTTGTGATATCTTTCACGTGAGTCCCTGATCTTGATCGTACACATTTGCGTGCATGATTAGTGTACGATTAAATCAGGGGCGTCTGAAGTTGGTATCGAGCCATTGCTGTAGGGAATCCTTCCACACTCCTTGGCGAAGTCGAGTCTAGACATTGCAAAAACTTTTACTAACTTGGCTGTGTGCCTTACGGGCCCACGTCGCCATCGGGTGGTACTAGGATATTTTACTCCTCGATCTTTACTCTGGGACTCTGAACTCTCTTCTATTCGGGTTAAATGATTTTTACTAAAATCTAACTTTAGGATCTCGTTACTACTACTTCCCGGAGAACCCCTCGCTACAGGTGATTGCTCCGTGAACCAGAAGAATTTGAAGATACTCTCCGATATTCTCTCGAGACCACATGTGCTCGCTTTTGTAATTCCCTACCACCAAACATCCCTATGGATAAATACTTACGCTGTCGTTCTTACTTTTATTCCAGTTAATCTTGTTATTACAAGATACCCAAGTTTTCCCTATTGTTCCGAGAATACTTTGTGCCTCTTGCCTAGCAGTTCTTTGCCACATGAATACCCCTTCAAATAAATCCTCGCACTTGTCGAGTATCCGCTCTTCCCGCTTGATTCATGTATTTCACAAAAGTATTCAAAATACTATTTGAACTTCCGAAAATCCTGAGTAGCCTATTGCTCTTGAAATTCTTGCTTGCTTGCATTATGGTTAATCCCATAAGTCTCTAGTCTTATTGACATTCCTTTTCATTATCATTTTGAGTCTGTTGACTCAGTATGTTTACGAATACACGCAATCATCATTGATCCTTATAAATTATCTTTCCGGCTGAGCTGCCATTCTTTTAACTGGAATTGTTTCTCGACCAATCCAATTGTCGTTGATTGTACCCAAAGGCTATTCAACTTATCCATCTCTAATCAGAGCCTTGCTTCTGAATCCCTTGATTTGGAAATCATAATTCCTTTGCATTTGACAATTGAGTTAGTCAGTTGTTTCTATAATCTGATCTCCTTGCATTCTTCTTCCTCTATTTGAGTACCGATGCTCACGTCAGATCCCTTGTGGACCACCAGATCCTTTGTTGGATTTTATCTGACAACGCCCTTCATATTCAATAACCTTGTGAGCCTTTCCTCTGATACATAATGCCTTTGGAAATTTGTATCCTCTGCTTTCTCAACCATGCTCTGCCTTGAGCTTGAGTTAATTACTTCTAAAGATTACGGTATATGATTCTAAGATGCCCGATGGGTTGAACCCTCGCCTTCCTTAATCCGTGTGAACCCGAAAGATTTCACGGGTCATACTTATCTGGTATTGCATCGGTAAAACTTTCAACAACTAATGTCATTTTCGAAATCTGAGAGGTGAATGAAAGGTTGTGCGTTGAACAAGTGGGAGTCGACCTTGAACCTTGCGTTCATGCCCATGGACACGATGTTGATCTTATCATGGATGCTTCTCTTAAACCCTATTCGGTATAAGTTCATCTTATATATGGGAATTGGTCTTTTGCAACCGTGGTTCCGACCATATTTTCTTCTTGATTCCATTTCTCGGACAAGTTAGAGTACTTGTCTTACATGAGAGCATTACCCTAGTCCAACCTCTACTTTGATTTGTCGTCGAGTATTACCCCCCTGGAATCTCTAGATTATCATGGAACTACATAACTTCTAATGAGTTCTTCATCGAGTGCTACCTTCCCACTAATTCCAATTTTTCACGGGCTCACGAGTTATTAAACACTCAAAGACACCGATAACTGAACCGAGTCCGCACTACGGTTCAACAACTCTTCGATAGCTTCTATAAGTACGAAGTTTGTACCCGATCACGCCATTCCTAGCCTGTTTGGCTATATCATTGTCGTGATGATTTTAACTGTGCTACCGGTCCTTCTTCTCGGAGCACAATTTTGACGATGAACTAACCTTACTTGATCCTCATCGTCATATCATTTCGCCTTGAACAACAAGCTTGGTTTCGAGTTTGTATCGTACCCTTGGTTCCAATAACCTTTCACTTCATCATTACTTTGACTTGATGTCGTCGCCGATCGATTACATCTTCATGAACTCTCGCGACAAAGGTGTCGTGATCATCAACATTACGAGCTCATCCGGGATATCAATTGAATTCGATGAGAAATACCATCCTTGCCCTCGATGAATTGTATTATCATCGACCACTTTATTGCCTTCCCACCAACACGAGCTTGTTCATGTTTGGTGTTATACCTTGAGTTCCTTGCTATCCAGCAATTGTTCTTCTTTACCTTGGAGTATTACCATCCTTTATGTCAAGAATGTTACGAGATTTGTTCCACCTTTTGAGAATTCTTGACATAGAAATACTTCTCCCCATCACAATTCTTTCTGGGTCCCCTGTTTATTCCAACAAGTTATCGTTGTTGTTTGGATTCTTTCCTTCTAGCTACCCTTTTTTTTTGAAGTTAATGGTCGAAAGTTCATTCTTAGGCTATTGATTATTGAATCACCATTCTGACTTTGGACGTGCAACCCAACCCATATTTCGGGTGCACCTTTCAACCAATGTTTAATTGTGTATGTTTTCCTCGAGCATACTTCCTTATATCATTTGATCTGACAAATGTTATCTCCTTGTTCACTTAATTGTGGAAATCCATCTTTTGGGAATCTCGGTGAATTGCCGTTGAGTTCACCAGACACCTCCTTGTCCTCTCCTTCGGTTAATGATGGACTCTTGTTAACGGAAATCACTTCATAGTTCACTTCCCCGAGAATCTTACAATGTCATCTCGTCAAATTGCGTTGCACCTTTTCTTCTCAGGTATCCTAAGTCTGAGTTATCCTGACACCAATTGGATATGAATCTCGGTCAGATATGATGGTTGGGACAACTTTCCAAGAGTTATGATGTTGATCCTTTGATGACCCGGTAACGTGATGTCATGCCTAGCACCCCCCCCCCCCCGCTGGAGGACCTATCCTTATAGATTCCTTTTCAGCAAGGTTATCCATTCACCCATGAGGAAATTGTAAGACTTATTCTACAAGTTATTCCTGATGGATCCTTCGTGTTTCTAGAGTCTGATCTTCACATGAAGACCATGTCAATGCTATCTTGAAGCATGTCAATGGTACTCCGATTTTCAACAGGAACATTTGAAGCACGATGCTAAATTTTATTTATCATTTATCCTAACACCGTTGTATGGGTAATGTCATGATATTTCTCTCCCCTTTCCTGAAGGGTTTTCTACGTTATATCCTATCATGGATATCATGCTCTACTTGTCCTTGGGAAGGATTTACCCCTGAAAGATGTGTTTAAACACATTTTCCTTTCCATTGTTCTGTTTAAACATAATAATCACTTTTCCTTTCCATTGGTTTGTTTAAACCTTCTTGTGATCTATATAATATAAGCAGTAATATCCCTGCTTATGTAAACACCTCGGTGTACCATCTTGTCTGGTGTAACCCTGTTACTATTGTTGATGACATTCCGGTAGCCACCGATGGACGAGAACCTTGCCTATTGGTCCGCCTCGTTCAACGAGCAGGAAATGGCTCTCTTCGTCCCTCGCCCTTGGTATCGATGTTGTTGCCGACATATCTGACAGGCTACCCTTTGACACGCCTTACTATCATGACCGTGCAAAATGTCGGCCCCCTTCTTACTTTAACCCACATGGTGGGCCCATAACCCACAGTTTCACAGGATCGAAACCTGATCACCTGTACACCCCTATTCCCAAAGTTATTCCTCGCCGTGGCCTCGTATGTAATTCACGGGCCACCGTCCTAGTGATCTATTACGGTATCGACGCAATACTTACTCTCGCTACTCTGAACCCCTTCTCACTCTGGTTCAGACTTCGAGCAACTATCTATCCGCTTGGAACCTCTTATTGTACCTTCGTACCTTACTCTCGATGTATTTCATATGGTCAACTCGAGAGATAATATTATACTCATTCATGGGTTACCCCAGATTGTTTCCCTCAAAAGCATTATGTCGTAGTGAGCTGTCCCTTATCTTTTCGTGAAATGCGATGGAGTTCCCGAAGAAATGATGACAAGTTTATCATGATGCATCGGAATAAAGGATTGAAGACATCAACGAAAGGGATTAACTTCTTCGAGAAGATCCGTTAGAATATCGTAACTGAACTTTCCCTTACTCCCTCTTAAATCTCGGGACGAGATTTCTTGTAGTGGAGGAGAATTGTGCCCCGGATAACTAGGCTACAGTAACCCTCTGCTAGTGATGCCACGTCACCTCGATTATAGTTGCTAATCTCGAGTTAGTTCGAAACCGATTCAAATTCAAATTCAAAATTTGGAAAATAATAAAAGTTTTCAAACATTTAAAATAATAGTGAAAACAATTAAACAAATGCCTATTGAATTTATAAAATGCTAACACTATTTTATTATGGGTTAAGAGTTAATCTCGTAGTAGTTTATTGGTAAATACAAATTAGGCACTAGTGGTAATTTTATAAAACTGAAAATAAAAGAAACTACAAATAAAAAGAGACAAGAAAATATAAAAAACAAAAGAGAGAAAGAGAAGCTCCCCCCTCCCTTGCTGGACCGCGGCCCAGCTAGCCAGGCCGGCCACAGGCCCAACAGGGCCAAGCCCACCAGGCCCAGCCGGCCTCCCCATATCCCCACGGTCCCCCCACCACCCCACCGACACCCCACGCCCGCTTCCCTTCCCGATCCAGATCGGGATCGGGGACGAACCTCCCACGGCGCTCGGACCCGTCGCCTCGCCCTCGCCACCAGTGGCCGAGCCCCGCCACCCCTCGCCTTATCCTCGACGGACCCCTGACGCCGCCACCGTCGCCTCCATCTCGCCCTCGTTCATCGCCACGCCGCCACGCCATCGGGAATGCCGCTTCGCCCGGCCGCCTCCTCATCTCCTCCCGCCGCCCGGCGTGCTCGACGCCCGGCCCGCGCTCGCCACGCAGCGCCATCATCGGACCTCGCCGGAACGCCTCCTCGACTCCACCGCTCCCCGCCCGTCGCGTTACGCCACGCCGGGCCTTCCTCAGAATCGCTGGTGAGGAACCCCACCGGCCTCCTCCTCTCTCCTGCTCACGGTGCGTCACCGTGCCCGCCCTGGCCTCCGGCCACCATGGCCCTGTCTCGCATCTGCGAGCTCCGCTCGTCGGGTCGCACTGCCACTGCGTGTGTGCCCCACCGCATCCTCCCTAAGCGCCTCGACTCGGCCAAGCTCACTCCGGCCGGATCCCCATGAGCCCCAGCGCTCCGGCCCACGACCACCGGTGCCACGCCAAGGCAGCCTCGCCTGGCGTCGCCTCGTTCGGGCGGTTCCACCCGCCCTGTTTGGCCTGCGCCCGTTAGCCCCTGGTGGCTCGGATGAGCCACTGACTAAGGGGCCCCACGCCCAAAATGAATTAAAAAAAGAAGAATTAAGAATTAAAAAATGATAATAATATTATTAAATAAATAAATAAATAATAATTAAAATAATTAAAATATTAATTAGTTAATTAAGTAATTAATTAAGTTAATTAATCCTGATTAGATTAACCTAATCACTAATTAAATTAACTAATATGTAATTAACCTAAGCAGAGAGAATGGCGGTGGGTCCCACTTGGACCCACATGTCAGGTTGACCAGGTCAACGGTCAACGTTGACTGCCGACGTCGACATGACATCATCTTGACGTCATAAATCCATTTTCGAATTAATTAAATAATTAGTTAAATTCCGTAAATTAATAAAATCTTTAGAAAATCATATCTTTTAATCCGTAACTTTCGGTTAAAATATTTTCAACATGAAAGTTGCTCGAGCGACGAGATCGAATCCAGATACGCAGTCCGTTCATCCGCCACACCCCCCTAACCTATCAAACTCGCAACTTTCCCCCTCGGCTCCTTTGCTGAAAACATGAAACACGGGATATTTTCCGGATGTTTCCCCTTAAGCATTACCTCATACCACGTTAGGGCACGCCTAGCATCGTAACTTGTCATGTCATGCATCGATAAGCATCTGTTTACATGGTCTTCATTGTTTCTTCCCCCTCTAATCACCGGTAGACTACGAGACCCGGCCGCTGCTTTGCCCAGTTCGACTACGGTGTTTCTGACCCCTCTCTCTTGCGAGCAACCAGGCAAGCCCCCCCTTGATCACGAGATATCGCCTACTCTCCTCTATCTTGCTTGCATTAGAGTAGTGTAGCATGTTCTTGCTTCGAGATACTCCTATCTTTCTTTGCATAGCTTTGTCCTTGTTACTACTGTTGTTACCTTACCTGCAATCCTATATGCTTAGTATAGGTTGCTAGTACTTTCATCTGTGGCCCTACATTCTTGTCCGTCTGCCGTGCTATACTATCGGGCCGAGGTCACTCGGGAGGTGATCACGGGTATATACTACATACTTTATACATGATACATGTGGAGACTAAAGACGGGTCGGCTGGTGGAGCACCCGCGAGTGGATCATTGAGGCGGAGGCTGACAGGTAGGTTGAGACCGCCTAGGAGAGAGGTGGGCACAGCCTGTTCGGCGTTCGCGGTTACTTAACACGCTTAACGAGATCTTGGTATTTGATCTGAGTTGGCTACGAGCCTATACGCACTAACCATCTACGCGGGAGTAGTTATGGGTATCCCGGCGTCGTGGTATTAGCCGAAGCACTTCGTGACATCAGCAACTGAGTGGCGCGCGCCGGATTGGAACGTAAGCTTGCTCTTGTATTAAGGGGGCTAGTTCTGCTTCCGGCGTTACAAGAACGTGCAGTGTGTGCATTGGGCGATGGGCCTGCACTGTGCGCTTAGGTTTAGGACCGGCGTCTTTGGCCTCTCTGTTGAGCCTAGGTGGGGCTGCGACGTGTTGATCTTCCGCGGCGGGCATGACCCAGGAAAGTGTGTCCGCCAAATGGGATCAAGCGTCTTTGGGTAAGATGGTGCACCCCTGCAGGAAGTTTAATCTATTCAAATAGCCGTGATCTTCGGTAACAGGCGACTTGAGTTGTACCTTGACCTTATGACAACTAGAACCGGATACTTGATAAAACACACCCTTCCAAGTGCGAGATACAACCGGTGGTCGCTCTCTCTCGTGGATATGAGGAGGGATCGCGGGTAGGATTATTGCTATGTGATGTTACTTGGAGGACTTCAACCTACCCTCCTCTACATTTGCAAGACAGTGACCGAAGCGTAGTCTTCGCTAAGACTAGCTATCCCCTCTTATTACGGCATTCTGCAGTTCGGTCCATCGATATGGCCCTTTACACATATATCCATGCATATGTTGTGTAGTTCCTTGCTTGCGAGTACTTTGGATGAGTACTCACGGTTGCCTTGTTCCCCTTTTCCCCCTACCTCTACTCGATTGCTGCAACTGCACGATGGAGCCCAGAGCGACGCCACCGTCGATGGCGACTACTACACTGGAGGTGCCTACTACTACGTGCAGCCCGCGGCGACCGGGGAAGTAGTTTAGGAGGATCCAGGCAGGAGGCCTGCGCCTCTTCGATCAGATCCCGGTTGTGCTAGCCTTCTTAAGGCAATCTTGTTTAACTTATGTCTCGTACTCGAGATATTGTTGCTTCCGGGACTCGTCTATGATCGAGCACTTGTATTCGAGCCCTCGAGGCCCCTGACTTGTATTATGATGCTTGTATGACTTATTAATGTTTTAGAGTTGTGTTGTGATATCTTCCCGTGAGTCCTTGATCTTGATCGTACTCATTTGCGTGCATGATTAGTGTACGATTGAATCGGGGGCGTCACATGTAGCATGTTACTGCTTTCCGTTATACCTATCCTGATGCATAGCCTGTCCTTGCTACTACTGTTGTTACCTTTACCTGCAATCCTACATGCTTAGTATAGGATGCTAGTATTTCCATCTGTGGCCCTACATTCTTGTCCGTCTGCTGTGCTATACTATCCGGCCGTGATCACTCGGGAGGTGATCACGGGTATATACTATATACTTATACATGATACATGTGGTGACTAAAGTCGAATTCGGCTTGTGGAGCACCCATGAGTGGATCTTTGAGGCGGAGCGACAGGCAGGTTGAGACCGCCTAGGAGAGAGGTGGGCCTGGCCTGTTCGGCGTTCGCGGATACTTAACACGCTTAACGAGATCTTGGTATTTGATCTCGAGTCCGCTACGGGCCTATACGCACTAACCAACTACGTGGGAAAGATATGGGCACTTTCGGCGTCGTGGTATCAGCCGGCACTTCGTGACGTCACGATCGAGCGCGCCCGTGTTGATCGAACGCCACTAGGCTAGGTCTGCTTCGCCGCCCACACAACGTGCTTGGTGTGCTCAGGCGATGGGCCCGGACCCTGTGCGCTTAGGTTTAGACCGGCGTCTTGACCTCTCTGTTGAGCCTAGGTGGGGCTGCGACGTGTTGATCTTCGCGCCGGGCATGACCCGAGAAAGTGTGTCCGCCAAGTGGGATCAAGCGTGTCGGGTTATGTGGTGCACCCTGCAGGGAAGTTAATCTATTCGAATAGCCGTGATCTTGATGTGATGCGACTTGGAGTTGTACCTTGACCTTATGACAACTAGAACCGGATACTTAATAAAACACACCCTTCCAAGTGCGGATACAACCCGGTGGTCGCTCTCTCTCGTGGTTACGAGGAGGATCGCCGGGTAGGATTATTGCTATGTGATGCTACTTGGAGGACTTCAGTCTACTCTCTGCTACATGCTGCAAGGCGGAGGCTGCCAGAAGCGTATTCTTCGACAGGATTATCTATCCCCCTCTTATTCTGGCATTCTTCAGTTCAGTCAACTGATATGGCCCTTTACACATATATCCATGCATATGTAGTGTAGCTCCTTGCTTGCGAGTACTTTGGATGAGTACTCACGGTTGCCTTGTTCCCCCTTTTCCCCCTATCTCTACTCGATTGTTTCGACCAGACGATGGAGCCCAGGAGTCAGACGCCACCGTCGATGACGACTACTATACCGGAGGTGCCTACTACTACGTGCAGCTCGCTGACGACGACCAGGAGTAGTTAGGAGGATCCCAGGTAGGAGGCATGCGCCTCTTTCGATTGTATCCCAGTTTGTGCTAGCCATCTTATGGCAAACTTGTTTAACTTATGTCTGTACTCAGATATTGTTGCTTCCGCTGAGTCGTCTATGATTGAGCACTTGTATTCGAGCCCTCGAGGCCCCTGGCTTGTATTATGATGCTTGTATGACTTATTTATGTTTTAGATTTGTGTTGTGATATCTTCCCGTGAGTCCCTGATCTTGATCGTACACATTTGCGTGCATGATTAGTGTACGATTGAATCGCGGGCGTCACACCTCCCGATGAACAGGACCCCCGTTTCGACCGTAGCGCTCCAACACAAGTCCGTTTCGTCCGTTTTGCGGTACGCCACACCCCTCCCGATCAACAGGACCCCCGTTTCGACCGTAGGAGGTCTGTTTCCTCCGTTTTGCTGTACGACATACCCCTCGATCAACGGGACCCCGTTTCGACCGTAGGAGGTCCGTTTCCTCCGCTTTTGCGGTACACCACACCCTCCCGATCAACAGGACCCGTTCCAAACGTGGGAGGTCTGTTTCCTCCGTTGTCTTGATGCGCCAGCCTCGTTCCATCGCCTGCCCGTCCCAAGCCCTCCCGATGAACACGACCACGCATTCCGTTCCGACCCAGCCGGTTGGCTCCCCATGAACACGACGACGACGCTGTTTCTCTGTTCCGACTCAGCCATGTACATATGCACGAGTAGGCGTTCGAGACCCTGCCCGTATGTACGTACGTGGCCGTATTTTATTTCTTGCACCCTCGCCGTTGTACGTACGTGTACATGCTATGTGCGCGCCTCTACTATGACACGTGCACGCCTCTACTTCGACACGTGTGTGCCTCTACATCGACCAGTATGTATGTACAAGTTCGCGACCAGAATGACAATGCTACGTACGCTTCGACCAGGTGGGTCTCGACTGCCAGGCACTTCCTTGCCTGCGAAGATGTAGCTGGTGGGTCCCAGCAGTCAGGGGGGCGAATCGTTTTGGGTTTTTTTTGCCCGGACGCACTTCCTTGCGTGCAAAGATGTAGCTGGTGGGTCCCAGCAGTCAGGGGGGAAACATTTTTTTGCGAAATACCGGTGGCCCGTCCGGTGGGTCCCTGCTGTCAGGTGAAGGAATAATTATTTTGCGCGTAATAAGGAGGCACTTCCTTGCGGCCGCCGTGGACCCAACTGTCAGCCTCTCAATGCATAGTACTCTTCCAATGGAAGTCGGTCGTTGACCACATTGACCACGCCGCGCCGAGAGCACCACGACGGTGGACGACGGCGAGGCCTAGGAAGGAGACGACGCGGAGCCGGGGAAGACGTAGTAGTGGATGCCCACGCGAAGAGGAGTACGAGTGTGAGGCTGCCGTCGCCGCAGAATTACAGGGGGTGTGGGTGAGTAGAGGGATGGCCTGGCCAGCGGTGGGAGTAGTAGGGGGCGGTGAGGCCTCTGCGGCATCACAGCCGTCCACGGGAGGCGTGGAGCGGCGACCACGGCCGTATTTGCGGCTGGAGCATGAAGACCAGAGGTTGAAGAAGCACTACGGCCGTTGGATGGACATCGTATGGTCACTGGAGCTAGAGTCGTTCATATTGACTAAGTTGACAAAGCCCTCCGTCCCCGTAAACTTAGTAGGCCCACAAGTTAGCCTCCTGCCAAGGTGAGTCCCAGCTAGCAGGGGGAGTATTCATTTTTTTGTGCGTAATAAGGAGGCATTTCCGGTGGGTCCGGTGACGGCCAGAGGGAACGTTTTTTTTCGCGAAATACAGAGACCCTTCTGGTAGGTCCTAGCTATCAGGTGGAGGAATCATTATTTTGCGCGTAATAAGGACGCATTTTCCTGTGTGGGCCCCTACTGTCAGCCTCTTCCGATGGCTGTTGTTTGTTGACCATGTTGACCTCACCGCGCCGAGAGCACAAACGGGGTGGACGAGGGCGAGGCCCAGGAAGAGAACCACCCGGAGCCGGCGAAGCCACCGCAGCGGATGCCCACGCTGAGGGGAGAACGAGCGCTGACTGGTCGGCTGCGGGGTGAGGCTGACGTCGCCGGAAAATAACAGGATGTGTGGGTGGTTAGAGGGATGGCCTGGCGGCAACAGCCCACGGGAGGAGGGAGCAGCAGTCCGCCACGGCGCTGGTTTGGGCGGCTGGAGCAGGAAGATCAGAGATTGAAGAAGCACGGCGGCCGTTGGATGGACATCCAACAGTCACTACTATGTGTTGACTACGTTGACAAAGCCTTGCGTACGCGTCAAAAAAAATTTAGGACAGCGTGATCGTCAACCTAGTAGGCCCAGAAGTCAGCCTCCAAATCTGTGGAAAACAGCATATAGCCCATTAGCCATTTTTTCAATAATTTACAGCCGATTTGCTAATTCTTAAGGATATTTGAAGCCCATATTCTTTTTATTAGCATTACAGACCATATAATTCAGGCACTGCTAAAAATTCAACGAAATTTTGCATATTTCGATGGGGTCCGAACTCTTTTAATCACAAAATTTCGAGTCACGTTAAAATTGTTTTCAAAAATTATATCAAAATAAAATTCAAAAATAATTCTCCATAAAAAATGAATGAAATTTAGAATCTTAACTAGCAAGATGCCCGTTCGTTTGCGGAACATGAAGATGCATTTGTATGAGTAGTTTATCTTGTGGGAGAAAAGATGATATTTTAATGTAATTGCCCGGTTGGCTTTGGTTTTCATAAGAGTAGAGAGTAGAAATCCTGAAAAATGATATTTTAATGCAATTGCCGGTTGGCTTTGGTTTAAAAATTTACAGCCCATTTCTTACAACTTATAGCCCGTTTTCTGGGGAAGCCCATTTCTTACTACTTACATCCCTCCTCGTCTTGAAAGATTTGCAGCCCAACAGGGCTGAGAAAAGCAAGTAGGCCTTAGTTTTGGTATTCTCCACAAAAAAGAACTGGGCTAGCCAATTTCAGAAATAAAAAAATATATCAACCGGGCTCGTCATGTGCTTAATAAAAGCGTAAGCGTGGGCTAGACGGGCCCTGACCCCCACGTCAGATCTTGGCAGCTTGAGCTCCGTCTCTGAAACTGAAAAACAACTGGCGAGCTGCTGGGTCCCTAGTGTTATCCGCTCGTTGTGTAATTTTCTCATTTATTGACTACATTGACAATGGCGTGGAACCTAGTTGTCAAACAATTAGGAGGAAGTATTGTTTTGGCTTGTAATAATGAGGCATCACCTTTGCGAAATGCAATGACCCTGGTGGGTCCCTCATCGACCTCTCCACGTCTGGTCATCTCCTGATTCCTCTTGGTTGTTGACCATGTTGACAACACCAGACGGCGGCGGGCACAGCAAGCTAACCAAGGCGGAGAATGACGGCAAGGCCTCGGACGGGAACGAACAGCAGCCATGGAAGATGCGGCAGTGTAGTGGCAGGTGGAGGGGAGTACGAGGGCAACAACATGCAAGTCAAGCATACAAATGGTACAAAAAGCCCAAGGATTAATTGTTCATCAAATTTTTAGACAAAACCCAGATTGAACATGATAGTAACATCTAACCCAACCACTCTTTTTTGCAGTCACAAACAAATGGATTGGTCTGATCCATAAAATCAACATCCTGTGCAAAAAAATTATTTCAGGATGTCTACAACTTATTGTAAATATAAGCCGAGCACGTTTAGAAGCCCATTTGTCCACCTGAAACTTCTTTTTTTGCTGTTCAACATGTTCGTCCGTGAGAAATCTCTTGCTGTAAAAATTAAGCCTCGTGGACAATAGTAACCTCCCGTTCAACAGGAAGAATGTGACAAAGCTTACATTTGCACAGTTGGATGCATATCGTCCCATCATTATTGTCCTCAAACGAATGTCATGAGAACTGAGAAAATCCTTGTGCTTATTACGCCAACGATTGGTTATATGTTTTTCTTCATGTGATTCTCCCTAAGTAGACATGAAGATTGAAAATAGTTAAGGTCTGAAAAAAGAGTATGTCGAAAGAACGACAGCTGAACAGTTAATTCTAGTACAATATATACGGGCTTTCAATGTGCATGAAATCATCACCTCTATGTATAAATTCTCCAGAGATCGAAAGCATCGCAGCAAGCCAATAATTATGTCCAGATCAAAACTATACATTACGATATATATGATCTTGACAGAATCCACCAGCATTGATAGGCTATCAATGGACGAACTCTTCATTGAGCATATAACATAATATTAGTACCCAAAGCGTACTCCAAGATGATATAAAACTTATGCGCACAAATGAAAAATGCAGCATATGATGACAAATGTGTAGATGATAATATACGTTACACGAAAAGTGAGGAGCCAAACACCAACTCCTTGTGATTATTAAATGGGTCACGAATTACACCCAAGGTCTCCAGTTTGGGGCACGTAGATCTACAGTTATTTCTGAAGGTGTATAACAACTATGAAGGAGCAACCTTTCAAGTGAAGGGGCATCTTCGATGATGAGCTATTGTCCTTTAAAACAAATTCCAATGCTTTTAAGGTGAAGCGACTTTATTTGGAGACAACTGATACTGATTTCTATTCCCAAAACAATCAGCAAGCACTCCAGGGCAGGGCAACTGGAGTGGATGATGCTGTGCAGTGAGGCCTCCGACAGATAAACCACCACAAGTGAAAGTTTTTTTAGCAGTGGGAGTCGAAGCATTTGTACCAGATCGTCTGGTAGATGGCACCGGGCGAAGGTGGCGGTGTGGAGAGAGGAGGAAAACCGCGAGATGGACAACGGTGGTGTGGGCATGAATTTTTGGTATGTTCGTGGTATGAAACTTTCGTGGTAATGGTAGAACTCAAACTGCTAGAGTTTTCCGAATTCAGGGGATGTCAGCTAAGCGTCCACCTTGCCGGGTATGGACAGCAGGTAGCTTGTCGGGATGCAGAGGCATTGAGCGAGGCCTGCCGGTGAGAAGAGATGATGGCTCTGATGAGATCAAATTCAGAAGGACAGATGTCGGCGGACGATCGAGATTGAGGCGTGGTGCGCCATAGAGGGCGCCACCGAGTTGAGAGGACTTGTGTGCGGCAGCAATCCTTGGTGGGGAGAAGCGAGATGATCTCCTCAAGGATGACGCCCGGGAGATCGCTGATGCGGTCCACCGGAGATTCTGCCGGTTCCTCAGATCCGGGTGGGGCGGGGGCTCGCCGCTTCTCCCTGCGCTACCGGGTGCGGGATCTACAACCGGCGTCACCGCTGGCGGGAGCCTCATCTTCTTGGCGCTGGGGCCAGCCGACTCCATTTTCCTTGTGGGCGTCGCGCCGAGCTCACAGGTTTGTGCAGAGTAGCCAGAGACGAGCCTAGTGGCAGTGCGAGTGGGGAAGAAGGAGGGCTGGGGATTTCTGTAGGAGTGGAAGAAGAGGAGCAGGAGTTTTCTGTACGAGTGAGGAAGAAGGTGAGCGGGGTTTTCTGGACGAGTGAGGAAGATTGGGGAGCGGCGGGAATTGGGTGGGGAAACAGAAGCGGCAGAGCGAGCTGTTCGTGTTTATAAGGCCCGCTGCGCTAACTACTCGCTTTTTCCCAAGAACCGCTCTCTTCTTTTATGCGTTCTTTGCATTGGAGTGGCGCATGGGCTTGGTATTTGGACATGCATGCAGGATGCATGTGCCCGCCACTTTGCATGCGCTGGTTTGTTACTAGGCCTATTTAATAGGGTGGTTATGGAGTAAATTAAGGAGATTTATTTTCTCTGTGTGCATCCACCAAATTAGAGGATGCGCATCGATGCGAACACTCACATTAAACTAACATTCAGAAGAACAAAAGTTCAGCATGTCTATGCATCTCAATGATTCACCATACTATAACCAATATACAAAGCTGTGAGAAGGTGTGGAAATAAAGAAAATCGTTCGATGCTTCTCACGAGCAAAGGGCCTCCTAGCACGCATTAATTTCTGGGCATGCTTGTTTCTACTCAATGTTATGAGCACTTTGAGCATGTTGGCAACTCCACAGCTAGCTAGCTGCCTCATCTTGTAATTGATGCTGACACATTTGCAGCAAACACATGAGGCAATAGAGATGACTCAACATGGGTCCATATTGTTCAGTTCCCTTGATATCATATTCATTGTCCTGAATCTGAAAAGATAGGAAAACAGTAGCTATACTTAAACGGTGTTACAAAACAGTAGCACATATCAATAGCTCGGCATGACAAAACACGATCATCTGAATGAAGGGATCTTGACCTGCTCGAGGAAGATTACATATAATTTCATAAGTCCTTGGTTGATTTCCACCTTTGGCTGCACCGCTTGTTTGCTCCTCCACACATGACAGATCGTTCCGCACTGCATTCAGCAAGTCAACGTCTGAATAAGCTAATTTCATCTTGCGGTGGTCATTGTACCTAGTTACGAGTGTAGGAATACCGAGCACCATGAGGTTAGCGACAGCAGGTAGATGCAGCCATATAAATTTTGTGCGGTGCTACCAAAATTGAGGTTTGTATCCCTTCCCGTTATGAGAATTCTTCTTGAATTTGGTAGAATGTGACGGCTTGTTCTTTGCATCAAACTTGCCTTTCCCCTGAGATTTGTTCTTGTTGTTTTGGGGCTGGTTGGGCTGGAAGTTCTTCTCGTGTACCATGTGGGTACTAGAAGATCCCTCAGCGACCCGAGCACGTGTGTCTTTTGCTCTCGCCTTCTCCTCAAAATCAAGAGTGCTAATGAGATCCAAAACAGAAAAATCATGTTTCTTGTTTTTCAGAGAAGTAGCAAAATCGTTCCACGAAGGTGGAAGCTTGGCAATGATGGTCCCAAAGAACAAATTTGTCCGGCAACACACACTTAAAGTACTCAAGTTCCTTAGAGAGTGATCAGATCTCATGTGTCTGAACAACAGAGTGCTCATCACCATCTTGTAGTCACAGAATTGCTCCATGACGCATAACTCGTTATGTCGCTACCGAGGGCCCAAACGTGGCTTCGAAGAACCCACATGTCTTTGCGCTGTCAAAGCGACATATATGAATCCACAATGGAATCGTCAAGAACACTCGGTAGGCGGCTTTGAAGAGGGTATCCATGTTCAAAAGCTTCTGTTGTGTAGGATTAAGATCGCCTCGGGCTTACCCTTAGTGGCGTCATAGCAGTACATGATCTGAAACCAATATACTGCTCTTGTGCACCACCTTTTATATTGCACCCCTTAAAAGTAGGCGGCTTCAAAAGCGCAGCAAAACCACTCGGAGTAAATTGCCTGTGATCAGGTTTTTGGATTGGATTGTTGAATATATGAGCAATTTAGTATGAGATTTAATCCAAACAGCGATAAATAGATCATGACGACAATTGCAAACATCAAAGTAATGATGCGGACTAAACCAGAGGACAGAATCACATCTTGTCTGCGGGAGCAGAACTGATGTGGTTGATGTTGTCACTCATGTCGTTGATGAAGAGGTTACCGAGGTCAGGGAAGAAGGTTGTCGTTGAGGAAGTCGTCGCTGGCAGCAGTCACAGGAGTGTGCTCCCCAAAAACCTGATCGCCCCTCTCCCGTACAGGATCACGAAAGGCGGGGTTCGGAGGACTGTTGTCCCTTCTCGCGGTGCACGCCGGAAGGAGGGCCGGAGAAGAATTGTGTGGCGGCGCTAAGATCTGGAACGGTGCGAAACCATATGGTACAATGGCTAGGGTAGAGCATGTCGGTCGGTCGTCTTGAGTATAATAGTAGGCCTTTGGCCCCCAAACCCCACGTCCAAGTCAATAATAGCTCAAAAAAGTAAATAATAGCCCCACCAAGGTTTGTCTCAAAAAAATGGAGTAATTAAGGCGTCCATTAGTCCCTTTAGTATAAATACAACATCATTAATAATGGCCCCACCTTTTGTCTCACAAAGTATGTTGTTGTACAACCGGCTACACGTTTACACTCCGCTTCTCTTCTCTTTCCTCTTTTCTCTCCTTCAACTAAGCACAAATACTATATTTAAATCCTTATAGCCTGCTTATGTCATCTAATTGTAGTACTTGCTCTAAAAGTTACTATCCATCGTAGTCTGAAATGTCGGGCGTACGTGGCGGTGCCCTCTGTCGGCACGCCGCTTCAACGGCGGAAGCAGTGAGAGGTCGTGTCGCCCTGACTTGCCATCATTGTGGAGCGACGGGCTCAGCTGGCACCGGGCGGGAAGCGCGCGCGGGAGGGGGGAGGGGTTTTTGTTGGGAGAAGAAGGTGAGAAGCCAACTTGGGACCGGTCCGGACGGGGGAAATATTATGTGCTCCCATACTCTGCATATGACACTAGTCTATGTTACTACTCCCTCCTTTCCGGTTTATAGAGATGTTTAGAGTAACATAGTAATATGTTACAGTACAAGTTACTCCCCACTATGAC
Organism: Aegilops bicornis; assembly: GCA_021605145.1. Classification (NCBI taxonomy): domain Eukaryota; kingdom Viridiplantae; phylum Streptophyta; class Magnoliopsida; order Poales; family Poaceae; genus Aegilops; species Aegilops bicornis. The sequence continues at coordinate 524,713,228 of CM038670.1, read as the reverse complement.
CAGCCTTGGCCTCTCCCAGTGCTCCACCATGTATAGCTGCTAAGCCTGCCACGTAGGCATAAAATATGATGTGGCACCAATAAAATAAGAACCTATGCATTGAAGACTTGAGTTACTAAGACATTTAATGCACTTAGCACCTCATCTAAAGAGCATTAATAGTATAGCCAGCTGCTGGCTATAAGCCAGTGCCATGTCATCTACAGCCCATCTTATAGTCAACATGTACAATAGTAGATCAAAAGAGTGTACCACTACTTTTTTGTTACGTGGCCCACCTTTCATTCTCACAAAGTGCCTAGGAGCATCGTGCTAGAGCTGGCTCTTCACGAAGAGCCCGCTTACCTTCTCTCTCCTCTTCTCTTTCCTCCAACTAAGCAGAAATATACTATAGTTTATTCCTTATAGCCCGCTGATTCAGCTCTATTGTACTTGCTCTAAGCACATCTAACCACTTACTAGCACCCCCTTGACCGTGGACCTTGACGGTGTACGTCACCTTGTGTCTCATAATTTTCCTCATCATCATCTGAGTCCTAGAAGATCTCACCCACATCATCATTAGCGTGCAGCCGCCTTGATAGACAAAGTGCGTAGAAGGAGTAGAGGCGATCGGGGCCTTTACCACCACGTCGTGGGAACTCCGTATGTGCTCGTGTGCGTGCAGCGTGCATGTTTTTCCATCGGTGCTAGCTCTAAGGCCGAGGCTATGGTCGTCTTTGTCTCCGACTAGTAGTTGAGCAACAACGGCAAAGAGGTGCTGCAAGAGATGTGTATGCACCGTTGCGTGCGAGCTTCGCCGTAGCACGACGAACCGGACGTCGCCGCGGATGGTGCACGCCTCCATGCAGCCGAGTGTGTGTGCATGCATGTGTTATTCACGTGCATTCTGCGGCCGAGCGTGTGTGCATGCACGTCTTGTGTACGTGCGTTGTGTGCTCCATGCTGTGCGCGTATGTGCATGAGTTGGATCGGATGGAGTTAGTGCGTTGGCTTGTGTACATGCGTGGCTTGTTGCGTGGTTATCAATAATTCAATATAAACTACTCCCTCCGTTCCTAAATATAAGTCTTTCTAGCCATTTCAAATAGACTACAACATACGGATGTATGCAGACATATTTTAGAGTGTAGATTCACTCATTTTGTTTCGTATGTAGTCCCTTAATGAAATATCTAAAAAAGACTTATATTTGGGAATGGTGGGAGTATAAAACATCTTCAACTTAGCATCCTGATGTACCGTTTCTAGTGGTTAGAGAAAAGTTCATGTTCTTTTAGTTGTTTATAGGTGGGCAGGCGGCAAAAAACAGGGGAAAACGCGCAAGGTTCCTTGCTCCTCCTCGGTCGTCGGGAATCTATGCTCTTCAACTCTTTTCTTTTACATGAGCTTTGTTCATCCTTTTCCCAACACGCGAGACATCTAGCATCAAGGTGCATGTGTCATGCAAGAAAATATAGATAATCGATAAGCGGGCGTAAGTGAGTCGTCTTGGGGAAGCGGGGAACCCCTTTTTCAGAAGTGAGTCGTGCACTTCGATGGCACCCTCATAATATTTTTTTCTCCTCGATGGCACGTGAATAGTGCATGTACTCAATGATGGAGCACGGATGGTAGCAATGACATGGTCAGCCCTTTTTGGAGAGAGTACGTACTACTAGTAAATAACTTTGATGTGTCCCGTCAACTCGCAGAATGACGAGAAGCTTGATTACGCCTTTCTCCTCGCCAACGCTGCGTGTGTGGTGGCTCGCAGACGAGGAGAAACTTTTGCTTACAAGCGGTGGACGTGCAGCAGTTCATTTGGTGTCAGTTGCGGAAGCACTACTATAGAACCATCGACTTAGGAAGAGGCGAAGAGCCAAGCGCAAGGTCACCTACTAACCTTAGGCTAGGCGTAGTGGGAGTAACATAAGTAGGGTACCTCCTTTTTTTATTCTAGAAACAACCACACACGAATATCAAGGTGCTGGTTACGTAGAACAAATTTCCTGCAGTCCGTGCTCAGCCCTCCTCTATCTCTCTTCTCAGCCAGCCAGCGGACGCGCGGAACCCATCGTCTGTTTGCTCACATGTGGCCCCACATGCCAGTAAAAACGCAAGAGGACCCACTGAACCTGCACATCTTTCACCTCGATGTGCTGGCGATGAAAAACAAATCCAATAAAGATCTTCGGCGGCCGCTTTTGGAGTTACTCAAGAGTAGAAATATTCTATTTACAGTTTAACCCAAGATGCACATCTCGTAGCTTCAACTTATCAACTACTAGTACCACTCTATTTTCTTTCATGACACGGCCTGGATGCTAGATGTCCCACGTGTCGGCAAAAGGAGGAAGAACCCGACCAAACCTTTGGTTGTGCTCTCGGATTAGACTAGTTGTGCTAACTTAAAAAAATTATTGTCTACTCCCTCCGTTCCAAAATAGTACTTGACTTCCATTTGTCCAAAAATGGATGTGCCTATATACTAAAACATGTCTAGATACATATATATTTTGACAAATACTACCTCCGTCCGGGTTTATTGGTCCCCATTATATTTCGTGCCAAATTTTGACCATACATTAAACTAACAAAATGTTTACGCATGTCACCAAACATTATATTTTTGAAAACTATGTTCAAATACGAATCCAATGAGATATTTTTTCTTGACATGCATTAACATTTTGTTAGTTAAATCTTTAGTCAAAATTTGACACAAACTACAAAGGGGACCTATAAACAAGGACGGAGGTAGTAGAAGGCATGTATTGTGCAACAGAGGGAGTAGAATGGATGCAAGTTTTTGTATTGGGAAGAAGAGTACATCCATATATTGATAGAGAGTTGGAGTTGTCCTTACAAGTGGGACCGCAGTTGAGGAAACCGACTATCGGCAAACCCCATCTACTTGCCTTGGCCGATGGCTGAGTTAGAGAAACGACGAGGTTGAAGAGATTGCTCTAGCACGGACTCCAAGAAATATGGTGTCGATGGAAGTCGTCTTTGGTGGCGTGTGCCGTACTCACGGACGTGAATGCTTGTTCTCGCCCATGCCACCCTACTACTCCTACTACTTACTATATAGTACTAGTATCGAGGATTCGAGGTGCTGGTTACGCATAATATGGCTACAAGAAAACACCCGCACGACGCGCGAAGCATGTGAAGCTAGTACAAATAGTGTACTACTATTGTTGATTGGCCTCATCCGATAACCTGTTGCAATGCACGTACAATTATGTATTCAGAAAATATTTTTTTGCCTCATCGCACCACTCACTCACAGAAGCAACTCGAAAGCCAATCATAAATTTAGTAAGTTTATCACAGGCATATCATTTTATTACATACAAAAGGTCATCAACCCACATCGACAACGAGGATACATTATAAATACTAAAGTTTTCACCACACAACAAATAACAAGCAATGAAATGAACTTCAACTCAATCATTCCTCGGTGTTGGAAACGCTTGCTTTGAACCACAAGTGATTCTCTGGGACGGGGAATCTATTGTTGATCTCGAGACCAGCGCAGGACTGATCATCCAGGCTGAAGCGGCCTACTATATCAGTACCAGGGTAGGGAACCATGCTAATGTCCGAGGTATAGACACAATTGCTACTCGAGAAATTGCTATCTTCCGTAGAAGACAGTCACCATGATTGTATTTGAACATGCGTACAATACCGGTGTGCTCAACCTCTGGGCAGTCTGCTGAAATTTTTGGAAGTGGAACCCGGTCACGAGTGTACACATTCACAAGTTCCCACTCGCAGTTGGACCCAATGTAAACTACCCAATCTCCATTTGCGCCTTCCCAAGCCTTGCCCTCAAGCGATGGCATCTTAACATCATACGTATCATTATCAAGCGGCATCAACTTGCATTGGCGAGGCCTCCGTCACACGGCGCCCGATCATCGTGGTCACGACGAAGATAGGGGAGATCAAACCGCTCCTCGACTCTTGGGTTCCTTGTAATGATGTTATTAGTTGAGTCAAGAATGGGCTTGAACGAACCTGCCATGCTAGCTGAGGTGATGACGTCGCACCGATCAATGAGTTCCTCCACCACGTCATCTTTCAAATCGGGGCAAGAATAACGGGTCAAGTTTCCGTCCTGTTCCTCCATGGAGAAGACGGTCGAACAATGGCGTAAGAAAGGGTGAAGGGCTGAAGGAAAATGGAGGAGGGAGAGGAAGAGCATGCGACAGCGATTCCAAATCGAGAGGGAAAGGCGAAGAGTCGGTGGGCGGTTGCCGCTTGCCACAGTTCCACGAAGGCGCCCGCCTACGTCGGTTCGGAAATACTCCTACTACTCGCCGTCGTCTCACTAATATGTTGGAACGGGACCACATGTCAACGAAACATGGTGTGTAATTTCTCATGCAAAATGCGATCTCGCCGCGTTGGCCCGAGGTGCCGCATTAGTTATCTACCTTTATTTTTTTAACATGCAATCTGAATGGATAGCTCCTGTGGTCATCACACGTGAGCGGATATAGTGATGGTTGATTCTCCCGAGCAACTTATTACTATGGGAATATGGGAGTAGCGGATTCAAGGAACAGAGAAATGATGGTTGCTTCGTCCGAGCAACTTACTGTGGCAAAGGTGGGGCGCTGTGGTTTGACTGCTCACTAGTCATTACTACTGCGGCGCAACAACCGGGGTGAATCTTTCCCTGAAGTTGTGTTGTGCACTCAATATTGCTGCATGGCAGGTGGAGCCGGATGAAGGATGTCCAACATGTCGGCGAAACGAAGTTGAATTGTTTCTAGCATTGCTATCAATCCTTTGGGATTTGTTTATATGTACACATAGTTTTGATGAAATTGTACTGTGATGCTATGAAGGTTTCAACTTTGGTTCTCGCAGGAAAAAAAAAGGTTTCAACTTAGGATTCATGTGTCTTGCCTCGAGATTATCTCGTTACAACATTCCATCAAATACAAATGAAACTACCATGGCTAATGCATCTCAATGGTTCGCAGATCAGCGCCAATATTCACATCACAACTAAAGACAAAGTTGTGAGAAAAAAAGAAAAAATATATAATTGATCGATGCTGTTCGTAGGCATGGCTCCATTTCCTTGGCACAGTGTTCATTGCTTGGCAGCTAGTTTCACCCAGCTCTATAGCCAAAAAAGAGGTGTATGAAGGACACCACAATCCGATCATTTTGTGCAGCTCCACTAAAATCGGGGACCATCCCTGTTTGCAAAGATATCCAGTCAGTGTGATTACAATAATAGTGGAACTAGATGATGAAACATAACACACATAAATAGAAGCCGATCACCTCTACGATCTCTCTTTAGGACTAACTTCTTGTTGGAAAATATTAGGCACGGAGTAGGATGAGGAGGATAACAAAACTAATCTCCCTTTCCGCAGTCCCACAGAAATGTAAAAACGTTGCCCGTGTGAAAGTTTGGCGGAACTGCACAAAACACTCTTCAGAAAAGTGATTTGTGCAGTTCACCAAAAGGTCGCAATAGCAACGAGGTGAAAATGGATAGCCCTGTTTGCAAAAGGAGGTCGAAAGGAAACAATTACTTCCGAATATAACGAGTTGAAGACACATACGCCGACAAGAAGCATGTTCCATGTAAAAAGGGAAAGATAGCACATGGTGGTTTATCAAAAATGGTTTGAGGACGAGATTGCAAGATGGAAAGTACGCCGGCCGAGATACGATTTAAGCAAACAACTAAAGAAGATCCACATGTAGCAACGTGGGAAGATGGGCAGTGGAGCAAGGCCGGAGGAAGCTGTACCTGAGGGTCGCTTGATGTTACTAGGAGGCGCCCGGCGTCGAGATCTGCCCATACTGCAGCAGCGAGCAAGTGGCGAAGGCCCTACCGCGCCGGAGCTTGGTCAGAGAGAACGGCGGGTACCGCATATCGGGACGAGCTGCCTCAACGCCGTCGAACGGAGAGACGATACACATCCTCCCTTTCTGCCGGCAGACGGGATGCGGCCGGATCACTGACCAACGCTGAGAGAGAGAGGCCACGGCGGCCTTGTGTGAGATGGTGTGACGAGGGACAAACCCATTTTTCCATTTTCCACATGGCAATCATTTTATATTCTAGGCATGGTACCCGACCCTCCTTCGAGTAAACAACCGCTACACGCGTCAAATTATCACGTGGGCTGCCTTTTCGTACAGAAATGAACTCCACCATGTACCCGCGCGGGTGTGGCCGGGAACGAGACGTGAGTACGTGCGTCATGTGTGCACTTCTTCTTTAGGTGCAGGTACGTACGTGGGTGGGTGTGAGAGAGATGGTTTGTGCGAAACAGAGGCAATGTGTTGATGATATCTCAATCAGAAAATGTAACATATGCAATGTGTGTGAAACGGAGTCATGGACGTGAGATATTGATAGAATTGAAAACAGGGATGAAGTGTGTGGCTGCGCAACCGATAAAGAGTGCCATCGAATTTTTGTTTGCCCACGTCAAAGATACAGGGCGGCTGGCCTACTGGAATTTGAGAGGGTAGAGGTGCAGTTCTTCTCCGTGGCATGGATACCTACCTACAACGTTCGACTATCGGTGTGGGGGGGGGGGCTAGAGACCGGTCGACTAGTATATGTGTGGGGAAGGAGAGAGACCTAGCTATGTACTGAGGGAGATTGATCGACATCCATGGATATGTGTAGCAGAGGAATAAGGTTGGGAAAAAGACAAAGGTAGAGCGTCGGAGGGTTGGTGGTGGAGTGGCGTCTCACAAATGGTGGGAGAGGCCTGCTAGACAAACGGAGGGTATGAGTGCAATATCAATAAGAGAGGGTGGGGATGTCTGTACATCTATGCACGTGCGTGTGAGAGACGGGTCGGGAGGTATTCAAGGATGATGAGGGGAGAAGATATGGTTGTGGTAAGCATGCGTAACTACATAGGAAGATCAACCGTCGTGTGTCCGAGAAAAGGAGAGACATAAATAGCACGGTAAGTGTATTGGTGCTTGGTGAAAACGAATTATAGTCGACCTGGCTATATGTAGGGAAATCAGTTCATATACACGCCTGCATGTGTTAGAAGCAAATAAGGTCCCGGAGAGGCGACAGGGGAGAGGGTGTGGCTAGGAGGTGGTGCGAGAGGCCTACCATGTCGAGGGGGAGGAGTGTGCGAGCATGTGATTAATGAAAAGTGGGGCGGGAGTGTGCACCTGCGTGGAATCATATTGGACAGATGGGGGCATGGACGGTGAGAAGAGAAGAGGGGAAGTATATATGTGTTTGTTGTAGGCACACTTGGCTAGAGAGGTATATCAACCGGTGTGTGCCAGAAAGAAGGAGCCGGGGGCCTACACACACCGCTGGTGAACGATCTAAAGAGAAATAATGAATGTGCGCGATGGAGGGGACACTAAGGGTGTGTGAGGGGGGCGGGCGTGTGCATGCACGATAGAAAGTTAGCGCTAGCTAGCTGCAAATAGAAGAGGATCGTGAAGGTGTAAAAGATGAACAAAGATCATAATTCATTATAAAAAAAGTGGATACGGATACTTGAAAGAAGATATCATAATGTAGAACATTGATTATAATTTGGGCTAATGTGTGGCTTTTGCAACTCAGGTCATAATACTTGTCATAATGTAGGGGGCGGGGCACTATACTTTGTGTGATAAACACGGTGTACGTATGGAACATGGTTTAGATTACAAATATATAGTTAGTACATCAAATGTACTATTATTTGGAATCAACATCAAGTGTATTCAAAAATAGAATTGAGTTCACGTAGTACACATAGTTCATATCTATCTCTATAGTAATCATGTGGTGTATTATTAAGGTAATACACGAATGATGGTTGAATTTGGCAACAATCATGATTGTAGATTCTTATTGAAATAGAGAAATGAATTCAAATTTAGTTCGAATTGCAGCGATAGTATAGACATTTGGAATGCACTAAAATGTTGGTATGAGTAGGTTACATGCATTATACAGCAAGCGAAAAAATTTAATCGGACATAACATGGATTCATACTCCCTCCTTCCATCTATATAGGCGTAATGAGATTTTTAAGACCGCCTTTGACTATTGACAAGATTAATAGTACATGACATGCACAATGTGAAAATTATATCATTGAAAGAACCTTTCACAGACGAAGTTAACGGTGTGCTTTGTGTAAGTTGCATGTCATATATCATTGTTCTAATATTTGGTCAAAGTTAGCATCGAAAAACGCATTAGGCCCTATATAGATGGAAGGAGGGAGTAGCTTTGAATAGCATTTGTATAGTAAAACGGGGCAAGACTCTCTCTTTGTGTATGTGAATAGTTTTATTTTTTTCGTTTTCTTTTTGGTTGAGGGAAGTGCGAATTGATTTGGTACGTACAAGTACAATATTACTACACGTTAGGCTTGTCCCAAAAATTCAACCCGTGTCTTATTATATCCCAAAAATTCAGATATCGTGCTCCCAAAACTGGCGCCTTCACAACCCGCGCCTTGCTATCCCGAAATTACAACGCGCGCAAAATCTCCCTCCAGCTGCCAAATCCCGACACGCGAAATCCCCCTTCTAACCCTGAGACGAAAGGGCCGCTAGTTCAAATCGGTGGGGGTACTTTTGTAACACACACTACATTTTGGACAAGCGCGTCCCTACGTCATGCTTCACCCTCCCATCGCCCCCTTTTCGCCATTCGAAATCCCAGGGCGCCATAACCTCTCCGCTCCAGCCGTGAAACCCCACCCTCCTCCGTCCGCCACGTCACCGCTGCCCAGCCGGAGCCTCTTCCCCGACGATGTCATCCACCGCAACAGCTCGACGTCCCTCATCCACCTCCTCGGATGAGGATCCGTCGTCCATCTCGCCGTCCCGCCGGTTCAGCCGCCTCGTCCTCCACCTCCAAGGAGCTGCTCCGACGATCGCCTCGTCTATCGCAGCTGCTCCATCCCCCACAGCACGCCTTAACCTGCTCCACCGGAACCGCAGCATCCTCATCGACTCCTCGGACGAAGCCGAGGCCTACTCGGCGCCACCAAAGAGGTTGTACACTCATCGCATCGCACCTTCTCCTTAACTTGACCTCCCGGCGCCGACGGTGCTCCATCCTGCACCCCCATGGATCGGCTACCTTGAAGTCTCCACGGAGGCTCTCCCCTAGTGCGAGGCCCCTTCGGCGGCGGCGGCCATACCCGCTGGATCTGCTGCTGCTGCTCCGGCTCTCGCTCGATCGCTCGCTTCGCCCATTCTTCTTGCTGCTCTCCCCTCGCTTTCGTCTTTGCTTTGCTCTGCTCGATTGTGCCACACTTGATCAATCGACTTTTGGTTCAGCCAATTTTCAGGGTTGGGGTGCTCACGGAGTTAAGGAAGAACCACCCCAGCGGGACGGGGCTCACGGAGAGGTACCCCACTATCTATCTTAGGGTTCAGGGTGGGTGGGCTAGAGGGCTGGCTGGGGCGGCGGTGGCGAGTTGTTTCAGGCGGCGGGCCTGGGCCGGCGGTTCGGCCGGTGGTGGCTGGCGGCTCAGGGGGGTGCAGGTTGAAGATGAACTGCAGGCCCTCCATAAACTACATGTCAAGTGCCTCTCTGCTACCATTGCGTTCAATTTCGATAGTAGCATTCAGATTCCACAGTAAATTTCAGTTTCGATAGTTAATTTCAGAGTCAACAGTTTTGACCTCATCTGTTGTAGTCAGGTGGTTTTTGGTGATGTTAATTTTACATCCATTTTACATCATCTATTGGAGATGCTATTAGAATCCCACTTGAGATTGACGATGTACATCTGTCTTTGCTTCAGCGTTGACATCTTACGGCTCACCGGAGCTGCTCCAACGACAGAACGATCCATCACAACAGAGCAGTGCCCTGGACGCCGTCTACAGATTCCTCAGATCTTCCTCCACACCTCCGACAACTACCTCTTCCTCAACTGCTTCAACGACCAACAGAATGATGCTGAGGTCGACACGGCTACGGCAAAGAGGTTGTACACTTGTTGCATCACTTATTACTATACATTCACGTCGATCCATTAGGGCTATTTTGGTTCAACGGAAAAACATAGCAATAGGGAATTTTCCAATGGCACTCTACTATTCAATTATTCATGCATTTTGCTGAAAGGAATGAAGCAAAACATCCACCTAGACCTACTTTTCAAAATCCTATGCATGAAACCAAGACCAAGTGCATTAGTGCCAGAATAACATTCTAACTGTACACGCTTTCATATGGTTTCACTTTATTTTGGCCATGTTTCTTTGCATTCCTCTGATCTTCCAATTCCTGTAAACCAAACACCCAAGTTGACAGAAATCCTGTGTTTACAAATGCTCTGTTTACCATGTGCATTTTCCTATCCTATTTCGGTGTTTTTCCTATCCCTGCGTTTTAAGAATCATGCAAGCCAAATGAGCCCTTACAGAACTTCAGTTACAGGTACGTGTCGAAGGGAATTTGTGTGGTTTGTCCTGCTCCTGCCGTGACATCGTCCACATCACCTGAGCTGCTCCATCGACAGAAGCATCCACCAAACCAGACATCACGACTCCTGACCATCTTTCGCCACCTCAGATCTCCTTCCCTGCCGCCGGCACCCACCGCAACGGCATCACCATCATCGACTCAACATATGAACCTGAGGAGTACACGGGTCCACAAGAGAGGTCGCACTCTTTTGTTTCTGCTTATGTTATGCATTGCTTAAACTTACCTGCTACTTTATCGTCCTGTTCAGCTCTTGGACTCCCAAGTGAGGTCCAAATTAATGTTAAAACTTGAGTTCTAAATTAGTTGTGGCGCACATATCGAGGCAGCAATGAATAGTATGTTTGTCTAATATCTGGTTCACCTAGGGTATGCCTATGTTGTTCATCTTGGGTGGGAAACAAATAGTAAAGCAATCATCATCTGTCTTTTATTAATTTAAAGCAATCATCACTGCTATCATTATTTTTGGATCCATCCACTGGTTTTTACCATCACTCTAAATTTCTGCATGCTCTCCTTACATAATCTCACCATATTTTTTCGTATGCATGTCATATATTGTACACAGTCATGCTAAACATGTAGAGAAAAAGAGAAGAGTTTTGTGCGGCAATACAATGTCATCCAGACATCGCTCCATGGTGGGTTCAATGGCAAACCCTCCCCACCCCTCTCCAGATTGTAATCCAGAGGAAGATATACATTACGAGGCGGATTCAGACGCCGCCGACCACTCCTATTTACCCCCCTAAGGTGTTTGCTCTACCTTGGCATGATGATGTTAGTCATATCATGCATATGTTGCCTTGCAGTGCCTACTTTTGACATCATATATGCCATTTGCTTAGTTTAGACATGTTCTGTAATGCCACCTGTTTAGTTTCTATATCATATATGGGAATTATGCAGTGTCATGTCTTTTAACCAGCCATAATATATGTGAAATGTGCAATGCCAGCCTGTTTAACCAGGCATCATATATTTGAATTCTATCTTGCCCATCCTTTTCTTCATTACATTTCCATTTTATGCGACAATGTTTGTACATTAAACTACTATTCCTGTGAATCAGCCATTTGGGTGGGAGATGGAAAAATCTGGAGTGAAAACAAGGCCTTCAGAGCAGATAGTGCTACTTGTCGAAGCAGATCTCTTGTTGGGTCCCGATAGCTCCTCAGAGATGGATTTAGGGGCAGATGACCAGTCCTATTCCCCCAGCAGGTGTATGCTCTAACTTGGCACGGTTATATCGCTCATATCATGCATACGGTGTCTTGCATTGCATAGTTTAGTCATCATATACACAATATTCAACACCATGTTCTTAGTTCAGACATCATATCGAATGCCCTCTGTTTAGCATATAAATCACATATGTGAATTAAATGATGCGATCCTGATTACTTAGATAACATGTAGGTGAATTATGTCATGCGATCCAGTTTAGTTATTCATCATATCTTTGAATTATGTTATGCTATGCTATCCAGTTTAGATAGACATCATATATGTGTAATTATGTCATGCTATCCGTTTTAGTTAAACAATATACATGTCAACTATTTCATGCCCTCTTTTTCCACACTATCTATTGCATCATCTCTCATACAATGTTTGTATATTCAACTATGTTTCTGTTTATCAGCCATTTGAACTGGAGCGGGTGATGCCAATATCTAGCAGAATAAAAACACGGTCTTCAAATAAAACAGTGCTACCTCTTGGTGGAGATAGCACCCCGGTTGTACATGCACAAGAACCAGCCCTACCACACATAACCCAAACTCTCGCAGATTGTACCCCTACTACAATGGATAGAGAACCAGCTTCACCCAATCTAACCCCAACCCCTGCCGATAGTAACCCAGTTCCTGTTGACACAGCACCATCTCCACCACAGAGCTCCCAAACAAGAGCAGTTAGTAAGGCAGCTCCAGTGCCCAAAGGGCCAGTACTATCACGGCGAACCCCAACTCCACCAGTTAGTACGCCTATTCCTGTGGAGGAAGCACAACCAGCTAGTCGTAGTTTAGCATCTATCGCATTTGATGTTATTAAATCGTATGTGCGTATCTTCCCATCTTGGAAATATTATATCAAGATGAAGGAAAATGCGATTCTGTGTGTTTGTCCGGGAGTTATGTGTAAGTAATGTTATTCATGGCAATTACTTTGCTTCGTCCCATACATCCTACCTCCATGATGGTTATAATACAGCAAATTTTCCCATTTTTCTCTATAGAGAAGGACTGATTTGGAAACTTAGGATGAGGTAACCTGTGCTAATACCTCTGCTATCTTCAAGAATGCTTGGTGGCAGTATCGAAATTACACGAAGAAAGCGTACTTCACCGGCAAAGAAACTCATCAAATTCCCTTACGTTCTCCTGAGACACATTTCTTTGGGCGATGACTGGGAACGCCTTGTTCAGATCGGTCCCGAGCCAAGAATGTGGTAAGGTCTATGAGCTCATTTTCTATTTTTAAGTATTATATTCTTGCGTCTTCTTGTACTCTGCTCATGTAGAACAAGTGCCTAAACACGAAGAACAATTGTTCTAATTTAAGATTCCATTGCTATCATAGTTCAAAAAGCGCTTAGGCGTTAATTGTGCGTTTGCCACCGCTTTGCGCTTTTTTACTGACCAAAGGGCATGCTTATGCGCAGCTATGCATGTATTAAGCATAGTTATGCAATGTGTTTTGCCAACGCCTAGAGCCTAGGCGCGCTTAAGCGCTTGCTTAGGCGCGCCTTTTTTAACTATGATTGCTTTGCTCTTGTATCACTGTATTTACTGATACAAACTTTTTTTTAAATTGAAGGATCCAATCACAACTCCAATGGCACAGCAGGTATGTTCACGCATGTTTCTATAACAGGTTTGCTCTAATGGCACAGCTCCTCTTGCCGGGGCCTTGTCTTCTGCGTGCCTGGAGCGGCCTTCCCGACAAGCTCCTCTTGTCGGGACCTTATCTGCCTAGAGAGGCCTTCCCGACAAGCTCCTCTTGTCGGGGTCTTGCCTTCAGAATGGCTGCGGAGGGTCTTGGCGGACGCCCGGCAAGGCTTGCCGCGGGGACGCTGCGACTGCCCGTGCACAAGTTCGGTACTAAGGTACCCTACTTTAGTACACCGGCAGAGCCCCCGGGTTTGGGCCATACACGGTGCCGAGCGCTGTTGGGCCAGGCCCAAAACAGGGCACGGGCACGTGCGGCCTGGGTCCAAACTAAACTCACTCCGTATCCGCCGCGTCCCCCCGTAACGGCATGCATCGATTGCGGCGTCGTGGGGGAAGTGGGCGGCGTGCGGGGCCGCTCCACCCGTCGCCTCCGTTCTGCATCCCCGGCACGTGGTTCCCATGCTCTTGGGGTCACAGACGGTGGAAGTGGGAAACTGGGCCGTCACGAGCAGAGGCAGCAGGTCGGCCCCGATTCCGTGCTCTTCCTACGCCCTGATTCGTCGAGCGGGGCGGTTTGAGCCCCCACCTTGCTTCCTTAAAAAGGGCGGAAGGGGAGCGCAGAAGGCTGCACTCTCCCATGTCCTCCTTTCTTCAGTTTCTGCTCCCCTTTCTCTCATTCGCCATGGAGAAAAGGAGCCTTGGTTCTTCATCGGTGGCGGCGAGGGTCGCTGCTAGACAGCGCTCCCCTCCCAACCCTACGCCCGGGGCGGCAAAGCCAGCCCCAAGAGGAAGAGGGAGGGGGCGGGGTCGAGGACGAGGTCGAGGAAGAGGCGGACGGGGCGGCGCGCCGTCTCCGCCTCCGCCGGCGGTTCCCCTCCCTGCGGCGGTCCATACCGGGGATGACCCTTGCGAGTTCTTCGTCCCGAGGCTGCCGGGCGCCTCGTCGTCGCCTCCGGCTTCCAGCTCCGTTCTGTGGCGCGATGGAGTCGGATCCGCCAGACATGAGATTGCACATGAGGGGCTGTGGGATCAGCGGTATGCGAGTCCGCGTTGTATTCCCAGCCCCTAATGTGATGTATCTCGATCGTGGGTGGAAGACGCGTTCACCCGCATCCACAGCCTGAGGCGGGGTTTACCCTCCATTTTAAGTTAATGGAGGGTGATCTCCTCTCCGTCAAGGTCTTCGGGGATCTTGGCACTCGGGCGAAGTGCTGCGTGGACAGCTCCTCCGACAACGAAGATTCCCCCTCGAGCGAGAGTGACGAGGAGGGAGCGACAATGACGACGAGGTTGGCGGGCCCGATTAGTTGTCGGGCGCCGCTGCATGTCACCGGCGACCCCATCATCCGTGTCGCCGGCTCCCTGAACTCCCCGGGGCCGTCTCCTTGGGCGACTGGCGTAGGGAGGCTGCGGAAGGGGAAGAGGGATGGCGACAAGGCCGTCAAGTCGGAGTACGAGGGCGTAGTGCCCTCGACAGCGTGCTGACGCCCTGCCGCCCCGTCTTCGAACCCCGCTTCCGGTGCCGCCATCTCCGTCAAGCCCTCGGGGAGCTCCCGGGATGTTCTCTTGGTGTCTTCGGCACCGTGGCACAAATCTGGCGTTTCTTTTGCCCTTCCGCCTCCTTGACCTACCTCACGGAAAGAGGGACAGGAAAAGGATTACGGGCATCTTATCTTTTTAATTTGTAAGCCTTTGGGCCTTATCCGCATTTAAGGCTTGTAATCCTCTCTTTCATGTTTTTCATTCCCCACGGATTGTATCCGAGTAGAATGTTTTAATGAAAAAGGGATGTTTGAAAAAGGACGAAGGGCTTATCTGATATCTCAGCCCCCGGCAACTCTGGCTTGCCGCGGCCCCCGGCAACCCTGGCTTGCCGCAGCTCCCGGCAACTCTGGCTTGCCGCAGCCCCCGGCAACTCTGGCTTGCCGGGGCTTGGGTGCCGGCGTGCCCTTCTTCTCCTCTTCGCTGTTATTTCAGTTCTGAGGACGATTTAGCCAGTGCCGCAATAAGTTATCTTCATAACATAACTTTATTCTGGGCAACATCTGCTACGTTACTTCCTTTACTCGACCCTTGGCTTTGTATGTTATTACCCTACGCTTTTCGGGGAAACTTGCCGGTGCAGGCACCCTTGCCGCGAGCGCCGAAAAGGGACTTCAAAGAGTTTGGCAGGGTCGCTTCTGACAAGCAACCTTGTCGCGACTAGTCGCAGCTCACTTAAGTTGTTGAGCGGACTCGAAACAAAGTAAGGGCGCGACCAGTCACGATTTGGTTCCTCCGCGCACGGGTGTCTCATACAAAGCGCGGTCGTTCAAGGAAGATAACTTTACAAATTTATTACTAATCTGAATCGATCGATGCAATGTTATTTACTCTACTTGATTTCTTCCTTTGTATGTTTCTGCCCTGCGCATTTAGGGAAACTTGTCGGTGCTGGCATCCTTGCCGCGAGTGCCGAAAAGTGAACTTCAAAGCAGCTTGGCGGGTCGCTACCGACAAGCAACCTTGTCGCGGACTAGCCGCAGCTCACTTAAGTTGTTGATCGGACTCGAAACAAAGTAAGGCGCGACCGATCCGCAGTTCGGTTCCTCTGCGCAGGTTTTCCATACAAAGTACTATCGTTCGAGGAAGATAACGAAAATTTTAAAGAAATCGATTGCTCAAATTTTGGCAACTTAGCTTTTCTGTTTCTTGCTTCCCGATGAGGTGAAACTTCCTCGAGCGGTGCCTGGTCCATAATAGTATCTCCTTCTCCCCCCTGGTTAACTTGTGCGCGAGGGAGCCTTCCTTTCTTTGAGAGAAGAAAAAGAAGAGGAAATAACGTTATGGAGCCTAGCGGCTCGATTCTGCTTACCAGGTGTGGTTGCTGCACAAAGTGTTAGCCAAAGCATGCAATAAATTGATGAAATCATGAACTTGACGGGTTGTGCGCAACACATGGGCTTTACTGATGCACGGGGTCTGCGCCCGGCTTTGTACGAAGGATTACATGCAACAGCGGCAAGACTTGTACAAAAGGTGGTTGCCGGAACGGATTCCGACAACCGCGCCTTATGGGTAAAACTTACGAAGATGCTCAATGTTCCATGAGTTGCTCACCGGAATGCCATCTTCGGTCTCAAAGCGGACAGCGCCAGCCTAGTGACTCGTTTCACCCGATAAGGGCCTTCCCACTTCAAGGCCAACTTGTTTGAATTCTTGGCGGACTGAAAGCGCCAAGAACAAGGTCGCCTTCCTCGAGACTTCGGCATTAACCCTACGGCCATGGTAGCGATGCGTGGCTTGTTGGTAGCGAAGCGGCTCGCGACAAAGAAATCGAAGACGATCCTCCTCAAGGAGCAAAGCGCGTCATCTTGTCGCAGCTGCTCTTGCTCAAACTCATCATAAGCGAGCACTCGAGGCGACCCGTATCACGAAGTTCCGTGGGAGAACTGCCTCTGCTCCATAGACTAGAGCAAAGGGTGCCTGGCCAGTGGCTCGATTTGGCGTCGTTCTGATCGACCAAAGAACCACCGACAGCTCCTCGATCCAGTTTCTTCCGCACTTGTGCAGCCTGTCGAAAGTTCTGGTCTTGAGTCCGCGCAGCACTTTAGCGTTCGCCCTTTCTTCTTGACCGTTGCTTCTCGGGTGAGCAACGGAAGCGAAGCAGACCTTGGCGCCAAGGTCTTGGACGTACTGCATGAAGGTGCGACTCGTGAATTGTGTGCCGTTGTCGGTGATGATCCTGTTAGGGATTCCAAACGGCAAACAATCGACCAAGAACTTGATTGCCGATCGTGTTGTCACCTTCCTCATCGCTTCCACTTCCGGCCACTTTGTGAACTTGTCGATGGCGGCGTACAAGTACTCAAAGCCCCGACAGCTTCGGGAAGGGGCCGAGGATGTCGAGCCCCTGCACCGAAAATGGCCGGGATAAAGGGATCGTTTGGAGAGCTTGAGCTGGCAGGTGTATCTGTTTGGAATGGAACCGCACGCTTCACACTTGGTTACTTGTGCGATTGCATCCCGGAGGGCTGTCGGCCGGAAGAAACCTTGCCGGAAAGCTTTGCGGCAAGTGCTCTTCTTGCCAATGTGGTGACCACATATGCCTCCATGTATCTCTCGCCAACAGCTTACATCCATCTTCCCGGTAATACACTTCAATTTCACACCGTTGAGTCTTCTTACATGCATATGCTATCGACAAACTGGTACATACTTGACCGCCGGGCTACTCTTTCCGCTTCTTCTTGCTCTTCGGGAAGTTCTCCGTCTCAAGGTAATGGACAATCTGCTGCGCCCATGTTGGAGCTTGTGGCTCGACAACAAGGACTAAAGGCTCATCTGCTGCTGGGAACATCAGCTTTCTACGGCAAGAGCCGATGGCTCTGCCGGAGTTAGATGCTCCCGACAAGCTTGCCGGAGCAAGACTTGTCGGGGCGTTTGCTTCAACGAAACAAACCACAGGGTCTGGCCGGAGCGCATCGCCTCGGCATTGTTGGTGTTGATCTTGGGGACCTTTGCAACGACGGCTTCGAAGCTCGCCGGAAAGTAGTCACCAGAGGCCAACTCCCTCTGCTTGCTTTGTCCGGCCGATGGTGTTACGGTTGGCTGAGTCAGCTTGAGCACGAAAGTCCCTGGTTCCACAGGTAGCTTAAGTGCAGCGCACTTTGACAGGGCGTCGGCAATATCATTCTGAGCTCTTGGAACATGTTCCATTTGCAGGCCGTCAAAGTGCTCTTCTAGCTTCCTCACTTCATCAACGTAGGCTTCCATCAACGGACTCTGGTAATCTTTGTTGACTTGGTGGAGAGTGCACGGTGGTTGCACCTCCGACAGTCTCGTCGCCTCCGGCTCGTGCCTTGTCGTCGCGCCGCGGTAGCGATGGCGTTGGTTGCCGCGGAGCGTCGCCGTTGGCAAAGCCGACGAGGCTCTGGATAGTGGCCCTCCACTCGTCGACCTTGTCGGCCGTTGGAGGGTAGTCGAGGAGTAGCTGGGCTCTCGCTAGAGCTTCTCCGGAGTAGTAGGCGGCATTGGAGAAGCAGTGCGAGGCGGGACACGCCGGACTTCTAACTATGTTAGAAGGAGCAGCGCCTCGTCCGGCGATCAGATCTCACTTGCGCCCGGCATGTTGGCGCGCATGCTGGTCTTGAGGGTCTCGATCCAACGAGCGTATGGCGTTGTGAGCAGCGGGGCGTTGTTGGCCCCGGGTCTCTGAGACGGACGCGGGGGATGCGCGGACGCCGAGGTCTGCGGTGCCTTGTCCTTGGACTTGGCAACATCGCGAGCGCCTTCGTCGGCGCCCGTTCCTCCGCCAGCGTCTGCACCACCACCCGTTTGCTGCGGTGAGGGTGGATACGACAAGGACGGCTCTGCTGCCGTCGAAGCCTTCTTCTTCGGTGGCATGTTGAGGAAGATGTTGATGACGCTGCCCGCGTGAACGCCGGAATCGGATTCACACGGCCTCGACGCCCCTACCGCACGCTAGAGATGTCGGGAGGCTGATCGCACCACGGACACCTATGGGGCCCGGCGGGCGGGTCCCTTTGTGGTTCGGAGGGGGCGGAGGTCACACGAAGAGCGGATCGAGGCGATGCACACAGGCGGTTTACCCAGCTTCGGAGCTCTCCCAGAGATAAAACTCCTCTTGCTGCTGTTTGATCTATTGTGTGCTTGCTAGGGAGCAATGTGGGCTACAAAACCTAAGCGTGAGTGTGGCTAGTCTACGGTGGGTCGAATGAATCGAAACTTGGCCAATCATGAACCCTCTCTACGTTGCACTCGGGCCTCCTTTTATATGCTAAAGGGGTCTCCGACAAGTGGCAACATAGGCGGGGGTACAAACGTAAAAACAGGGGTTGGTACACCTACTTGAACAGTGCACAATGCAAAAATACCTAACTCTGACGGCAAGGGACAAAAGCAATAAATGCCTGTCGTTGTCGCCTAAACAAAGGTAACAGACCGTCAGTGCGCCTCCGCCGCCACGATGGCGAGCCTGTCTGCCAGCGTGTCGCTGCTCTCCGCTGGTTGCACAACCGCCCGACACGCCCATGGAGCGGTTCCATGGCGACACGTCATTGGGTGAGCCGGAGCGGAGGCGGAAGGACTTGCATGCCGGCAAGCGCCTTGCAGCCGAATCCTTGTCGCGCCCGGAGGCTTGTCGCTCGAGCCTTCCCGCAAGCTCCTCTTGCCGGGCCTTGTCTGCCTAGAGGCCTTCCCGACAAGCTCCTCTTGTCGGGGTCTTGCCTTCAGAATGGCTGCAGAGGGTCTCGGCGGACGCCCGGCAAGGCTTGCCGCGGGGACGCTGCGACTGCCCGTGCACAAGTTCGGGGTACTAAGGTACCCCTACTTTAGTACACCGACACTCGATGTAATAAGTGTGTGATTGAACTCTGCAATAAATCCTCGTGTACAGTGTGTGTCAGCAATACCGATCCAGCGATGACACTTAAGCACAGAGACTTGACCTTCTGAGGTCGGGTCGCTATAGGCCGGTGTTCACTTCCTAGAAATCTCAGTCTCGAGTGGGTTGTCCTCCAGGAAAGCTTTCCCAGTGCTACAGGATCCATCAATAAACTGGCAAACAAAAAGTAATCGAAAGGAAACCATAGTCACAATGAAAATGGGTAAAGAATAGGCAGTGCGGACTGATTGGTGCTTCGCAAAAAGAAGATTATTGGAAAGAAAACAGAGCAGCATCACTAATTCGCCCACCTTTCCTTCGTCTTACAGAAGAAAAATGGCAGAAGTGAGTGCTACTTGTGAGCTGCGTCGGGATTTCCTCGAAGAGGAGACACTATCGCAGGATGATGCTAACGCAACACAACGACCAGAGACCCTTTGACGAAGCTGTATGCGATGCAATAATCACAAACGATTTTGTAAAAAATGTCAAAAAAGGTGCAAAACATTTGCGATGATGGATGCATCAAACACGGTTCGGATTTTAGTTGCGTGTGCGATGCAGGGCATACGGTTCAGTTCAATTAACTGTTTGCGATGAGGAGGAACAAAAGAAACAGGCAGCCAGATGAAGGTGTGTGCAGTATACAACATACAGTTCACTCGGATGAACTATTTGTGATTAGGCAACACAAAAGAAACGGTCAGCCAGATCAAGGTGTGTGCGATATACGGCATGTGGTTCACTCGGATGAAGTGTTTGCGTTGAGACAAGAGAACAGAAACGGTTCAATATAACAAGATGTGTGTGATACGTGGTACGTCTCCAACGTATCTATAATTTTTTATTGTTCCATGCTATATTATATTCTTTTTTGGACATTAATGGGCTTTATTATTCACTTTTATATTGTTTTTTGGGACTAACCTATTAACCGGAGGCCCAACCAAGAATTGCTGTTTTTTGCCTATTTCAGAGTTTCACAGAAAAAGAATATCAAACGGAGTCCAAATGGAATGAAACCTTCGGGAACATGATTTTCGAAACGAACGTGATCCAGAGGACTTGGACCCTACGTCAAGACATCAACTAGGAGGGCACGAGGTAGGGGGCGCGCCAACCCCCCAGGTGCCCCCTGCACCCTCGTGGGCCCCATGTTGCTCCACCGACGTACTTCTTCCTCCTATATATACCCCTCACTTCCCCAAACTACCGGACACGGAGCCAAAAACCTAATTCCACCGCCGCAACCTTCTGCATGCCGTGAGATCCCATCTTGGGGCCTTTTAGGAGCTCACGGGAGGGCATCGATCACGGAGGGCTTCTACATCAACACCATAGCCTCTCCGATGATGTGTGAGTAGTTTACCTCAGACCTTCGGGTCCATAGTTATTAGCTAGATTGCTTCTTCTCTCTTTTTGGATCTCAATACAATGTTCTCCCACTCTCTTGTGGATATATATTCGATGTAATCTTCTTTTGCGTGTGTTTGTTGAGACCGATGAATTGTGGGTTTATGATCAAGTTTATCTATGAACAATATTTGAATCTTCTGAATTCTTTTATGTATGATTGGTTATCTTTGCAAGTCTCTTTGAATTATCAATTTGGTTTTGCCTACTAGATTGATCTTTCTTGCAATGGGAGAAGTGCTTAGCTTTGGGTTCAATCTTGCAGTGTCCTTTCCCGGTGTGATGAGGGCAGCAAGGCACGTATTGTATTGTTGCCATCGAGGATAACAAGATGGGGTTTATATCATATTGCATGAGTTTATCCCTCTACATCATGTCATCTTACTTAAAGCGTTACTCTGTTCTTATGAACTTAATACACTAGATGCATGCTGGATAGCGGTCAATGTGTGTCGCAATAGTAGTAGATGCAGGCAGGAGTCGGTCTACTTGTCTCGGATGTGATGCCTATATACATGATCATACCTAGATATTCTCATAACTATGCTCAATTCTATCAATTGCTCAACAGTAATTTGTTCACCCACCGTAATACTTATGCTCTCGAGAGAAGCCACTAGTGAAACCTATGGCCTCCGGGTCTATTTTCCAGCATATTAATCTCCCATCAACAAGTTATTTCTATTGTCGTCTTTATTTTGCTTTCTTTACTTTGCATCTTTATCATAAAAATACCAAAAATATTATCTTATCATATCTATCAGATCTCACTCTTGTAAGTGACCGTGAAGGGATTGACAACCCCTTATCGCGTTGGTTGCGAGGATTTATTTGTTTGTGTAGGTGCGAGGGACTCGTGCGTGATCTCCTACTAGATTGATACCTTGGTTCTCAAAAACTGAGGGAAATAATTATGCTGCTTTACTGCATCACCCTTTCCTCTTCAAGGGAAAACCAACGCAGTGCTCAAGAGGTAGCAAGAAGGATTTCCGGCGCTGTTGCCGGGGAGTCTATGCAAAAGTTAACATACCAAGTACCCATCACAAATCCTTATCTCCCGCATTACATTATTTGCCATTTGCCTCTCGTTTTCCTCTCCCCCACTTCACCCTTGCCGTTTTATTCGCTCTCTCTTTTCTGTTCGCCTCTTTTTCACTTGCTTGTCGTTATGGCTAGTCCCCTATCTTCTCCGTTTTCTCCCGAGAATGAAGTTCTTAATTTTAATCAAAGGGAAGGATAAAATTTAAAAGACGCTTGGTATAGAATTTGCAATGCTCAAAATAGATCTACCAGGAAGCAATCTACTTCCGTTCTTCTTCGCAATTTTTATGTAGGCAGTACTCCTTGGTACATATATATCCTTGATACCATTACCGGAGCGAATTTCTTGGGTAGCCATACTTTTGATTCTTATAATGCTATGATAGATTCTTTTTTGCTCACCCCCTCTTATGATTAATGGAACTATGTTAACTTTGGTGCATGTAATGCAAAGACTTGAAATTGTTGAAAATAAAGTTGCTACCGTAGAGCTAATTGAAAATTTGGATAAAAAGATCCACAACCGAATCACCCAATATGGATCTAAAGTAGGAGTCACTTTGAAAAATATTAAGGAGAAGGAACCCATAGTTAATGAGAAAATAAATCAGGATTCCACTAGAATCGATAAACTTGAGGATATCATTACCAACTTGGGAACCGCTTTTTCTTTCGTAAATAATACTCCAAGTCCTCCAACTAAAATTTCCAAGCTTATGTATGTTCCTAAAAATAAGGGTGAATCCTCTAGTTAGGAAACTGTGGATCTCAAATCTAAAAGTATTCATCCCAATCTTTTTGCTATCATTAAGGAACCATTTGTTACAAATGAATTTTTCGATCTTGTGCCTAAAAGTTTGATAATCAATAAAAAGAAAGAAACTCCTAAGGATGATAGATGCCTCATTGAAGAATTGCCTACCAAAGATGGCAATACCTAGATCTATCCTTGATATTATGCCTAGCTAGGGGCGTTAAACGATGGCGCTTGTTGGGAGGCAACCCAATTTAATTTTTAGTTTTTTTACTTTTTCTTTCTGTTTAGGAATAAATCTTTGATCTAGCCTCTGGTTAGATGTGTTTTATGTTTTAATTAGTGTTTGTCCAAGTTTAACCTATAGGATCTTTTTGGATGATAGTTATTTGATCTTGCTGAAAATTCCAGAAACTTTCTGTTCACGAAAATAATTGTCAAAAATCACCAGAACATGATAAAATATCGATTCCAATTGCTGCTGATCAATAAACAAATTGTCTAGGTCTTCGTATTTTGGTAGATATTTTGGAGCTCCAGAAGTATGCATTAGTTACAGATTACTACAGACTGTTCTGTTTTTGACAGATTCTGTTTTTCGTGTGTTGTTTGCTTATTTTGATGAATCTATGGCTAGTAAAATAGTTTATAAACCATAAAGAAGTTGGAATACAGTAGGTTTCACACCAATATAAATAAAGAATGAGTTCATTACAGTACCTTGAAGTGGTGTTTTGTTTTCTTTCGCTAACGGAACTCACGAGATTTTCTGCTGAGTTTTGTGTTGTGAAGTTTTCAAGTTTTGGGTGAAAGATTTGATGGATTATGGAACAAGGAGTGGCAAGATTCTAAGCTTGGGGATGCCCATGGCACCCCAAGATAATCTAAGGACACCTAAAAGCCAAAGCTTGGGGATGCCCGGAAGGCATCCCTCTTTTCGCCTACTTCCATCGGTAACTTTACTTGGAGCTATATTTTTATTCACCACATGATATGTGTTTTGCTTGGAGCGTCTTGTATTATTTGAGTCTTTATTTGTTAGTTTACCACAATCATACTTTCTATACACACCTTTTGAGATTGCCACACTTGATTCAGAATTTGTTAGAATACTCTATGTGCTTCACTTATATCTTTTGAGCTATATAGTTTTTGCTCTAGTGCTTCACTTATATCTTTTAGAGCATGGTGGTGGATTTGTTTTATAGAAACTATTAATCTCTCATGCTTCACTTAGATTATTTTGGGAGTCCTAGAAAACAACATGGTAATTTGCTTAAATTGAGAAATTTGTCCGAAGGTAATAGATATCCAAGATTAGTAAAAAAATTCTTATGAGTGTGTTGAATACTATGAGAAGTTTGATACTTGATAATTATTTTGAGATATAAAGATGGTGATATTAGAGTCATGCTAGTTGAGTAGTTGTGAATTTTAGAGATACTTGTGTTAAAGTTTGTGATTCCCATAGCATGCACGTATGGTGAACCGTTATGTGATGAAGTCAGAGCATGATGTATTTATTGATTGTCTTCCTTATGAGTGGCGGTCAGGGACGAGCGATGGTCTTTTCCTACCAATCTATCCCCCTAGGAGCATGCGTGTAATACTTTGCTTTGATAACTTATAGATTTTTGCAATAAGTATATGAGTTCTTTATGACTAATGTGAGTCCATGGATTATATGCACTTTCTTCCTTCCACCATAGCTAGCCTCTCTAATACCGCGCACTTTTCGCCGGTATCATACAGCCACCATAAACCTTCCTCAAAACAGCCACCATACCTACCTATTATGGCGTTTCCATAGCCATTCTGAGATATATTGCCATGCAACTTACCACCGTTCCGATTAATATGACACGCTCCATCATTGTCATATTGCTTCGCATGATCATGTAGTTGACATCGTATTTGTGTCAAAGCCACCGTTCATAATTCTTTCATACATGTCACTCTTGATTCATTGCATATCCCGGTATACCGCCGGAGGCATTCACATAGAGGCATATTTTGTTCTAAGTATTGAGTTGTAATTTATGAGTTGTAAGTAAATAAAAGTGTGATGATCATCATTTTTAGAGCATTGTCCCAAGTGAGGAAAGGATGATGGAGACTATGATTCCCCACAAGTCGGGATGAGACTCGGACTAAAAAAGAGGCCATAAAAAAAGAGAAAAGGCCCAAATAAAAAAATGAGAGAAAAAGAGAGAAGGGACAATGTTACTATCCTTTTACCACACTTGTGCATCAAAGTAGCACCATGATCTCCATGATAGAGAGTCTCTTATGATATCACTTTCATATACTAGTGGGAATTTTTCATTATACAACTTGGCTTGTATATTCCAATGATGGGCTTCCTCAAAATACCCTAGGTCTTCATGAGCAAGCGAGTTGGATGCACACCCACTTAGTTTCTTTTCTTGAGCTTTCATATACTTATAGCTCTAGTGCATCCGTTGCATGGCAATCCCTACTCACTCACATTGATATCTATTAATGGGCATCTCCATAGCCCGTTGATACGCCTAGTTGATGTGAGACTATCTTCTCCTTTTTGTCTTCTCCACAACCACCATTTATTCCACAGATAGTGCTATGTCCATGGCTCACGCTCATGTATTGCGTGAAGATTGAAAAAATTTGAGAACATCAAAAGTATGAAACGATTGCTTGGCTTGCCATCGGGGTTGTGCATGATTTAAATACTTTGTGTGGTGAAGATAGAGCATAGCCAGACTATATGCTTTTGTAGGGATAACTTTCTTTGGCCATGTTATTTTGAGAAGACATAATTTCTTAGTTAGTATGCTTGAAGTATTATTATTTTTATGTCAGTATTAAACTTTTGTCTTGAATCTTTCGGATCTGAATATTCATACCACAATTAAGAGAATTACATTGAAATTATGCTAAGTAGCATTCCACATCAACAATTCTGTTTTTATCATTTACCTACTCGAGGACGAGCAGGAATTAAGCTTGGGGATGCTTGATACGTCTCCAACGTATCTATAATTTTTGAATGTTCCATGCTATATTATATTCTGTTTTGGACATTAATGGGCTTTATTATTCACTTTTGTATTATTTTTGGGACTAACCTATTAACCGGAGGCCCAGCCCAGAATCGCTGTTTTTTTGCCTATTTCAGAGTTTCGCAGAAAAATAATATCAAACGGAGTCCAAACGGAATGAAACCTTCGGGAACGTGATTTTCGAAACGAACGTGATCCAGAGGACTTGGACCCTACGCCAAGACATCAACCAGGAGGGCACGAGGTAGGGGGGCGCGCCTACCCCCCAGGCGTGCCCTCCACCCTCGTGGGCCCCATGTTGCTCCATCGACGTACTTCTTCCTCCTATATATACCTACGTACCCCCAAACTACCAGATACGGAGCCAAAAACCTAATTCCACCGCCACAACCTTCTGTACCCGTGAGATCCCATCTTGGGGCCTTTTCCGGAGCTCCGCCGGAGGGGGCATCGATCACGGAGGGCTTCTACATCAACACCATAGCCTCTCCGATGATGTGTGAGTAGTTTACCTCACACCTTCAAGTCCATAGTTATTAGCTAGATAGCTTCTTCTCTCTTTTGGATCTCAATACAATGTTCTCCCCTCTCTTGTGGACATCTATTCGATGTAATCTTCTTTTTGCAAAGTGTGTTTGTTGAGACCGATGAATTGTGGGTTTATGATCAAGTTTATCTATGAACAATATTTGAATCTTCTGAATTCTTTTAAGTACGATTGGTTATCTTTGCAAGTCTCTTCGAATTATCAGTTTGGTTTGGCCTACTAGATTGATCTTTCTTGCAATGGGAGAAGTGCTTAGCTTTGGGTTCAATCTTGCGGTGTCCTTTCCCAAAGTGATGAGGCAGCAAGGCACGTATTGTATTGTTGCCATCGAGGATAACAAGATGGGGTTTATATCATATTGCATGAGTTTATCCCTCTACATCATGTCATCTTACTTAAAGCATTACCCTATTCTTATGAACTTAATACTCTAGATGCATGCTGGATAGCGGTCGATGTGTGGAGTAATAGTAGTAGATGCAGGCAGGAGTCGGTCTATTTGTCTCGGTTGTGATGCCTATATACGTAATCATACCTAGATATTCTCGTGACTATGCTCAATTCTATCAATTGCTTAACAGTAGTTTGTTCACCCACCGTAATACTTATGCTCTCGAGAGAAGCCACTAGTGAAACCTATGGCCCCTGGGTCTATTTTCCATCATATTAATCTCCCATCAACAAGTTATTTCTATTGCCGTCTTTATTTTTCTTTCTTTACTTTGCATCTTTATCATAAAAAAATAAAAAATATTATCTTATCATATCTATCAGATCTCACTCTCGTAAGTGACCTTGAAGGGATTGACAACCCCTTATCTTGTTGGTTGCGAGGATTTATTTGTTTGTGTAGGTGCGAGGGACTCGTGCGTGGTCTCCTATTGGATTGATACCTTGGTTCTCAAAAACTGAGGGAAATACTTGCGCTGCTTTACTACATCACCCTTTCCTCTTCAAGGGAAAACCAACGCAGTGCTCAAGAAGTAGCAATACGCGACAAACATGTCTGTAATGAGAAATGTGTGCAAAGACCGATAATAACACAGACGATTGCTGCTAATAATATATGTGTGTTGGGCGATGGGATTGCATAGAGAACAACAACATATATATACACACACTTATAAGGACATGGTTGCATAACCAAATTAAACATCCACTTACATCGGTGGCTACTACAACCATGGCATTTGCACACACCAAAGTAAACTATTACATGCATAATTACATAGGTGGCTACTACACACATGAAATTTCCACACACCAAAGTAAACTATATATTACATGCATGATTAACTAGGATAAATGATCATCTGATCATCATCTACTTCTTGTGACGCATGCTCTGCTCGATCTGGCCTCGACGATTTGGGTAACGAGGAACTTCCTCATGTCAACGATCTGCCTGTGCATCTCATAGCATGTGTACACGCTCTTGGCCACAAACCGGAGGTGATGTTTATCCAGTTGCCGCATCCAGGCCCCGTGCCAGGATACGGGACGTGTTCTGTTGGCATCCTGCTTCATCTTTTCATAGTATGGGTCGATCATGGCCGATGCGAGTTCAACCAGGGAGTCCTTCTTTGTGCTGCCCCAGACCTTGTAGTGCTCAGGGATTTCGACAAGCTTCTTGCAGGCCAAGCCCGTAACCCTGAGCGCTTTTACATCGTTGGTGGTTTCCACCATAGTGAACTTGTAGTCGGTGCTGTTGACAAACCTGGCAAAACGGTCGGAAGGCTCTGTGGCCATGCAGTAGTGGTAGATGAGGACATGATGGCGCGTGCACAACTGGGCAACGACAACCTTCTGATATAGGGACGATCGACAGTGTACTATAGGTCGATGCCGACGACCTTGTACTTGTCTCGAGCTAGCAACTGCTCAGCGGTGTTGATGTAGTCGCCCACCACGGCCGGGTCGATGGTGTACACCACCGAGAGATCCGTCTCCTTTGCATGGGTCTCCACTTTATTATCGCCAAACTGCATTGGAGCGCCGCTAGACATCCCCTCTCTATGTGTCGCCGTGCGTGTGCTTGTTCTGTTGTGGGGCGCAATCAAAAGGTTGAAGAGACTAAGGTTATAATGGCCCCGAGAATTAAAGGGGAAGCCGGACGGCCTGGAATATCAGCACACCCTGATGGTAGTTCTAAAATTTGTAGCACATAACACCATCGTGCCGCACGTAACTACATCGCATGGCAATGCACACTGCGCAACCGCATGCATATGGGGCCCCCGACGTGATCGTACGCAGGCCCAACCGTTGGCAGAGCACGCGCGGAGTGATGCAAGCAGAGCGCTCTGTGGTCACCTCAATGGCGAGCAACCATATATACGCATATAGCAGTTGAACACGCGAAAAAGTTGTCCACAA
This sequence comes from Aegilops bicornis, assembly GCA_021605145.1. Classification (NCBI taxonomy): domain Eukaryota; kingdom Viridiplantae; phylum Streptophyta; class Magnoliopsida; order Poales; family Poaceae; genus Aegilops; species Aegilops bicornis. The sequence goes on along the minus strand of CM038670.1, from coordinate 524,684,311 downwards.
GCCGAGCCTGCCGACGGACGTGAGCAGAGCGCGCCGCAGCGCCTAACGGTGAGCACGGCGCGCTGCGGCACCTAATGGTGAGCAGAGCTTGCCGAGGGACGCGAGCAGAGGCCGGCACAATGATACGTGGCAAATAAGATGAACTGTGTGAGCGATGTCGGAGACATCAAGCACGAATCAGATTAGAGTTGCATGTGCGGTACGTGGCATACAGTTGATCCATCCGAGCTGTTTGTGATGGAATAAGTTGTACTGTTGTGGGCAAACGCTTGCTGGTATATAACCTTAAATTTAACCAACAAAATGTTAATGCATGTTATGAAAGTTATATAACTGGAAACTATGTTCAAATATGAATCCAACGATATAATCTTTGGCGACATGCATACGTATTTTATTAGTTAAAACCTACTTATAAACCAGGACGGGGGTATAGTAGGTAACTAAATCGCAAACGGTTTTTTACTAACCGTATGTGTATGTGTCCTCTCGTCCTCCTCTCGCACGTCTTGTCACCCCGCTGCTGCAGAAGACTTCGAGCGCAAGCTTGAGCAACGCGCGAGGGGCGTTCTTTTGGCTAAACGGTGGTGAGCCCGTTCCTGCGCCACCGTGCAGGTTCCCTCGCAAGCTTCCCGCCCGACTCAGCAAAATCCCCCAAAATCCCATGCTTACCAACCTAGTATATAAACCCTCACGGCCGGTGAGTCCTGCGTCGAATTTTCCCCTCCCTCCCCGTAGCTTATCTCGTCTGCTTCTCCCACAATCGCCAATGGCACCGCTCCGTCGTCGTCACTCAGCCACTCCGTCGATATTAGAGGACAGCTCCAGCTGGGAGGCTACACCGCGACGGTGGTGCAGTCCCCGGTGTAGTGTAGTGCGCGTGGCGTCCCTGTTGGTGTGCGTGGAACACCCACCACACGCTCCACCGCCACTGCCCGTCGGCAGCTGTTACCGGCCGCCGTTGCCGCCACACCACCATCGAAAGCAAGGGCCATTGCCCACTATGCCGCCGCGGCCCGAAGACGGGAGGTGTCCGTCGTGGCCGCCACCCCACTGTCGGCCACCGTGGCCATCACCCGCTCCGCCACCGCGGCCCGAAGGTGAGAGGTGCTAGTCGTGGCCGCCACCCCATCATCGGCCGACGTGCCCCCCAGCCCACCATCAACCGCCGGTATCATCACCCACTCCGCCACCATCGCCAAAGGAGGGAGGCGGAGGTGGAGGCCCGCACGTGCGTCAGCGACCTTGCGCGCTACATTGAGTTCCTACAGGAGGAGGAGGAGCGCCTCGTCAAGCACGCAAAGAGCCTTACCGCAGCCGTGGCCGCAGCACACGCCGACGCAGAGGTGAGGAATCAGGAGATCTACGAGCACTCCGGGCGCTTTGAGACGGGTCATCTGGAGCGGCAGAGGGCGTTCGAGGTGAGCGTGGCTGAAGGTGCAGCAGCGGCAGTCACTGTATTGCAGTTGTGCAGCTCGTCGATAGGCTCCTCCTCCTCTTCCTCTTACTGAGCGCGCTCGGCAGAGGAGAGGCTGCCGGAAGTAGTGCAAAGCCCCTCCATAGTAGTAGTAGTATTTAGGGGCTATTTTGTTCAGTTTATCTGACTATAGGTGTGGTGGAACTGTACAACGTACTTAAAATTAGCTAGTATATATAGTTGAACTAACTATTTCAGTACGTGGTTGGTAACAATTGGGGAAAAGTTTGGTCGGTTCAGCTGTCGAGTTGAACTGTTTGTATAAATTAAGAACGACTGCTTAATCTATGAATGAAATCTATGCATAATTACCGAATTTTAATTGCAAAAATTAGATAGTGCTAGTGATTTTTAGCTACATATTTTGACAAATCGCAGTGTTACTAGGATTGACAAATGGCAATGTTACTAGATCAATAAATGTCAATCTTTCCAGTTTGAGAAATGGCGATATACCCAATGTGACATATGCAAATCTTACCAAATTGTCTGTACGTGGTTGCACATGGGTCATCCGAAAAAACCGTTTGCATTGAAGGAAGGTACAAATCCTGCTTGCCAAATTTTCTCTTGGCTTAGAGCTAAAGTCTCGCTTTGCATACCTTATTCTATCTGAAACATTTGCGTTGAAGAGATACACAAATCCTGCGTGGCAAATTTTCCCATGGCTTACTGCGGAAGGCCATAGCTCTCACTTTGCATACAGGTGTTCTATCTAAAACCTCTGCAATGAAGATCTGCACAAATCCTGCTCGGCACATTCTCCCTTGGCTTACTAGGGAAGCTCTCGGTTTACATACGGGTGTTCTATCTAAAACGTTTGCGATGTTAGAGTGGCAGCTATTTGTTTCAAAATGCCTTTGTTGGCTGTTATTCAAGTGCGCCTTCTCTCAAAATGGACACAAAAAATACCACAACATGTCGGGTGCCATTCCATGTTAGCATGCCAAGTTTCATGAATTTGGATTTACTAGAATGTAAAAACAAAGTATCTCAACGTTTTGCCGGCAATCAACAGTGCCCTGGTCTTTGAAATTCATTCCCATTTCTTGCATGGGACCTAAGCATGCACCCAAGGACACATATTTTTATTTTTCAACCAATTTATATGCACTAGAGCATCATGTGTGTGTAGTTCAAATTTGAAGTATGCACATAAATGCATTGAAAACTCGGTTAATGCATAAAAATGTGCAAACGAACCCCGAAAAATCACAACAATTGACACAACACTCATGTTGTTCTATGTTGACACGACATAATTTTTGAAAGCAATAAGAGGCAATGGATATCATTTCGTCCCCAAAGGTGGGATGTTCCCTATCGAAACCATCATGCTTGTTGTGAGAAGCTCTGGTTTGTGAGAAGCATATACCCAAACCTGCCCCAAATGGGACAAAAAATTTACCACGGCATGTTGATGCCGCTCCATGATAGCATGCCAAGTTTCATGAATTTCAGACGAGTTTTGGATTTACTAGACTTTAAAAAACAAGTATCTCAATGTTTGCGGCCGAGTGACGGTGGCAGGGTGTTTGGCATTCATTCTCATTTCTTGCATGGGACCTAAGCATGCAACCAAGAACACAGATTTGAATTTTCAACAAATTTATATGCATTAGAGCATGTGCATGTTGTTCAAATTTGAATTATCCGCATGAATGCATTGAAAACTTAGTTAATGCATAAAAATGTCCAAACGAACCCCGAAAAATCACAAAAATTGACACAACACTTCTGTTGTTCTATGTTGACACGAGAAATTTTTTGGAAGCAGTAAGAGGCAACGGATATCGTTTCATCCCCAAAGGTGGTACGTTCCCTACCGAAACCATCATGCTTGTTGTGAGAAGCCCTGGTTTGTGAGAAGCATATACCCAAACCTGCCCCAAATGGGATAAAAAATTTACCACGACATGTCGATGCCGTTCCATGATAGCATGCCAAGTTTCATGAATTTCACACAACTTTTGGATTTACTAGAATTTAAAAACAAGGTATCTGAATGTTTGCGGCCGAGTGATGGTGGCAGGGTGTTTGACATTCATTTCCATTTCTTGCATGGGACCTAAGCATACAACCAAGGACATAAATTTGAATTTTCAACCAATTTATATGCATTAGAGCATGTGCATGTAGTTCAAATTTGAATTATGCACATAAATGCATTGAAAACTCAATTAATGCATAAAAATGTCCAAACGAACCCTGAAAAATCCCAAAAATTGACACAACACTCCTGTTGTTCTGTGTTGACACTAGGAAAAATTGAAATTGAGAAGAGGCAATGGATATCGTTTCGTACAGAAAGGTGAAACATTCCCTACCGAAACCATCAGACTTGTTGTGAGAAGCTCTGGTTTGTGAGAAGCATACCCCCAAACCTGCCCCAAACGGGACAAAAAATTTACCACGACATGTTGGATGCCGCTCCTTGACAGCATGCCAAGTTTCATGAATTTCAGACGAGCTTTGGATTTACTAGAATTTAAAAACCAGGTATCTCAATGTTTGCGGCCGAGTGACGATGGCAGGGTGTTTGACATTCATTCCAATTTCTTGCATGGGACCTAAGAATGCAACCAAGGACACAGATTTGCATTTTCAACTAATTGATATGCATTAGAGTATGTGCCTGTAGTTCAAATTTGAATCATGCACATTAATGCATAGAAAACTCAGTTAATGTATAAAAATGTCCAAGCGAACCCCGAAAAAATCCCAAAAATTGACACAACACCCCTGTTGTTCTATGTTGACACTAGGAAACAAATTTGAAATCGAGAAGAGGCCACGGATATTGTTTCATCCAGAAAGGTGAAATGTTCCCTACCGAAACCATCACACTTGTTGTGAGAAGCTCTGGTTTATGAGAAGCTTATACCCAAACCTGCCCCAAATGGGACAAAAAATTTACCACGGCATGTTGATGCCGCTCCATGATCGCATGCCAAGTTTCCTGAATTTGGGACGAATTTTGGATTTACTAGAATTACAAAAGCAAGTGTGTCGACGTTTTCCGGAGAGCCACGGTGCCATGGTGTTTGAATTTCATCCCCATTTCTTGCATGGGACATAAGCTTAAACCCATGGACACATATATGATTTTACAACCCATGTTGGTGCACCGGAGCATGTGCATGTAGTTTAATTTTGAATTGTGCACCTGAAATGGCTAGAAAACCAATTTAATGTATAAAATGTTCAAACGAACCTTGAATAATTCCAATTCTTTTACGACACACATATAGTTGCATGTTCACTGCAGATAAAAGGTCTAGCAATTGAAACACCGTCCATTGCCGTCAGTGTATAGTACGCCTATGGCTTACGTGAGAAGGTGCGTCGGCTACAGTCCACAGCCGGCGTCTCAAGCACACTAGCTCGCTCCCCAAATATCATTTCACTGTTCAATCGTCGCTGGTGAAAGATGGACCCGCATCGTGAGGGCAACTTCGGTGGCCCACTCTGGCGAGAGCGCGGCTGCAGCCGCCATGCTCATGCTAACAAGTTGCATCAGCACAGCCGCAATCTGCAACCGGGCAGCCAAGGCAGCCCAAACGGCCGTTGTTGCTTCTTAGGTTGCGGCAACAACATCTGCCTCGGGGATAGCAACTTGAGAGAGCAGCACAATAGCTGTCCGTTCCGCAGCGGCGGCCTTAACCCTGATGGAGGCCGCCCACGACCATGTCGAGACCGCCCACGCCCAGCTCGTGGCGGTCACCGCACAAATCGAACGAAGCTTCTCCGACAACGCTCGGGAACCCACGGCCGAAGAGTTGGCAATCGCCAAGAGCGTTCGAGCAGCCGTCCGTTCCTCCGCCACATACCTTGCGACGACGGAGTCCATCCAAGCCCAGATCGCGGCCGACCACACCCAGCTCTAGGCGGCCTTTTCCAAAGAGATGGCGGACGCGGATGTCGAGATGCTTGCCGAGTATGGTGCGATGGATGCCATGGAGCCCCTTCCCCAGGAGACCATCGGGCGCGAGCTAGACATGGAGGCGGCAAGGAGATTGACGAGCACCAGCCGTAGTAGTACTCTTTGTTTTGTTTAATCAAGAGCACATGTCTTTAATTTGTTAGAGTAATGATTAGGTCAGCTAGCTCTGTTTAATTGCTGAACTTGCTCAATTAAGAAGTGTGGGTGTGCTGTAGTCTCGTTTGTGTACCCAAATTATGCAATGACGTGGATGACCACCGTAACTGTGGAAATTCAAACCAAAATTTTTGATGTTCAAACTCATCACACACGGGTTAAGCTATCTGAATCATTCGTGATGTTCACATATCGTACACAGTTCTGAATAAGGGACTGTGTGTGATGACACTTTGCGCGCCAGTTTTTTCGCTGAAGCAATTCCAATTTTTCAGCTTCCGTGGAAATATCTACCTCCCCGCCCCCCCCCCCTTACCAAAAGCCACATTTCTCTTGTTTCCGCCTTCCTTTCCAAGTTGAAACCTTCACTCCTTGCTTGCAGCGCCGCCTCCTCGCCGGTGACCCTCCTTCACGCTGCTCGGCCTCATCTATCCAGGCAGGTAATCCACACCCGACCCCCATCCTCCTTCTCCTTCCACATCCCACATGCCCAGACCACCGGTGCGAAACCTTCCACCCAAATCATCGACCCATCCACTAAATAAGCGCCTGCTACGTCTTGAGCTTGCGTTGGTTTTCCCCGAAGAGGAGAGGATGATGCAGCACAGTAGCGTAAGTATTTCCCTCAGTTTTTGAGAACCAAGGTATCAATCCAGTAGGAGACCACGCGCGAGTCCCTCGTACCTGCACAAAACGATAGCTACTCGCAACCAACGCGATTAAGGGTTGTCAATCCCTTCACGGTCACTTACTAGAGTGAGAGCTGAGAGAGATAATATTTTTGGTATATAGATGCAAAGTGAAAAGTAAAAGGCAAAGTAAAAACAAAGCAAGTATAAAAGTGATGGAGATTGATATGATGAGAATAGACCCGGGGGCCATAGGTTTCACTAGTGGCTTCTCTCAAAAGCATAAATATTCTACGGTGGGTGAACAAATTACTGTTGAGCAATTGATGCCATTGAGCATAGTTATGAGGTTATCTAGGTATGATCATGTATATAGGCATCACGTCCAAGACAAGTAGATCGAAACGATTCTGCATCTACTACTATTACTCCACTCATCGACCGCTATCCAGCATGCATCTAGAGTATTAAGTTAAAAATATAGTAACGCCTTAAGCAAGATGACATGATGTAGAGGAATAAATTCATGCAATATGATAAATACCCCATCTTGTTATCCTCGATGGCAACAATACAATACGTGCCTTGCAACCCTTTCTATCACTGGGTAAGGTCAGCGCAAGATTGAACCCAAAGCTAAGCACTTCTCCCGTTGCAAGAACTACCAATCTAGTTGGCCAAACCAAACGGATAATTCGAAGAGACTTGCAAAGATAACTCAATCATACATAAAATAATTCAGAGAAGATTCAAATATTATTCATAGATAAGCTGGATCATAAACCCACAATTAAATGCGTCTCAACAAACACACCGCAAAAAGAAGATTACATCGAATAGATCTCCACGAGAGAGGGGAGAACATTGTATTGAGATCCAAAAGAGAGAATAAGCCATCTAGCTACTAGCTATGGACCCGAAGGTCTGAAGTAAACTACTCACACTTCATCGGAGGGGCTATGGTGTTGATGTAGAAGCCCTCCGTGGCGGATGCCCCCTCCGGTGGAGCTCCGAAACAGGCCCCAAGATGGCATCTCGTGGATACAGGAAGTTGCGGCGGTGGAATTAGGTTTTTGGCTCCTGTTCTGATCGTTTGGGGATATGTAGGGATATATAGGAGGAAAGGGTACGTCGGTGGAGCGTTGAGGGGCCCACGAGGCAGGGGCGCCCCCCACCCTCGTGACCGCCTCTCTGATGCCTTGGCGTAGGGTCCAAGTCTCTTAGATCACGTTCGGTGAGAAAATCACGTTTCCGAAGGTTTCATTCCGTTTGGACTCCGTTTGATATTATGTTTCTTCGAAATACTGAAAAAGGCAAAAAACAACAATTCTGGGCTGGGCCTCCGGTTAATAGGTTAGTCCCAAAAGTAATATAAAAGTGGAAAATAAAGCCCAATATAGTCCAAAACAGTAGATAAAGTAGCATGGAGCAATAAAAATTATAGATACGTTGGAGACGTATCAGGCATCCCCAAGCTTAATTCCTGCTCGTCCTCGAGTAGGTAAATGATAAAAAGAGAATTTTTGATGCGGAGTGATACTTTGGAATAATTTCAATGTAAATCTTCTTAATCATGGTATGAATATTCAGATCCGAAAGATTCAAGACAAAAGTTCATATTGACATAAAAATAATAACACTTCAAGCATACTAATCAAAGCAATTATGTCTTCTCAAAATAACATGGCCAAAGAAAGTTATCCCTACAAAACCATATAGTCTGGCTATGCTCCATCTTCCCCACACAAAGTATTTAAATCATGCACAACCCCGATGACAAGCCAAGCAATTGTTTCATACTTTAACATTTTCAAAACTTTTTCAATCTTCACGCAATACATGAGCGTGAGCCATGGATATAGCACTATATGTGGAATAGAATGGTGGTTGTGGAGAAGACAAAAAGAGGGAAGATAGTCTCACATCAACTAGGCGTATCAACGGGCTATGGAGACGCCCATCAATAGATATCAATGTGAGTGAGTAGGGATTGCCATGCAACGGATGCACTAGAGCTATAAGTATATGAAAGCTCAACAAAAGAAACTAAGTGGGTGTGCATCCAACTCGCTTGCTCACAAAGACCTAGGACATTTTGAGGAAGCCCATCATTGGAATATACAAGCCAAGTTCTATAATAAAAAATTCCCACTAGTATATGAAAGTGACAAAATGAGAGACTCTCTATCATGAAGATCATGGTGCTACTTTGAAGCACAAGTGTGGTAAAAGGATAGTAACATTGTCCCTTCTATCTTTTTCTCTCATTTTTTTATTTGGGCCTTTTCTCTTTTTTTTATGGCCTCTTCTTTTTCGTCCGGAGTCTCATCCCGACTTGTGGGGGATTCATAGTCTCCATCATCCTTTCCTCACTTGGGACAATGCTCTAATAATGATGATCATCACACTTTTATTTTTCTTACAACTCAACAATTACAACTCGATACTTAGAACAAAATATGACTCTATATGAATGCCTCCGGCGGTGTACCGGGATATGCAATGAAACATAAGTGACATGTATGAAAGAATTATGAACGGTGGCTTTGCCACAAATACGATGTCAACAACATGATCATGCTAGCAATATGACAATGATGGAGCGTGTCATAATAAACGGAACGGTGGAAAGTTGCATGGCAATATATCTCGGAATGGCTATGGAAATGCCATGATAGGTAGGTATGGTGGCTGTTTTGAGGAAGGTATATGGTGGGTGTATGATACCGGCGAAAAGTGCGCGGTATTAGAGAGGCTAGCAATAGTGGAAGGATGGGAAAAAGTGCGTATAATCCATGGACTCAACATTAGTCATAAAGAACTCATATAATTATTGCAAAAATCTAGAAGTTATCAAAGCAAAGTATTAGGCGCATGCTCCTAGGGGGATAGATTGGTTGGAAAAGACCATCGCTCGTCCCCGACCGCCACTCATAAGGAAGACAATCAATAAATAAATCATGCTCCGAGTTCATCACATAACGGTTCACCATACGTGCATGCTACGGGAATCACAAACTTCAACACAAGTATTCTTTGAATTCACAACTACTCAACTAGCATGACTCTAATATCATCATCTTCATATCTCAAAACAATTATCAAGCATCAAACTTATCTTAGTATTCAACGCACTCAAAAGAAAGTTTCACATATCTTGAATACCAAGTATATTAACATTAAGCAAATTACCATGCTATTAACGACTCTCAAAATAATCTAAGTGAAGCATGAGAGATCACGTTTCTTTAAAACAAATCCACCACCATGCTCTAAAAGATCTAAGTGAAGCACTAGAGCAAAAATTATCACGCTCAAAAAGATATGAGTGAAGCACTTTGAGCAAAACTATCAAGCTCAAAAGATATAAGTGAAGCACATAGAGTATTCTATAAAATTTCAATTCATGTATGGCTTTCTCAAAAGGTATGTACAGCAAGGATGATTGTGGTAAACTAACAAGCAAAGACGCAAATAATAAAAGACGCTCCAAGCAAAACACTTATCATGTGGTGACTAAAAATATAGCTCCAAGTAAATTACCGATGGAAGTAGACGAAAGAGGGGATGCCTTACGGGGCATCCCCAAGCTTTGAATTTTTGGTGTCATTGGATTATCTTGGTGGTGCCATGGGCATCCCCAAGCTTAGGCTCTTGCCACTCCTTGTTCCATAATCCATCAAAAGAATTCACCCAAAACTTGAAAACTTCACAACACAAAACTCAATAGAAATTTCGTGAGCTCCGTTAGAGAAAGAAAACAAAATACTACTTTAAGGTACTGTAATGAACTCATTCTTTATTTATATTGGTGTTAAACCTACTGTATTCCAACTTCTCTATGGATTATAAACTATTTTACTAGCCATAGATTCATCAAAATAAGCAAACAACACACGCTAAAAAGAATCTGTCAAAAACAGAACAGTCCGTAGTAATCTGTAACTAACGCAAACTTCTGGAACTCAAAATATTCTACCAACTTTAGACGACCTGGAAAATTTGTTTATTGATCAGCAGAAATTGGAATCAATATTTTATCACGTTCTGGTGATTTTTAACAATTCGGGCACTGAGCGCAAAGTTTCTGGAAATTACAGCAAGATCAAATAACTATCATCCAAGAAGATCTAATAGGTTTAACTTGGCACAAACACTAATTAAAAGATAAAACCACATCTAAATAGAGGCTAGATGGATTATTTATTCCTAAACAGAAGCAAAAACAAAAAACACAAAATAAAATTGGGTTGCCTCCCAACAAGCGCTATCGTTTAACGCCCCTAGCTAGGTCATAAAAGCGAGGATAGATCTAGGTATTGCCATCTTTGGTAGGCAATTCATAAGTAGCTCTCATAATAGATTCATATGGTAATTTTATTTTCTTTCTAGGAAAGTGTTCCATGCCTTTCTTTAATGGAAATTGGAATCTAATATTTCCTTCCTTCATATCAATAATTGCACCAATCATTCTAAGGAAAGGTCTACCAAGAATAATAGGACATCAAGGATTGCAATCTATATCAAGAACGATAAAATCTACGGGCACATAATTCCTATTTACAACAATAAGAACATCATTAATTCTTCCCATAGTCCTTTTAATAGTGGAATCCGCAAGATGCAAGTTTAAAGAGCAATCATCAAAATCACGGAAATCTAGCAAATCACACAAAGTTTTGGGAATAGTAGAGACACTAGCACCCAAATCACACAATGCATGAAACTCATAATATTTATTTTTAATTTTGATAGTAGATTCCCATTCATCATAGAGTTTTCTAGGGATAGAAACTTTCAACTCAAGTTTTTCTTCATAAGATTGCATCAAGGCATCAACAATGTGTTCGGTAAAGGCCTTATTTTGACTATAGGCATGAGGAGAATTTAGCACGGTTTGCAACAAGGAAATACAATCAATTAAAGAGCAATTTTCATAGTTAAATTCCTTGAGATCCAATATAGTGGGTTTAGCAATATCTAGATTTTTATTTCTTTCAATCCCACTTTTATCAATTTCATCATCAAGATCTAAAAACTCTGAATTCTTAGAACGCCTTCTAGGTAAAGGAAGATCATATTCAGTTTCATCAAGATTCATATTGCAAAACAAAGATTTAATAGGGGACACATCAATAACTTTTAGATCTTCATCTTGATTTTCATAGGAATTGGAAGAACGGCTTTAATAAAGGCATCTTTGGAAGCACGCATCCTAGCGGTTCTTTCCTTGCACTCATCAATGGAAATTCTCATGGCTTTGAGAGACACATTGATATCATGCTTAGGAGGAATAGGTCTAAGCTTTAAAGAATCAATTTCAAGAGAAATTCTATCAACGTTCCTAGCCAAATCATCAACTTTAAGCAATTTCTCTTCAAGCAAAGCATTAAAATTCTTTTGTGAATTCATAAACTCTTTAACACTACTCTCAAATTCAGAGGGCATCTTATTAAAATTTCCATAAGAGTTGTTGTAGGAATTTGCATAATTATTAGAAGGATTACTAGGATAAGGCCTAGGATTAAAATTCCCTCTATAATGCGTTGTTACCAAAATTATTCCTACCAACAAAATTCACATCCATAGATTCATTATTATTCTCAATTAAGGTAGACAAAGGCATATCATTAGGATCATAAGAAACACTCTTAGTAGCAAATAATTTCATAAGTTCATCCATCTTTCCACTCAAAACATTGATTTCTTCTATCGCATGCACTTTTTTATTAGTAGATCTTTCAGTATGCCATTGAGAATAATTAACCATAATATTATCTAGGAGTTTAGTAGCATCATCTAAAGTGATTTCCATAAAAGTGCCTCCCGAGGCCGAATCTAAAAGATTTCTAGAAGCAAAATTCAATCCGGCATAAAAAATTTGTATAATCATCCACAAGTTTAAACCATGAGTAGGACAATTACGTATCATTAATTTCATTCTCTCCCAAGCTTGTGCAACATGTTCATGATCAAGTTGCTTAAAATTCATAATATCGTTTCTAAGAGAGATAATTTTAGCGGGAGGAAAATACTTAGAGATAAAAGCATCTTTGCACTTGTTCCAAGAATCAATACTATTTTTAGGCAAAGATGAAAACCACGCTTTAGCACGACCTCTAAGCGAAAAGGGAAATAGCTTCAATTTAACGACATCATTATCGACATCTTTTTCTTTTGCATATCACATAAATCAACGAAGTTATTCAGATGAGTAGCGGCATCTTCACTAGGAAGGCCGTGAAATGATCTTTCATAACAAGATTCAACAAAGCAGTATTGATTTCACAAGATTCAGTATTGGCAAGAGGAGCAATCGGAGTGCTAAGGAAATCATTATTATTGGTATAGGTGAAGTCACACAATTTGGTAGCATCTTGAGCCATCGCGCCAAACAAGCAAACTAACACACGAGCAAACAAACGGACGAGGAAAAGGCAACGGAAAGAGAGGAGGAGATTGGGAAAGAGAGGGCAAATAAAACAACAAGGGTGAAGTGTGGGAGAGGAAAATGAGAGGCAAATGACAAATAATGTAATGCGAGAGATAGGGATTGTGATGGGTACTTGGTATGTTGACTTTTATGTAGGCCTCCCGGCAACGGCGCCAGAAATCCTTCTTGCTACGTCTTGAGCTTGCGTTGGTTTTCCCCGAAGAGGAGAGGATGATGCATCACAGTAGCGTAAGTATTTCCCTCAGTTTTTTAGAACCAAGGTATCAATCCAGTAGGAGACCACACGCGAGTCCCTTATACCTGCACAAAACGATAGCTACTCACGACCAGCGCGATTAGGGGTTGTCAATCCCTTCATGGTCACTTACGAGAGTGAGATCTGATAGAGATAATATTTTTGGTATTTTTGGTATATAGATGCAAAGTGAAAAGTAAAAGGCAAAGTAAAAACAAAGCAAGTATAAAAGTGATGGAGATTGATATTATGAGAATAGACCCGGGGGCCATAGGTTTCACTAGTGGCTTCTCTCAAGAGCATATATATTCTACGGTGGGTAAACAAATTACTGTTGAGCAATTGACAAAATTGAGCATAGTTATGAGGTTATCTAGGTATGATCATGTATATAGGCATCACGTCCGAGACAAGTAGATCGAAACGATTCTGCATCTACTACTATTACTCCACTCAGCGACCGCTACCCAGCATGCATCTAGAGTATTAAGTTAAAAATAGAGTAACGCCTTAAGCAAGATGACATGATGTAGAGGAATAAATTCATGCAATATGATAAATCCCCATCTTGTTATCCTCGATGGTAACAATGCAATACGTGCCTTGCAACCCTTTACATCCTTTGGTAAGGACACCGCAAGATTGAACCCAAAGCTAAGCACTTCTCCCATTGCAAGAACTACCAATCTAGTTGGCCAAACCAAACGGATAATTCGAAGAGACTTGCAAAGATAACTCAATCATACATAAAAGAATTCAGAGAAGATTCAAATATTATTCATAGATAAGCTGGATCATAAACCCACAATTCATCAGCCTCAACAAACACACCGCAAAAAGAAGATTACATCAAATAGATCTCCACGAGAGAGGGGGAGAACAATGTATTGAGATCCAAAAAGAGAGAAGAAGCCATCTAGCTACTAGCTATGGACCCGAAGGTCTGAAGTAAACTACTCACACTTCATCGGAGGGGCTATGGTGTTGATGTAGAAGCCCTCCGTGGCGGATGCCCCCTCCGGCGGAGCTCCGGAACAGGCCCCAAGATGGGATCTCGTGGATACAGGAAGTTGCGGCAGTGGAATTAGGTTTTTGGCTCCTGTTCTGATCGTTTGGGGATATGTAGGTATATATAGGAGGAAAGGGTACGTCGGTGGAGCGTCGAGGGGCCCACGAGGCAGGGGGCGTGCCCCCCCACCCTCTTGACCGCCTCTCTGATGCCTTGGCGTAGGGTCCAAGTCTCCTGGATCACGTTCAGTGAGAAAATCACGTTTCCGAAGGTTTCATTCCGTTTGGACTCCGTTTGATATTCCGTTTCTTCGAAACACTGAAATAGGCAAAAAACAACAATTCTAGGCTGGGCCTTCGGTTAATAGGTTAGTCCCAAAAGTAATATAAAAGTGGAAAATAAAGCCCAATATAGTCCAAAACAGTAGATAAAGTAGCATGGAGCAATCAAAAATTATAGATACGTTGGAGACGTATCAGCGCCGCCCTAAGCCATGGTGCACGCAGTATAGCCAGGATCTCAAGGAGCATTTGTCAACAGAGAAGCAAATCACGGCCGCATGCGTGGATGAGGTCTCGATGGCTGCCATTCATGCTGGCCCCTAGATCTTGGAGGAGCACCTTGCCATTTGCTAGCTATGCTGGTTAAGCATGCCAGGGTTACCCATTGCGTGTGCTGCTCCTGCCTTTCCTTCACAAATTCTAGTGAATTGCGCCATCTAATTTTACCATGCAATCTGTTGCTCTAGTGTATATGTTCTATATGTCGTGCAGTGTGGTGCTCACTTATTAACTGATTTTTTAATTAGTTGTCGTCTTCAATTAACTGTTTGGTTCAGTTCTGCAAATGTGATGTTCAATTCTTCAGGTTGCAATTTTGTATTGCCTTCCATGTGATAAATAAATCAAATTTATCTTTACAAAATACATGAGAAACGAATACAATTGCTATATTTCCAAGTTGTCAAGCATGCTTGGTTTGGTTATACATTGTGCCATGTGGTGCTCAGTTAACATTTGGTTCATTTGTGTTATGGTGTTTAATTAACTGTTTGGTTCAATTCTGCAATGCGATGTTCAATAGTTGTGGGCGCATTCTGTTATTGTATACAATGTGAGGAATAAATTGAATTTGACTATAGTAAATACATGAGAAACAAATACAATTGCTATATTTCCAAGTTGGTAAGCATGCTTGGTTTGGTTAACTGTCTGATCTTCCATTAGGAGTTTGTTATATTGTGCAATGCGGTGCTCAGTTAATGTTTGGTTCATTTGTTATGGTGTTTAGTTAACTGCTTGGTTCAATTCTGCAATGCGATGTCCAATTGCCGTGGGTAGAATTTTGTATTGTTGTGCATGTGAGGAATAAATTGAATTTGGCTGCACTTAATACATGAGAAACATATACAAGTGCTATATTTCCTAGTTCTTAATCATGCTTGGTTTGGATAAATGGGTTTTCCATGTGGCTTTAATTAATCGATGAATCATAGAACGTGCTTATTTTTCATCAACATATTTTTACCGATAGCATGCGAACCCTACTTAACCTGATGACTAACTACCTTATATGTGTTGCGAGAAACAATGGGAAGCACCGAGGTTTACAATCGAGGTCAAGACGTGCATGGTCTGTTGTCTAATAGCACATTATTATGCAATTGCAGGAACCATTCTAATATTTAGGTTTTTAACAATTTGGTCTTGCACATGTAGGTCCTGCTGTCAGAGGTTTTGACCCACTGTTCGACCCTTTTTGCATATGGGGAAATGAGTTGTCCACGAATATCAATAAATCAAGAAACTCAGAAAGATTATTAGGATAAAGAAATTAGCAACAAAAAACAACAAGATCTTTGTCTGCACAATGAAGAAGACATGATTTCACTACAAGATGGTACTAACTATTATACCTTGCCTTTTTTTATTCCTTTGCCCCATTTCCAATATAGAGAAGATATTTATGCACATCCTTGTTTTCAGGCCTTTCCAAAGCAGTTCACTGATGATTACCTCTCAAACCACCTCTATGCTCAGGAGGCGAGGAAGGTTTTCATACCACACCCATGGTTCAGTATTGAAGTGTTCCTAAAGAGGACGAAGGACAGACGCTAGATCGTCCACAGACACTGGCCTAAAGTTGCAAAGACCTTCAACATGAATGAAGGCTCAATATTCGCCTTCCGCTTCAGCAGTTTTCCAGATGAGATGCATCTGTCTATATACCATCTATGATGCTAATTTCGAAAGGTTCTACATGTTGCATGTGAAACTTGGTGCCGGTGCTTATGTAATGGGGTAGCTGAGTCGAAGCTATATCATGTTGTACTCTGATGTATTTCAATTATGAAATCCTGCTTCCTTAATATGGAAATGAAATATATTACATGCTTAATATGAATGTCAATTAGATTGATAAATGGATTATGAATAATAGGGCAATTAGCCTGCTAATGGTGAATTAGCCTACTAATTAGGTTTTGCTATTGCAAATGGTTATTCAGAAAATACCATGGGCGATGACCTCACGCAACACACACAATTTCTAGGAATAAACCATGTTGGATCAATGAACAATCACACACGACCTTCTCTTCAAAACTATTTGCATTAGGCCACCTTGCGCAAACGTTTACCACATAAAAACTGTGTGTGATGGACAGTCTTTGCCACCCAGTTTCTTCTACACACCGTGAGTGATGCATTCAATAACGCAAACAATAAAATTGTTAATATCGTGTGCAATGGCAATGCTATCACAAACGATTTAACGGGAAAATTTGTGTGTGATGTACCTGTGAACGGAAACGCTTTCCTTGGAGCGACTGTGTGGGATGTACATACGAACGAAAACATTTAGCAGGGACTGACTGTGTGGGATGTACTTGCGATCGGAAACAATTTTGCATGTATAATTGTATTTTTTAGCTCTACTGTATGTATTTCCGTATTTGAGCGCTTGCCGGTCGCACACGACCTCATTTTGCCGAGTGTGTGTGCCAGGAGGCCATATCCCTGACGGTTTCTGGGTCCTATGGGAAGGACCCCTCTATCGCTGTCACTCACTAGGCGACGGTTCCAAATGTCGTCGCGGAAAGGGGTTAAAAACCGTCTGTATAGCACCGACGCGTACCGGTGAACGATTTAACGGGAAAAATTGTGTGTGATGTACCTCAAAGAGAAATGTTTTCTTTGGAGCGACTGTGTGGGATGTATATACAAACAGAAACGTTTGGCGGGGACTGACTGTGTGGGATGAACTTACGACCGGAAACAATTTCTCCTGTATAATTGATTTTTTAGCACTATTGTACGTATAACCGTATTTGATCGCTCGTCGGTCGCACACGACCTCATTTTGCCGAGTGTGTGTGCCAGGAGGGTATATCCCCGACGATTTCTGGGTCGTGTGGGAAGGACCCCCCCTATCACAGTCACTCACTAGGCGACGGTTCCAAATGCCGTCGCAGAAAGGGGTTAAAAACCGTTTGTATAGCACCTCGCTGTACTAGTGAGAGGATGATGTAGTATAGTAGAGATAAGTATTTCCCGCAGTTATGAAACCAAGGTTATCAATCAAGTAGGATAACCAAGCAACACTACGTAAATAGCACCTACACACAAATAACAAATACTTGCAACCCAACGCGTAGAAGGGTTATCAATCCCTCAACGGCTATGAGCAAGATTAAATTGTATAGTTTTTTATAGATAGATCTGACAAAAATACAAAAGAAAATAAATAAAAGAAAATTGCAGGGACATATTTTTAGTTTCAATATATGATAAAAGATAGACCCAGGGGCCATAGTTTTCGCTAGATCCCAACAATTTTCTCGGGAGAAGCCTCTAGCGAAAACACACCGCAAAAGTCAGTACATCAAATAGATCTCCAAGAACAACAAGGAGAACATCGTATTAAGAATCAAAAAGAGAGAAGAAGCCATCTATCTACTAACTATGAACCCATAGGTCTGTGGTAAACTACTCACGCATCATCGGAGGGGCAGCAAGGATGATGAAGAATCCCTCCTGATCGTTTTCCCCTCCGGTGGATTGCTGGAGAAGGCCTCTAGATTGGATCTCTCAAGAACAGAGGCTTGCAGCGGCGGAAAAAGTATTTCGTGGACTCCCTGGTAGGTTTTCTGATTTTAGGGTATTTATATAGGCGGAGGTAGAGCCCACTATGTGCCAGGGCACGCCACAGGCCCCTGGCACGCCCTGGTGCCTAGTGGGCAACTTCTTCGTCTTATTGTTCCTTCCCAAAGCTTCCAGGGTTTCTTGCTGCCAGAAAAAATCTCCAAAAAGTTTCATGGGATTTGGACATCGTTTGGTACTAATATTCTGCAAAGTCAAAAACAAGAAAAACCAACAATTGGCACTGGGCACTAACTTAGTAGGTTAGTCCCAAGAAATGATATAAAGTTGCTTGTAAATGTATATAAAACATCCAAGATTGATACTATAATAGCATGGAACAATAAAAAATTATATATACGTTGGAGACCTATCAAGCATCCCCAAGCTTAATTCATGCTTGTCCTCGAGTAGGTAAATGATAAAAACAACATTTTTTGATGTGGAATGATGCCTAACATATTCATCATATATTCTTTTTTTGTAGCATGGATAGTTGGACTTGAATGATTCAAAGCAATAGTCTATAATTTGACATGAAACCATCAATACTCAAGCATATCAACAAGCAACCCTGTCTTTCAAAATATCAACGCTAAAGAAAGTTATCCCTAGCCCATTATGCTCAACCATTGATCCATTCATGAAACAAACTCAAATATTAGCTACATCCAATGCATAAGTATGACAATAGTGTTCCTAGTTGGTGCTTTATAAAGAAGATGGAGACTCAAAATTAAAATTAAAATTGCATAAAAAGTAATGGATAGGCCCTTTGTAGAGGGTAGCAGAGATTTGTAGAGGTGCCAGAGCTCATAGCTTAAATTGAGATATAAAATTATTTTGAGAGGCATGCTTTCCCCAATATCTTCCATGCTAGATAAATCATAGGAGGTTTCCAAACAAAAAATAAAGTTTATTTCCTTTGCACCATCCTTACACAATCCATGGCTAGCCGTATCCATGGGCGCCTTCCATACCAGCACTTTCCAAGGAATTTATTATTAACAACATATAAAAAGATTCATTTCGGGACTGGGCATCCATATTACCTGCCACACTCATGCAATGACAAGTGAATAAACACTGATCGTGAGAATAAAATACCGAGCATGGAAAATATTGGCCACCGCCTACCATTTCATGAGCGGTACGGGCACACAAAATGGAAATATATTTTGAAAATTAGAGTTGGCACATACAAATTTACTTAGAACGACATGGAAATACCACATATAGGTAGGTATGGTGTACTCATTTGGCACAACTCTGGTTTAAGGAGTTGGTTGCACAAACAACATTCCTGCTTAGTACAGTTGAAGCCTAGCAAATAGATTGAGAAGCGACCAACCAAAAAATGAAACGGTCATAAACACACATTAAACAGAACTAACACCGAATAATGCACCACAAGTAGGATATAACTTCGTAGCATAACTATTGACTTTCGTGCTTGCATAGGGAATCGCAAACCTTAACACCAATATTCTCACTAAAGCATAATTACTCACCAACATGACCCACATATTAGTATCTTCATATCGCTAAACTATTGCAAGGAATCAAGTTTATAATATCCAATGATCTTAATGAAAGTTTTTATTATATCCCTCTTGAATATTCATCACTTTGGGACCAAATTCATATCTCGTGCAAATTACCATTACTATTATCAACTCTCAAAAAAGGTTTAAGTGAAGAATGAGGGCATACATATTTATTCAAAATTTATCATATCAACTCTCAAAATGATATAAGTGAAGCATGAGAGTGCATTTCTTTAAAATTTACTAACTCTAAAAATGATATAAGTGAAGCATGAGAGTGCATTTCTTTAAAATTTACTAACTCCCAAAATAATATAAGTGAAGCATGAGAGCATAGTTCTTCAAAATAAAATCACCACCGTGCTAAAAAAGATTTAACTGAAGCACTAGAGAAATTGCCTAGCTCAAAAAAGTTAAGTGAAGCACAGAGAGCAATTCTAACAAATCATAATAAAATTATGGCTGTCTCAAATAGGTGTGTCCAGCAAGGATGATTGTGACAAACTAAAAAGCAAAACAAACAAAGACTCATATAATACAAGACGCTCCAAGCAAAACTCATGACGTGATGAATAAAAATATAGCTGTAAGTAAAATTACCAATGGTCACTAGAAGAAAGAGGGGATGCCTTCCGGGGCATCCCAAAGCTTAGTTGCTTGGGAATCTGATACGTATCCGTCATATCTATAATTTTTTTTGTTCCATGCCAATATTATACAACTTTCACATATTTTTGGCAAAATTTTATATGATTTATTGGGACTAACATATTGATCCAGTGCCCAGTGTCAGTTCCTGTTTGTTGCATGTTTTTTTGCTTCGCAGAATATCCATATCAAACAAAGTCCAATTGAAATAAAAATTTATGGAGAATGATTTTGGAACATATGTGACTTTTGGGAGGTGGAATCAACGCAAACGGAGGCCCACAGGCCCCACAAGACACCTGGGCATGCCAGCCCCCCAGGAGCATGGTGGTGGGTGGTTCCCACCCCGTAAGGCGGTTGCTGCTCTCTTTCGGGTGCTAGGAAGCTTATATCCGGAAAAACATCATGTTAAAATCTCAGCACAATCGGAGTTACAGATCTCCGGATATTTAAGAAACAATTTTCGGCCAAAAACCAGGAACGTGAAACAGAAGATAACAGAGAGATAGATCCAATCTAGGAGGGGCTCCTGCCCCTCCGCTGCCATGGCAACCATGGACCAGAGGGGGAATGATGTCGCTTGAAGCTACGTCGGTATTTCCCCAAAGAGGAAGGGATTATGCAGCACAGCGGTGCTACCTCTTGAGCATGCGTTGGTTTTCCCTTGAAGAGGAAAGGGTGATGTAGCAAAGTAGCGTAAGTATTTCCCTCAGTTTTTGAGAACCAAGGTATCAATCCAAAGAGGAGGCCACACGCAAGTCCCTCGTACCTACATAAACAAATAAGAACCTTGCAACCAACACGATAAAGGGGTTGTCAATCCCTTCACGGCCACTTGCAAAAGTGAGATCTGATAGAGATGATAAAATAATATTTTTGGTATTTTTATGAAAGTAAAGATTGCAAAATAAATGGCGACAGAAATAGCTAGTTGACGGGAGATTAATATGATGGAAAATAGACCCGGGGGCCATAGGTTTTCACTAGTGGCTTCTCTCAAGATATCATAAGTATTACGGTGGGTGAACAAATTACTGTCGAGCAATTGATAGAAAAGTGCATAGTTATGAGAATATCTAGGCATGATCATGTATATAAGCATCATGTCCGCGACAAGTAGACCGAAACGATTCTCGCATCTACTACTATTACTCCACACATCGACCGCTATCCGGATGCATCTAGAGTATTAAGTTCATAAGAACAGAGTAACGCATTAGGCAAGATGACATCATGTAGAGGGATAAACTCATGAAATATGATATAAACCCCATCTTTTTATCCTCGATGGCAACAATACAATACGTGCCTTGCTGCCCCTCGCTGCCACCGGGAAAGGACACCGCAAGATTGAACCCAAAGCTAAGCACTTCTCCCATTGCAAGAAAGATCAATTTAGTAGGCCAAACCAAACTGATAATTCGAAGAGACTTGCAAAGATAACAAATCATACATAAAATAATTCAGAGGAGATTCAAATATTGTTCATAGATAATCTTGATCATAAACCCACAATTCATAGGATCTCAACAAACACACCGCAAAAAGAGTTACATCGAATAGATCTCCAAGAAGATCGAGGAGAACTTTGTATTAATATCCAAAGAGAGAGAAGAAGCCATCTAGCTAATAACTATGGACTCGAAGGTCTGAGGTAAACTACTCACACATCATCGGAGATGCTATGGTGTTGATGTAGAAGCCCTCCGTGATCGATTCCCCCCTCGTGGAGCGCCCGGAAAAGGCCCCAAGATGGGATCTCACAGGTACAGAAGGTTGCGGCGGTGGAAATAGGGTTTCGTGGTGCTCCTGGATGTTCTCGGGGTATATGAGTATATATAGGAGGAAGAAGTAGGTTGGTGGAGCTGCGAGGGGCCCACGAGGGTGGGGGCGCGCCCACCTGCCTCATGGCCTCCCGCTTCTTTCTTGACGTCCTCTCCAAGTCCTCTGGATCACGTTTGTTCCAAAAATCACTCTCCCGAAGGTTTCATTCCGTTTGGATTCCGTTTGATATTCCTTTTCTGCGAAAGACTGAAATAGGCAAAAAACAACATTTTGCACTAGGCCTTGGGTTAGTAGGTTAGTACCAAAAATAATATAAAAGTGTATAATAAATCCCATTAAACATCCAAAACAGATAATATAATAGCATGGAACAATCAAAAATTATAGATACGTTCGAGACGTAACAAGCATCCCCAAGCTTAATTCCTGCTCGTCCTCGAGTAGGTAAATGATAAAAACATAATTTTTGATGTGGAATGCTACCTAGCATATTCTTCAATGTAATTTTCTTTATTGTGGCATGAATGTTTAGATCCGAAAGATTCAAGATAAAAGTTTAATATTGACATAAAAATAATAATACTTCAAGCATACTAACTAAGCAATCATGTCTTCTCAAAATAACATGGCCAAAGAAAGTTCATCCCTACAAAATCATATAGTTTAGTCATGCTCCATTTTCGTCACACAAGAATGCTCTCATCATGCACAACCTCGATGACAAGCCAAGCAATTTTTTCATACTTTAGTAATCTCAAACTTTTTCAACTTCCACGCAATACATGAGCGTGAGCCATGGATATAGCACTATGGGTGGAATAGAGTATGATGATGGGGGTTATGTGGAGAAGACAAAAAAGGAGAAAGTCTCACATTGATGCGGCTAATCAATGGGCTAGGGAGATGCCCATCAATTGATGTCAAGGCAAGGAGTAGGGATTGCCATGTAACGGATGCACTAGAGCTATAAATGTATGAAAGCTCAACAAAAGAAACTAAGTGGGTGTGCATCCAACTTGCTTGCTCACGAAGACCTAGGGCATTTGAGGAAGCCCATTGTTGGAATATACAATCCAAGTTCTATAATGAAAAATTCCCACTAGTATATGAAAATGACAAAACAAGAGACTCTCTATCATAAAGATCATGGTGCTACTTGAAGCACAAGTGTGGAAAAAGGATAGTAGCATTATCCCTTTTTATTTCTTTTTTCTCTTTTTTGGGCCTTTCCTTTTTTTATTTGGCCTTTCTCTTTTTTTGGGGACAATGCTCTATTAATGATGATCATCACACTTCTATTTATTTACAACTCAATGATTACAAGAGTGATATGTATGAGTGATATGTCTCTGGCGGTGTACCGGGATGGGCAATGAATCAAGAGTGATATGTATGAAATAATATGCATGGTGGCTTTACCACAAATACGATGTCAACTACATGATCATGCAGGGCAATATGACAATGATGAAGCATGTCATAATAAACGGAACGGTGGAACGTTGCATGGCAATATATCTCGGAATGGCTATGGAAATGCCATAATAGGTAGGTATGGTGGCTGTTTTGAGGAAGATATAAGGAGGTTTATGTGTGATAGAGCGTATCGTATCACGGGGTTTGGATGCACCGGCGAAGTTTGCACCAACTCTCAAGGTAAGAAAGGGCAATGCACGGTACCGAAGAGGCTAGCAATGATGGAAAGGTGAGAGTGCTTATAATCCATGGACTCAACATTAGTCATAAAGAACTCACATACTTATTGCAAAAATCTACGAGTCATCAACAACCAAGCACTAAGCGCATGCTCCTAGGGGGATAGATTGGTAGGAAAAGACCATCGCTCGTCCCCGACTGCCACTCATAAGGATGACAATCAAAGAACACCTCATGTTTCAAATTTGTTACACAACGTTTACCATACGTGCATGCTATGGGACTTGCAAACTTCAACACAAGTATTTCTCAAATTCACAACTACTCAACTAGCACAACTTTAATATCACTATCTCCATATCTCAAAACAATCATCAAGTATCAAACTTCTCTTAGTATTCAATGCACTTATATGAAAGTTTTTATTATATCCATCTTGGATGCCTATCATATTAGGACTAATTTTATAGCCAAAGCAAATTACCATGCTGTTCTAAAAGACTCTGAAAATAATATAAGTGAAGCATGAGATATCAATAATTTATAGAAAATAAAACCACCACCATGCTCTAAAAGATATAAGTGAAGCACTAGAGGAAAAGTATTTAGCTCAAAAGATATAAGTGAAGCACATAGAGTATTCTAATAAATTCCGATTCATGTGTGTGTCTCCCAAAAGGTGTGTACAGCAAGGATGATTTTGGTGAACTAAAAATGAAAGACTCAAATCATACAAGACGCTCCAAGCAAAACACATATCATGTGGTGAATAAAAATATAGCATCAAGTAAAGTTACCGATGGACGAAGACAAAAGAGGGAATGCCTTCCGGGGCATCCCCAAGCTTACGCTTTTGATTGTCCTTGGATTTTACATTGGGGTGCCTTGGGAATCCCCAAGCTTAGGCTCTTGCCACTCCTTGTTCCATAATCCATCAAATCTTTATCTAAAAACTTGAAAACTTCACAACACAAAACTCAACAAAAAATCTCATGAGCTCCGTTAGCGAAATAAAACAAACCACCACCTTAAGCTGTTGTAATAAACTCATTCTTTATTTATATTGGTGTTAAACCTACTGTATTCCAACTTATCTATGGTTCATAACCTCCGATACTATCCATAGATTCATGAAAATAAGCAAACAACACATGAAAATCAGAATCTATCAAAAAACAGAATGGTCTGTAGCAATCAGATTTGTTCAAGTATTTCTGGAACTCCAAAAATCCTTAAAAACTAGGACAACCTGGAAAATTTGTGTACTGATCTACTTCAAAAACAATTGCTAATTTATCACGTTCTGGTGAAGTTTAACAATTATATTCGTGAGCGCAAAGTTTCTGTCTTTTTCAGCAAGATCAAACAACTATCACCCAAGAAGATCCTATTGGTTCTACTTGGAACAAATACTAATTTAAGACATGAAAACACATCTAAACAGAGGCTAGATGAATTATTTATTACTAAACAGAACCAAAAAGCAAGAAACAAAAACAAAATTGGGTTGCCTCCCAACAAGCGCTATCATTTAATGCCCCTAGCTAGGCATTGATAATTTCGATGATGCTCACATGAAAGACAAGAATTGAAGCACAAAGAGAGCATCATATAGCATGTGAAAAACACATCTAAGTCTAACATACTTCCTATGCACAGGCATCTTATAGGCAAACAAATTATCAATACAAGCAAATACTAGCATATGCAAGGAAGAAGTGAGAAACAATAGCAATCTCAACATAACGAGAGGTAATTTAGTAACATGAAAATTTCTCCAACCATATTTTCCTCTCTCATAATAATTACATGTGGGATCATACTCAAATTCAACAATATAGCTATCACATAAAATTTTCTCTACCTGATCCACATGCATGAAAAGTTGACACTCTTCCAAAAATGGTGGGATTATCATTAACTAAAGTCATGACTTCTCCAAACCCACTTTTATCAAAAATACCATAAGATTGAATATTCTCCAAATATGTGGGATTTAAATTTGACACTCTTACAAACCCACTTTTAATATTATTGCAAACACTATTATACATCTCATATTCATCATGGGGCTTAAATAAAGTTTCAAGATCATAAGAAGAATCACCCCAATCATGATCATTGAAACAAGTAGTAGACATAGCAAAACTAGCATCCCCAAGCTTAGGGTTTTGCATATTATTAGCACAATTGGCATCAACAGAATTTACAATAAAATCATTGCAATCATGCTTATTCAATGAGCTATCATGGATCTCTTCATAAATTTCTTCATCACAATTTTCAGATTCATGAAATTCAAGCAAAACCTCATAAAGATAATCTAGTGCACTTAAATAACTAGAAATTGGTTCATCATAATTGGATCTCTTAAAAAGATTAGCAAGGGGACGAGGATCTATAAACTACTAGCAAGCGAAGAAGCAAGCAAAAATAAGGCACATGGTAACACAAGATCGAACGGAAGGAGGGCGAATAAAACAACAAGGGTGAAGTGGGTGAGAGGAAAACGAGAGGCAAATGGCAAATAATGTAATGTGAGGGATAAGAGTCGTGATGGGTACTTTGTCGTGGTGGGCGCACGGCAGATGCCAAGGGATGGCTAAAGAGACGAGGAGGCTCGAGGGCACTGGTGGGCTTCAGAGGCGAGGTTGATATGCGCGGGCGCGGGACGCCGGACATACCCAGGTTCGGGGCTCTCCGGAGAGATAACACCCCTAGTCCTGCCGAGTTTAGTTGGATGGTCGATAGTACAATGTTGCTCCTGGAGCTGTTTGGAGGAGGAAGGAGGCTGGCCAAGGCTCCGGCTGCTCCTTCTCCTCGGTGTCGCTACGTGTCTGTTGAATATCTTGTGTTGTGTGTGTATATATGTTGGCGTGGACCCCTGGGGGGTTTTATAGACCAACCCACCCAGGGTTACAATGGTAATATGCCGAGTCGGTGGGTCCGTATAGTCGGTGTCCGGGATGCCGGGCTGGGTCCCGCTTGGGGGCTTGTGGTTCACCGGGTTCCCCTAGGTGCGGGCCCCGCGTGCCTAGGGGGACTGTGGACGTCTTGTCGATCGTCAGGGCATGGCCGGGTCGAGTCGCGCACAGTGTTCTCCGTCAGGCCTCCGCTTGTTGTCGTCAGCGGTAAGGGCGGGAGCACTGTTGCCGTGCCAGCCCTGATCAGCGGGTAGGTAAGGGGCACTGTTGCCATGCTCTAGCTGACCACGGGCATGGGCGGGGGCGCTGTAGTCTTGGTCATCGCGATCGAGGTCTCGGCCCCATCGTGACGCCTGGATGGGACGGGAGCTGACCCGTGGCTGGGTTGCCGTGGACGTCACGGGTGGGTTGGCTTACATGGGAAGCCAAGGCTGCGCCGGGTCGAGTTGCCTTACGTCAGCCGCTGCGGCCGGGTTGACGTTCCTTGCCAAGTCGAGGGTCTTGGCCGGGTTGCGCGCCTTGCCGGGTCGAGCGATCCGCCCTGGCGCACGCCGGTTTGCGAGGTGATGCGGGCCCCGTTGTTTTTGAAATAGATCCGGGTTCTTTGCCTGCCCGGGGTTCATCCCCCCGACAGTAGTCCCCGAAGCTGTGAAGGTCCGCCGTCTTCGGATGAGTGGGCCTTCGCAGCTTCCCCCTTGAGCAGGGTGGAGTCTGCGAATGCCGGGTCCGGCAACACCCACTGTGTGTCAGTTTTTTCGGAAACCGGATTGCGGCGTCCCGGTCGTGGTAGGAACTAAGGAGCGTGCCGAATCTTGAGGCGATCCCTCGGGCTTCGCGCTGGCGCCACGTGGTGCTCGGAAGCCGGAGGGGCCTGACAGGCCACGCGCGCGACGGGACCGGGCGACGGGCGGGGCCCGCCGTTGCGCGCCCTTGGCCACGCCGCTGATTTATTGCGGCGTCTGAGGGCCGTTGCACTTCCTCGCAGTTAGTGCGTGTATATGCAAGATTTATTGCGGGGCAGTGGAACGGGCGTGTGCAGACGATCCCACTTCCCCATGTTTGAACCGGGGCTTATAAATTGAGGGGGGGGGGGGGGGCAACGGAGCGGCGGCATTATTCTCGCTCGCGCCCTCCTGTCCCCCTGCTCTCGCCCTGCTTCTTGCTACTGACGCACAACTGCGCCCGCAGCCCCGAGCAGAGCTCTTCTCCGTCGTCCTTCTTCCTTCCGCTTCCATCCATGGCGCTGCCGTCGGGCTCTTGGATGGGTTCCAATGTCGCCGACGATGACATCACGTAGCTTCGAGCTTCGTGGCGCTTGCTGTGGGAGACGGACGTTGGCATCCGCCTGCCGCACGGCGAGCAAAGGCCCCGGCCCGAGGGGAAGGAGCGCGTCATCTTTCTTACCCACTTCGAGCGCGGGCTCGGGCTGCCGGCGAGCGCCTTCTTCCGCGCCTTTCTGGAGTTCTTCGGGCTTCAACCGCACCATCTCGGCGCCAGCGCCATCGTCCAACTCTCCGGCTTTGTGACCCTGTGCGAGGGGTACCTGGGGGTCGAGCCGACGATCAACCTCTGGGCGCGCTTCTTCTCCTTGAAGCAGCAGGGCCCGTCGCCCGGGGAGTTTGCCGATCGCGCGCCACCGCTATCTCCAAGCGCCGGGGCAGACTTCCCCAAGATTCCGCCAAGGATTCTTCCAAGAAGTGGCAGAATTTTTCTTCTACGCCCGCAATCTTGGCGCGGACCACATCAATCTCCCCTTCGCCATGAAGGCCGCTGGCGAAGACGAATCGGTACTCACCCCGCACCCGCCGCAGGAGATCGCTACCTCTGCGAAGCGGGTGACGGTGATGAGGATGCAGGAGGCTCACCGCACGGGTCTTCGCCGCGTTCATCACCCGCTGGTCCTCCCGCTTCAGAGGCGCTCCTGCCTCATCGGCGAGATGATTGGCCTGCAGGACCCCAACCGAATGGGGTCGACGCGGCTGTCTGGGGAGCAGGCCACGCGCGCCGTCAACGCCATCTCCAGGGCCAATCTTGGAGAGGATTGGCGATTCGGAAAGGCGCCGTACAGCCAGGCGAACCCGGCGCCGCAAGTGAGCACCTGGTCTCCTTACTTTGCCGCCGCACATCTTCTTGTTCGTCCCGATGCGTCGCGGGCGGTTCTTTTGAATGCGAGCCAGCATCCTTACGCCCGGGCTCCGCTACAGGTGGTGCCGGTGGCACCAGAGGAGCCCGCGGCCCAAGGCGGCGAGGAGGTAGCCGAAAGTGCCGGGCGCTATCGCGCCGAGCCGAAGCTTCAGTCTTTCTCTTCTTCATTTTGTCTTGATTTGTTGCCCGCGTCGCGGCGAAGGCGATGCTGACGCAGGTTGCTTGGTGTAGCGGCGTTGGGCGGGGGAGGCGGCGATGCAGGCGGAGCCGGGTCCTCGTGTGGGGCGGCGTCGAGCCGCCCGCATGGCAAGGACAGCGTCGCGCCGCGACCCCGCGGATCAAAGGGCACAACGGACCCGACCGAGCCCGGAAGGCCGGCCACGAAGAAGCATGCGAAGCTGATCCCGGTCCCGGTCTTGACGGGGTAAGTTCTGTTCGCCGCTTGCGCCTGGATTTCCTATCTTTTTGCTTATTTTGCCTTCTTCTTCAGGTCTCCGATTGCACTGGCGAGGGTGGCGGCGGAGGCCGCGGCCACCGAGGCGACCGCGTTCCGCAGGAGCCGGTCCGACCTCACCGGTCTGGCCGGGGAGGAGGGGCGAGGTGACTCGGACCTCGGCCTGGACCCGAACGATGCCGAGGCCTTGGCCTAGCGTGACAGGAACCGGGCCGAGGCGGAGCTGGAGGCGGCGTTGGTCCGGCTCGACCGACGCCGGCGGCGTATGCGAGGCGGCGCGGAGCCGCTCGGCGCGAGATGCCGGAGGGCATGGTGGTGGAGGCGACGGTTTTGAACCGCTGCCGGAGAGAGCGCGCCGTGGGGGCCGGCCCGAGGGGGTGCTCCTCGACTAGGAGGTCGTGGAGGTGGGGGGCGATACCCCGCCGCAAGCCGACATTGTCGAGCGCGCAGGGGGCTGATGGTGGTGGAGGCATCGTCCTGGAGGGAGCGCCGCGGGCGGCGGCGCCGGAGGCGTCGTCGGCTATGGAGGAGGCACCGTAGGCGGCGGTGCCTGAGGTGGCGACGCAAGGCGCCCCGGTGTCCGGATCGCCGTCGGCTCCGGAAGGGGCGTCAGAGGAGGTGCTGGCCGCGTTGCAAGCGGCCAGCGGGGGGCACGCCCCCGGCAGAGTGGGCGCCGAGATGCCGTGCCACAGCCCGCGCGGAGCGGGGGCGTGGCTGTCTTCTGGCCCCAGACCCAGGAGGAGGCGGCGCTGGATGCCGTCAACCACCGTCTGCGAGGCCGGACGGAGCGCTTTGAGGCCGTCGCCCAGGCCGAGACGGAGCGGACGCGCGACCTGGAGCGCGCCGTCCTGGTAAGTCCTTCTTCTTCTTGTTTTCTTGATATTTTATCTCCGTGGGGGCCGCCAGCGCACCCAATGCGTGTAGCCCCCGAGATTCGGGCCAACTGTGTAACAGTTGGGCCAAATCTCAGGCCTTGTGTTGGCTTTGGCCTTCTTTTCAGCATCTTGACGCCTTCCAGGTTGAGGCCTACAACAGGCTCCTGGGAAAGCATCGGGAGCTCAAGGGGTGGCTTGCTGCAAAGGAGGAGGAGCTTCACACCAAGGTGTACTTTGGTTGAGCTCTTCTCTTCTAGTGGGCGCGCCAAATACACCCACTGGTGTAGCCTCGAGATTTGGGCCAACTGTGTAACAGTTGGGCCAAATCTTAGGCCTTGCCTTATTTTTTTCTTCCTGCTGATTTCTTCTTCTTTGCAGCCGAGGTGCTGTCTTGGCGGACCAGTTGTTCCGGGGCCGGTCATCACTATGACCGCCTGCTGTTGATTCCGGCCGCCTCAAGGCCGAGGCGGCGAGGTGAGGGTGAGAGGCGGCCGCTGCCCGGTGGTCTCTTGACGAGGCCAGCCAGCCGCACGAGCAGCCGGGCGGGTCACAAGAGCCGCCGAGGCCGAGGTGGAGCTTAAGGCGGAGGCCGCCAAGGCGGTGGAGGCGCAGCAGGCCCTGGTCGAGGCGGACCAGCAGCGCGGCCAGCTGGCCGACGACAAGGGCCGGTTCCAGGCCGAGGTGGAGCGTCTGCGGGAGCAAGCCACCGCGGCGGATGAGGCCCGCCAGGCCGAGGCTCGCCCCCATGAGGCGACCGAAGACTAGGACGCCGAGCTGAAGGCGGCTGACCTGGAGAAGGCGCTCCGGGAGCAGGACCATGTCTTGGAGCGTGAGCGACGTGGTACGTTGCTCGAGGCATAGCACCTGGAAGAGTCCTTCTCCAGTAAGTGCTGCTTCTTTGTTGTTTGCCGGGTCGGGACCCGGCCCTTTCTTCCTTGTTGCCCTTCTGACTTGCTTCGCCTTTGGCTGTAGGGGCCTTTCCGGAGACACAGCGGCTGGCGGAGGAAGCCATTCGCTATCAGCGCGACCCGACCGGCGTTGTCGTGTCCGGGATGGATCCGCTGACGGCTTGGACCTTCCCGAAGATCGTTGCCGCTGCTGAGGCCCGGCTGGGGGCCTTGGGAACGCAGATAGAGCGGCTGTCCCGAGCCGGTACCGCGTTACGGCGGCCTTGTGGCCCGGTTCCGTCCATCCACGCAGCTTCTCGCGTCTGGCGAGCTGGTTGGAGATGGGCCCGGATCACCTTAGCGACCGGGCGCGCTTCGCCGCCAGTCCGTCTTGAGATGGCGCCCGGATCGCGCTGTCTTGGCATCCGGATCTTCAGCTTGGACGCTACCGATGGGTCAGCTACCGCTCGGAGCCGTTGTCAGGAGCATGCCGGCCGGATCGCCTCCCGGGCCAGCTACATCGCCGGGTTCGCCTTCCATGACGAGTTCCATCCGGAATGGACGGAGACGGCGCGGTCGTGGCTGGCGACGACCACGGCTTGCTTCTTCACGACCAGGAGGGCAGCTCGGAGGAGACAGGCGTCTACGGCGATGCGGAGGTCGGAGAGGACACCGGTGCTTTGCTGGACCCGGAGGCCGGCCGGGGGGAGCCATCAACATAGCGACACGGCGCTGGGAATGCCTGAGAATCTTTTGTAGGAAATTCTGTTAAGTAGCAGGTCCACCCACCCACTGGGGGTTTTTAGGGTGTAATGAACTCGGGCCGTTGGCCTTTGCTTTGAAACATTTATGTGTAAATGTTGTGAGTGTTTATTTGCTTTTTGCCTTCTGCTTTTTTCGAACTTATTTCATGCGTTGCTCCTCCCTGGAGCTTCCCCCCCCGCGAGTCAGACGGTCAAGGCTCCGGTCCGTGACAAGGGGTTTAGCTCTTCGAGAGTCGGCTGCAGGAGTTGAGTCCTTAAAAAACGTTGAGCGCGAGCGAAACACTCCACCCGGGCCGGGCGTAATCCGGCTTGGCCGGTTGGTGAGCAGCCGGTCGTGCGGCTAACTTAGTTGACGAGCGTCCGGCCAGCTTGGTCGACCCGGCGGCTTTGACTTAGTGTATGAATCGTAGGGGAGCTTTAGCCCGTTGTGCTTGCCCGCCGTCAGCCAGAGCTGGATCTGCGGTTTTAGGGCGAAGTGGGAGGGGGGGTGCGGTATCCTAACTTATCAGGAATCACTAAGCGAAGCGGCGGGGTGATGATCAAGCCGGCCAGCCCCCAAGCCCCTGGGTCGAGCTTGTCGAGCCGGCGGCCGGGTTCGGTAATGAGGTGGTGTGAAATATGGACGCAATAAATTGGTCGGCAAAAGGCAGCCCCCGAGTCTTGTTCGGGGACCCCATAGTTTCATATGCTTACAAAAGGCGTGGATACATACATTCGTTCGGCTAACTGTGAAACGGGCGGAGGAGTTCCGCGTTCCACGGCCGGGTCGTTTCTTCGCCGGCGGTGTCCCTCTTGCGCTTCTTCGATTTGCATGCGTCGATGAGGTAGTAGGCGTTGTGGTTGCGCAAAGCCCTGCTCACGATGAACGGGCCTTCCCATGGAGAGGATAACTTGTGCTGGCCTGCCTGCTCTTGGACGAGTCGGAGGACGAGGTCGCCTTCGCGGAATGCGAGAGGCTTGATCTTCTTGCTGTGGTAGTGCCTCAAGCCTTGCTGGTAGATAACCGAGCGGCTAAGTGCCAGAAGGCGCGCCTCTTCGAGCAGGTCAACGCCGTCTTAGCGTGCTTCTCTTGCCTCTTCTTCAATGTACATCGTGACGCGCGGCGAGTCGAACTCGACGTCGGTCGGGATGATGGCTTCTGATCCGTAGACGAGGAAGAACGGGGTGAACCCGGTCGACCGGTTTGGTGTCGTGCGCAGACTCCAGAGAACCGCGGGCAACTCGTCAAGCCAGCTGCCGGGTGAGCGGATAAGTGGCTCGACGAGTCGCGGCTTGATGCCGGACAGGATGAGTTCGTTGGCCCACTCGACCTGCCCGTTGGACTGCGGATGTGCCATGGAGGCCAGGTCGAGGCGGATGCCGGAGACGAAGCAGTATTGCTCGAGTGCGCCCTTGGCGAAGTTGGTGCCGTTGTCGGTGATGATGCTGTTCGGCATGCCGTAGCGCACCGCTATGTCCTTGATGAACCGGACGGCTGTTGGCCCGTCCAGCTTGATTGGTCTTGCCTCGATCCATTTGGTGAACTTGTCCACCGCCACCGAAAAGGTCATGCCGCCGAAGCGGTTTTGAAGGGTCCCACCATGTCAAGTCCCCAGACCGCGAAGGGCCAGGCGATCGGTATGGTGCGGAGTGCTGACGCCGGCTGGTGGCTGCGTTTGTTGAAGCGCTGGCATCCTTCGCACTTGAGGACGAGCGACTCGGCGTCTTTGAGGGCCGTTGGCTAGTAGAAGACGTGGCGGAACGCCTTGGCCACGATGGACCGAGATGCGGTGTGGTGCCCGCAATCGCCCTGGTGAATGTCGAGGAGGATGTCGATGCCGCGGTCCTGCTCGATGCAGCGCTGGAACACGCCGGTAGAGCTGCGCTTGACGAGCTTGTTGTTGATGATGGTGTAGGCGGATGCCCGGCGCTGAACTTGCCGAGCCTCGGTCTCGTCCATGGGGAGAACCCCGTTCTCCAGCCATTCTGATATCGGCAGGGCCCAAGATGGGGCCGTGATGGTGGTGAAGACGACCACTTGGGTGGGTTTTGAGTCGATGGCTCCTGGGCTCGGTTGAGCAGCCCCCGGGTTGGTGGCGGCGACGGCCGGGTCCGGGGTGATGGTGGCCGGGTTGAGCTCAGCAGCCCCCGGGCTGGGTTGAGCAGCCCCCAGGCCGGGTTCACCAGTCCCTGGGCCGGGTTCGGCAGCCCCCGGGCCGGGTTCAGCAGTCCATGGGCCGGCTTGCGGCGCGGCCGGGTCTTCTGGGACGTGGATGGACTCGGAGTCCGGCGATGGCTTGACGGATGGCTTGCGCAGGCGCTCGAGGGAGACGCCGGATGGGATAGCTTGACGTGATGAGGCGATCTTGGCGAGCGTGTCGGCTGCCTCATTCTCCGTGTGCGGGACGTGGAGGAACTCGCAGCCATCGAAGAATCCGAACAGCTTCTGGATGAGGAAGCGATAGCTTGCCATGTTGGGGTCGCGGGCGTCCCACTCGCCAGAGCACTGCTGTACCACCAAGTCCGAGTCGCCGTAGCACAGGATGCGCCGGATGCCGAGTTCCTTGGCAAGCCGGAGGCCGTGCACAAGGGCTTCATATTCGGCGACGTTGTTGGAGGTGGCGAAGTGGATCTGGAGTGCGTAGCGGAGTCGGTCACCCTTCGGGGATGACAGTACGATGTCGGCCCCTAAGCCGAGTCGCATCTTGGACCCGTCGAAGTGCATGCGCTAATGCGTCGAGTCGGGAGGCGGCGGCAGGTACTGGGTTTCGGTCCAGTCGACGAGGAAATCGGCCAAGGCCTGCGACTTGGTCATGGTGCGGGGCTCGTAGAGGATGGTGTGACCAGCTAGCTGGATCGCCCACTTGGCGACCCGGCCGGAGGCGTCCCGGCACCCGATGATTTCTCCGATAGGCGCCGTGCTGACGACGGTGACGACATGCTCTTGAAAGTACTGCTTCAGCTTCTTGGCGGTGAGGTACACGCCATAACACATCTTATGGTAGTGCGGGTAGTTCTGCTTGGAGGTGGAGAGAACTTCGCTCAGGTAGTAGACCGGACGCTGGACGACCTGGATCTTGGCCTTCTCCGGTCGCTCGACCACCAAAGACTGGTCTTGACCGCCATGAGGTCGCGGCTATGTAGAGCAACAGCGGCTCCTTGTCGGTTGGCGCAACCAGAACGGGTGCAGTGGAGAGCATGCGCTTGAGGTCTTGGAAAGCTTCATCCGCCTTGTCGTTCCACTCGAAAGGGCTTGTTTTCTTCATTAGCTGGTACAGGGGCAGTGCCTTCTCGCCCAGCCGGCATAGAAACCGGCTGACCTAGGCCAGGCAGCCTGTGAACTTCTGGACATCGCGCAGCCGGGTTGGCTTGCGCATGCGCTCGATGGCCTTGATCTTCTCCGGGTTTGCCTCAATTCCGCGTTCCAAGACGAGGAAACCGAGCAGCTTTCCGGCTGGGACGCCGAAGACGCACTTTTCCGGGTTGAGCTTGACCTTGTATTCGCGGAGGTTGGTGTATGTTTCCTTCAGATCGTCGAGGAGCGTGAGGTGCTGCTTGGTCTTCACCATGATATCGTCCACGTACATGTGGATGTTCTTGCCGAGTTGCGGTAGCAGGCACTTCTGCATGCAACGTTGGAAGGTGGCGCCGGCGTTCTTCAACCCAAACGACATGGTGATGTAGCAGTACGCTCCAAAGGGCATGATGAAGGACGTCTTCACGGCATCGGCCGGGTCCAGCTTGATCTGGTGAGAGCCGGAGTAGGCGTCCAGGAAGGACAACAGCTCGCACCCGGCGGTCGAGTCGATGACTTGGTCGATCCGCGGGAGGGCGAATGGATCCTTGGGACATGATTTGTTGAGGCTGGTGTAGTTGATACACATGCGCCAGGTCTTGTTCTTCTTCAGGACGAGGACTGGATTGGCCAGCCACTCGGGGTGAAACACTTCCATTATGAAGCCAGCCGCCAAGAGCTTGGCGACCTCTTCACCAATGGTTCTTCTCTTCTCTTCGGAAAATCGACGGAGGGGTTGACGGACAGGCTTGGCGTCCTTGCGGACGTGGATTTTGTGCTCGGCGTACTTCCTCGGGATACCCGGCATGTCTTTGGGGGTCCATGCGAAGATATCCCGATTCTCACGGAGGAAGTCGACGAGCTCGCCTTCCTATTTGCTGTCGAGACAGGCGCCTACGGCAACGTACTTGCTGTAGCTGGGGTCTTCCGGGTTCAACTTCACTTTCTTGGTTTCCTTGGAGGGCTTGAAGGCGGCCTCATCGGCCGGGTCCAGGGTCGGGATTGACGCTGTTTGAGGCCTCGCCGCCGTGGCGACGATCCGGTCGAGCCGGGCGCCGCCTCGGCAATGACCAGCGACTCGGCCAGCTTGGCGCCGTCTCGGGCGCACTCCAGAGACTTGCGGTAGACACCGGGACAGTAATGACGCCCTTGGGACCCGGCATCTTCATCTTCAAGTACGCGTAGTGGGGGAATGCCATGAACTTGGCGAGCACGGGCCGGCCTAGCAGAGCGTGGTACGCGCTGGAC
This sequence comes from Aegilops bicornis, assembly GCA_021605145.1. Taxonomy (NCBI): domain Eukaryota; kingdom Viridiplantae; phylum Streptophyta; class Magnoliopsida; order Poales; family Poaceae; genus Aegilops; species Aegilops bicornis. The sequence goes on along the minus strand of CM038670.1, from coordinate 524,648,062 downwards.
AGGTCCTCCACCTCGAACCAGATTGGTTCGCGTCGGAAGTGGCTGCTATCGCCAAACAGGACGTCGAGCTGGACCCGGCCTATGGGCGAACAGGAGAGGCCGGGTACGATGCCGTGGAAGGCAGTCCGGGTTGGCTCTAGGTCTTCGGCCTTGAGGCCGAGCTTGGTCATCGTGTCGTGGTAGAGGATGTTGATGCTGCTGCCGCCGTCGATGAGGACTCGGGAGAACTTGCAGGTGCGCCACACGACGATCGTAGGGTTGAGGACGAGGGCGTACCCACCCGGACTCGGCATGACCGCCGGGTGATCCTCTCGGGTCCAGGTTATCGGGCGCTCCGACCAATGCATGAAATCCGTCTTGGCCGGGACAACGGTGTTCACCTCCTGCCGGAGGAGGCACTCGCTGCGCTTGTCGTCGCCGAGGCTGGTGAAGACGACGTAGGCCGCGTTCTGGTCCGGGTAGGCGTTGTTCCGCATCACGCCGCCGGCGGGGGGCGGCGGTGGAGGCGGAGGCGGTTGTCCCACGCCCGGAGCCGGAGCCGGAGCCGGAGGAGGCGGGACGTTGCCCCTCATGAGGTGCTTGGTGCTGGTGCACTGCCGAAGCGTGTGCGTGTAGGGTCTTGCGCCGTTGTGGTGCTTGCATGGAGTGTCGTGCATCTTTTCAAAGCTCATGGCGGGTTGCCACGCCATCTTGCCGGTCTGCCGGCGCTTCGCTGCCGGGTCCGCCGCGGGCTCGGCGGCCGCGACGAGCCGGTTGTCATGACGTTGCGCCGGTTGCTCGGCCTTGCTCTTGTTGTTCTGGTGGTGCTGCTGTCGGCTGCCTTCGCCGGCCGGCTTCTGTGGAGGGACCGGCTTCCCCTTGCCGGCCTCGTCCAGCGCCACTTGGATCTTCATGGCGGAGTCGGTGTTGGCGCATTTGTCCGCCGTCACCATGAGCGCGGCCATGGTGGCCGGCTCGGAGCGTAGAAGCTTGTGCTTGAGGAGGGTGCCGTCTCGGCACCCGCTGACGAAGTATTGGATCGCATGGACTTCATGGACGCCCTCACAGCTGTTCCGGAGCTTGGTTCAGCGTGCGAGGTACTCGCGGCCGGTCTCCGTCGGCCCCTGCACGCACATGGCGAGCTGACTGGGGCGGCCGGGCCGCTTGTACGTCCCCGTGAAGTTGCGGACAAACGCTTCCTCGAAATCGACCCATGCATTGATGCTGCCCGTCGGCAGGCTGTTCAACCATGTGCGAGCCGATCCTTGGAGCATGAGCGGTGCGTAGCGCACGGCGAGACGACGATTGGCACCGGTGATGCCAATGGCCATGGTGTAGTCGGTGATCCAGTCTTCTGGCTTGACGGTCCCATTGTACTTGGGAGTGTCGTGGGGGAGCGCGAATCCCTTGGGGAAGGGCTCCTCCCGGATGCGTGGGCCGAAACACGCCGGCCCGATAGCGCCGCTCTCCTCCACCTCCATGGAGCGAGCGAGCTGATCAAGGCGATGGCGTAGCGTTGGTGTCGTCGATGGCCTTGTGGGCCGAGTCGACTGGAGGGCGAAACCCGAGGGGCCGGGTCGGAGCAGAGCCGGACAGCCGGCCCTGGCGGTCCGCTTGGCTGGTCTCTGAGGCGGGCTCGTTGCCCGAAGCATCGGTGGCGGTGCCGGCCGGGTTGCGCCGGGCTCAGCCCGGCGGAGGCGCCTCGTCGAGGCGGCAGAGGCCGTGTGCAGGAGTTCGCCGGGTCCGCCAAGGCGGGCGGAGCCGGACCCCGCCAGCTTGGCGAGCTGGTTGAGGCGATCCTGCTGGGTGTTGGCAGCGTGGAGGAGCTCGCGCATCCTCCCGGCGCGCCTCGAGCTCTCGCCCGCGAGTTGGTCGAGGCCGACCGCGGCTGCCTTCGCAGCGCACATGTTCTTGACTGGGGTCTCGTAGACGGTCCGGCCAGCGCCGAAGGCCCGGCCGATCGCTCCTCCCCGGGCGCGAGTATCAGCGGCCTGGCTTGGCTCGGCCGCGGCGGGCGCGAATCCGTGGACGGCGTCATGCTCCATCTAAGCAGCTTCCAGGCGGCGTCTGGTGGCGGCCAGTGTCTCGGACAGGTCCAGCATTTGCTGGCGTCTGTCCTCGAGCTGGGTTCGGGCTTCAGCAACGTTGGTGGCGTCGACGTCGGTGCCGATGGGAATGCGGAGGATCTGCATGGCGGCGCACAGCGGGTCGGTCATCTCCGTCTGAGCCGCAGCGGCCGCGGCTTCGGCGGCTCTTCTCGTCTTGCTCGACGAGGAAGAGGCGCCATCGCCGGTGACGAAGACCTCTACGTGGGCGTCCATCGCCCCGGCAGTGAATCCGCCGCTGAGAGAAAGCGGGGAGTCGGAGTAGCTGAGGACCCCACTGGGGTACTCGTCGGCCGCGGGCGCGTCGGAGATGCGCAGCGCAGTGAAGGAAGCGGTGAGCGCGCCGATGACGTCGTCCGCCAGAGCGACAGACTCGTCGGAGTAGGAGAAGGGCCCCGTCCGAAGCATGCTTCCGGCCAGTTCTTCGAGCTGCCCCACGGTGGGCGCCAACTGTCGTGGTGGGCGCACGACAGATGCCAAGGGATGGCTAAAGAGAGGAGGAGGCTCGAGGCGCTGGTGGACTTCGTGAGGCGAGGTTGATATGCGCGGCGCGGACGCCGACATACCAGTTCGGGCTCTCCGGAGATAACACCCCTAGTCCTGCCGAGTTTAGTTGGATGGTCGATAGTACAATGTTGCTCCTGGAGCTGTTTGGAGGAGGAAGGAGGCTGGCCAAGGCTCCGGCTGCTCCTTCTCATCGGCGTTGCTACGTGTCTGTTGAATATCTTGTGTTGTGTGTGTATATATGTTGGCGCGGACCCCTGGGGGGTTTTACAGACCAACCCACCCAGGGTTACAATGGTAATATGCTGAGTCGGTGGGTCTGTATAGTCGGTGTCCGGGATGCCGGGCTGGGTCCAGCTTGGGGGCTTGTGGTTCGCCGGGTTCCCCTAGGTGCGGGCCCCGCGTGCCTAGGGGGACTGTGCACCGTCTTGTCGATCATCAGGGCGTGGCCGGGTTGAGTCGCGCACAGTGTTCTCCGTCAGGCCTCCGCATGTTGTCGTCAGCGGTAAGGGCGGGATCACTGTGGCCGTGCCATCCCTGGTCAGCGGGTAGGTAAGGGATACTGTTGCCACGCTCTGGCTGACCACGGGCATGGGCGGGGGCACTGTAGTCTTGGTCATCGCGATCGAGGTCTCGCCCCATCGTCTGGCTCGGATGGGGACGGAGGCGACCCGTGGCTGGGTTGCCGTGGACGCCATGGGTGGGTTGGCTTACTGGGGAAGCCAAGGCTGCGCCGGGTCGAGTTGCCTTGCGTGAGCCGCTGCGGCCGGGTTGACGTTCCTTGCCGAGTCGAGGGTCTTGGCCGGGTTGCACGCCTTGCCGGGTTGAGCGACCCGCCCTGGCGCACACCGGTTTGCGAGGCGATGCGGGCCCCGCTGTTTTTGAAATAGATCCGGGTTCCGTTGCCTACCCGGGGTTCATCCCCCCAACATACTTGGTATGTCTTGACTTGGCGTAGATCTCCCCGGCAACTGCGCCAGAAATCCTTCTTGCTACCTCTTGAGCATGCGTTGGTTTTCCCTTGAAGAGGAAAGGGTGATGCAGCAAAGTAGCGTAAGTATGTCCCTCAGTTTTTGAGAACCAAGGTATCAATCTAGTAGGAGGCCACACGCAAGTCCCTCGTACCTACACAAACAAATAAGAACCTTGCAAACAACGTGATAAAGGGGTTGTCAATCCCTTCACGTCCACTTACAAAAGTGAGATCTGATAGAGATGATAAGATAATATTTTTGGTATTTTTATGAAAGTAAAGATTGCAAAATAAACGCCGACTGTCGTGGGATTGTCACGGCAGATGTCCTCTTGCAAGGACTTAGTCGTGGAGCCATTGCAACTGGGAAGCTTAAAGGGGTTAGTCGGGACAAAGGACATGAGAGATTTATACTAGTTCGGCCCCTTAAGGTGAAGGTAAGGCCTACGTCTTTTTGGGTTGGTATTGCTTGATGTTTCGATGACCAGGGAGCGAGATACGCTATGCCCGGTTCTCGATGAGTTGTTTTCTCGCCGTCAACCGCTGACGGGTCGTCCCCTTATATACACGGGTTGACGCCCTGCGGCTTACAGAGTCCCAGCTGGCTCATAAACAGTGTCCGGCTCGGTGACTAGTTAAATCTACCTTATGATACAAGTCATGCCATTATGGCGGTTTACTACGACGGGCCTTAAATCGCCCCTGGGCTTTAGACCCTTTATTGAACCACAATCTTCATGCTTGGCCTTGGGCTTCTTCTGATAGATCTCTCTTTGCATAACCCGGCCCCTCATGGACGGCTTATACAAATAGTTATATCCCCAACATTAGGCCCCAGATTGATTTGAAACGGTTTATGTCAATCTTAAAATACCTTAAGAAACAAGCCTTCGGTCTTCTGCCTGTGCAAAAAGGGTTTAACCCGCCATGACGTCATCTTCTGGCTACGCGTTAACCCATCGTGACGTCATCTCCGATTAAATCCTTATTTTATTCTGCTATATCGGGGTCGCTGGATAATGATATTCAATCTCCTCGTTTCTTGCACCATCCCAGTCGGCCCTTCCCTATAAATAGGCTCGACCTAGGTCCTTTTCATTTCCTCCCTCAGTCGTCTTCATCTTCTCCCTGCCTCCCTATTACTCGAGCTCCGCCGCCGCCGCCACCGTCGAGCTCCTCGTCTTCTCCAACTCAGGCCGCTGCATCAACCTGACTTAACCAGAGAAACGCGACAGAACCCTACAACAGCTCTGCATTCGTAAGCCCTTTTCCTCTCCTGCTTTTAGATCTACATTGCAGCCTCCTGAGTTTGTCGGTGTTCATCGCCGCCCGTTGCAAACCCTGGATATTTTTCCTTTCCCGTGCTCCTTTTTGATCTTTAGATAGCTAGAACTACTGCGGTGGCTGTTCCGCATCCATCTCGAATAGAAAACAGATCTCATTTCCCTTGTTTAAAGGCCTCCTTCGAGTGTATGAACTTCTCTGTACTGGTTTTAGGTCTAGAAATTTTTCTTTTCAGAGCAATTGTTTGATCCAAAATAATAGCTGAAACTTGTGAAACTTGTTTGTTCCACACTTAGCCAAAAAACTGCACCTGTTGACTCTGTTCAACCACGATAGTCCACATAGCCGGTTTAAGATCATGATACTGTTTGGTCAACCTTACTTGCTTCCGGCGATTTAAGAAAATTTAACTGCCTTTGATACTTGTAGCGGCTTAAATACCATTGAATAATTACTCATATGTCATTAGGCCCCTTCTTAAGCCGCTGTCTCGAATAAATTCATGATGTTCTCCTCCGGGTTATAAATTGAACTGGAAATTTTTCTGTTGTCATAGGTTTCAATTTTCCTAATGGCACCCAAGGCTCCTAAATCTCCGGTGACCTGTAACTGGGTCAAGTCCGTTGTTACAGAAAGCACTTTGTCTGACTTTGTGAAATCCGGCCATCTTCCCAAGAAAGAGGTCATGTCTTATCGTGCTCCTAACCCGTCAGAGGAGAAGCCTCATCCCAAGGAGGGGGAGGTGATCGTGTTTACTGATCACACGAACCGGGGATTCGCTCCACCCGGTTCAAGATTCTTCAGGGATGTTTTGCATTTTTTCGATCTCAGACCTCAAGACATCGGGCCCAATTCCGTGTCAAATATTTGCAACTTCCAGGTCTTCTGTGAGGTATACCTTGGAGAAGAACCCAGCTTACTTTTATTCAGATAATTGTTTTACTTAAACCGGCAGAACGAACGCGCCAACGGGCCCAGTCTGGAACTCGGTGGCATCTCGATTCAGCGGCGGAGAGACTGCCTTTTTCCTTATGTTGAACTGCCGAGTCATCCAAAGGATTGGAATCAGATGTGGTTCTACTGCCAGGATACTTCTCCGGCTGACGAAAATCTTCTGCCCGGCTTTCGCGCCTTGCGCCTTGAATCCAACCACCCGCTGCCGGATAAACTGACTGTTGTTGAACTTCTGCCACTCACACCCACCATTAGTAAAATCAAAGCTCTTTTGGGAAATGGCTTAGATGGCATTGACCTGGTCCGAGTCTGGTCGCTTACAGTGATTCCTTTAAGCCGCCGCCTCAGCCTTAATGTGCACTTACTCAGCGAGAAGAATGACCCATCGCTCGTCCCGATGACTTACCAGATGATGTGGTGGAGGCTACGACCCAGACGTTGTTGAAAGAGGGCACGGTGACTAGTAATGCCTTTAGCTTACTTCCTTTCTGGAAGAAGAACCCGACCCCTGCAGTAAGTCATCAACCTCAATACTTACTTCTTACTGTGTTATACCTTGCTTTTATTTATAACCCTTTACCGTTTTTCTCAGGCCAATGACAACTTCTGGAAAGTCAAGTATGCCCATGAGGCTGCCAAACAAGCCACAGCGGCCAAGACAACCGAAAGAAAAGCCGCCAAAACAGGAACTTCAAGGAAAAGGAAGCCAAGCGCTTCAGATTTACTCAAATTGGACGACACTTATGACGATGAAGAAGAGGTAATCCTTAATTCTCCTAACTCCTTTATCATTGTTTTATTGACATTCTGCCCTTTCAGGAGGATACGGGGAACAGCCAAGCGGTTGACGAAGAGGTAACTATAATCTCCTCCGACTCAGAGCCTTTGCCAAAGCAAAAAATCCGAAGGGTGACCCAGAAAGTAAGATTTTCACATCCTTTAGCTTATCAAGATCCTCAATTTCTTTTGAAGCAACAGACTCATGAAAGCAGGAGGCATACCCGGACCTCTAAGGATGCAGAACTCTCCTTCGGCTTACCTGATGTAACCAGGAAGCGCCAAACTGAGGTTATCTCCGACTTATATCCTGCTTTCCCCTTAGCGGGCTTAATACGTCCACCTCTCAATTCATCTGACTCCAATTATCAGGAGACCTCACCTTCCTCCGGCGAGTCTATGCAATCCAACATGCCGTCTTTCAAAACCGCCTCCGGGTAATGTAAACTTTTTTACCTTATATTTACCGTACTCATGTTTTTGTACTCACCCTTCTGCCTTGTCCACAACGTACAAGTGAAGCCCAGTAAGAGGGCAAAAAAGAATAAACCGTCCCAAGATCCGGTCATAACTGAACCGGAACTCGGAAAAGCTGCCCCTGACACTTCCACTCATCAACCGTCGCCTGAACCAGCTTATTATATTCCAGCACCAACCTCTGATCCGCTCGCTGAAGAAACTCTTGGCGGTTCTGATAAACCGGCAACTCCTAGCCAGGCCAAAACAACTGATCCGGAAGTTGAGATTCTCAAGACTCAGTTTGTCGAGCCAAGTCAGCCCACTGTCCTTGCCAAGTGCTCTGCCAAGGAGGAGCTTTTGGAGCGTTGAAAGGCCAAGTTAGACATTGCAGAGTATACTCATCTGGGTATTGGGGATATCATCTCTGGCTATATCAGTCAAGTACATAGCAGCCGCGACCTGGAAATTGACATGGTGAAGCAGATACAGCAAAAATCCGAGGTATGACCTATGTTACTTTTTCTTAACCATACTTACTGTACCAGCCCCCAAGTCTATTGCTTATAAGTAAATATGTTGTAGACTTTGAAAACTGCATAACATAACTTGTCCGGCTTGGAAAGAGGTTATTTAACCCGATTGTAGCATGATACTTTGAACTTGCGATACACATTAGCCTCCAAGTGTCAAGCATGTTTGCTTGCAAAGTGCTTGGGACTTAACTTTCCATGAACCGGCGTAGCAATTTAAAGTTCTTCAGTATACATTAGCTCCCAAGTGTCAAGTACCTTTGCTTGCAAAGTGCTTGGGACTTAATGTTTATCTTATAATGATTCTAACTATAACCCGACATCAATACAGACCACCATAAGTCAATTTGAATCAAAGGTTACTGACCTGAAGAATCGCCTGGCAGCCCAAGAACTTGAAATTCAAAAGGCCAACTCCAAGTTTGAATTCAGTATCTCTGAACAAGATAAGTTGAAGAAAAACTTTGAGACGGATAAGAAAAACTGGGCTGATGAAAAGGCTTCACTGGTGACCCGGGCCGAAACGGCAGAGGCATTGCTTGCAGAAGCCACAGCTGAGTTGTCCGGCTTAAAGCGCCAGATATCTCAAATGGTCTCAGCAATCTTTGGTAAGTTACTCATACAAACTTTAAATATTGCAAACCTTCTTTCAATGATTACTTCAATTGTTACCTCCGGCTCACCTTATGTTTAATAATGCAGGCCCCATGAGCACAAACCTCAAGCAGAATATGTTGATCAAGCTGAAGGCGGTTTATACTCTGGTGGAACAGCTCTACACCGGGTCACAACGTACTTTAGCTGTTGTAGCTTTATCAAATGATGTTCCTCACCTCCTGCAAGACGTGCTGAAGTGGCTTGTTGTGTTACCTCAACGAATCCAAGAACTAAGGCGGGCGTCCGCAAGAGCCGGGGCCATAACCGCGTTGAGCCGGGCTAAAGAATGGATTCCAGAACTAGACCCGGCCGACCTCGCTCTTGGATACCCGAGTCTGAAAGAGGATGGGACCATATTTGATGAACATGATTTCACCGCCTGTGTCAAAGATTACGCCCTGTGGCCACTCTTATTGGGAACGATACTGATCTTACCCAATATCAACCGGGTTATGACAGCGAGAATCGGAGAATCCCAACACCTCTTTATGACGACGTCAGCCTGATCCCTCCAATCCGTAAGCATACCTTTGCCCCTGACGTCGACCCAGCCGGTTTAATAGATGACGAAGCTGAGTTTGAAGCTTTGAATGGCATTGACTGGGCATCGTCCACCTTCCAGGACAGGGCAGCCGACGGAGAGGCGGAGAAGGATAACCTGGACTCTTCAAGCCAACCCAAGGAGTGAACCGCCAGGAGTCATATGTTTATGTCTTTGTGAAAACAATGCTTCATTATTCAGACTCGGGGAGTCTTGTAATAGGGTACAAAAAACCTCTCGATTTTGCCATGCCTTCGCGCATGTTTATGGCGCTCAATACTTCTTAAACCGCCATTGCTATACACTTCCAGCTTATATTGATCTTCTATTTCTTTATGTTAAACAAAAAATTGCTTGCCTTGTCCTGTGATCCTTTTGGTAATCTCGCCGTCTTATATGACCCCACCCATGCGAGTAAATTTAACTCCTGAAAATGAGAATATATAATGTTCACCTGGCACTTAACAACCTGGGGTGATCAATATTAAGCCGGAAGAACAAAAAACCATCTCACAGTACTTTCAAGAAGATCTCAAGATAATAAAGTAATTATGCTCATGAAGTATAATGGATAATAACAATATTCAAAGGCTTCTGATTCGAATACGATCAGTAAACTGTTCCAAAGGGGTTAAGCTAAGATTCAGATACGATCATATAGCCCCCAGTGGCTTTGGCGATGCCGATCAAATGGGTATCGACAGCTATGTTCTCTTTGGTTCGAATACGACCTATGTTTGAACAGGAAGCCCCCAAGTGACCATAAGAGTTGTTTAATGAAGCTGATTCGAATACGATCCACGTCAGACCCAAAGGGGTTAAGCTATGATTCAAATATGATCAAGAAGCCCCCAAGTGGGTTTGGCAGTATGCCGATCAAGCGGGTATCGAAAACTATGTTCTCTTTGGTTCGAATACGACCTATGTTTGAACAGGAATCCCCCAAGTGATCATGGCTAGATTCTGATATGATCATAAGCCGGACCAAAAGGTCAAACCGGATTCAGATATGATCCGCTCCTTGTTGGTTGTTCCCACCACCTGATAAAGAAGACATATAAATTAGCTTTCAAAAAAAAGAAGACATATAAATCTTTGAGGGTGAAATGGACAGAGGTCCTGCTTTATTGCTTTATATAATATATACATCATCAAAATATATACATCTTGAGAGCCGGTGGCTCAAGTATAGTAAGGCCGAAGATGAGCAATATTCCACGGCCGGAGGGTCTCCTCCTCCGAATTAAGTGAGTCTTTGTGCTCTCGAACATCGATGAGGTAGTATGACCCGTTGTTCAGATTCTTGCTGACCACAAAGGGTCCTTCCCATGGAGGGGACAGCTTGTGCATCCTGGATGAGCCGGAGCACTAAGTCGCCTTCCTGAAAGGTTCTGCTTCTAACCCGGCGGCTGTGATAGCGGCGCAGGTCTTGCTGGTAAATCGCCGAGCGGGCTATTGCCAAGTCTCGCTCCTCATCCAACAAATCAAGTGCATCCTGACGAGCTTTTTCGTTATCAGCCTCAACGTAAGCCGCCACGCGGGGTGAGTCATGCCGGATGTCACTTGGCAGGACTGCCTTTGCTCCGTACACCATGAAGAAAGGTGTGTAACCCGTAGATCTGTTAGGCGTAGTATTGATACTCCAAAGCACAGAGGGTAACTCCTCTACCCAACAACCCAGCGTCCGCTGTAAGGGGACCAAGAGCCAGGGTTTAATACCCTTCAAGATCTCCTGATTGGCTCTTTCTGCTTGACCATTGGATTGAGGATGAGCAACAGCCGAAACATCAAGCCGGATATGTTCTCATTGACAGAACTCTTCCATGGCACCCTTGGAGAGATTAGTGCCATTATCAGTTATAATGTTGTGTGGAAAACCAAAACGAAAAATCACCTTTTTCATGAACTGAACCGCAGTGGCTGCATCACACTTACTGACCGGCTCTGCCTCAACCCACTTTGTGAATTTATCCACTGCCACCAGGAGGTGTGTATTTTTGTCTTTAGACCTTTTGAAAGGTCCAACCATGTCAAGCCCCCAGACTGCGAACGGCCAAGTAATTGAAATCATCCTCAACTCTTGAGCCGGCACATCCGTCACATTTACTGACTAGATCCTCCGCATCAGCATGAGCCGTTAGCCAATAAAAACCATGACGGAAAGCCTTGGCCACAAGAGATTTTGAGCCGGCGTGATGACCACAATCCCCTTCATGGATCTCGCGAAGTATCTTCTGACCTTCCGCAGGCGATACACAACGTTGAAAAGCTCCAGTGACACTGCGATGATGTAACTCGCCATGAACAATTGTCATGGATTTGGACCGCCGGATGATTTGTCTCGACAAGGTCTCATCCTCAGGTAACTCTCCCCGGGTCATGTAAGCCAAATATGGCACTGTCCAATCTGGGATAACATGAAGAGCTGCTACCAGCTGTGCCTCCGGGTCTAGCACTGCTAGGTCCTCTTCTGTGGGTACCTTGACAGAAGGATTATGCAAAACATCAAGAAAGGTGTTAGGCGGCACCGACTTTCGCTGAGATCCCAGCCGGCTTAAAGCATCAACCGCCTCATTCTTCCTTCGATCAATGTGCTCCACTTGATAACCTTTGAAGTGCCCAGCCACAGCATCAACTTCACGGCAGTAAGCCGCCAATAAGGGATCCTTAGAGTCCCACTTGCCTGATACCTGTTGAGCCACAAGATCTGAGTCACCCAAACACCTTACCCGGCTCAAATTCATCTCTTTGGCAATCCTGAGACCATGGAGTAAGGCCTCATACTCAGCTGCATTGTTAGTACAAGGAAACATAAGCCGGAGCACATAACAAAATTTGTCACCTTGGGGGGAGGTTAAAACGACTCCAGCCCCCGAGCCTTCCAACTGCCGGGACCCATCAAAGTGAATAGTCCAATATGTGTTATCTGGCTTCTCCTCGGGTGCTTGCAACTCTGTCCAATCATTGATAAAGTCCACCAAAGCTTGAGACTTAATAGCGGTACGAGGCATGTACTTCAAACCATGAGGCCCAAGCTCAATGGCCCACTTGGCGACTCGTCCTGTGGCTTCCCTGTTCTGGATGATGTCTCCCAAGGGGGCAGAACTTACCATAGTTATAGGATGACCTTGGAAGTACTGCTTCAGCTTCTGGCTTGCCATAAACACTCCGTAAACAAGTTTCTGCCAATGCAGATACCTTTGCTTAGACTCAATGAGCACCTCACTGATGTAGTAAACCGGCCGTTGAACCGAATGCTCCTTGCCAGCCTCCTTACGCTCCACCACGATGGCAACACTGACGGCTCATGAATTAGCAGCCACATATAACAGCAACGACTCTTTATCAATGGGATCCGCAAGGACCGGTGGCTCAGACAACTATCTCTTCAAATCTTCAAAGGCAGTATTAGCAGCATCACTCTAGACAAAAGTGTCCGTTTTCTTCATCATCTGATACAGCGGTAGGGCCTTCTCACCTAACCGGCTTATGAACCGGCTTAACGCAGCAACACGACCCGCCAGTCGCTGAACATCATTGATGCACGCCGGTTTAGCCAAAGAGGTAATCGCCTTGATCTTCTCCGGATTAGCTTCAATGCCCCTGTTTGAGACTAGAAAACCCAAAAGCTTGCCTACAGGTACACCAAATACACACTTGGCCGGGTTAAGCATCATCTTATAACCCGGAGATTATCAAAGGTCTCTTTCAAATCAGATATCAAGGTTTCCTTCTCTCTGGACTTCACCATGATGTCATCCACATAAGCGTGAACATTGCGCCCAATTTGATCGTGGAGACAGCTTCAGACACATCGCTGATAAGTCGCCTGAGCACTCTTGAGCCCAAATGGCATAGATACATAGCAGAAGGCTCCAAACGGAGTGATGAAAGCCGTCTTCTCCTGGTCCTTAACTGCCATCTTGATCTGATGATAACCAGAGTAAGCATCCAAAAAGCTCAAACGCTCGCAACCCGCCGTAGCATCAATGATTTGATCAATACGGGGGAGAGCAAAGGGATCAGATGGACAAGCCTTATTTAAGTCCGTGTAATCCACACACATCCGCCAGGTGCCGTTCTTCTTGAGCACGAGCATCGGGTTAGCCAACCACTCCGGGTGAAAAACTTCAACAATAAACCCAGCCGGTAAGAGCCGGGCGACTTCCTCTCCAATAGCTTTCCGTCTCTCTTTGTTGAACCGCCGAAGAAACTGCCTGACCGGTTTATACTTCGGATCAATATTGAGAGTGTGCTCAGCGAGTTCTCTCGGTACACCTGGCATGTCAGAAGGTTTCCATGCGAAGATGTCCCGGTTCTCACGGATGAACTCGATGAGCGCGCTTTCCTATTTAGGATCCAAATTGGAACTGATACTGAACTACTTAGATGAATCGCCTGGAGTGAAATCAACAAGCTTGGTTTCAGCAGCCGACTTAAACTTCATCGCCAGGTCATGCTCGGTGGTTGGCTTCTTTAGAGAGGTCATATCCACCAGGTCAACATTGTCTTGATAAAACTTCAGCTCCTCTGCTGCACAAACAGACTCAGCATAAGCCGCGTCGCCCTCCTCACATTCCAGGGTTACCTTTCGACTTCCATGCATGGTGATGGTGCCCTTGTGACCCGGCATCTTAAGCTGCAGATAAACATAACACGGCCGTGCCCTGAACTTGGCATAAGCCGGCCGTCCAAATAGAGCATGATATGGACTCTTGATTTTGACCACCTCAAAAGTTAATTTCTCAGCTCTAGAATCATACTCATCTCCAAAGGCCACTTCCAGTTCAATCTTGCCAACTGGGTAAGCCGACTTACCAGGCACCACTCCATGAAAAACAGTGTTGGACATCTTCAAATCCTTATCAGTCAATCCCATGCGTCGAAAGGTCTCATAATAGAGGATATTGATGCTGCTACCTCTGTCCATGAGTACCTTAGTGAATTTATATCCACCAACCTGATGTTCTACCAGCAAGGCTATCAGACCCGGATTATCAACCCGGAGGGGGTAATCTTCCCTGCTCCATACAATGGGCTGTTCTGACCACCTCAAATAACGAGGAACCGCCGGCTCAACAGAATTCACGGCCCTCTTATGAACCTTCTGGTCACGTTTGCACAAGTTAGTGGTGAACACGTGATCGCCCACTATTCATTTGCCGGATGGCTTTGATAACCCGGATCGGCCGCTGTTGTCCCCTATGACCGCATCTTTGTTGATTATAACCGCCTTGATGTCCCTGAAAGCCGGAACTTGAACCGCCGCCCGGGCCATGAAAACCGCCGGCTCCTGAACCGCTGCCCGACCCGTGATTGCCATCAAACGTGTTGGAATTCATAAAAGCCTTCATGATCGCGCAATCTTTCCATAAGTGGGTGGCGGGTCGTTCCCGGGTGCCGTGTCTCGGGCAAGGCTCATTGAGTAGCTGCTCAAGAGATGGGCCTGACCCGCCAGATCGAGGGGGCGGTTTGCCCTTACGTCTCTGATTGTTACCCTGTGCATTGGCGTTGGCTACAAACTCTGGGTTACCTTCAGCCTTACGCTTATTGCCTCCTTGATTCATCGGGTTATGCTGCTGACCCTTTCCATTGCCGTTCTTCTTTCCCTTCCCTGTCTTTTCCTCATCAGACGCGGCTCCTTGGTACTATCAGAGTCGGCGTATTTGACTAAATCTGCCATCAGCGTACCCATGTCATTGCAATCACGCTTAAGGCGCCCAGTTTTACGCCTCGGCGTGACTCAAAGCGGTAGTTCTTCTCCAACATGAGGATCGAGCCGACATCCATCTTGTCAGACGAATGTATTATCTCCTTGACCCGGCGTACCCAATGAGTCATGGATTCACCCTCCTCCTGCTTACAATTTGTCAAATCCACAATCGACATAGATTGCTTGCAAGTGTCTTTGAAGTTCTGGATGAATCGGGCCTTTAGCTCAGCCCATGAACTAATGGAATTGGGTGGCAAGCCCTTTAACCAGGACCGGGCCGTTCCATCTAACATCATGGTGAAGTACTTAGCCATTGCTGCATCGCTAACCTCCAACAGCTCCATGGCCATCTCATAACTCTCGATCCATGCTCCGGGCTGTAAGTCGGCCGTGTAATTCGGCACCTTCCGAGGTCCCTTGAAGTCCTTGGGTAAACGTACATTACGTAGAGCCGGCACCAAAAAAGGAACACCGCCGGTTCTGGTAGCCACTCCTGCCTCAACAGAAGTCATCGGATAATCTGGAAAGTCCTGATGAGCCGTTTGTTGAGCCGCTAGCTGAGCCGCCCACTCATCCTCCTGACGTATTCGGTCCTGCACCGGGTTATAACAACCAGGCTGGTTACGGCGCTGGGCATTGCTTGACAAAGCTTCTGACTCCATGTGCCTGCTGTAACTCGGACTCCGGTTTGGACGAGCCGGAGCTAACCAAGGCGGAGGAGTTGAATGAATCCTGTCATTTGTGGGAATAAGTCTCTTGCTGAGCTAGGGCTGTCTGGACGAGGTCTGTGATCCTTCGGGTCTCCACTGCTGTTGGATTGTCACCGTCCACCGGGAGAGCCGCCAAACATGCTGATGCTGCGATAAAGTTCTCCATGGGGTTGGAAAAGTGACCCGGCGGTATCGGCACATAACGGGGCGGTGCCATGTTCCCATGAGGAGGTGCCATCTCCCGAGGCTGAGCCGGCCCTCCTGTTCCGACTATCATAAACTGATTTGCATCTGGCGGGTTACTTGGGCCGGCTCCAGGTGTAGCGAAAAGATTCCGAGGATCATAAACCGGAGGTAAACGGGATTGGGTTTTCTGATGCCTCCTCCTCATCACCTCGTTAGATGCGTTCAGGCTCATCCTAAGCCGGAAGGCTTCGATCAGTAGCTGTTGTGCCCGTGCATCCAAAGCCGCCTGCCTGTGGCTAACCCGGTGTCCTCGGCTTCCAAGGCCTCCTTGGCCGAAGCTATCTCCTCACGCACCGTGCCACCTCCACGTTATGCTCATCTTGATTCGCGAGGATGATCGGTGGTTAACAGGCCGTCGGCTTATCCATGAGATCCATCGGCCATTTGACGGCGGCGCCACAGGCCTCCTGTCCCGGCCGCCCCTGACCCTGACGTTATTGTTGTTGCAGCCGTTGAGTTTTCAACGGGTTGAGTACCAGCCATGAAGACTCCTACCCAGCTTGACGGCTCATAAGGGTCCCGAATACTAGAGCCGTCCGAACAGCCCCTAAGCCTGTCATCCTGTAACAGATACATCTAATCTGTTGAACCAGCGGACGAATCACCGTCGGAGAGGACGACCGTCTCACCACCATCTACAGATCCTTCAGAAAGTTCTCCTCCGTGGATGCAACCCATGAAAGCACGCTTCACGACGGGTTGAGCTCGGCCGGGTCTCGCATGCCAAGCCATCTCGACGAGGTCGGTGCAACAGTCCGACTCAGGGCCCGTCTCACCAAACCGGCCGATGAAAACGTGGATTCCGCCAAAGGGGACCCGGTACCCGTACTCAATTGAGCCGGCGTCGGGGCCCCAGCCTTCGTCGTCGATGTAGATCTTGCCGTGACGACTCTTGGTCATCCGGCCCACTGCGTATCCTTTGAGCCCTTCGAAGTTTCCCTTCAAGAACTCAAATCCATCGTGCGCTGGCCCCACGGTGGGCGCCAACTGTCGTGGGATT
Organism: Aegilops bicornis; assembly: GCA_021605145.1. Classification (NCBI taxonomy): domain Eukaryota; kingdom Viridiplantae; phylum Streptophyta; class Magnoliopsida; order Poales; family Poaceae; genus Aegilops; species Aegilops bicornis. The sequence continues at coordinate 524,631,630 of CM038670.1, read as the reverse complement.
GTCACGGCAGATGTCCTCTTGCAAGGACTTAGTCGTGGAGCCATCGCAACTGGGAAGCTTAAAGGGGTTAATCGGGACAAAGGACACGAGAGATTTATACTAGTTCGGCCCCTTACGGTGAAGGTAAGGCCTACGTCTAGTTGGGTTGGTATTGCTTGATGTTTTGATGACCAGGAGCGAGATACGCTATGCCCGGTTCTCGATGAGTTGTTTTCTTGCCCTCAACCGCCGTCGAGTTGTCCCCTTATATACACGGGTTGACGCCCTGCGGCTTACAGAGTCCCGGCTGGCTCATAAACAGTGTCCGGCTCGGTGACTGGTTAAATCTACCTTATGATACAAGTCATGCCATTATGGCGGTTTACTACGACGGGCCTTAAATCGCCCGTGGGCTTTAGACCCTTTATTGAACCACCATCTTCATGCTTGGCCTTGGGCTTCTTCTGATAGATCTCTCTTTGCATAACCCGGCCCCTCATGGACGGCTTATACAAATAGTTATATCCCCAACAGCGACAGAAATAGCTAGTTGACGGGAGATTAATATGATGGAAAATAGACCCAGGGGGCATAGGTTTCACTAGTGGCTTCTCTCAAGATAGCATAAGTATTACGATGGGTGAACAAATTACTGTCGAGCAATTGATAGAAAAGTGCATAGTTATGAGAATATCTAGGCATGATCATGTATATAGGCATCACATCCGTGACAAGTAGACCGAAACGATTCTGCATCTACTACTATTACTCCACACATCGACCGCTATCCAAAGATGCATCTAGAGTATTAATTTCATAAGAACAGAGTAACGCATTAGGCAAGATGACATGATGTAGAGGGATAAACTCAAGCAATATGATATAAACCCCATCCTTTTATCCTCGATGGCAACAATACAATACGTGCCTTGCTGCCCCTCGCATCCTTTGGGAAAGGACACCGCAAGATTGAGCATAAAGCTAAGCACTTCTTCCATTGTAAGAAAGATCAATCTAGTAGGCCAAACCAAACTGATAATTCGAAGAGACTTGCAAAGATAACAAATCATACATAAAAGAATTCAGAGGAGATTCAAATATTATTCATAGATAATCTTGATCATAAACCCACAATTCATCGGATCTCGACAAACACACCGCAAAAAGAGTTACATCGAATAGATCTCCAAGAAGATCGAGGAGAACTTTGTATTGAGATCCAAAGAGAGAGAAGAAGACATCTAGCTAATAACTATGGACCCGAAGGTCTGAGGTAAACTACTCACACATCATCGGAGAGGCTATGGTGTTGATGTAGAAGCCCTCCGTGATCGATTCCACCTCCGGCGGAGCGCTGGAAAAGGCCCCAAGATGGGATCTCACGGGTACAGAAGGTTGCAGCAGTGGAAATAGGGTTTTGTGCTGCTCCTGGATGTTTTCGAGGTATATGAGTATATATAGGAGGAAGAAATAGGTCGGTGGAGCTACGAGGGCCCCACGAGGGTGGGGGGCGTGCCTCCCTGCCTCGTGGCCTCCTCGCTTCTTTCTTGACGTCCACTCCAAGTCCTCTGGATCACGTTTGTTCCAAAAATCACTCTCCCGAAGGTTTCATTCCGTTTGGATTGCGTTTGATATTCCTTTTTTGCGAAACTCTGAAATAGGCAAAAAAAACAACAATTTGCACTGGGCCTTCGGTTAGTAGGTTAGTCCCAAAAATAATATATAAGTGTATAATAAAGCCAATTAAACATCCAAAACAGATAATATAATAGCATGGAACAATCAAAAATTATAGATACGTTGGAGACCTATCAAGCGGCGGTAGGTATTTCCCTCAGATACAAAACCAAGGTTATCGAACCAGTAGGAGAACCAAGCAACATAACGTAAACAGCCCCTACACACAATTAACAACCACTCGCAACCCGACCTGTTAAAGGGGTTGTCAATCCCTTTCGGGTAACAACACTAGAAACAGTGCGTGGACGGGAGAAAGTTGTAATAGATTGATTAAATAGATCACAAATAAAATAAAGTGCAGCAAAGTATTTTTGTATTTTTTGTTTAATAGATCTGAAAATAAATGCAAGGAAAAAGTAGATCACAAAGGAAAATATATGAGAGAGAGACCCGGGGGCCGTAGGTTTCACTAGTGGCTTCTCTCGAGAAAAATAGCAAATGGTCGGTGAAAAAATTACTGTTGGGCAATTGATAGAACTTCAAATACTCTTGAAGATATCTAGGCACTGATCATTATATAGGCATCATGTCCAAGATTAGTAGACCTACTCCTTCCTACATCTACTATTATTACTCCACACATCGACCGCTATCCAGCATGCATCTAGTGTATTAAGTTCATGGAAAAACGGAGTAATGCAATATGAACGATGACATGATGTAAACAAGATCTATCTATGTAGAGATAGACCCCATCGTTTTATCCTTAGTAGCAATGATACATATGTGTCGGTTCCCTTTCTGGCACTGGGATCAAGCATCGTAAGACCGAACCCACTACAAAGAACCTCTTCCCATTGCAAGATAATTAGATCAAGTATTCCAAACAAAACCCAAATATCAGAGAAGAAATACGAGGCTATAAAAGATCATGCATAAAAGAGATCAAAGAAACTCAAATACTTTCATGGATATAAAAAGATAGATCTGATCATAAACTCAAAGTTCATCGAACCCAACAAACACACCGCAAAAGAGTTACATCATATGGATCTCCAAGAGACCATTGTATTTATAATTCACAGAGAGAGAGAGAAAGCAATCTAGCTACTAACTACGGACCCGAAGGTCTACAAAGAACTACTCATGCATCATCAGAGAGGCACCAATGGAGGTGGTGAACCCCATCCGAGATGGTGTCTAGATTGGATCTGGTGGTTATGGACTCTGCGGCGGCTGGATGAATATTTCGTCGACTCCCCTAGGGTTCTGGAAAAATTGTGGTATTTATAGAGCAAAGAGGTTGTCCGGGGCGCGCCTGGGCCTCCTGGCACGCCTTGGTGGGTTGTGCCTCCCTCGGGGCACCCCCCAAGCGCAGCCAAGGCCCATTACGTTCCTTCTGGTCCAAAAAAATCTCCGTGAAGTTTCGTTGCATTAGGACTCCGTCTGATATTGATTTCCTGCGATGTGAAAAACATGCAGAAAATAGCAACTGGCACTTGGCACTATGTCAATAGGTTAGTACCAAAAATGATATAAAATCACTGTAAAATGATTATAAAACATAATATAACAGCATGGAACAGTAAAAAATTATAGATACGTTGGAGATGTATCAGCATCCCCTAGCTTAACTCCTACTCGTCCTCGAGTAGGTAAGTGATAAATACAGAATTTTTTATGTGGAATGCTGTTCATCAAGTCATATCATATTCTTTTTCTTTATAGCATGGACATTTGGACTTTTATGTGATTCAAAGCAATAGTCTAGTTTTGACATAATAATTTAAATACTCAAGCATATCAACAAGCAACCATGTCTTTCAAAATATCAACGCTAAAATAAGTTATCCCTAGCCCATCATGCTCAACCATTGATCCATTCATGAAACACACTCGCATATTAGCTACACCCAGTACTCAAATACGATCATATTGCCTCTTAGTTGGTGCTTTTATAAGAGAAGATGGAGACTCAAATTCAAAATAAAAATTGCATAAAGTAAAATAAATTCCCTTCGTAGAGGGAAGTAGGGATTTGTAGAGGTGCCAGAGCTCAAAGCGAAAAACTTAGAGATAAAAACATTTTGGGAGGTGTATCCATCCCACCAACGAAAACGACTTAGAGTTCCCAACACTTTCCATGCTAGATATATCATAGGCGGTTCCCAAACAGAAAATAAAGTTTATTCCTTTTTTCACCATAGTTTCACTTTCCATGGCTAGCTGTATCCACGGTTTCCCTCCATACCAACACTTTCCAAGGAATTTATTATTTGATAACATAAAGTAGATTCATTTTTCATTTCGGAACTGGGCATCCCTAGAACCTTTGCCTTACTCTCGTGCAATGACAAGTGAATAAACACTCATCGTGAGAATAACACATCCAGCATGGAAAAAATTAGCCACCCCTCACCGCTCCGCGAGCGAAACAAACACACAAAAGAGAAGTTTATTTTGAAAATTAGAGATGGCACGTGCAAATTTTCTTAGAAAGGCAAAATAATACCGCATATAGGTAGATATAGTGGAATCATGTGGCAAAACTGGTTTAAATGATTTTGGATGCACAAGTAGAGATCGTACTTAGTGCAAAATGAAGGCTAGCAAAAGATTGAGAAGCGACCAACCAAGAAACGGATAATCTCATAAGCAAGCATTAAGCATAAATAACATCGAATAATGCACCATAAGTAGGATATAATTTCATTGCATGATTATTGACTTCCGTACTTGCATAGGGAATCATAAACCTTAACACCAATATTCTTACTAAATCATAATTACTCATCAACATAACTCACATATCATATCATCATATCTCAAAACTATTACTAAGAACCAAGTTTATTTTGTCCAATGATCTTATGAAAGTTTTTATTATATCCTTCTTGGATATCTATCACTTTGGGACTAATTTTCATGTGTTGCTTTTCATAAGCTCAAATAAATATAAGTGAAGATCACGAGCATAAATAAATTTATTTCTCCCAAAATAATTTAAGTGAAGCAAGATAGAATTTCTTAAAAAAATTACTAACTCTCAAATAAATCTAAGTGAAGCAAGAGTGCATTTCTTTAAAAATACTAAGCACACCGTGCTCAAAAAGATATAAGTGAAGCACTAGAGCAAGTCCATTGCTCATAAAAAATTTAAGTGAGCATAGAGAGAAATTCTAACAAGTCATGACATAATTTTGGCTCTCCCAAATAGGTGTGTCCAGCAAGGGATCAAAACCTAAAACACAAAATAAAACAAGCAAAGACTCATATCATACAATACGCACCAAGCAAAACACATATCATGTGACGAATAAAAATATAGCTTCGAGTAAAATACCGATGGTCGTTCGAAGAAAGAGGGGATGCCACTCGGGGGGCATCCCCAAGCTTAGTTGGTTGCTCATTTTTGGATAATAGCTTGGGATGTCGTGGCATCCCCAAGCTTAGGCTCTTCTATCCTTTATTCCTTCATCCATCGTAAGATAACCCAAAACTTGAAAACTTCAATCACACAAAACTCAACAAAACTTTCATGAGATCCGTTAGTAAAAGAAAGCAAACCACTACTATAAGTACTGTAGCAAACCAATTCATTTTTTTTTGCATTATATCTACTGTATTCCAACTTTTCTATGGCACAAACTCATCAAAGAAAACCATATAGCCATCAAAATAAGCACACAGCACAAACAAAACAGAATCTGTCAAAACAGAACAGTCTATAGCAATATGACTATTTCGAGAACTTCTGGAACTCCAAAAATTCTGAAAGAATAGGAAGATCTGGGTAATTTGTATATTAATCTTCTGCAAAAATAATCAGGGCAAAATCACTTTCTGATAAAAAATGAGAATTGTTTTCGTGAGCGCGAAGTTTCTGTCTTTTTTAGCAAGATCAAACAACTATCACCCAAGAAGATCCTATCGGTTCTACTTGGCACAAACACTAATTAAAACACAAAAAACACAATCATAACAGTAGCATAATTGTGCTAATACTCAAAAACATAAAGCAAAAATAAAATTTATTCATTAGGTTGCCTCCCAACAAGCGCTATAATTTTACGCCCTTAGCTAGGTATAAAGCAAGGATCTAAGTTTTGTTATCTTTGGTTCAAGATCCATAAGATGCCCTCATGATTGATTCATATGGTGGCCTAATTCTTGTTCTAGGAAAGTGTTCCATACCCTTCCTCAAGGGAAATTGGAACTTAATATTGCCTTCTTTCATATCAATCACGACATCGATAGTGTGTAGAAACGGACTACCAAGAATAATTGGACAAGACGGATTGCAATCAATATCAATAACAATAAAATCTATGGGCACATAATTCCTATTTGCAAGAATAAGAACATCATTAATTCTTCCCATAGGCTTTTTAATAGGAGAATCCGCCCAGTGCAAATTCAAAGAACATTCTTCAAGATCAGTATAGTCAAAGTTCGGATTACTACAGACTGTCCTGTTTTTGACAGATTCTGTTTTCAATGCATTGTTTTGCCTATTTTGATGGAACTTTGGACTTTATCGGTGGTATTAGCCATGGAGAAGTTAGGATACAGTAGGGGTAATGCAAAAATAAAATATGAATCGGTTTGCAACAGTACATAAAGTAGTGATTTGCTTTATTATACTAATGGATCTCACCAGTTTTCTGTTAAGTTTTGTGTGCATGAAGTGTTCAAAGATCGAAGAGGTATCAATATGAGGGGAATGAGGAGAGGTAAGAGTTCAAGCTTGGGGATCCCCAAGGCACCCCAAGTAAATATCCAAGGAGACTCAAGCGTCTAAGCTTGGGGATGCCCCGGAAGGCATCCCATCTTTCTTCAACAAGTATCGGTATGTTGTTTCGTTCATGTGATATGTGTAAATCTTGGAGCGTCTTTTGTCTTTAGTTTTCAATTTTGTTTTATGCACCAGGCTGGTATGAGATAGTCCATGGTTGATTTATAGATTGCTCATTGCACTTCACTTATATCATTTGAGTTGGCTTTATAGAATGCTTCATGTGCTTCACTGTAGCGACCCGACCTCAGATGGTCAAGTCTCTGTGCTTCTGTGTCATCCCTGGATCAGTAATGCTGACACACATAGTACTCGAAGGATTTATAACAGAGTAGCAATCACACGCTTATTACATCGAATGTCTCAAAAGAGAACTTACTACAAAAATATGGCTTAAGGCCATCTAATGCGATAACAGCGGAAGACTTGGAAGATAAAGTGAGTCCATCAACTCCAACGGCATAATCGAAAGCTGCACGGCAGCGACCTACAATCCTTACTCCTCGTCTGAAAAGTCTGCAACATAAAATGTTGCAGCCCGAGAACGGGCCAGCACATGGAATATGCTGGCAATGTAACACATAGAGAGTAATGAAAGAATAATCTATACTACATGCATATATGGCTGGTGGAAAGCTCTATGGTTACAGTTTTGCAAAAAGCCAATTTTTCCCTATGTCAAAGGAATAAATTTTTTATATTAACTATCATGGTGGTTGAAACATCATTGAGAAGGTATAACCCCAACTCAATCCCAATTAAAGTGATTAACAACCCAAAGTATTAATTTAGAGTGATGAGATACATGTGAATACTCAAGTACTAGATACTCAGAATTGTCCATAACCGGGACACGGCTAACCATGATTAGATTGTACACTCTGCAGAGGTTTTGCGCACTTTTCCCCGTAAGACTCGATCGCCTCCGTTGGTTTCTCGTGACCGCATGGTGTTTTAGAGACGGATGACCGAGACACAGTCTTTCGTAAACATTAACTCTCTACTCCTGATAGATCATACCAAACCTATAAAACCCACTACCCGCTGATCTACCTCTTGAAAGCTTCACGTAACTTACTCAACTATGATAGAGCCCATAATAGCTTGTGGCTGCACACGGAAGTTTCTAGCATGAATAATCTCAGTTCCTTTGAGCCTGGTGGCGGTCCATAGGAAGATCACACGGTACCCGATTTCCAAAAATAAACAGACAACACCTGGGTTCCCTGTGTGCCTCAATCCACCCAGATGTGTATTTAAGTTGCCACCTTAAAGTAAACCATTAATTAATAATCTCACATCTGTCGTGAATATCTCTCAAACCCAAACCACGTCTCTGAGCATAGCATGGCAATATAAGCAACACGTAGAAGTAACTCCCAAGGGTTTGATAGCAACAGGGCAATAGGTTCCTACCTCATCATCTACTTCCCAACCCACAAATTAATGACATCCTAATCATGCAATGTTGGAGGGCTGAGCTAATGCATAAAAACTGGGTATGAAAAGGTATGATCAAGTGTTACTTGCCTTGCTGACGATCCGTGAATCCTAGAGACTCGTAGTAACACGCTTCGCACTCCGGGAATTCTATCGCAAGCAAACAATACATACATAAGTAACAAACAAAGATGCACAAATGAAACTTCAACTGAAAGAGGTTGACCGGAGAGTTCAACTTAACCACTCCGGTTTGCAAAAAGAATCAAACCAAACGGAACAACGAAACTCAAACGGCGAGAAAAACATGGTCCGTTTACTAATCTGAACTAGAGTCAAATTTTACAAAGATAAAAACTGCTTTAAGTTGACTATTCGGAAAGAGGGTTTCGAGATGAAACTCCAGCGCTTGAATCGCCTGATTCCGATAAACGTGCGAATAGTTATACTAATTTGAACATTGGTTCAGAAATCGAATTCGGAATAATCGCGGAATAAAACCGATAAAAGAAAATGACGAACGGCTAAACGAACGAACGTTCATTAGTAGAAACTAAACGACGAACATGTTCGTAAAAACGAACGAACGGGTGAACGTTCTCAAAATAAATAAACCGATCTAATGATAATAAAAAGCCAGCTAGGGATTTCCAAAAAAAACCGAAGGGTTATTTAAAAACCCTAAGAACGGGCTACTCTCCCATGATCGTCTCGACGGGCGGGCGGCGGCTCCGGGCGGGTCCGCGGGCGCGGCGAGGGGCGGCTAGGGCGGGCGGCTCGGTGAGGGGGGGGGGCGACGGCTGGAGGCGGCGGCTAAGGGCGGCGGCTCGGCTCTCCTCCGGGTCCCAAGGTGGTGGTGATGGCTAAGGGGAGAGGGGGTTAAAGAGGGAGGGAGGTGGCTTGGAGGAGGGGGCAAGGCGGCGGGAGGAGTCCGCCTGACTCCGAGTCCACAAGGCGCGGCGCAGCAGTGGGGGCGGCGGCTTGTCGGCTTGCTTTGGCCGTTAGCCCGATGAGCGCTGATTCCTTATTATTGTTTTTTACAAAAAAAACATTCCGCCGAAAATTTTAAAAATCCTAAAAAAATAAATAAAAATCTAAAAAATGCCAAAACAAGTTTTCTTTGCCTAAATAAAATATTTAGAACAAGATGAACTTTTCTTGGCCCCTAAAATGCAATTTTGAATATATGCAAATTTTTCCCTAGGCAATTAAAATTCCAAATAAGTAAAATAAAATCTCAAAAATGATTTTAACATTTTTCCTCCGGTATTTCAATTATTTTTGGAGAAGTCATATTATCTCCTCTCGTTTATTTTTAAACATGAAATATTTTCCGGAGACAAAATTATAAAATCCAAAATCCTCGTCTTTTATTATTTATAAAATTCAAATATGAAAAATCGGAAAATCCCCAACTCTCTCCGAGGGTCCTTGAGTTGCTTAGGATTTCGAGGATAGCAAATGAAAATGCAATAACATATGATATGCATGGATGACCTGTGTGTAACATGCCAAATTGAAAATTTGGGATGTTACAAACCTACCCCCCTTAAGATGAATCTCGCCCTCGAGATTCGGGTTGGCTAGAAAATAGGTGCGGATGGTCCTTGCGAATATCATCTTCTCGCTCCTAGGTGGCTTCCTCCTCGGTATGGTGGCTCCACTGAACTTTACAAAACTTGATAACTTTGCTGCGAGTGACTCGGCTATCGAAATCCAAAATCTTTACTGGCTTCTCCTCATAAGTCAAATTAGTATCCAATTGTATCGCCTCCAGAGGCACTGTATCCTTTAACGGTACGTCGGCCATCTCAGCGTGGCACTTCTTCAGTTGTGATACGTGAAACACATCGTGAACTCCTGATAGTCCTTCGGGTAACTCCAGCTTGTAGGCAACTTCTCCCATTCGTTCCAAAACACGATACGGTCCTACAAATCTTGGGGCTAACTTTCCCTTTACTCCAAAAGGTTTCACTCCCCTCGGGGTGATACTTTCATGAATAGGCTCTGTCTCCGATTTCATAGGTTACTTCCTTGCGTTTTGAATCTGCGTAACTCTTCCATCTGGTGAGCAATCTTTAGTCTATCTCCGATCAGTTTAACCTTCTCCTCTGAGTCTTTGATCAAATCTGGTCCAAACAACTGACGGTCTCCGTCCTCATCCCACATCAAGGGTGTTCTACATCTGCGTCCGTCTGAGCTTGAGCGGTGCCATTTTCAAACCGGCCCGTAGCTGTTGTTATAAGAGAATTCTGCGTCTGGCAATTTGTCATCCCAACTAGATCCATAATCTAGCGCACAGGCTCTTAACATATCCTCCGTAATCTGGTTAACTCTCTCTCTGTCCATCCGTCATGGGTTGAACGCGGTACTAAACTCCAATCTGGTACCCAAAGTCCGTGTAGTTGATGCCAAAACTTTGAAGTAAACTGTGTTCCTCTATCGTCTGATGCTCCTCGGAACTCCATGCAAACATACGATCCTGGTCATATATATCTTGGCCAACTTGGCACTTGTATAAGTTGTTTTCACCGGGATGAAGTGAGCTACTTTGGTCAAACGATCCACAACTACCCATATTGAATCATATCCTGCTTTGGTTCGGGTAATCCGGTGATAAAATCCATGCCAAGTTTGTCCCACTTCCATTCGGTATTGGCATAGGCTGCAATGATCCTCTTGGCTTTTGATGCTCTGCCTTCACTCTCTGACATACATCGCAAACGGCTACATACTCGGCAATATCCTTCTTCATACCAGTCCACCAGAAACGTTCCTTCAAGTCCAAATACATCTTGGTGTTTCTGGGGTGAATCGAGTATGGTGAGTCATGGGCCTCCTGAAGTATTAACTTCCTGATCTCCGAATTGTTGGGCACATAAATCCAATCCTCAAACCACAAGGTATCGTGCTCATCCTCGCGAAAACCTTTGGCTTTTCCTTTGCCCATCTTTTCCTTTATCTCAGCAATCTCTTTATCCTCCTGTTGAGCGTCTCGAATCTTGTCTAACAAGGTCGACTGAACCTCCATTGTTGCAAGAAAACCTCTTGGAACAATCTCCAACTGAAATTCCATAATATCCTCTGCTAACTCCTTTGGCAGTCCTCTACCTTCAAGGATATTGGCATAACTCTTCCGACTCAAAGCGTACGCTACAACGTTGGCCTTTCTGGATGATAGTGTAGCTTCATGTCGTAATCCTTTATAAGTTCCAGCCATCTCCTCTGCCTGAGATTTAACTCATACGTGTGGAAATGTACTTTAAACTCTTATGATCCGTGTACACATCACAACGGTTTCCCATGAGATAATGTCTCCAGGTCTTCAACGCATGTACTACAGCTGCTAACTCCAAATCATGCGTGGCATAGTTCAACTCATGAGGCTTCAGTTGTCGTGAGGCATACGAAATAACTTTTCCATCCTGCATAAGAACACATCCAAGTCCCAAGCGAGAGGCATCACAATACACTTAAAACTCCTTATATATATCTGGCAATGTCAGCACTGGGGCTGTAGTCAACCGTTTCTTCAACTCTTGGAAGCTTGTCTCACAATCCTCTGTCCATTTGAACTTCGTATCCTTCTTTAGCAATTCTGTCATTGGTTTAGCAATCTTGGAAAAATTCTCAATGAACCTCCGATAATATCCTCGCCACCAAGGAAATCGCGAATCTCGGCCGACCAAGTGGGTGCCAACCATTCAAAGGATCGATCGAATTTTCTTTGGGATCTCTTGCTATACCTTCTCCTGATATAACATGCCCAAGAAATCCAACTTCCTTCAACCAAAACTCGCACTTGCTGAATTTGGCATATAACTGGTGTTCCCCGAAGTTTCTCAAGAACCAAACGTAAGTGTTCTGCGTGCTCCTCTTCGTTCTTCGAGTAAACCATAATATCATCGATAAACACCACAACAAACTTGTCCAAATACTCCATGAACACTTTGTTCATCATACTCATGAAATAGGCAGGGGCGTTAGTCAGTCCAAATGACATGACAGTATACTCATATAATCCATATCGTGTGGTGAATGCTGTCTTGGGTATATCCTTCTCTCGGATCTTCAACTGATGGTATCATGATCGTAGATCAATCTTAGAAAACACCTTAGCTCCTTGCAACTGATCAAACAGATCATTTATCATCGGTAAGGGGTACTTGTTCTTTATCGTTACTTCATTCGTGAGCTCGGTAATCAACAACCATCCTTAGGGATTTATCCTTCTTCTCCACCAAAAGTAATCGGAGCTCCCCAAGGTGATGAACTTCTCTGAATGTAACCTTTCTCCAATAGCTCCTTGATCTGCTTCTTAATTTCCTCCAGATCATTTGCGGGCATCCGATAGGGTCTCTTTGATATTGGCCCTGCACTGCATTAGTTCTATCGAAACTCGATGTCTCGATCCAAAGGCATGCCCGGTAACTCTTCTGGAAAAACATCTGAATAATCCTACACTACGGGTACTTCCACTAGTACAACTCCCCAGAGGGTATTCACTTGGCTCCTCCTAGGCACATGCCTAGATACATACTTAATCCTTTTTCCCTCTGGGGTGGTAAGATAAATTGACTTGCTAGCACATTCAATACTTCCTCCAAACTTCGACATCCAATCCATACCTAATATCACATCCAATCCTTGCGACTCCAAGATAATTAGGTCAGACGGAAAAACATGCGTGCCAATGATTAGGGGTATCTGGGTGCACCACTTGCTAGCCATGTACTCTGCTCCAAAGTAGCTCACTAAAAGAGGGGTCCTAAGGGTCCGGGTTGGTAACTTAAACTTATCCACAAATCCCTTGATATGTATGAATGCGATGCACCAAGTGTCGAAAAGAACAATAGCGGTAAATGACTCAACCAAAAACTTACCAATTACCGCGTCCTATTGTTCTTCAACTTCCTCCACGTTGACGTGGTTCACTTGTCCTTTGTTGAATGGATTGGGCTTCTTCCCAGCTCCCATTTCCGTTTCCATTCTTTCCTTCAGGCGATCGTTGGCATAGTGCCCTGCCTTCCCGCACTTAAAGCAAATAACTTGGCTCAAGTCTCTCTTGGCGGGTGTAGCTGGGTTTGAGCGATTCTCGATTATTGTTGGCTGCATTTCCATTCCCATTCTTTGCACCATTATGCGATCCTCCTCCAAAGATGGTTATGTCCTCCATGGTTATGAACTAGTCCTCCCGAGTTCGGGTTAAGCGAGGTTTCGGTGAGCTCTGAGTTATACTTCCCTTGTCCATACTTCCTCTTACGACTCTCAATTTGCTGCTGCTTTCCTTCAATCATTAGGGCCTTATCTACCAACTCCCGGTAGTTGTTGAAAGTTGCCACCATCAGCTGCATACTCATCTCATCATTCAGCCCTTCCATAAACTTCTCTTGCTTCGCGGCATCTGTGGCCACATCATCGTGGGCATAGCGTGATAACTTGCTAAACTCATCCACGCATCTTGAGCCGCAGTGCGGTTCCCCTGGCGTAAGTTGCGGAACTCACGCTTCTTTATCTGCATGGCTCCAGTTGAAACATGGGCCGTGCGAAAGGCTGGTTGGAAATGGTCCCAAGTGACATTGGCTATAGGAAAAGTAGCCGTGTAATTCTCCCACCATGTGGCTGCTGGTCCATCCAATTGATGTGCGGCAAAGCGCACTCTTCAAAGATCCGTGCATCCTGCGGTGGTTAACTCCCTTCCAATACGGGCGTAACTAGTCATCTGCAACTATTGGCTCGGTGCTCTTTGGAAAACACCGGCGGTTGTAACCTTAGAAAAGCAGGCTAAATTGTCCATGGCGGCGGGTTGTTGTTGTTGTTGGCATTGCCCTGGTTCTGAACTAGCAATTGCATCAAGGCATTCTGCTGTTGGATCAACTGAGTGAGCTCCGATGGGAAAACAAAACCGGGGTCACGTCTCGGAGGCATGTGAAGGTTTAGATGGGAGATATTAGAATAGAAAGAGGTCTAGTGAGAAAACACTACCCATATGCACATGAGGCAAACACACATTCATTGAATCAAGCAAGCAAGGGCATACAAAATGATCTAGGACTATCGCATAAGTGCTCAACTACTACTAGTTACATGGGGGTAATACTACTATTATATGGTGGCCATCTAGAAATTTTGATCGGTGGAAGACTCCATGATGTCTGCTCCAGCTTCGTCTTCATAGTCATCATCACTTGGATCTGAGTCGGTGTCGTCGATGATGATGTAGTTGTCTGGACAAGCGGGATCTTCTTCCTCTTCTTGCTCTTCTTCCTTGGGTGCCTGGTCCTCCCATGAAGACTCCAATCTTCTTGACTAGGTCGCCGTTCTTCTCCAGTAGTATTTTGATTTCTTCCTCATACCCATCGCGTGTAGACTTGAGTTCTTCCTCCAGCTCGATGATCTTAGTTTTCGCCTTCTTCAAATCCATCATGTATGTGCGCATCTGGTTCTCATGACGTCGAATGTGCTGGTGTAGTTCCTGGATGTAGGCTGCAATGGATCTATCCTTCTTGGTGCTGATTACTTCCCATTGCTCGTCTCGGCGCCCACATATTTGGTATATGGTGTCTTTAAGCTCCTTATTGTAGACTTCTCCAATGCATCCCATGATAATGTGAGCTGCCATACTCTTTCCCAAACTCCATGTTGGTGCACTGAAAACACATACTATGGGCTCCGTGCTTGGCGCAAACGTCCTTCCGGGAACTAGAGCTTGAATCTTCCAGCATTCTTCTTACGGTAAGGTGGCGTTATGCGTCCGGTGAAGCTTGGTATTCCAATATTCAGGTACCTAGTGACTTCCTTCAAGTGGCGTCCGAAGGGTGTGTCTTCATCCGGTTGGGCAAACTTGTACTTCATCTCCGTCATCCTAAAGAGTGGAAAAATGGAGAGGGGTCAGAAATGAGTAGAGAGGAGTGACCTATGGTTTTATCTTAGGGGTCGTGTCCCTACGCTCAGCGTGTGCTCGATACCATCTTGTAGCGACCTGACCTCGGATGGTCAAGTCTCTATGCTTCGTGTCATCCCTGGATCGGTAATCTTGACACACACGATTTCGGCAATTTATAACAGAGTAACAATCACACACTTATTACATCGAATGTCTCAAAAGAGAACTTATTACAAACATATGGCTTAAGGCCATCTAATGCGATAACAGCGGAAGACTTGGAAGATAAAGTGAGTCCATCAACTCCAACGGCATAACTGAGCAGCACGTCAACAACCTACAATCCTTACTCCTCGTCTGAAAAGTCTGCAACATAAAATGTTGCAGCCCGAGAACGGGTCAGCACATGGAATATGCTGGCAATGTAACACATAGAGAGTAATGAAAGAATAATCTATACTACATGCATATATGGCTGGTGGAAAGCTCTATGGTTACAGTTTTGCAAAAAGCCAAATTTTCCCTATGTCAAAGGAATAAATTTTTTATATTAACTATCATGGTGGTTGAAACATCATTGAGAAGGTATAACCCCAACTCAATCCCAATTAAAGTGATTAACAACCCAGTAGTATTAATTTAGAGTGATGAGATACATGTGAATACTCAAGTACTAGATACTCAGAATTGTCCATAACCGGGGACACGGCTAACCATGATTAGATTGTACACTCTGCAGAGGTTTGCGCACTTTTCCCCACAAGACCCGATCGCCTCCGTTGGTTTCTCGCACTGTATGGTGTTTGAGAGACGGATGACCGAGACACAGTCTTTCAGAAACATTAACTCTCTACTCCGGATAGATCATACCAAACCTATAAAACCCACTACCTGCTGATCTACCTCTTCGAAAGCTTCACGTAACTTACTCAACTATGCTAGAGTCCATAATAGCTTGTGGCTGCACATGGAAGTTTCTAGCATGAATAATCTCAGTTCCCTTTGAGCCTGGGTGGCGGTCCATAGGAAGATCACACGGGTACCCCGGGATTTCCAAAAATAAAACAGACAACACCGGGTTCCCCAGGTGCCTCAATCCACCCAGATGTGTATTTAAGTTGCCACCTTAAAGTAAACCATTAATTAATAATCTCACATCTGTCGTGAACATCTCTCAAACCCAAACCACGTCTACGAGCATAGCATGGCAATATAAGCAACACGTAGAAGTAACTCCCAAGGGTTTGATAGCAACAGGCAATAGGTTCCTACCTCATCATCTACTTCCCAACCCACAAACTAATGACATCCTAATCATGCAATGTTGGAGGGTTGAGCTAATGCATAAAAACTGGGTATGAAAAGGTATGATCAAGTGTTACTTGCCTTGCTGACGATCCATGAATCCTAGAGACTCGTAGTAACACGCTTCACACTCCGAGAATTCTATCGCAAGCGAACAATACATACATAAGTAACAAACAAAGATGCACAAACGAAACTTCAACTGAAAGAGGTTGACCGGAGAGTTCAACTTAACAACTCCGGTTTGCAAAAAGAATCAAACCAAACGGAACAACGAAACTCAAACGGCGAGAAAAACATGGTCCGTTTACTAATCTGAACTAGAGTCAAATTTTACAAAGATAAAAACTGCTTTAAGTTGACTATTCGGAAAGAGGGTTTCGAGATGAAACTCCAGGCGCTTGAATCGCCTGATTCCGATAAACGAGCGAAAAGTTATACTAATTTGAACATTGGTTCAGAAATCGAATTCGGAATAATCGCGGAATTAAACCGATAAAAGAAAATGACGAACGGCTAAATGAACGAACGTTCGTTAGCAGAAACTAAACGACGAACATGTTCGTAAAAACGAACGAACGGGTGAACGTTCTCAAAATAAATAAACCGGGAAAATAAACCGATCTAATAATAAAAAAAACAGCTATGGATTTCCAAAAAAACCGAAGGGTTATTTAAAAAAAAACCGGCGACGGGGCTACCTCCGGCGATCGTCCGGCGGGGCGGGCGGCGGCTCCGGCGGGGTCCGGCGGGCGGGCGAGGGGCGCCTAGGGCGGCGGCTCGACGAGGGTGGGGGGCGACACGGCTGGGAGGCGGCGGCTAAGGGCGGCGGCTAAGGGCGGCGGGGCGGCGGCTCGGGCTCGGCTCCTCCGGGTCCGGGCGGTGGTGGTGGTGGTGATGGCTAAGGGGGAGAGGGGGGGGGCGGTATATAAAGAGGGGAGGGGGAGGTGGCTTGGAGGAGGGGGCAAGGCGGCGGGGCGGCGGGGAGGAGCCACGGCGCAGGTGGGGTTGGCGGCGGCTTGGGGCCTGCTGTGGCCTAGTCTGCGGTTCCTTATTTAAAAAAAAAACATTCCGCCGAAAATTGTAAAATCCTAGAAAAATAAATAAAAATCTAAAAAAATGCCAAAACAAGTTTTCTTTGCCTAAATGAAATATTTGGAACAAGATGAACTTTTCTTCGCCCCTAAAATGCAATTTTAAATATATGCAAATTTTTCCCTAGGCAATTAAAATTCCAAATAAGTAAAATAAAATCTCAAAAATGATTTTAACATTTTTCCTCCGGTATTTCAATTAGTTTTGGAGAAGTCATATTATCTCCTCTCGTTTATTTTTAAACATGAAATATTTTCCGGAGACAAAATTATAAAATCCAAAATCCTCGTCTTTTATTATTTGATAAAGTTGAAATATGAAAAATCGGAAAATCCCCAACTCTCTCCGAGGGTCCTTGAGTTGCTTAGGATTTCGAGGATAGCAAATGAAAATGCAATAAAATATGATATGCATGGATGACCTGTGTATAACATGCCAAATTGAAAATTTGGGATTTTACATTCACTTATATCATTTGAAGTTTGGATTCCCTGTTTCTCTTCATATAGAAAACCGTATTTGTAGAATGCTCGTTTGCTTCACATATATTTATTAGAGGATGGTCTTTTGTAGAAAGAATTAAACTCTCTTGCTTCACTTATATCTATTTAGAGAGTCAACAGGAATTGGTCATTTGCATGGTTAGTCATAAAATCCTACATAAAACTTATGGATCACTGAATATGATATGTTTGATTCATTGCAATAGTTTTTGCGATATAGAGATGATAATATGCGGAGGTACTAGTAAATGGTTGTGGTTAGTAGGAATATTGGTGTTAAGGTTTGTGATTCCCGAAGCATGCACGTATAGTCTCTCATTATGCTATGAAATTGGACCATGATTTATTATTGATTGTCTTCCTTATGAGTGGCGGTTGGGGACGAGCGATGGTCTTTTCCTACCAATCTATCCCCTAGGGGCATGCGTAGTAGTAGTTTGCTTCCAAGGCTAATAAACTTTTGCAATAAGTATATGAGTTCTTTATGACTAATGTGAGTCCATGGATTATACGCACTCTCACCTTTCCGCAATTCGCTAGCCTCTACGATACCGTTCATTGCCCTTTCTCACCTCGAGATGTGGTGCAAACTTCGCAGGTGCATCCAAACCCCGTGATATGAGACGCTCTAGCACACATAAGCCTTATTATATCTTCCTCAAAACAACCACCATACCTACCTATTATGGCATTTCCATATCCATTCTGAGATATATTGCCATACAATTTCCACCGCTTCTGTTTTGATGACTTAAGCATTCATTGTCATATTGCTTTGCATGATCGTAAGATAGCTTGGATGATATTTCCATGGCTTGTCCGTTTTTTATATCTCTGCTACGCTAGAACATTGCACATCCTGGTACACTGCCAGAGGCATTCCTATAGAGTAATACTTTGTTCTAGGTATAGAGTTGTAATATTGAATTGTAAGTAAATAGAAGTGTGGTGATCATCATTATTCATTATTAGAGCATGCCCCAGTGAGGAAAGGAAGATGGAAAGTGTTATTCCCGCACAAGTCGGGATGAGGCTCCGGACAAATAAAAAAATCAAAAAGTGAGGCCAAAAAGATCCCAAGAAAAAAGAATAAAAGCAAAAGAAAAAATGAGAGAAAAGAGAGAAGGGGCATGCTAAATCCAGACTTGTGCTTCAAAGTAGCACCATGTTTTTCATATATAGAGTCTCCTATGTAGTCACTTTCATATACTAGTGGGAATTTTTCATTATAGAGTAAGATGCACACCCACTTAGTTTTTAGTTGAGCTTTCATACACTTATAGCTCTTAGTGGATGTTCCTCCATCATGTGTGGTTCATTCTCATGGTTCCAGCTGTTGGTGAAACCACTTATGTTTGCAAGAGGAAATGTAGACTTCACAAACAAATTTGTCTTTCAATTTGTACTGAATGTTGGCCCAGAGAAGCATCCATGTTAGTAGCAAGAAAAGATGTTTTTTCTAGATCTTTGCTTTTGGAGCTACATATTTGTATATGATCTATGAATCATTGAGATGCATTAACATGTTGATCTTATGTATGGGAATCGTACTAGTTGGTTGCGAATTTGGGCTACTAATGTGAACATATTACAATGCCAGGCCTGTGATTCTCATGTGAACATTTCGAATGGATCGGCTCTTACTACTGTCCACATGATGATCCTTATTTTGGTGTGCTCAGTGTTTACAAGTTACTAGCAGTTCCTTATTTCTATCCTCTCAGTGTTTACAAGTTACTGATCGATCACTAGCTAGCCTACTAATACGTTCCTGGCAGTTTTAGATGCGATGCAAGATCCGAAGGTGGTAGTTTTTCAAATAAAAATGCGTACCTCTGAAGAAACTGACATGCTGTTCTGAAGAAAATGCCATGCAAATCTGAAGAAACTGCCAGCAAAACCGTTCGCAAATGACTTATCTCCCAGTGAACATTCATCAGCTATTGCGATCCTACACCTACACTATCCGACCGACTCGATCCTACGCGAATAACCAGCGGATCATGAACGTACCTCATCTGGATGAATCAAGCACACTCGTTTGACCGTCATGCCGATGTGCGACCCGGCACGGACGGGACACACCACTGTCGGGACGGGACAGGACGGGGTGGCACAGTCATAATTTTAGTTTTTCTAGTTTTCCACAGCTAGCTGGCGCGCTAAGCCATGCCTACTTATGCATTGAATTATGATGACCGCGATGACTGTCGCGTTTCCCGCAGCACGCTGGTTCACCTACCTTTCGCCTATAATTACTAGTTCCCGGCGTTCTCCGCTGGCACCATCACCCAACTCTCCCTATCCTCATAAGTCCCCACCGGCCCGACGTCGCTCGCCACTTGCCCTCGCTCTCACCACGTCCGTCATGCCCCCGCCTGTCCGCAATAGGCGACGCCAGAGGCGGTCACCGCCGGAACTAGTGTTCGGGTTTTCACCGAAAGGCAGACGAAGGGAGGAGGCATTCTATCGGTCTTTAGATGGCAATGCGGAGTATGAGGACTTGTTGGAGCGCGACCTCCTGGTGGAGGAGCAGCGTATCACCGATTTGCACCGCCAGCGGGGCATGGAGCAGCAGCGCATCAACGCTCTGAGTGGCGAGCAGAGCGCCCGCAACTGGGCCGACTACATCGAGGCCGGCGCCCGGCAAATAGCCCTGGAGGCTGTCGGGCATGCACGCATTCGCGACACCGAATTTTACTACCGGCTCGTCAAGTGGGTTTCCGCTCAGAAACCAAAGCTTCAGTGGACCACGCAGGCATGGAAAGGGCCAACGCACGCGAGCGACGTGCCCTATCGGACCTCTGGAAAGTCTGAGGTGAGGAGGAGGACATCGGTGCCGGCGTTTAGCGTGTACCGTAGATGGCGGCCGACATCGTCTAGTTGGCTAAGAGTAAGTCAGTATTTGTACATTACTAGAGTATTAGTGGGGGTAGATAGTTAACTTGGCTATGATGGTTGTCAACGTGGAAGTTCAGTACTCTACATCTGGATCAGACATGTTACTTTGCTCTGAATGTTGAACTTTCCGTTTGACCGTATGGAATGGGTTGTATTTGTCCGCCATGGGTTTAGAGGCTGACTTTTGAGCCTACTAGGTTGACGCGTACACAATCAGGCGATGATTGTACGTGGAGAAGATGACGGCAGGGACCCACCAGGGTCATGGCAGTATGCAAGCAAGTGTCTCCTTATTTTAGGATGAAAAAATGGTTCCTCCTAATGGATTTCTGACATCTGGGTCCCATGCCATTGTCAACATAGTCAATAAACGAGAGAATTGCACAACGACTAGCTGACACCAGGGACCCAGCAGCTCGCCTAGTTCTTTTTGTTTTTGAGACGGAAGCATGGTGTCAACTAGGCTGTCCGGGGCACTCTGCCTATCTAGCCAGCCTTTTATTTCAGGGACATTTACATTTATGCCCCTAATTTGCGCCCACTCTCAGATTTACCCCTAATTCCAAAGCCTGCTCAAATTTGCCCATCTGCTGTTATGTGCACTTATAGAAATGCCCTTCTGTGTCGTTACCGTCCGGTCAAAGTCGGTCAAAGGGCTTTGACCATCCTGAAAAAAAAATAGCAAAAAAATCAAAAAATTCTAAAAATTTGTGGTATCATAGATACCCAGGTTCGCAAGATGAGTACAAATTTTCGTGCTATTTGGACATTCCAGGAGCTCATGGCCAAGAAAAAATAGTAAATATGTATGCCCGTGAACAGTAATTTCATAAAAATAGCAAGAAAATTCAAAAAAATATGAAAAATTTGGGCATCAAAGAGGCTCGGGTCCGCAAGGTGCGTGCAAATTTTTGTTTTGTTTGGACACTGTAGGAGCTCGTGGAGAAAAAACAAAATTGTTTCAGGAAAACACTTTGGAAAAAAGGACAATTTTGTTCTTTTTTTGCTAGAGCTCCTCGTGTGTCATTTGATCACAAACCTTGCAAGCACCTTGTGCACCTAAGCATCTTTGATGCCAAAAAATTTCATATTTTTTTGAATTTTCTTGTTATTTTATTTCAAATTTACTGATCACAAGTATACAGATTAACTTCTTTTCCTTGCCACGAGATCCTGGAATGTCCAAATAGCATGAAAATTTGCGCGCACCTTGCGGACATGAGTATCTTCGATCCCCCAAAAATTATATATTTTAGATTTTTTTGCTATTTTTTTAGGACGGTCAAAGCCCGTTGACTGGACGGTAACGGTGCAAAAGGGCATTTCTGTAATAGCACCTAACGGCAGAGGGGAAAATTTGAGCAGGCTTTGAAATTAGGGGCAAATATGATTAGGTGGTTCGAGTTAGGGATAGAAATGCAAATGGACCTTTATTTTATGCTTACCACAAGACCAGCCCAGTAGTATTTTTTTCTTTCTAAAAATGGTTGGCCCAGTGTTTTTGTTCTTTTGCAGAATACCTAACCGAGGCCTACTTGCTTTTGTTAGCCCTGCTGGGCTGCAAATCTTTCAACACGAGGAGAGTTTCATTCGGCTTGCCCAGAAAATTGGCTATCAGTAATGAGAAATGGACTGTACATTTTTAAAACACATCAAACTGGCAATTAGTTTCAAATTTATTTTATTTTCATTTCCAGATTTTAAATTCCTTTGATTTTTATTCATGGACAATTATTTGGATTTTATATTGATATAGATTTACTTTTCAAATTAGTTTGAATGTGACTCGAAATTTCGGGATTAGAAAAAGTTTGGACCGCACCGAAATATGCAAAAAATTGTAGAATTTTTTAACCGTGGCCACAATATGGGCTGTAATGCTAAAAAAAAGAATATATGCTCCAAGAAAATCCTTAATAATTAGCAAATGGGCTGTAAACTACTAGAAATAATGGCACATGGGTTGTATGATGTTTTCCACAGATTTGAGGCTGACTTGTGCGCCTACTATAGGTTGACGCGTACGCTTTCCTAAAAAAAAGGTTGACGTGCACGCAAGGCCATATCAACTTACTCAACACACGTGAGCAGTGACTGTTGGATGTCCATCCAATGGCCATCGTGCTTCCTCAATCTCTGCTCTTCCTGCTCTAGCCGCTCAAACCGGGCCAAGGGACTGCTCGCTTCCTCCTTCCGTGGCGGCTTTGCTACCGCCAGCCTCACCTCTGGCCGCCGTGCCATCCCTACTCCACCGCTGGCCAGGCCATCCCTCTACCCACCCGCACCTCCTGTTATTTTCCGGTGACGGCAGCCTCACCCCGCAACCGACCAGTCAGCCCTCGTACTCCCCTCAGCGTGGGCATCCACTGATGTGGCTTCGCCGGCTCCGGGTCATTCCCTTCCTGGGCCTCGCTGCCGTCCACCGCGTTGGTGCTCTCGGCACGGCATGGTCAACAAACGACAGCCAACGGAAGAGGGATGTAAGTGGAGAGGCTGACAATAGGGACCCATACAAGCAAGTGCCTCCTTATTACGCTGACTTGTGGGCCTACTAAGCTGACACGTACGCAGGGCTTTGTCAATTTAGTCAACAAATGATTCTAGCAGCTGTACCATTGGGTGTTAATCCAACATCCGTGCTGCTTCTTCAACCTCTGATCTTCTTGGTCTAGCCGCCCAAACCAGCCGGCGAGACCGCCTGCTCCTGCCTCTCGCGGGCGGGAGTGCGGCCGCACAGGCCTCATCGCCCCACCCTAATCCCACTGCCGGCCAGGCCTTCCCTCTACTCACCCACACCCCCTTGTTTTTCTCCGGTGACGGCAGCCTCACACCGCAGCCGAACCAGTCAACCATCGTACTCCTCTCTGCATGGGCATCCACTGCCACGTCTTCCCTGGCTCTGTGTCATCCCCTTCCTAGGCCTCGCCGTCGTCCACCGCCTTAGTGCTCTCGACGTGGCGTGGTCAACATGGTCAAGGAATGACTTCCATCGAAAGAGGGCTGTACGTGGAGAGGCTGACAGCTGGGTCCATGATGACCCACAAGTATAGGGGATCTATCGTAGTCCTTTCGATAAGTAAGAGTGTCGAACCCAACGAGGAGCAGAAGGAAATCATAAGCGGTTTTCAGCAAGGTATTCTCTGCAAGTACTGAAATAAGTGGTAACAGATAGTTTTGTGATAAGATAATTTGTAACGAGCAACAAGTAACAAAAGTAAATAAAGTGCAGCAAGGTGGCCCAATCCTTTTTGTAGCAAAGGACAAGCCTGGACAAACTCTTATATAGAGAAAAGCACTCCCGAGGACACATGGGAATTATCGTCAAGCTAGTTTTCATCACGCTCATATGATTGGTGTTCGGTACTTTGATAATTTGATATGTTGGTGGACCGGTGCTTGGGTGCTGTTCTTACTTGAACAAGCATCCCACTTATGATTAACCTCTATTGCAAGCATCCGCAACTACAACAAAAGTATTAAGGTAAACCTAACCATAGCATGAAACATATGGATCCAAATCAGCCCCTTATGAAGCAACGCATAAACTAGGGTTTAAGCTTCATCACTCTAGCAACCCATCATCTACTTATTACTTCCCAATGCCTTCCTCTAGGCCAAAATAATGGTGAAGTGTTATGTAGTCGACGTTCACATAACACCATTAGAGGCTAGACAACATACATCTCATCAAAATATCAAACGAATACCAAATTCACATGACTACTAATAGCAAGAGTTCTCCCATGTCCTCAGGAACAAACATAACTACTCACAAAGCATATTCATGTTCATAATCAGAGGGTATTAATATGCATAAAGGATCTGAACATATGATCTTCCACCAAATAAACCAACTAGCATCAACTACAAGGAGTAATCAACACTACTAGCAACCTACTAGTACCAATCCGGACTTGGAGACAAGAATTGGATACAAGAGATGAACTAGGGTTTTGAGAGGAGATGGTGCTGGTGAAGATGTTGATGGAGATTGCCCTCTCCCGATGAGAGGAGCGTTGGTGATGACGATGGCGATGATTTCCCCCTCCCGGAGGGAAGTGTCCCTGGCAGAACAGCTCTGCCGGAGCCGTAGATTGGTTCCGCCAAGGTTCCGCCTCGTGGTCGTGGAGTCTCGTCCCGAAAGGTTGCTTATGTTTTTTTCCTCGACAAAAGACCTCATATAGCAGAAGATGGCCACCGGAGAGCCAACAAGGGGCCCACGAGGCAGGGGGCGCGCCTGGGTAGGGCACGCCCCACCGTCGTGGCCAGGTGGGTCCCCCGCGCATTTCTTCCGCTCAATATTTTTTATTATTTCCAAAAATAACTTTCGTGGAGTTTCGTGACTTTTGAGTTGTGCGTAATAGGTCTCTAATATTTGCTCCTTTTCCAAATTTCGTAATTCCAAATGCCGGCATTCTCCTCCTTATGTAAACCTTGTAAAATAAGAGAGAATAGGCATAAGTATTGTGACATAACGTGTAATAACAGCCCATAATGCAAAAAATATCGATATAAAAGCATGATGCAAAATGGACGTATCAGTCCACGGCCGCAGCAAGGAAGTGCCTCCTTATTGCGCGTAAAATAATTATTCCTCCACCTAATAGCAGGGACCCATCGGAAGGGGCCCAAAATAATTGCGAACAAGAATGTTCCCCCTGACAGCTGGGACCCACCAGCTACATCTTCGCACGCAAGGAAGTGTGTCCATATTACGGGCAAAAAATATGATTCTCCCCCTGATAGCTGGGAACCACCAGTTATATCTTCTCACGCAAGGCAGTGCCTCTTTATCCTCCCTGACAGCTGGGACCCACCCGGTTGAGCCGTACGTAGGGTTGTCTATCTGGTTGCAAACGTGTACGTACATACTGGTCGATCGGTCTCTCTGCAACGATGAACTGTGGTCGAGCAAGCAGCGACACGTGTAGTAGTAGAGCCCCCGACGTAGCAGTTCATGCAGTCCAGTCGAAACCATGTACACGTACGTACAACCAGATGCCAAAATATACGGCCACGTACGTACATACATGCGGGGTCTCAAACGCGTACTTGCTCATACGTACGGCCAGGGATCGTGTACATGGAGAGGCAACAGATGGCAACAACGGCGTCCTGTTCATCGGAAGCCAACCGGCTGGGTCAGAACGGAGAAACTGCGTCGTGTTCATTGGGAGGCAACAAAATGCGTCGTGTTCATCAGGAGCCAACCGACTTAGACGGAACAGCCGAAACGGGGTCTGGCGTACCTCAGAACGGAGCAAATGGCCTTCTGTTTGAGTGCCTACGGTCGAAATGGGGTGTTGTTGATCGGGAGGGGTGTGGCGTACCGCAAAATGGAGGAAACGGACTTGTGTTGGAGCGCCTATGGTCGAAACGGGGGTCCTGTTCATTGGGAGGGGTGTGGCGTACCGCAAAATGGGACTACACGGCCTACTGTTCATCCACCGTCTATTGCTTCGCTCCAGCCTCCACGGGCTACTGTTCATCCATCGTCAACTTCCTCCAGTCTCCACCTGCTACTGTTCATCCATCGTCGACTTCCTCCTGCCTCCACCAGCTACTATTCATCCACGGGGTCATGTTCATCCAGCCTCCACCAGCTACTATTCAACAAACCCTCCACGGGGTCCTGTTCATCCAGCCCTCCACGGGGTCCTTTTCATCGAGCCTCCACGGGCTACTGCTCAACCATCCCTCCACGGGGTCCTGTTCATCCACCCCCAACCGGCTCGGGTGTTTGGCGGTGATACGTCTCCAACGTATCTATAATTTATGAAGTATTCATGCTATTATACTATCCTTCTAGGATGTTTTATATGTATTTATATGATATTTTATATGATTTTTGGGACTAACTTATTAACCTAGAGCCCAAAGTGCGGTTTCTGTTTTCTCCTTGTTTTAAAGTATCGCGGAAAAGGAAAACTAAACGGAGTTCAATTGACGTGCCACTTGACGGAGATCATTTTTGGACCAGAAGAAGACCACGGAGTACCAGAAGCAGGCCAGAAGAGTCTCGGGCTGCCCACGAGGGTGGGGGGTGCGTCCACCCCCCTAGGGCGCACCCCCCTGCCTCGTGGACAGCCCGGAGACCCCCCCTGACGTGAAATCAGCACAAAACTCTTCTATATATACCAAAACTTCCAGAAAGAAACCTAGATCGGAAGTTCCGTCGCCGCAAGCCTCTGTAGCCACGAGAAGTCAATCTAGGCCCTCTCGGCACCTGCCGGAGGGGCCATCATCACCGGAGGCCATGGAGGAGTATCCTGAGGGGCCATCATCACCATGAAGGCCAAGGACCAGAGGGTGGAGGCCATGGAGGAGGAAGCACAAGGGGAGAACCTCTCCTCCTCTCTTCCGGTGGCGCCGGAGTGCCATCGGGAGGGGCATCGCCACGGTGATCATCTTCATCAACATCACCATCATCATAACCATCCTCATCTCTTTTACACGGTCCACTCTCCCGCACCCCGCTGTAATCCCTACTTGAACATGGTGCTTTATGCCACATATTATGATCCAATGATGTGTTGCCATCCTATGATGTTTTGAGTAGATATCTTTTGTCTTTGGGTTGATTGATGATCTAGATTGGTATGAGTTATATGTTTTACTTTGGTGCTATCCTATGGTGCCCTCCGTGTCGCGCAAGCATGAGGGATTCCCGCTGTAGGGTGTTGCAATACGTTCATGATTCGCTTATAGTGGGTTGGTGGTTGACTGAAACACAAACCCGAGTAAGAGGGATTGTTGCTTATGGGAATAAAGAGGACTTGTTGCTTTAATGCTATGGTTGGGTTTTACCTTAATGATCTTTAGTAGTTGCGGATTCTTGCTAGTGTTCCAATCATAAGTGCATATGATCCAAGTAGAGAAAGTATGTTAGCTTATGCCTCTCCCTCATATGAAACTGCAATAGTGATTACCGGTCTTGTTAACAATTGCCTAGGACAATTCCGCACACCGATCCATCATTATTCCACACTCGCTATTTATATTATTTAGTAATGTTTCTAACTTTATGATAACAGCACTTACTTTCATATTTTAGCTCTCCGATACCTTACAAAGTTATCCTCTTCATACCCACAACGTAGTTTTATTTCTCGTTTCTAGTTGGAAGTAAACGTTCGGTGCATCGTGAAATTAAATGTCGATGGCAGATAGGGCTTGAGAGAATATTGATCTTACCTTAGCTACTTGTGGGTTCGACACTCCATACTTATCACTTCCACCTTTGGGAAGTGCTACGATGATTCCTTGCACTTGGGGATTATCAAGCTCTTTTCTGGCGCCGTTGCCGGGGAGCAATAGCGTGGGGTTGATATTCTCATGTATGATTGTTTGCTTTCTTCACTAAGTAGATTTTGTTTTTACTTTTTTGTTTTTGTTTAGTTGTGGGTGAAACATACAGAAAAAAAAATAAAAGAATGAAAATACAAAAAAAAATTACTTGCCTTTCATGCCTAAAAAGTTTTTCAAAAAGAGAAGTGATTGGAAAGTTATGCATTGAAGAAGTGAGGGTCGACCTTGAGCACTTGTGTTCATGCTGACGGAAACAATGTAGAATTTTTCATGGAAGTTTCTCTGTAAATAATTATCCCCTTGTATTTATCCATTGTATTATAAAAATAATGTGCCAAGCTTTGGTTTTAGGATGATTAGATTGCTGTTTACTATGTGCAGAACAAAAACAGAAACTTTGGCTGTAGTGCGTGAATTTACATTTTTAACTGGAAAGTCAAATGGGTCTGAAACTTTTTTCACATTACTTATGTACAAATTTTTCAAATTGTAAAATTTAGTTCATAATTTTAGGAGTTACGGAAGTTTACCAAACTTCCAGATTACGCTGTTCTGTTTTTAATAGATTCTGTTTTGCGTGTGTTGTTTGCTTATTTCGATGAATCTATGGCTAGTATCGGAGGGTATGAACCATAGAGAAGTTGGAATACAGTATGTTTAACACCAATATAAATAAATAATGAGTTCATTACAGTACCTAAAGGTAGTGATTTGCTTTATTACACTAACGGATCTTACAAGCTTTTGTTAAAGTTTTGTGTGGATGAAGTGTCCGAAGGTCGAGGAACTATCAATATGAGAAGAATAAAGAGAGGCAAGAGTTAAAGCTTGGGGATGCCCAAGGCACCCCAAGTAAATATTCCAAATGATACTCAAGCATCTAAGCTTGCGGATGCCCCGGTTGGCATCCCATCTTTCTTCTTCAACAAATATCGGTATACCTCGGTTTTTGCTTTGTTCACATGATTTGTGTCCTTTGTGTTTTTGTTTTTTTCCTTTAAGAACCATGCTAGTATGAGATGTCCCTTCATAAATTTATAGAATAATTCATGTGCTTCACTTAAATCTTTTAAGTATGATCTTATAGAATTTCTCTTTGTGCTTCACTTAAATCTTTTGAGTATGGTTTTATAGAATGCTTCATGTGCTTCACTTATACATTTTGAGCTTGGATATTGGTTAGTTGTAGAATGCTCCATGAACTTCACTTATATATTTTGGAGTATGAATAATACTATCATTTAAAGTGGGTTTGGAAGAGTGTCAACTTTAGGAATTAGTGATCCCACTATTTTGGAGGATGTTGAATCTTAATGTGATATTTATGAAAGTGGATTTGGAAGAGTGTCAACTTTAGCTAGTAATGATTCCACTATTTCGAAGAGGTTCCAATTGAGTATGAGAACAAAGTTGCTATCCATGATGCTACTGAAAATTATTATGAGGGAGGAATACATGCTTGTAGGAGTTGCAATAATATCAAGTTTCCTCTCTATGTGCTTAAAGTTTTGAAGTCATACTTGTTTTGCCTTTCTATGCTAATTGATTCTTGTTCCCATAAGTTGTGTGCTCATAAAATACCAAGGCATAGGAAGTGGGTTAGAATTAAATGTGCTAGTCATATTCTTCAAGATGCTCTCTTTGTGTTTCAATTCTTGTCTATTATGTGAGCATCATGGAAATCATCATGCCTAGCTAAAAGGCATTAAAGAAAAGCGCTTGTTGGGAGACAACCCAATATTTACCCTTACTGTTTTTGTGTGTTCACATGATTAAGCTACTGTAGTAATCATGTTTTATATCTTTTGTTTCAATAAAGTGCCAAGTAAGACCTTTGGGAAGACTTGGGTGAAAGTTAATGTGATCTTGCTGTAAAAAACAGAAACTTTGTGCTCACGAGAATAGATGTCATTTTTTACAGAAGAGTGCTTTTGAGTTGATTCTTTTTGCATAAGATTAATAGACAAATTACTCACGTCCACAAATTTATTTCATAATTTTTGGAGTAGCAGAAGTATGGTTTGTGTTCGGATCATTACAGACTCTTCTGTTTCTGACAGATTCTGTTTTCATTGCATAGTTTGCTTGTTTTCTAGTTTCTATGGCTTATATTCCTCAATATAAATTGTAGAAATGATATGGTACAGTAGGCATTGTGTGAGAACAATTATGAACCTTGTCTTTGACAGTGCCAAAGTGAATGGTTTGCTCTTTATCATACTAACCTATCTCATGAAGTTACGTTAAGTTTTGTGTGATTGAATTTTTCAAGCTTTGGGTGAGATATCGATACGAGGAGAATAAGGAGTAGAAAGACCCTAAGCTTGGGGATGCCCAAGGCACCCCAAGGTAATATTCAAGGAAGACTCAAGCGCCTAAGCTTGGGGATGCCCTGGAAGGTGAGGGAGTCCTGGATTAGGGGTTATCCGGACAGCCGGACTGTGTACAACGTCCGGACTATTGAAGCGTGAAGATACAAGACTCAAGACTTCAGCCCGTGTCCGGGTGGGACTTTCCTTGGCGTGGAAGGCAAGCTTGGCGATCCGGATATTGTATTTCCTTCCTTGTAACCGACTCCATGTAAACCCTAGCCCTCTCCGGTGTCTATATAAACCGGAGAGGTTGGTCCTTAGAAGGTTGATCACAATTACAATCATACCATCATAGGCTAGCTCTTAGGGTTTAGACTCTATGATCTCGTGGTAGATCTACTTTTGTACTACCCATATCATCAATATTAATCAAGCAGGAAGTAGGGTTGTACCTCCATCGAGAGGGCCCCAACCTGGGTAAACATCTGTGTCCCTTGCTTCCTGTTACCATCAACCTTGACGCACAGATCGACACCCCCTACCCGAGATCCGCCGGTTTTGACACCGACATTGGTGCTTTCATTGAGAGTTCCTTCCGGTCGTCAGCCACAGCTCGATGGCTCGCCTTATTGTCAAGGACGACATTACTTCGGAGGGGGCTCTGGCTGTAGGCCAGACGCTCCGGCTGGGCGGCTTTATCATGGCCGCCCCATCGGCGGTGGCGCTGACGATGACTTCTCGGGTCATAACCTTCACGTCAGTTCGGAACTTGCCGAACAGATGGATCCAATGGAGCTCTCCTCCCTTAACGAACTCTTGGATCGCATCGCCGCTCTGGGAGTCGCTATAGACTACGACCGGGTTGGGCTTAAAACTGACCAAAGGGACATCAGGTCCCCGCTGGCCGCCCACGAGATAGCAATAGTAGAGGAACCACACGCGGATTGCCCCTCAACTTTGAGGACAAGTTGTGTTTGGATTACCGAACTCCTTGAGCCAAAGACCTGCTCAGAAGAAAACCTGACCCAGGTCCCGGACTTAGAATCGGGCATCAGGCCGAAGAAAATGGGCACCCCAGATACTGAGCTGTTTAGCTCGGGGCCGCCCGCGCCCTTGGGCGTTAGACCGGATCAAAATCCAGACTCTAAACTGGACCTAAACTGTCTCTCTCGTGATCGTGCAAGAGCCCCGTGAAACCGTGACATCGCCATCGGGCCAGATTCCTCCTTGCGCTGAACAAGGTCGTGGATCGCCACGAAGAGGACGTGGTCTCACTTTTCTCGCAAAAACTGCACGGACGAAGGACTCCTCAATGCTATAAGCTGCGCGACATAGTACGCCAGCGTACTTGGCAACCATAGTACGGAAGTACTGTGCGATGGAGAGCGCTTGGAAGACCCAAACAGAATTTTGGGATAGTACTGCTCTCGCCAAAACCTTTGTCCGAACTAAACGGACGAACTCTCGTAAGTCGTCCGACCCAACCCCCAAGAAACCAAAGCCCACTCCAGGGCGGAGATCCGTATTGGAAGGATGGCTCGACAGGCCATGTAAGCTCCATAGTACTCCGGATACAACACCTACTCATAGCCTTAAGGCATGTTGGATACTCCGGCAGGTGGCAAAAAGTGGCGAGGATCTTCTTGTGGGCCATAAAGCGGAACAACATCCCGCCAGCGAACACAATACGGTACTAACAGTCTTCGAGACTTTCGCCTCAAACAATAGGCGCAAGCGAGCTCGCCGAAGCTCCGCTGAAATTTACCGTGTGGCAAAAATAAACCCTTGGAACGACACTGCTATAACTTTTAATGCCAGTGATGAACCTCGATTCCGGGCTGTCCGGGCACCAGCCGCTTTGGTCCTTAGTCCGATAGTAGATGGCTTTTGGCTCACTAAAGTACTCATGGACGGCGGAAGCGGATTAAATCTGATTTATGAAGAAACACTCAGCAAGATGAAGATTGATAAAAGCCGCATTGAGAAAAGCGGCACGACCTTCAGGGGAATTATCCCTACTCGGGAAGCGCGGTGTGCGGGAAAAATCACACTCGATGTGGTATTCGGCACCCCAGAGAATTATAGGTCCCAAGAAATCACATTCCAAGTGGCCCCTTTCAGCAGCGGATACCACACCCTTCTAGGGCGGGATGCGTTTGCAAGCTTTCAAGCTATACCCCATTACGGGTACATGAAGCTTAAAATGCCCGGGCCCAATGGAATCATCACTCTAGCCAGTGATCCGGATGTCGCGCTTCGCGCCGAAAACAAAACCGTAGCACTAGCCCTGGAGGCATTATCCGAGGCCCTAGCACCAAGAATTAACAAAGACTACGGGCCACCGTGGACAGGGACGACGTAATACTCGACAAACGACCCAAGTCCACCTCATTCAAACCTGCCGACGAGATAGTCAAATTCCAGGTCCACCCAACGGACCCCACGAAGACAGCTTCCATCAGAACACAGCTGAGCCCCGCGATTGATGCCACACCACGAGATTTCTTACGCGAGAATTGGGACATTTTCGCCTGGCACCCATCGGATATCCAGGCATCCCACACAGATTGGCCGAACACAGCCTCAATATACTAAAAGGATACAAACCGATCAAGCAAACTCTAAGACGGTTTTCAGAGCCCAAACGGCAGGCCATGGGGGAAGAACTAGCTAAACTACTCGAGGCCGGATTCATCAGAGATATCAAGCATCCGGATTACCGGCAAACCTGGTAATGGTACCAAAGAAGGACAAATCCTGGCGCCTATGTGTCGACTTTAAAGACCTCAACAAGGCTTGCCCCAAGGATCCCTTTCCCCTCCCTCGCATCGATCAAATCATTGATGCCACAGCAGGACATGACTCGCTGTGTTTCCTCGACGCATACTCTGGATACCATCAAATAAAGATGGCAGAGTCTGACCAAGCTGCTACAGCTTTCATAATGCCATATCGCCTTTACGCTTCAACACTATGCCTTTCGGGCTCAAGAACGCCGGCGCAACCTACCAACGCATGATTCAAACATGCCTGGAAAAGCAAATCGGCAAAACAGTGGAGGCATACGTGGACGACGTGGTCATAAAAACAAGACACGTCGAAACCCTACTGAGCTATTGAGCTCCTTCCGTTCGACATAACGTACAAACCGCGGCGGGCCATCAAGTCACAAGTGCTGGCTGACTTCGTCGCCGAATGGACAGAAGCCAAACGCCCTAAAGAGTACGGCGCATACTCAAACTGGATCATGCACTTTGACGGCTCTAAAATGCTGGCTGGATTGGGAGCAGGTGTAGTCCTGACATCTCCCACCGGCGACCATCGCCCAAAGACGTCCTCCAAATATTATACAGAGACTCCAACAATGCGGCGAATATGAGGCTCATTGCACGGTCTTCGGATGGCAGTCTCTATGGGCATTCAACGCCTAGAAGTGCGCGGGGACTCAAACCTCGCAATATCACAGATAAACGGAGATTTTGATGCCAAGGACCCGAAAATGGCGGCCTACCGTAATGTCGTCCTCAAAATGTCAGCTCGGTTCGAGGGGCTCGAATTCCACCATGTGGCTCGAGAAAACAATCAAGCGGCGGATGTCCTCGCTCGCATCGCTGCTAAACGCGACCCTGTCCCACCTAACATATTCTTGGAACGGCTGTTCAAGCCATCTGTAGTATGGGAAGGGGAGTCCGGCAATACTAGCACGAACCCGAATACACCCCCGGATTCTGAACCATCAGACATAGTCGGAGGTTCTACCCCCCGAAATAACATCCTCGGCCCACGAAATCATGGTTGTAATCGCCCCGTGGACCGAGCCCTTCTTGGCCTACGTAAATAGGCAGGAGCTCCCCGAAGACCAAAATGAAGCACGCTGCATTGTCCGGCGTTCCAAAGCTTACAAAGTCTACGAAGGGAACTCTATAAGAAAAGCTCTACCGGCGTACTCCAAAGATGCATCTCCGAAGAGGAAGGGCGGCAGCTCTTGGCTGAAATCCATGCCGGCCTGGGCAGGCACCACGCCGCGGCTCGGGCATTAGTCAGCAAGGCCTTCCGTACAGGTTTCTATTGGCCGACGGCCCGAGCAGACGCACAAGACCTTGTCCAACATTGCGTCGGTTGCCAGCTCTTTGCAAATCAAAGTCACATGCCCCCTACCACCCTCCAAACAATCCCCATAACTTGGCCCTTTGCGGTCTGGGGGCTGGATATGGTCGGACCTCTTAAAGGGGGAAGCCATAAGAAAAAAATACTTATTGGGCATGGTGGACAAATTCACCAAATTTATAGAAGCTAAACCAGTCAAAACGGCTGAATCCGGACTAGTAATAGACATCATATCCGGGCCGCAGACACCGACACGGTGTCCCCACAAGCATCATCACCGATAATGGCTCAAATTTCAGAGTCGATGAAGTGAAAACTTGCGCGCAAAATGGGCATCAAGCTCGACACGCCCGCCTACCATCCCCAAACAAATGGCCGTAGAGCGGGCAAATGGTCTCATTATGAGCGGCATCAAACCCAGACTAGTGCGATCCTTGACAGAGTCGGATACGACCTTTGGGTGGAGGAGCTCGACTCCGTACTCACTGGGGCTACGGACCATGCCAAATCGCACCACCGGATATACACCATTTTTTATGGTGTACGGCGCGGAAGCAGTATTACCTTGCGACATAATACATGATTCACCACGCGTACGCATGTACGAAGAGAAGGAAGCCGAGTTAGATCGGCAGGATAATTTGGACGCCTTGGAGGAGGAGCGTGATGTCGCAAAAGCCCGTTCCGCATTCTATCAGCAGCAGGCTCGACGATACCAAAGCAAAGAAGTGCGGGCCAAAACTTACAATATTGGCGAGCTCGTTCTACGACTACCGGAGGAGAAGAAGGACAAACTCAAGCCCAAGTGGGAGAGTCCCTTCGTCATTGACAAAGTTCTCACCGGAGGAGCGTACCACTTACGTAATGCATCCGATAACAGGCTCGAGCCGAACCCATGGAACGCGGCAAGACTTCGGAGATTCTACGCCTAGCGCCGAACACAGTGTTCGTCTCCTAACCCCTCCCTTTTAATTATGCCCCATCCCCTCTTCTTTCTCGACCTTTTTCTCTCTTCACACAAAGTATTCAATATAGTGCGGATTTTCGGATCACTCCGGCTGCACTAAGTGTGTATGCAATACCTGGGGGCTTCCTATACGGAAGCTAAAAATGATTACTTACATGGCTTTCTGCCCATCACATATGCATTCTTTTTCCATATGTGCCTTTTCTTCACCATTATATGCATCGATATGACTTAAAATGTTGCCAAGCTGGGTTTCCTGGCTCTTGTGTTTATACCCTACGTTCCCGTTAATTCGGCTAGGGCATAAGGGGAGCACCTCTGCGATTCTTACTGCCGGTTCAGCCGGATGTGTACCTCAGACTGGGTGAAGCCGAAAGCTAGCTTCCTTAAGAGAATATTCGGTCGGTGAACAAAAGATGTATTCGTTTATTATAACATAAATCCCCAGAAGTCTTGTATCCTGCGCCATCGTTTGCAGTCCGGACATGTGCATCATCGCATGCGTACCCAGGGAAAGGAACCCCTAACGGAACTATTCTCTCTGGAAGATGTTTCTTACTATCCATGTAATATAACATAACTAGTTGGGTACTTGTCTGTTCAAGCACTTATGACCCCTACGCCTTGTTTCCACACATACCCCGGTTTTGTATAACTAAGAGGGTATTCGGACACACCCCAGACTATAGGATCCGGGGGCTGAAGCGAAAAGGTGCGCCATGACAAATGATTATAATCCGGCTAGGGGCTCATCATGCCCATTTAATTACACAGCCACTTGTACTGATTACATTCCTCTTCTATACCGTCCAATAGGCTATCTAGCTTACAATCCTGTTGAGAATACTTAACGGCTAACGCTACCTGGTCATACACCAGACTAACGGGAATTTCTTGCCCATCGGGCCCCGCCGGTCCAACTTCGGCCATATGGTTCGGGTCCAGCTTGGTGTAGCACGTCTTCACCATTGCCCAGGCTTCTCTTGCTCCTTGCCGACATGCTGATATCTTCCATAGACGGAAGCGTCGCCGGGCTCCTTGAAGTAGGTCCGCAAGTTCCCCCATGCCATTCGGCAGTAGGCTTGATGGCCACAAAGCCTGAGCAACACCCTGTATCACTTGCCGAGCTCGCCCGTGCAGTTGCGAAAGGTCTTGCAGTACATCATTTGCAGATGAGGGCGCCTCCTCCTCAGGGCGACCCGTTAACATTCCTGCAAGCAAAATTCTCTCAATATACTTCCTCGCTGAACTGTACAACAGTTTGTCTAGGCACTTACCATAAATGCCGCGTCGAAGCCTCTTGTTCTCCTTCACGGAGTCTGCCAGCTGGGCGCGGAGATCTTTTAACTCCACGTCCAACTGGACTTTGGCATCATGAAGATCGTTCTTCTCCCACCTAACTCGCGTAAGAATGCGCTCGCCAGCCTCTAGCTGCTTTTTGAGATGTGATGCGTCCTCTCTTGCGCCCTCCGGATTCACCCCGGGATCATCTGCAGAATTTTCTGTTAGACTTGTCATATTTACTAACTGGTGCATCTTCGCACAATTGTGATAATTGTTACCAGATAAGGGCCTTTGGGGTTCCTCTAACTTGGCAACTGCGGCCCTCAGTTCGGCCTTGCATTCCTCCAACTCCCGAAACAGTTGCTCGTTCTTCTCTACAAGGACATGTACATACATTGATCCTTAAAACTGTTGTTTCAACCGTTCCAAGTCTCAGGGGCTACTGCTATACATACTTATCAAAATTTCTCACCCGTATGTCTTTGGTATACTAGTTTGTCACTTGGGCAAGCCCGCCCCGAGCAGCTTGGACGTATGCGTCCGCCGAATTGAAGGCATTAAACGCCTCTTTAGAAAAAATGTTGTTCCGAAGAACGGCCCGTCGGCGCCTGTGATTCATGGCGCTCTCTACTTCCGAATTCGTGGCTGAGAGCATGTCCGCACTCTCTGTTGGAGAGCTATGCACGGTCTTGGCCCGTGTCCGCCTCACTCAAGCCGGGTTCCATAACCCGGCCGGGTGGAGGCGTGATTGGTAGGGTCTCCGGGTATAATCCGGGTATTCCTCTTCCTGCCAGACACAAGGGGCGCTGTCATATTTTAAATTCTATAATTACAGGACAGGTTATTGCTTTACCTCTGTAGCGGTGTGTCAACCCTCACCGCCTTCCTCTTGAGCCTGCCCGATCTGACGCCTGGTTGATTTAGTCCCTAGGGGCTCGGCCCCTCGCTCCGGCCGTCGTTTCTGCAAATAGAACGACGCCTCAAAGGTAAATTATAACACCTGGGGGGAGTCCTGTTTGAAGGATAGGGTTTTCTAGTTCGGCTTACACACGAAGCAGGGAGCAGTCCAGGGTAGTCGGCCGTAATGGCCACAAGGGCGCCATGCCATCTCGCCTAATAGAATACCCCGTTGACGAGCTCCACAGTGATATCCGGATCCACTTTAAGTCCCGGATCTAGGGCCCTTCCAGGGTCCTCTGGTTGCGGGGAGGGGCTGAAGATTCCTTCTACGGCCCTCCTTAGTTCCTTCCCAGAAGCATTGATGCAAGTAATCTTAGCAGAAGAATGCTAAAGTAAAACAGGGAAAAAGAATGGCAACTTACCCATCCTGGGGGTTGTACATGGAGAATCCGTCCCACATTTTTATGCGAAGGAATTCCTCCTCTTCCCCTTTGTACAAATCAGACAATATCCTTGCCAAAGCGGCAGCGGAGTCCGGACCCTTACAGCCGCAGCGGGTGGCGTCGTCTTCCCCGTTGAAATGCCACATGGGCTTCCCCCGATATTGGAGCGGCTGCACCCCCCGTCTTATGCATATCACCATAACCTCGACTATCGTCAGTCCGGATATGGCCAGTAACTTTATCCTATCCATCAGGAGGAATATTTCCCTCGTGTCCTCTTCTTGAGGGCCCCGGGGGCGCCAGCTTAGGCGTGCCCTCGGCGGGGCGTTTCTGAACTTGCGGAGACCTGTTTTCTGGTGCCCTCTTAGGAGTGCCGGACAGGTATCCGGTCTCGGCAATGCGCCATACTTCGGCCCCGCCCACTTGACATAGGGACTCCCCCTGGGTGCGGGGGACGAGGTAGAACAGCTTCCGCCATAATCCGAAGTGTGGTTCGCAGCCTAAAAACAGCTCGCAAAGGGCAACATACCCCGCTATGTGCAGAATAGAGCCAGGGGTAAGATCGTGTAACTGGAGGCCGTAGAATTCCAGGAGCCAGCGAAGAAGCGGGTGGATAGGGAACCCAATGCCCCTCAACAGATGACGGATCAGACATATACGCTCCTCCGGAGATGGGTTAGGAGATCCCTCAGCTTGGTCTCCTCCGTCATAAGTGGCTATTCCAGCTCGGACAGGGACCATGAACGCCGGTGGGAGAAACCCTTGGGTTTGTAACTTTATCAAACGGCTATGAGGAACTGAACACTCCCCCCAATCCCCCGACTGGGAACGAGAAGGGCAAGCAGAAGAGATGTGATGGCCGGCCATGTTGGAATGGCTTTTCGCGGAGCGCTCTGTTGGATGCTGGCTCTGGGAGGGAGAGTGAGGTTTGGATCTGAGAATTCCTGTCCCTTCAAATAGATGGTTAGCCCGGAGGAACGAGGGTGGCAAATGCAAAATGCCTCGACTCCTCGCATTCGCTCGACACGTGGAGATGGTCATTACTGAGGCACCGAAGCCGAGGAGCGCAACATTGATTGGAGGCCGGACACTATTCGTCATGAATGATCACTTTGGAGTATTCGGAGAAGGAGCCCGCCTTGCAATGCCGAAGACAAGACTACGTGCCGGACTCATCGTCATTGAAGCCTGGTTTAGGGGCTACTGAGGGAGTCCTGGATTAGGGGGTATCCGGACAGCCGGACTGTGTACAACGTCCGGACTATTGAAGCGTGAAGATACAAGACTCAAGAATTCGGCCCTTGTCCGGATGGGACTTTCCTTGGCGTGGAAGGCAAGCTTGGCGATCCAGGTATTGTATTTCCTTCCTTGTAACCGACTCCATGTAAACCCTAGCCCTCTCCGGTGTTTATATAAACCGGAGAGGTTGGTCCTTAGAAGGCCGATCACAATTACAATCATACCATCATAGGCTAGCTCTTAGGGTTTAGCCTCTACGATCTCGTGGTAGATCTACTCTTGTACTACCCATATCATCAATATTAATCAAGCAGGAAGTAGGGTTTTACCTCCATCGAGAGGGCCCGAACCTGGGTAAACAACTGTGTCCCTTGCTTCCTGTTACCATCAGCCTTGACGCACATATTGGGACCCCCTACCCAAGATCCGCCGGTTTTGACACCGACAGAAGGCATCCCCTCTTTCGTCTTCAAAACTATCGGTATACCTTACTCGGAGCTATATTTTTATTCACCACATGATATGTGTTTTTCTTGGAGCGTATTTTCAATTTTACTTTCTGTTTGAATAAAATCATTGGATCTGAAATATTGAATGAAACATAATCCTCCCATGGCTAGTTAATTATTTGACTACTCAGTGTTCTTCACTCATATCTTTTGGAGTAGTTTGTCATTTGCTCATGTGCTTCATGTATATCCTATGAGTAAATGGTTGAATAAATTGAATTTCATTAACCTGAATTTATATATGTTTCAGTATGCTTATAACATGGGGAGTAATGACTTCACACATAATAAGTATAGGTAGTAAACTTATTGAAAGTTAGCAACGAGAATTGGTCACTTGAACAATTCATGAAAGAATATTGAAGGAAGAGAGGTTTCACATATAAATATACTATCTTGGACATCTTTTATGATTGGGAGCACTCATTAAAATATGACATGCTAAAGAGTTGATGTTGGACAAGGAAGACAATGTAATGGGTTATGTTTTCTTATATCTGAAATAAAGTATATTGTCATGGATCGCCCAACATGTTGAGCTTGCCTTTCCCCCTCATGCTAGCCAAATTATTTGCACCAAGTAGAGATACTATTTGTGCTTCCCAAAACCCTTAAACCAGTTTTGCCATGAGAGTCCACCATATCTACCTATGGATTGAGTAAGATCCTTCAAGTAAGTTGTCATCGGTGCAAGCAATAAAAATTGCTCTCTAAATATGTATGATTGATTGGCGTGGAGGAAATAAGATATATACGATCTTGTGATGTGGAAGAAATAAAAGCGACGGACTGCATAATAAAGGTTCATATCACAAGGGGCAATATAAAGTGACGTTCTTTTGCATTAAGATTTTGTGCATCCAACCCTGAAAGCGCATGGCAACCTCTGCTTCCCTCTGCGAAGGGCCTATCTTTTATTATTATCTTCTACCTTATGCAAGATTCATGGTTATCTTCACCTTTCCTTTTTACATTTTATCCTTTGGCAAGCACAGGGTGTTGGAAAGATCCTGATATATATATCTAATTGGATGTAAGTTAGCATGAGCTATTATTGTTGACATTACCCTTGAGGTAAAAGGTTGGGAGGCGAGACTATAAGCCCCTATCTTTCTCTGTGTCCGATTAAAACTCCATAACCACAAGTATTGCGTGAGTGTTAGCAATTGTGAAAGACTAAATGATAGTTGAGTATGTGGAGTTTGCTAAGTCAAAGCTCTGACATAGACTCTTCCTGAAAATAAGATGAATTGCAATTGTTTGATGACTGAGAATATTGTTTGTTAGTTTTCAAGAAAGTTTATGATCTATACTTTAACATGTGATTAGCTTGTTACTTTATCATGAGAAGTTTTATGAGATGAGCTATTGTTATGACATGTAATGATGCTAGAAAAAGTGATTGGAATTATCATTGATCAAACTTAAGCACTTGCTAGCATTCACACTTCATAAATTATTTCTTTTATCATTTACCTACTCGAGCACGAGCAGGAATTAAGCTTGTGGATGCTGATACGTCTCCAACGTATCTATAATTTATGAAGTATTCATGCTATTATACTATCCTTCTAGGATGTTTTATATGTATTTATATGATATTTTATATGATTTTTGGGACTAACTTATTTACCTAGAGCCCAGTGCCAGTTTCTGTTTTCTCCTTGTTTTAGAGTATCGCGGAAAAGGAAAACTAAACGGAGTCCAATTGACGTGCCACTTGATGGAGATCATTTTTGGACCAGACGAAGCCCACGGAGTACCAAAAGCGGGCCAGAAGAGTCCTGGGCTGCCCACGAGGGTGGGGGGCGCGCCCACCCCCCTAGGGCGCGAACCCCTGCCTCGTGGACAGCCCGGAGACCCCCCTGACGTGAAATCAACGCAAAACTCTTCTATATATACCCAAACTTCCAGAAAGAAACCTAGATCAGAAGTTTCGCCGCCGCAAGCCTCTGTAGCCACGCGAAGTCAATCTAGGCCCTCTCCCAAGACCCTCGGAAGAAGCCATCATCACCGGAGGCCATGGAGGAGTATCCAGGAGGGGCCATCATCACCATGAAGGCCAAGGACCAGTGGGTGGAGGCCATGGAGGAGGAAGCACAAGGGGGAGAACCTCTCCTCCTCTATTCCGGTGGCGCCAGAGTGCCATCAGGAGGGGAATCAGCGCCACGGTGATCGTCTTCATCAACATCACCATCATCATAACCATCCTCATCTCTTTTACACGGTCCACTCTCCCGCACCCCGCTGTAATCCCTACATGAACATGGTGCTTTATGCCACATATTATGATCCAATGATGTGTTGCCATCCTATGATGTTTTGAGTAGATATATTTTGTCTTTGGGTTGATTGATGATATAGATTGGTATGAGTTGTATGTTTTACTTTGGTGCTGTCCTATGGTGCCCTCCGTGTTGCGCAAGAGTGAGGGATTCCCGCTGTAGGGTGTTGCAATACGTTCATGATTCGCTTATAGTGGGTTGGTGAGTGTCGGGGCAGGCTGATCTGGCCCACGAACACCTATGGGGCCGGTGGACCGAGCCCCTTTCGGTTCGGCGGGGAGCGGAGGTCGCACGAAGAGCAGATCGAGGCGAAGCACACGAGAGGTTTTACCCAGCTTCGGAGCTCTCCGGAGAGATAATACTCCTACTGCTGCATGTCTAGGTGTATTGCGTTCTTGCTTAGGAGCGCTCAAATGCTACAGTACAGACGAGCTGCTAACGAGACTGAGCGTGGAGGGAACTGATCGACCAACCAACCAACCCTCCTCTACGTTGCGCCTGGGCCTCCTTTTATATGCTCAAAGGGGCTCCGACAGGTGGCAACGTAGACGGGGGTACAAATGTAAAACTAGTGGTTGGTACACCTACTTGTACAAAGGTATGCTGTAATATACCTAACCCCGACGGCGGGGGACAAAGGCATTAAATGCCCATCTTGTCGCCCTAACGGTGCAAACAGGGCTGTCGAGCGCCACCGTCCGCCACGATGGCAAACTTGTCGGCGCCGCTTGCCGCCTCGTGTGGCTGCCTGACCTCTCGCCACGCGGCGCTGGAAGGGCCCAGGCGACACGTTAGTGGATGCACCGGAGCGTAGGTACAGAGAAGGTGGTCTGCGCGGCAAGCGCCTTTGCCGCGGTTGTTATCTTATCGCTACCGGAAGCTTGTCACTCACCGGCCGTTCGGCAAGCTCCTCTTGCCGGGTCTTGTCTTGTAGGTGCACAGGGTGGCCTTCCGGCAAGCTCCTCTTGCCGGGCCTTGTCTCCCTATGTGCCTTGGGTGACCTTCCGGCAAGCTCCTCTTGCCGGGTCTTGTCTCCCCGGCTTGAATACTTTGTTCTTGAATGGCTCCAAAGGAACCACGGAGGACCTTGGCGGTCACCCGGTAAGCCTTGCCACGGAGGCTGCAGAATCGCCCGTGCACAAGTTCGGGATACTAGGGTACCCCTACTCTAGTACACCGACAGAGCCCCAGCCTGGGCCACACACGGTGCCGAGCGCTGTTGGGCCAGGCCCAAAACAGGCACGGGCACACGCGCCCGGTCACACCATAACTCACCCCGGACCCCACCACGTCCCCCACAGGCAGCACGCACGAGCGTGGCGTCGTGTGAGAGATCGTGGGCGAGGTCGTGGGGGTTTCTTTATTCGGGAAATCAGAACGTCCGCCCCCTCCCTCTTTATAAGCAGGGGAAACAGGGGTACGTCGCCTACCTTGCCAGTCGCTGTCCCATCGAAAAACCTCCGCTGCTCCCCCCTTCTTCTCAAGGCTGAAAAGAGAGCAGCGCTCCGCCCCCCATCGCCGCCAGCACACTCAACGCCGTCGATCTCCTCCACCGCCTCCGCCATGGGCCCGAAAGCCGACAAGGGGAAGACCGTGAAGTCGGCCGAGGCAGCAGCTTGCGGCCTGCGGAAGGAGCGAGCCGTCTTCCCCCTCAGCTCGCCCGCGAGGGAGCTGAGGGAGAACTACTACCTCTTCAGTCGACGGAGACGCAGGCGCATCCGCGCCTGAAGGTACTCCCGCCTGCTGAGAACTGGCCCGACGGGTATCCCTTCTTGGCGCTCTTCTTCTCTGCGGGCTCTGCCGCCCTTCTCTGAAGTTCTTTTTGACATTATGAACACCTACGGGTTCCGCCTCCTTGATTTCACCCCCAACGCCGTTCTGACAATGGCAGTTTTCGCACATCTCTGCGAAAACTTTGTCGGAGTCCACCCAAATGTAGCTCTTTTTCGTCACTTCTTTTTACCCCGAGCCGAGAGAGGGAGCCCTTGGGAGGAATTGCTTGGGTCTCTAGGGTCGGCAAGAAGGAGGCCTATCTGGAGGGAGAGCTTCGTAGCAAATGGGAGGAGTGGAGGGCAGATTGGTGCTGGATTGTTGAGGAGAACCCGCAGCCTTTTACTACCCAGCGCCAAACCCCGATGGTCTTGTGGCAATGATTGGAGCAATCTGGCCCCGGGAGGGCGCTTAGGTCAAGATCGCGATTACCGAATCCTCCGCCTCAGACTTGCGGACTCACTTTGTAGGGACTGTTGGCGCGGACTTTCTTCGCCGCCGCGCCATCCTGCAGGAGAGAAGGAGACCTGCCTGGGAATTCCAGAACGCAGCGGACATCATGAG
Source organism: Aegilops bicornis (assembly GCA_021605145.1). Taxonomy (NCBI): domain Eukaryota; kingdom Viridiplantae; phylum Streptophyta; class Magnoliopsida; order Poales; family Poaceae; genus Aegilops; species Aegilops bicornis. The sequence continues at coordinate 524,587,358 of CM038670.1, read as the reverse complement.
GCTGCGCCCAGGCCTCAACTTCAACTTCACCGTCTTGGAGCTTGACGCAATGCTCTTAGAGCTGTTCAAGCCTGATCCTGATCATCCGGAGATGTTTAGGTTGCCGAGGCGTCGTTCATTGTGCAACAACTTCGTCGCTTGACCGCATCCGTGCAATGATGCCGTTGTGCGACTCCCATGGAATTGTCCCCACTTGGCAAGAGCCGGCAGACGACGTCGTGCGGCAGTTCTTCGACAATCTAGTAGAGATGCCGGTCCGCCCCAATGAGCAGAGGGCCTCACCGCGACACCAGCGACGAGATGCAGCGCGCCATACCGAAGCTAGAAGAGGCAGCAGCAGCCACTGCCGCGGGCGAGTTTGGCTTCACTGTGGAGGAGGCAGAGGCGGCCGAGGCGGCGAGCCTTGTCGAGCGAAAGGAGTTCGCCGGCGAGGAAGAGCTTGCCGAGCCTGAAGCCGAGTCGAGCGAGCCCGCCGAGGGCGCATCCTCTCCACCTCCAAGCAGCTTGCCGCGAGCGGAGCCACCGGCTCCACCAAGAAGGCGTCTTCGCAGGGCCGGAGACGCAGCGGGGCGGCAGACGGGCCAGCAGAAGCGTCGCGGGGGCGCTCCACCGCGTCAAGCACTTTGTTGCAGCGGGAGCACCTCACACCGCTGCGGCAGCTGGCGGGGCCTCGCAGCCACTGGTCCCGCCTCCCGCCAAGCGTCCAAGGAGCCCACTCCTCCGCCTCGTCGTCTGGAGGCGGGCAGTCGACCTCTCGCGCTCAGCTCGAGCGAGGAAGAGGAAGAGTAAGATTCCTTGTTGTACTTGTAATTCTTTGATTTGTTGCCTTGTCTTGTATCTCGATCTGCTTTACTCAATCCATTCCTTTTCGTGACGCTGGCCCGGAAGGATGTCGAAGAGAGCCAAGACCCCGGTGATTGTCGTCGAGGGCGAACCTCTCATGACGGCAGGAGGCGCGTCTGAGACAACCTTGCCGGATGAGGCAACTCTCCTTCAAAGCAGCCCCAGGCAGCCCCGATGTAAGTATATGGTCTATTTCTTGCTGTTCGGGCGTGCATGGGTGCTTTTTCCTTTCTTTGATATCATTTGTTGACTTGTGTAGGAGCATAGCAGCCTCCTTCTGCTTCGACTACACCGCCAAGGGTGGATTCCCCGGCATGGGAGCACTCCCCGGTAAGGGAGCCTTCTCCGGCAAGGGAACCTTCTCCGGCAAGGGAGCCTTCTCCGGCAAGGGAGCCATCTCCGACGGGCAGCTCTCCGGCAAGGGGCGGCACCAGTGATCCCTTGGCGGCGGAGACCATGACCGCAGCCCCGGCGCAGTAACCTTCTTGCTGAGTACTTCCCTTGTGTTTTCTTCTTCTGATTCTATCTTTGGATATTTGCTTGACTTTCTTCATCTGTCCGCCACAGAGCCAATGGAGACCGAGGTCGCCATGAGGAGGACGCTGCTGTGCAACACCGACGGTTGGCCGTGGGAGAAGAAACTGGCGCTGACGAGCTGCCGCCGAAGAGGCCACCGAGGCTGCCGCCGCAGAAGCCGGTGAGGGTCTGGCGACGTGACCGACGACTTCGAGGTCAGAGGAGCGCCAGCGCCTTACACCGCCACCGATCCCTCTCCGCTGGCCGTCCCGAGCTCAGAAGAGCCCCAGCCCGCGCTTACTTGAAGGCCGGCGACGGCGTTTTCATCAAGCTCCCATGGGAGTCGAGCTCCGAGGCGCCGGCGAAGGAGAAACCTTTGATGAAGAGCTGCTTCGCCTCCGCTGGCCGACGCTTCAGTTGACGCGCCAATCAGCAGCAGCGAGCCCGAGGAGGAGCAGGCTATGAAGCTGCCGCCGCTCTACCGCGCCCGACAAGCCAAAGCGGCATCCCGGGAGGCGCTTATCGCGGCGGAGCGGACATCGAGAAGCGCGAGGAGCTCCGGGCCGCAACCAGGAAGCTCTCCGGTCCTTGGCGGAGGAGCCGGGAGCAACTTCGCCGAGGAGCGCACGGCCTTCATCCTCGAGAAGGCTGCAATCGAGGAGGAACAGCGCTTGTCACGAGAAGCTATCCGCGCAGAAAGCGAAATGGGCGCAGCGGGAAGGTCAACCTGGACAGCCACGAGGAGGATCTCGCCATGCGCGAGAAACATTTGGCGGGGCTCTCAAGGAGGCAAAGGATGCTGCCGCAGCCGAGGCCGCCAAGAAGGAGCTGGAGATGAAGGTGGCGCAGATTGGAGGCCAGCCTCAAGAAGAAGCGGCGAGGAGCTTGCCGCACTCAAGCACGAGCCTTGAAGGACGCCTACACTCTTGGCGAGCTGCAGGGGCCGTCTCGCCGAGAGGAGCAAGGAGCTCGGCACCGCCAGGGACTCCAATGCAGATCTTGAGTTGAAGCCGACTACTTTGACTCGGGAATGGCTGGGCCAGCGCCAAGGAGGCGGGAGGTGGCCTTGAAGGAGAAGATCAAGGCCGACGAGAGCTGTTGGCCGAATGCTGTTGCCACCCAGGCGCCTTGAGGGAGAGTGTGGAGCACCTTGGACCGAAGGTCTCGTGGATATCTTCTTTGCCGCCATCCACAGCGAAATGATGGAGCTGGGGATGGTGGATCTTGGATACTCCTCCGACGAGCACCTCCAACCCAGCGCCAAGCTTAGCTTATTCTTCAAGGGCGTGGTGACGGCCCTCCAGCGACTCCGGGAAGAGGTCCCAAAACAACTGGCCGAGGAGTCGCGCCAGATCTGCGCGGGAGCCCTCCAAAAGGTGCTGATGAAGGTGGCCTTCCGCAATCCGGGCCTCAACTTCACCAACGTCCTCAAGTCTCTGCCGCCGGATGCCGATGTGGAGGCGCTCAAGACCCTTGTCGCACCCATTGTGGACAGGGTGAGCGGAATCAAGAGGGTTGAGGGTGGCCGCGTAGATTAGGCCGCCCGTTTTTTTCTTGCTCTTGCCGCTGCTAGTCATGTCATAGGAACAATCCGTTAGAGCTGCGGCAAGCTATCTTGTAATATAACTTTATTTTGGGTATCAATTGCTATGCTATTTCCTTTACTTGATTCCTTCCTTTGTATGTTTTTGCCTTACGCTTTTAGGGGACTTGTCGGCGCGGGCACTGAGCGTGAGCGCTGAGTCGGAACGTCAAGAGCCCGGTGCCGCCTCCGACAAGCAACCTTGTCGCAACTAGTCGCAGCTCACTTAAGTTGTTGAGCGGACTCGAAACAAAGTAAGGGCGCAACTAGCTACGAATTGGTTCCTCTGCGCACAGGTTTTCCATACAAAGTTCGGTCGTTCAAGGAAAATAACTTAAAAATTTTAAAACTGATTGCTCAAACTTTGGCAACTTAGCTTTTCTGTCGTTTGCTTCCCGGTAAGGTTAGACTTCCTTGAGCGACGCTTGGTCCACACCATTATCTTCTCCTTCCCCCCCGGCAAACTTGTGTGCGAGGGAACCTTCCTTTCTTTGAGAAAGAGAAAGAAGAGAAAATAAAGATATGGAGCCTTGTGGCTCATTATCACTTACCAGGGGTAGGTGCTGCACAAAGTGTCAGATAACGCATGCAAATAGAAGTAAAAAAGCATGAAATTGACAAGGTGTGCGAAGCACGCTAGTTTTACTGATGCACGGGGTCTGCGCCCGGCTTTGTAAAAAGGATTACATGCATCAGCGGCAAGACTTGTACAAAAGGTGGTTGCCGGAACAGGTTCCGGCAACCGTGACCTACGGGTAAAACTTACGAAGATGCTCAATATTCCAGGAGTTGCTCACCAGAATGCCATCTTCGGTCTCAAGGCGGACAGCGCCAGGCCTAGTGACTCGTTTCACCCAATAAGGGCCTTCCCACTTCAAGGCCAACTTGTTGGAATTCTTGGCGGTGAACGCGCCGAAGAACAAGGTCGCCTTCCTCGAGACTTCGGCATTGACTTTGCGGCTATGGTAGCGGCGCAAAGCTTGTTGGTACCGAGCAGCTCGTACAAGCCTGAAGACGATCTTGCTCAAGGAGCAGCGCGTCATCTTGTCGCAGCTGCTCTTGCTCAAGCTCATCATAAGCGAGCACTCGAGGCGATCCGTATACGAGTTCCGTGGGGAGAACTGCCTCTGCTCCATAGATTAGAGCGAAAGGTGTCTGGCCAGTGGCTCGATTTTGGCGTCATCCTGATCGACCAAAGAACCACCGGCAGCTCCTCAATCCAGTTTCTTCCGCACTTGTGCAGCCTGTCGAAAGTTCTGGTCTTGAGCCCGCGCAGCACTTCAGCATTTGCCCTCTCCGCTTGACCGTTGCTTCTCGGATGAGCAATGTAGCGGCGAACCTTGGCGCCAAGATCTTGGACGTCTTGCATGAAGGTGCGGCTTAGAACTGTGTGCCGTTGTCGGCGATGATCCTGTTAGGGATTCGAAACGGCAAACAATTGACCAAGAACTTGATCGCTGATTGCTGTCACCTTCCTCATCGCTTCCTCCTCCGCCACTTTGTGAACTTGTCGATTGCAACGCATAAGTACTCAAAGCCCCGACAGTTCGAGGGAAGGGGCCGAGGATGTCGAGCCCCGCATCAAAATGGCCAGGATAAAGGGATCGTCACGGAGAGCTTGAGCTGGCCGGTGTCTGCTTGGAATGGAACCGCACGCTTCACACTTGGTTACTTGTGCGGTTGCATCCTGGAGGGTTGTCGGCCAAAAGAAACCTTGCCGAACGCTTTTGCGGCAAGTGCTCTGGCGCCAATGTGGTGACCACATATGCCTCCATGTATCTCTGCCAATGCTTTTGTCCATCTTCCCGATGAATACACTTCAATTTCACCCCGTTAAGTCTTCTTACATGCGATTGTCACAGCCGACAAACTGGTACATACTTGACCGCCGGGCTACTCTTTCCGCTTCTTCTTGCTCTTCGGAAGTTCTCCATGTCTCAAGGAAATGGACAATCTGTTGTGCCCATGCTTTGGAGCTTGCGGCTCGACAACAAGGTCCATAGGCACATCTGCTGCTTCTTGGAACATCCGCTTCTCTGGCGAGAACTCGCGGCTCAGCCGAGCTTGACGTTCCCGGCAAGCTTGCCGGAGCAAAACTTTAATGGGAGTGTTCTGCTCCAGCAGAAACAAACCCTAGGGCTTGTCGGAGCAGACTACCCCTCAACTCTGTTGGTGTCGATCTTGGGGACCTTCGTGGCGGCGGCTTCGGGGAGCTCTGCCCGAAAGTAGTCACCAGAGATCAACCTCCTCTTCTTGCTCTGTCCTGTTGGTGGGGTTACGGACGGTTGAGTTAGCTTGAGCACAAAAATCCCTGGTTCCACAGGTAACTTAAGTGCGGCGCACTTTGACAAGCCATCAGCAATGTCGTTACGAGCTCTCGGAATATATTCCATTTGCAGGCCGTCAAAGTGCTCTTCTAGCTTCCTCACTTCATCAACATAAGCTTCCATCAACGGACTCGATAATTCTTGTTCACTTGGCGGATAACAAGTTGTGAGTCACCCCGACAATGAGCTTCTTGATCCCAAGGTCTCTGCGATCTCGAGACCGGCAAGCAAACCTTCATACTCTGCAGTATTGTTTGTTGCTTGCTCCTTGGGAAAGTGCATCACGGACTACGATGCTTGAGGTGCTCTCCGGTGGGTGCGACAAGCAGCACGCCGGCACCGGCGCCTTGCAGCGAGAAGGCACCATCAAAGTACATCAGCCACTCTTTGCTTGTTTCCTTGACGGGGACACTCGTTTCTGGAATTTCTTCATCTGGCGTTGGTGTCCATTCTGCTATGAACTCCGCCAATGCTCTGCTTTGGATAGTTGAAGTGATCTCAAACTTGAGGCCAAAGCTTGATAGTTCCAAAGTGCCCACTCGACAATCCTGCTGTTGCCTCTGGATTCTGCAGTTATCCTCTTCGGAAAGCGAGTGACAATCGTGATCTCATGTGCTTGAAAGTATGGCGCAGCTTTCTCGAGGCCATGAGGAGGCCGAAAAGCAATTTCGCACACCGTAGTACCTTGACCTAGCCCCTGCGGAAGGGAATCGACAAAATAAACTGGGCGCTTGCACCATCCTTTTACGCATCTTCTCATGCGTCTGCGCAGATCCGTCCTTGTCGGGACCAGAGCTTGCTTGCGGCGGCGCCACTTGTCGTTGGATGTATACGCCATGGTTGCTAGCTCATCATCCGCCTCCCTCTCCGCTACTAACGCAGCACTAACCACTTGATTGGTTGCCGCTATATATAGCAGCAACTTCTCTTGTGGCTTAGGTGCGACAAGTGTTGGAGTGGAGGACAGGTATCTCTTCAAGTCTGCGGCGCTGCCTCCGCTTCGAGTCCATTGCATCGGACCTGCCTTTTTCAAGATTTTGAAAAATGGCGTGCGCTTCAACAGATCTAGAGATAAACCTGAGAGAGCAGCTACATAACCGGCAAGCCTTCGTACATCCTTGACGCGCTTTGGTGCTTCAATCTGCTCAATGGCCTTGATCTTGTCGGGATTGGCTTCAATTCCTCGGCCGAGATACGAAGAACCCGAGAAGCTTGCGGAAGGGACTCCAAACACACACTTCTCGGGGTTGAGCTTGAGGTTGATCTTGCGCAGATTTGCAAAGGTTTCGTCTAAATCTTGAACTAGGGTCGCCTTATCCTTGCTTTTGACCACTATGTCATCCATGAAGGCTTCCACATTTCTGTGCATTTGCGGCTCAAAAGCATCATGAACTACTCTTGCAAACGTTGAACCAGCATTCTTTAACCCAAAGGGCATCCGTACAAAACAGTATGTGCCACATGGGGTGATGAATGCAGTCTTCTCCTCATCCTCTTCTGCCATGAAAATCTGATGATATCCTGAGTATGCATCCAGAAATGAAAGCAAATCACATCCGGCCGTGGAGTCAACAATCTGGTCGATCTTGGCGGCAAATGGAAATGGATCTTTGGGACAAGCTTTATTGACATCTGTAAAGTCGATACAAAGCCTCCATTTCCCGTTAGCCTTGCGTACAACTACGGGATTGGCCAACCACGTAGGATGGAGCACTCCTCTGACAAGGCCTGCTGCTTCCAGTTTCTTGATTTCTTCCGCGATGAACTCTTGACGCTCCACTGCTTGCTTCGACTTTCGCTTGGACGGGCGCGCATGAGGACAAGCGGCAAGATGGTGCTCAATTACTTTCACAGGAACACGGGGATGTCGGGCGGTTGCCATGCAAACACGTCGACGTTCACCCGCAGGAAAGCAACGAGCGCCTTCCTATTCTACGGTCGAGAGAGCAGCGATGGTGAAGGTACCACCAGTGCCGTCCTCCTTGGCGGACACCTTCTTGGTCTCTGGTGGAGCTGTCATCGTCTTCTTACACTTTCCGGTGCAGCTCGATGGTGCGTCCTCGACGGTAGCACAGCACTCCGAAGAGGTGCACTTGCCGGAGTGGGCATCAGAGCTCTTGCCGGACTTGGTCTTCTTCTTCCCTCCGGGAGCTTCAGCGGCAAGTGGCTTGCAATCTGTCGCGGCTCTTTGCTTCCCGGTAGATCTTGTCGGCGCAGATAAGAGCATCCTTCTTGTCGCCAGGACAGAAATGACACTTATCGGGCTGGCATCTTCAAAGCATGTTGTAGGCATAGTGAGAGGCCGCCATGAATTTGGCGAAGTCTTTGGGCGGCCAAGTATCCCATTGTAAGGCAATGGAAAATCAGCAACGTCAAAAGTGACCCTCTCGATCCACGAAGTTCAACTTCGCTGCCAAATGTTACCGCAACGTGATCTTTCCCTTGACTTGCTCCTCCCGGATTGATTCCTTGAAAAGTGCGGTCTCTTCGAGCTCGCCATCGGGGATCTGAGTTTCGGAGCACCGCGGAGGAGATCGAGTTCAAGCCCGGCCCGCCGTCAACTAACATCTTGGTGACTCGAGGTTGCGGATAGTTGGTGAAACCAACATCGGCAAGCACCCAACCGCAGCTATACGATCGTGGTGGTCCTCAATATCAAAGGCGATAGGCGTCTTTGGACCATTTCGGAGGCTGCGTGACTCGATGGATGGATTCTTTGTATTGACCTCCCGCATCCTTTATTTGAGCTGGCGGTGGGAGGTATGCAGAAGCACCGCCGTCGTCAACGCCTGGAGACCTCTGTGGCTTTCTGAACTCCCTGCTCATCGGCGTCGTCATCATCCATGTCTTCATCGTCGTCTTCGTCTTCATCCTTGTCGCGCCGCAGGGAGGCTGTCTCCTTGCCGCTGCTTGGCCTGCCGGCGCCCTCCCGGCCGGGGCGTTTCTTGCTGGCTCCTCCAAAGCACCTTCTTGAGCCTTCTCCTTGTCGGCGTCGCTCGTATTCAGCTTCTGCTGCTCTACAAGCTGCTCTACCTTCTTGCAGCTCTGGAGGTCATGGCCCTTGGTGCGGTGGATCTTGCGATCGCTTGCGGAGCCGTCCTGCTTGTCGGGCGGCCGCCACAGATCGTCAAGTTGGTGCCAGCTGCAACCTCCTTGCCGGAGCTACTAGCCTTGGCGTCCTTGGCGGCGCCTCCGTTGCCGGACTGCTCGACAACAAGTACATCTCTGCCTTTCTTTTTCCTGTTGCCCCGCCGCCGGCTCTTCTTTGCCGGGGCGGTCTCCTTACTGTCAGATCCTCCTGCTTCGGTATTCTCTCCGGGGAGTCTCCTCCCTTCCTCAGCACGTGCACACTTGTCGGCCAGGGCGTATAGCTCACTGACGTCTCTGAATTTGCACATCGCCATCTCCTCCCGTATCCTGCGGTTTCGCACGTTCTGATGGAACGCGCTAATCACCGCGACAGGGTGGACATCTGGGATGTTGTGCTGTACACGGCTGAATCTTTGAATATATTTGCGCAGGGGCTCTCCTTCCTTCTGTGCGATCAGATGAAGGTTGCTTTCTTGGCCATGGGGTTTGTGGCCGCCTGTAAAGGCGCCGACAAACTGATGGCATAGATCTGCCCAAGAAGATATGGAGTTGTCCGGCAAGTGCATGAGCCAGACTCGACATTGGGCTTGAGCACCAGCCGGGAAGTAGTTGGCAAGGATCTTGTCGTCTCGCCCCGGCAGCCTGCACCGCGATGGTGTAGATGCTTTGAGGAACTCCGACGGATGCGTCTTGCCATCGTACTTCTCCAAAGACGTCACGGCTTGAAGTTTTTCTTCTTTGGGCCATCGACTTGCCGCAGCTCACGAGTGAACGCAGGGCAACCTACCGCGTCTGACAAGTCGCTGGTTCCTCCGGGCGTGTATGTCAACAGAGGGCCCAGGGCGCTTGTCGGATTGACGTCGCGCTTCTCTTGGCGCTCGATCACGAGTTCGGCGTCCTCTTCTTGTCGATCGTGTAGCACTTGGCGCTGATCGCGATGGGCTCGTGGATCTGATGACCGCGGTGGAGTCATTTGTCGAGGTGGATCCGCGAGTCGGCGATCTTGGCCTTCGGGCGGAGAGTGCATGGTGGTTGCACCCCACGGTCTCTGCCGCCACCGGCTCGTGTTAGGCAGTCTTGCCGAGGCGATGATGCACTTTCGGTTGCCGCGGGCGTCGCCGTTAAGCGGCGATGAGACTCTGAATGGTGGCCCTCCACTCATTGACCTTGTCGGCCGTCGGAGGGTAATCCAGAAGCAGTTGTGCTCTCGCCAAAGCTTCTGCTGGAGTGGTGGGTGGTAGTGGCGAACGGCGCGAGAAGCGGGATATGCTCGGACTTCTAACTATGTTAGAAGGAGCAGTATCCCGCCCGGCGACCGATGCCTCGCTTCGCGCCAAAGATGTTGGCGTGCATGCTGGTCTTGAACGTCCCGAGATCCTCCAGCTCGATCTCGGTCCAATGAGCGTATGGCATTGTGAATGCCATGACGCTGTCGGTCCCGCGCCTCCTGAGACGGGCGCGGTGCATGTATGGATGCCGAGGTCTGCGCGGCCTTGTCCTTGGACTTGGCAGCACCGTGAGCTCCCCCGTCGCTGTCCATTCCTCTGCTGGCGTCTACCCCACCACCTGTTTGCTCCGGTGGTGGTGGGTTCGACGCGGACGGGGCCTCTGCCGCCGAAGCCTTCTTCTTCGGTGGCATGTTGATGAAAATGATGAAGATCTAGCTCGCGTGGACGCCGGATCAGGTTCACACAACCTCGACGCCCCCTTCCTGGCGCGCCAAAGATGTCGGGGCAGGCTGATCTGGCCCACGAACACCTATGGGGCCGGCGGACCGAGCCCCTTTCGGTTTGGCGGGGAGCGGAGGTCGCACGAAGAGCAGATCAAGGCGAAGCACGCGAGAAGTTTTACCCAGCTTCGGAGCTCTCCGGAGAGATAACACTCCTACTGCTGCATGTCTAGGTGTATTGCGTTCTTGCCCAGGAGCGCTCGAATGCTACAGTACAGACGAGCTGCCAACGAGACTGAGCGTGGAGGGAACTGATCGACCAGCCAACCAACCCTCCTCTATGTTGCGCATGGGCCTCCTTTTATATGCTCAATGGGGCTCCGACAGGTGGCAACGTAGACGGGGGTACAAATGTAAAACTAGTGGTTGGTACACCTACTTGTATAGTGTACAGTGTAATATACCTAACCCTGACGGCAGGGGACAAAGTCATTAAATGCCCATCTTGTCGCCCTAACAGTGCAAACAGGGACCGTCAGTGGCGCCACCGTCCGCCACGATGGCCAACTTGTCAGCGCCGCTTGCCACCTCGCACCGCTGGCTGCCTGACCTCTCGCCACGCAGCCGCTGGAAGGGCCCAGGCGACACGTTAGTGGATGCTTGCTGGAGCGTGGGTACAGAGAGGTGATCTGCTGACAAGCGCCTTGCCGCGGTTGTTATCTTGTCGCGCCGGAAGCTTGTCGCTCATCGGCCCTTCCGGCAAGCTCCTCTTGCCGGGTCTTGTCTTGTAGGTGCACAGGGTGGCCTTCCCGGCAAGCTCCTCTTGCCGGGCCTTGTCTCCTATGTGCCTTGGGTGACCTTCCCGCAAGCTCCTCTTGCCGGGTCTTGTCTCCTCGCTTGAATACTTTGTTCTTGATTGGCTCCAAAGGAACCACGGAGGACCTTGGCGGTCACCCGGTAAGCCTTGCCGCGGAGGGCTGCAACTGCCCGTGCACAAGTTCGGGATACTAGGGTACCCCTACTCTAGTACACCGACAGTGAGTGACTGAAACACAAACCCGAGTAAGAGGGATTGTTGCGTATGGGAATAAAGAGGACTTGATGCTTTAATGCTATGGTTGGGCTTTACCTTAATGATCTTTAGTAGTTGCGGATGCTTGCTAGAGTTCTAATCATAAGTGCATATGATCCAAGTAGAGAAAGTATGTTAGCTTATGCCTCTCCCTCATATGAAACTGCAATAGTGATTACCGGTCTTGTTAACAATTGCCTAGGACAATTCCGCACACCGATCCATCATTATTCCACACTCACTATTTATATTATTTAGTAATATATTCTAACTTTATGATAACAGCACTTACTTTCATATTTTAGCTCTTCGATACCTTACAAAGTTATCCTCTTCATACCCACAACGTAGTTTTATTTCTCGTTTCTAGTTGGAAGTAAACGTTGATTGCGTGAGAGTCGTGTCGATGGAAGATAGGGCTTGAGAGAAAATTGATCTTTCCTTTAGCTCCTTGTGGGTTCGACACTCCATACTTATCACTTCCACCTTTGGGAAGTGCTACGATGATTCCTTGCACTTGGGGATTATCAGGAGGCCTCTCCTTGATTGGGTACTGTTCATCCAGCGACAACAGCCTATACTACCATGGGGTCCGGCCTGTTCATCCAATCCACACCAGGAACTATTCATCCAACCCCCAACAACGGTCACTGTTCATCAAGAGGCAGCAACAAGTTCGATCGGCTTCAGTTAGCAGCAGTAGCGAAGGAATCGTCAGGTTCAACTAACGGCTTGGGATCGATCGCTCGGGTTCAGTAATGTAGATAGTGCAATCGCTCGGGTTCAGTAAGCGATCGCCTCTCTTGGGTTCAGTTAGAGCCCAATGCCTCGCACACACGCGCGTACGTGTACGAGAGAAACACGCAAACCTCCATGCATCGCTCGGCCCCAACCACCCACCGTAACCGGGAACTCCCCGATATTTTCCTTGCCCTCGCTTGTACCACGATTTTTTCCGTCATGGACGGCCCAAAGAATGTCATGCAGGTGCGTCCCCGGCCCGCCCCGGACAAAAAGCCCATTTTCTGTCATGATTTTTTGTCATAGAAGTAGGATCCCACCACATCTATGATGATATGTGCTTTTGTCACAATTATCATAATAGAAGTGTCATAAGCATGATAGAAAAAAAATCGGTCGGCCCAAAATGTCACGGATGTGTCTTTTTTTGTAGTGTTGTTACCCTTAATAGCAATGATACATACGTGTCATGTCCCTTTCTGTCACTGGGATTGAGCACCAAGATGGAACCGATTACAAAGCACCTCTTCCCATGGCAAGATAAATCAATCTAGTTGGCCAAACCAAACCAATAAATCAGAGAAGAAATATGAAGCTATATTAATCATGCATAAAAGAGTTTAGAGAAAACCCAAATAATATTCATGGATAGATCTGAGCATAAACTCGCAATTCATCGGATCCCAACAATCACACCGCAAAAAATCATTACATCAAATAGATCTCCAAGAACAACAAGGAGAACATTGTATTGAGAATCAAAAAGAGAGAACAAGCCATCTAGCTACTAACTATGGACCCATAGGTCTGTGGTAAACTACTCACGCATCATCGGAGGGGCATCAAGGATGATGAAGAACCCCTCTGTGATCATTTCCCCCTCCGATGGTGTGCTGGAGATGGCCTCCAGATGGGATATCGCAAGAATAAAGGCTTGCGGCAGCGAAAAAAGTATTTCGTGGAATCCCTGGAAGGTTTTTTAATTTTAGGTATTTATAGAGGCGGAGGTAGGTCAAATGGAGGCTTGTGGTCCCCACTATGTACCAGGGCACGCCACAGGCCTCCTCCGTCTTCTCATTCCTTCCCGAAGCTTCCAGGGTCTCTTATTGCCAGAAAAAAATCTCCAAAAAGTTTCATGCCATTTGGACTTCATTTGGTACTAATATTCTGCAAACTCAAAAACAAGCAAACAACAAAAACTAGCACTGGGCACTAAGTTAGTAGGTTAGTCCCAAAAATGATATAAAGTTGCTTGTAAATGTATATAAAACATCCAAGATTGATACTATTATAGCATGGAACAATAAAAAAATGATAGATACGTTGGAGACATATCAGTGAGTAGCCTGGAGTGTGGTTTTCTTCAGGATAGGGGAGAAAGGGCTTCAACGAGCGTTCTAGGGAAATGATGGTTGTTTCGTCCGTCCAACTTACCATGCCACTTTACTATTGCTGGTAAAGGTGTGGGTTTTGTGATATGACGGGTCATGACAACCACACTGGGGTGACTGGTGAGTCTCGAGTGTAGCACTTCGTTGTGATTTGGTGGATGTCACGCGGGCCCGGATGCTTGATGTCCTGCATGCCCGTGAAACAATGTAATAGAGCGACTAGTCATAGATATAGTTTGGACGACAGAGGAGGACCTGGCAATAGTAGTACTCCATAAAATTGTACTCCCACATAGAAAATATAAATAATATTGCATGTTGGTGCAGCCCACATTTCCGATAATTTGAGCTGTGGCTTGTTCACAAATTTTACGAGGCAGTGGTTGTTCACTTAATGGAGGGTTGAGTACCACACATGAACGATACAAAATGCGAACTACCACACTTCGATTAAGAGGGTAGCTATCTCAAAAAACAACCAACAACTCAAATAAGGGCGACCTAGCATGTACACAATTTTAAACGATTGTTTTGATGGAGTGAAAAAAGAAAACTACTCCACTTATAGCCAGGAGCCTGTGCGCTTGCTTGCTAGGGTTGGTCTATTCACACACTCTCATCCTCTCCGGATCTAAACAAGATAGCGGTGGTTACACTGTCTTTCTATCGTCACCGCTAGTTACAGATCCGGACGCATCCCCTCCGCCGGGGAAGGGAGGAGGTGCAGCATTTAGGCCGTGTTAGCGGCAAGGGAGGAGATCCACTGTCGGTGCACCGTTATCTCTGATCGAGTGCCGATGCGGGAGGTCCTCCGATCCCTTCGTCACTGTCGTAGTGTGGGTGGATCTGGCCTCCCGCCCCCCACCTAGCCACACCCCGACGACCATCAGGTATATCTTCCTTTCAAAACCAGCCTAGCTCTACTTCCCCAGCTCACTGCGTTGTTGCATGTGCATCATTTTCTACCTCTTAGCCCCCCACGTAGCTAGGCTCGATCGGATGGTCCAACGCCACCTAATTTTTTCCTATTGTTAGAGGTAAATCTACTTCATGGAGTCGAATCTTGTACTTGGTTCAAATAGGAAAGAAAGGGGGAAAATATATAGTATGTACATAGGACATGGTACATATAGGAAAGAAAGGGGGTGAAAGTAGTACAGACTGGCCATCTGATGGTAGCTACAACTACGTCGGTATTTCCCCGGAGAGGGAGGGATGACGTAGCACAGCGACGGTAGGTATTTCCCTCAGTTATGAAACCAAGGTATCGAACCAGTAGGAGAACCAAGCAACACAACATAAACAACACCTGCACACAAACAACAACACCTCGCAACCCGACGAGTTAAAGGGGTTGTCAATCCCTTCCGGGGTACGGCGCCTCATGATAGGCAAGCGGACGTGAGGTAAATTGTAATAGATTGATAGACCGAACGCCAAATAAAAAAATAAAGATAAAACGCAGCAAGGTATTTTTGTATTTTTTGGTTTAATAGATCTGAATAAAAATGCAAAGGAAAAGTAAATCGCAAGGCAAATATATGAGGAAGAAGACCCGGGGTCTCGCCAAAGATAGCAAACGGCGGGTAAACAAATTACTGTGGGGCAATTGATAGAACTTCAAATACTCATGACGATATCCAGGCAATGATCATTACATAGGCATCACGTCCAAGATTACTAGACCGACTCCTGCCTACATCTACTACTATTACTCCACACATCGACTGCTATCCAGCATGCATCTAGTGTATTAAGTTCATGGAAAAATGGAGTAATGCAATAAGAACGATGACAGGATGTAGACAAGATCCGTTTTTCTATATGGCGGTAGATATAGATCTCAACTTTTTATCCTTAGTAGCAACGATACATACGTGTCGGTTCCCTTTCTGTCACTGGGATCAAGCACCGTAAGATCGAACCCACTACCGGGCACCTCTTCCCGTTGCAAGATAAATAGAGCAAGTTGGCTAAACAAAACCCAAACGTCGGAGAGGAAATACGATGCTATAAGAGATCATGCATATAAGAGATCAAAGAAACTCAAATAACTTTCATGGATATAAAAATATATGACGGATCATAAACTCGAAGTTCATCAGATCCCAACAAACACACCGCAAAAAGAGTTACATCATATGGATCACCAAGAGACGATTGTATTGAGAATTCAGCGAGAGAGAGAAAGCCATCTAGCTACTAACTACGGACCCAAAGGTCTACAAGGAACTACTCATGCATCATCGGAGAGGCACCAATGGAAGTGGTGAACCCCTCCGTGACGGTGTCTAGATTGGATCTGGTGGTTCTGGACTCTGCGGTGGCTGGATGAATATTTCGTCGATGCTTCTAGGGTTCTTGTATTTTTTGGGGTATTTATAGAGCAAAGAGGCGGTCCGGGGGGCACCCGAGGTAGGCACAACCCACCAGGGCACGCCTGGGCCTCCTGGCACGCCCTGGTGGGTTGTGCCCCTCGGGCACCCCAGTGCAACCAGGCCCATTGCCTTCCTTCCGCCCATAAAAAATCATCATGGAGTTTCGTGGCATTTGGACTCCGTTTGATATTGATTCCTGTGATGTAAAAAACATGGAAAAAACAGCAACTGGCACTTGGCACTATGTCAATAGGTTAGTACCAAAAAATGATATAAAATGACTATATAATGATTATAAAACATCCCAGATTGATATAAAACAGCATGGAACAATCAAAATTTATAGATACGTTGGAGACGTATCAGCATCCCCAAGCTTAATTCCTACTCGTCCTCGAGTAGGTAAGTGATAAAAACAGATTTTTTATGTGGAGTGTTGTTCATCAAGTCATATCATATTCTTTTTCTTTATAGCATGGACATTTGGACTTTTATGTGATTAAAAGCAATAGTCTAGTTTTGACATAATAATTTAGATACTCAAGCATATCAACAAGCAACCATGTATTTGAAAATATCAACGCTAAAACAAGTTATCCCTAGCCCATCATGCTCAAACATTGATCCATTCACACACTCGAATATTAACTACACCCAATATTTGGGCACGATCATATTGCCTCCTAGTTGGTGCTTTTTATGTGAGAAGATGGAGACTCGGAGTAGAACTAAAAATTGCATAAAGTAAAAGAAAGTCCCTTCACAGAGGGAAGTAGGGATTTGCTCAAAGCGAAAAATATTAAAGATAAAAACATTTTGGGAGGTCTATCCATCCCACCAACGAAAACGACTTAGAGTTCTGAACACTTTCCATGCTAGATATGCCATAGGCGGCTCCCAAACAGAAAATAAAGTTTATTCCTTTTCCCACCATCCTTTCACTTTCCATGGCTAGCTGTATCCACGGGTGCCCTCCATACCAACACTTTCCAAGGAATTTATTATTTGGCAACATAAAGTAAATTCATTTTTTTCATTTCGGGACCGAGCATCCCTAAGACCTTTGCCTTACTCTCGTGCAATGACAAGTGAATAAACACTCATCTTGAGAATAACACATCCAGCATGGAAAATATTAGCCACTCGTCATTGTTCCGCGAGCGAAACAAACACACAAAAGAGAAGTTTATTTTGAAAATTAGAGATGGCACATGCAAATTTGCTTAGAACGGCAAAATAATACCACATATAGGTAGATATAGTGGACTCATGTGGCAAAACTAGTTTAAAGGATTTTGGATGCACAAGTAGAGATCATACTTAGTGCAAAATGAAGGCTAGCAAAAAGATTGAGAAGCGACCAACCAAGAAACGAATAATATCATAAGAAAGCATTAAGCATAATTAACACTGAATAATTCACCACAAGTAGGATATAATTTTCATTGCATGATTATTGACTTTCGTGCATGCATAGGGAATCACAAACCTTAACACCAATATTCTTACTAGAGAACAATTACTCATCAACATAACTCACATATCACATCATCATATCTCAAAACTATTAGTAAGAATCAAGTTTATTTTGTCCAATGATCTTCATGAATTTTTTTTACTTTATCCTTCTTGGTTCCCTAAACTCTCCGGAAAAGAAACCATCTTAAGATCCAAAATATCCAATCGCTTGTTGCAAAGAGTAATCAAGGTATTCATGCGATTGATACTACCATTGAGATGTTTGAGGGGTTTATTATATTTCTGTATTTCAACCATATGTTTATGCAAATCACCAAGTTTTTCCAACATTTGAACTCCCTCAGGGGTAAAAGAAAACCCCTTCTTTTGAGGAGGAAGTCCCAAAATTCCTTCCAAGATTTCATAGGCAGCGTTTGCATCAAGCTCAATAAAATTTCCTGTAGCGGCAAAATCGAGAAGTTGTCTATGATGCAAAGCCAATCCTATGTAAAAAGCAAAACCTTGCGTCCCCCTTTAAGTTGGAAATACGATACGATTTCATAAGCCTATACCAGGCATATTTCAAATTTTCTCCTTGTCTTTGCTCAAAGTACAAAACTTCAAAATCTGGTGACAAAGGAGGAGTAGGGACGCTAGCCATCGAGACTAGAAAGCAAGAGAACAGCGAACGGAAAAAGAGAGGCAAATAAAAAGGCAATTTTTTGTGAAGTGGGGGAGACGAAAATGAGAGGCAAATGGCAAATAATGTAAACTGCAAGGAGATGAGATTTGTGATTAGGAACCTGGTTATGTTGAAGATCCTCCCCGGCAACGGCGCTAGAAATTCTCCTCGAAGGTAGCTGCAACTACGCCGGTATTTCCCTGGATAGGGAGGGATGACGTAGCACAACGACGGTAGGTATTTCCCTCAGTTATGAAACCGAGGTATCGAACCAGTAGGAGAACCAAGCAAAGCAACATAAATAACACCTGCACACAAACAACAACACCTCGCAACCCGACGAGTTAAAGGGGTTGTCAAGCCCTTCCATGGTACGACACCTCAAGATAGGCAAGCAGACATGAGGTAAATTGTAATAGATTGATAGATCGAACGCCAAATAAAATAAGTAAAGATAAAACGCAGCAAGGTATTTTTGTATTTTTTGGTTTAATAGATCTGAATAAAAATGCAAAGGAAAAGTAAATCACAAGGCAAATATATGAGGAAGAAGACCCGGGGGCCGTAGGTTTCACTAGTGGCTTCTCTCGAGAAAGATAGCAAACGGTGGGTAAACAAATTACTGTTGGGCAATTGATAGAACTTCAAATACTCATGACGATATCAAGGCAATGATCATTGCATAGGCATCACATCCAAGATTAGTAGACCGACTCCTGCCTGCATCTACTACTATTACTCCACACATCGACCGCTATCCAGCATGCACCTAGTGTATTAAGTTCATGGAAAAACAGAGTAATGCAATAAGAACGATGACATGATGTAGATAAGATCCGTTTATCTATATGGCAGTAGATATAGATCTCATCTTTTTATCCTTAGTAGCAATGATACATACGTGTCGGTTCCCTTTCTGTCACTGGGAACAAGCATCGTAAGATCGAACCCACTACCGGGCACCTCTTCCTGTTGCAAGATAAATAGATCAAGTTGGCCAAACAAAACCCAAATATCGGAGAAGAAATACGAGGCTATAAGAGATCATGCATATAAGAGATCAAAGAAACTCAAATAACTTTCATGGATATAAAAAGATATGACTGATCATAAATTCGAAGTTCATCAGATCCCAACAAACACCGCAAAAAGAGTTACATCATATGGATCTCCAAGAGACCATTGTATTGAGAATTCAGCAAGAGAGATAAATCCATCTAGCTACTATCTACGGACCCGAAGGTCTATGCTACCTCTTGAGCACTGGAGTGGTTTTCCCTTGAAGAGGAAAGGGTGATGCAGTAAAGCAGCGTAAGTATTTCCCTCGGTTTTTTAGAACCAAGGTATCAATCCAGTAGGAGACCACGCACGAGTCACTCGCACCTACACAAACAAATAAATCCTCGCAACCAACGCAATAAGGGGTTGTCAATCCCTTCGCGGTCACTTACGAGAGTGAGATCTGATAGATATGATAAGATAATATTTTTGGTATTTTTATGATAAGGATGCAAAGTAAAATAAAAGGCAATAAAAATAACTAAGTGTTGGAAGATTAATATGATGGAAAATAGACCCGAGGGCCATAGGTTTCACTAGTTGCTTCTCTCAAGAGCATAAGTATTACGGTGGGTGAACAAATTACTGTTGAGCAATTGATAGAATTGAGCATAGTTATGAGAATATCTAGGTATGATCATGTATATAGGCATCACGTCCGAGACAAGTAGACCGACTCACCTGCATCTACTACTATTACTCCACACATCGACCGCTATCCAAAGATGCATCTAGAGTATTAAGTTCATAAGAACAGTAGTAACGCCTTAAGTAAGATGACATGATGTAGAGGATAAACTCATGCAATATGATATAAACCCCATCTTGTTATCCTCGATGGCAACAATACAATACGTGCCTTGCTGCCCCTATTGTCACTGGGAAAGGACACCGCAAGATTGAACCCAAAGCTAAGCACTTGTCCCATTGCAAGAAAGATCAATATAGTTGGCCAAACCAAACTGATAATTTGAAGAGACTTGCAAAGATAACCAATCATACATAAAAGAATTCTCACAGGAGATTCAAATATTGTTCATAGATAAACTTGATCATAAGCTGTGACGCCCGGATAATTAAGCTACAGTAAACCTCTGCTAGTGATGCCACGTCACCCCAGTTACTGTTGATAAACTCGCGTCGGTTCGAAACCCAGTTCAAACTTCAAATTTAAAATCAAGGAACATCAAAATTTTCAAATATTAAAACTAAAATGTTAGGGTTGTACCAAATAATACGTAGATAATTATGGTGGAGATACCACCCTTTTATAAAATGTTTAAATACTCAAATGTGAATGAAACAATAGCATAACCAATTTAATAAATGCCTTCTATTATTTATAAAATGTTAAATTGTTTTATTTAGTTACCCAAATTAATGTGAGAGTAATAAATATAGTAATACTAATTTAGAAACCAATTGTGTATTTTATAAAACTGTAACCATTAAACAAATAAAAGAAAATGGGAAAGGATAAATAAATAAAAGGTAATGAAAACAAAATAGCAAAACAAAAGAAAACAAAAGAGCCCCCCCCCCCTTTCCTCACTAGGCCTCGGCCCAGCTGGCCGAAACCATTCAGGCCGGCCCACCCGGTGCCCCTTTATAACCCCCTCACCCCACTACCCCAAACCTTATCCATCGACACCCCCACTCTCCCCACATCGCCTCTCCCTCTCCCCCCTCTCGATCCAGATCGGGATTGGGGGATCGGCCTCGTCGCTCGTCACCTGTCGCCCCTGACGCCGCCGGAGGCCGCCGGAGGCCGCCTCGGCCATGCCTCCCTCACCGGCCTGCTTCCTCTCCGACGCCGTCATCCCCGTCGCCCTCCTCGCGCCCCACTGCCACTCCCCTACGGCCACCATGAGCACGCGCCCCTCCTCTCTCTCCCCTGTCTCCCACACGCTCGCGCGCACGCCCTCATCCCGCTTCGCCCGCCACCGGCCGCGCTCGCGGTCGCCATCCCCTGCTCGCACACCTCGCCGCGCACGCCCACGTGCTCTGCTCCCCACCTAGCTTCTTGTCGCGCGCCCGCAGCCACGATCCGGCACCCACCCCCCGGTCTTCCCTCGCGCCTGCCCGCTTCCCCCGTGCGCGCTCGCCATGCTCGAGCCTCGCCCGTGCGCGCGTGGCCGCTGCCGACCGCTCGGCTTCCTTCCGCTGTTGCTTTGCTCCGTTCTGCAGCTGCCTCTGCGCTTGCCGCCATGCGACCAAGCGCCCAGCTTCGCCTCATGCTGCCGCCCCTCGCGGCCATGCCATCGCTGCTCCCCACCGCCCTTGCCTCGCGATGCTGTGCCGCACCAGCAGCTCTCATCACCGCCGCCTTGGGCCATGGCCCCCTCCGCCTCTGCGCCGCTCTGGCCGCCTGCCGGTGATGTGGCCGCCCGTGCCCCCTTGGCGGCACCGTTCTTGCTTAAGGTCCGGTGACCGGCACCAAGGCTCGTAACCAACGCCCGGTAGCCGCTAAGGCCCTGGGCCATTGACACGTGGGGCCCGCCCCTGTTAGATAATGTAAACAGAAAAGATTTAGAAAATATAATAAAAATTAATTAACTAATTAATTAATTAATTAACCATGTTTAATTAATCTAATTAGCTAATTAACTTAACTAATCAGTTAACTAGACTAATTAACTTGGTTAGTTACCAAACAGAGTATGACAGGTGGGTCCCACTAGACCCACACGTCAGTTTGACCAATCAACACCTCTGTTGACTGCTGACATCATGCTGACATCATGATGACGTCAGCAAACACTATTCTGGATAATGTTGAATTAAATAAATTCTAAAAATGATTTAAAACTTTAGAAAATCATGTAAAATAAACTGTAGCTCAGATGAAAATACTTTCTACATGAAAGTTGCTCAGAACGACCAGACGCTTCCGGATACGCAGCCCGTTCATCCGCCACACGTCCCTAGCATAGCGAACCTGCAACTTTCCCCCTCCGGTTCATCTGTCTGAAAACGCGAAACACCAGGGATACTTTCCCGGATGTTTCCCCCCCCCCTTCGCCAGTATCACCTCCTACTGCGTTAGGTCACGTCTATCCCCGCGTATTGCCATGTTATGATTTGTGATGCCTTGATTGCTTTGTTATTTATTGTGTTCCCCCTCCGTTACTTCTTTCCGGTAGACCCCGAGGCTGCTGGTGACCCCCAGTTCGACTACGGTGTTGACGACCCCTCCTTCTCGGCTGAGCTTCCAGGCAAGCCCCCTCCCTTGATCACCAGATATCGCCTATTCCTTCTCTCTACTGCTTGCATTAGAGTAGGGTAGCATGTTACTGCTTTCGATTAATCCTATTCTGCTGCATAGCCTGTCATTATTGCTATAGTTGTTACCCTTTCCTGCAATCCTAAATGCTTAGAATAGGATGCTAGTATTCCATCGGTGGCCCTACACTCTTGTCCGTCTGCCAGGCTATACTACTGGGCCGTGATCACTTCGGGAGGTGATCACGGGCATATGCTATATACTATATACTGTTACATTACTTATGATATTGTTCGGAGTTGGGGGCTGAAGGGGCAGGCGACTCCATCCCGGTAGAGGTGGGCCTGGGTTCCCGACAGCCCCCGACTGTTACTTTGTGGCAGAGCGACAGGGCAGGTTGAGACCACCTAGGAGAGAGGTGGGCCTGACCCTGGTCAGCGTTCGCGGATACTATAATTAACACGCTTAACGAGATGGGCCTGACCACTGGCCTATACGCACTAACCAACTACTCGGGAACAGTTATGGGCACTCGACGTCGTGGTATCAGCCGAAGCCTTCTTGACGTCAGCGACTGAGTGGCGCGCGCTGGGTTGGACCGCGTAACGCAACTTCCTTTATAATGGAGGTTGCTAGGTCTGCTCACCGGCCGTGTACGCAACGTGCAGGTGTGCATTGGGCGATGGGCCCAAAGCCCTGCGCGCATAGGATTTAGACCGGCGTGCTGATCTCTCTGTTGTGCCTAGGTGGGGCTATGATTTGGTGATCTTCCGAGACCGGGCATGACCTAGGAAAGTGTGTCCAGCCAAATGGGATTGAGTGTGTATGGTTATGTGGTGCACCCCTGCAGGGAAGTTTATCTATTCGAATAACCGTGATCTTCGGTAATGGGACGACTTGGAGTTGTACCTTGACCTTATGACAACTAGAACCGGATACTTAATAAGACACACGCTTCCAAGTGCCAGATATAACCCGGTGACCGCTCTCTAACAGGGCAACGAGGAGAGGATCGCCGGGTAGGAGTATGCTATACGATGCTACTTGGTGAACTTAACATCTGCTCTCTTCTACATGCTACAAGATGGAGGCTGCCAGAAGCGTAGTCTTCGATAGGACTAGCTATCCCCCTCTTATTCTGGCATTCTGCAGTTTAGTCCATCGATATGGCCCCTTTACACATATACCAATGCATATGTAGTGTAGATCCTTGCTTGCGAGTTCTTTTGATAAGTACTCATGGTTGCTTTTCTCCCTCTGTTGTCACAACCCTAGAGTTTGCTTGTAACTAGTGGCTTTGCATCCATGCATCATGTTTAAATTTCATGAAACTTGAAATGGGGATTGATCCAAGCCCTAGCACCAAATGAATTCAACTAGGTTCAATAAAAAAAATTATTTTCAATGATCCCAAATGCCCTTTAGA
Organism: Aegilops bicornis; assembly: GCA_021605145.1. Classification (NCBI taxonomy): domain Eukaryota; kingdom Viridiplantae; phylum Streptophyta; class Magnoliopsida; order Poales; family Poaceae; genus Aegilops; species Aegilops bicornis. The sequence continues at coordinate 524,563,901 of CM038670.1, read as the reverse complement.
AAAGTTCATGATTTTTGTCAAAGGTGAAAACCTCTTCCAAAAGTCATGCACATATCTCTAGGACATTCTGGATTCCTGAACTAAATCATATAGTATTTGCATTTCGGCATTTAAATGCTATAAAATATTTTAAATACTCAAATAATCATAAACTAAAATGTTTATTGTAGGCTATATTCCCAACAGTGATCATGAGTAGTTTCGTGATTTTTGGAAGTGTCTAAGTTTTTTTTAATAAAGCCCTAAAGACTACAGAATAATAGAAAACAGAAACAAATAAAAGAAGAGAGAGAAAGGAAACCTACCTGGGCTTACCTCCTGTGCAGGCCACCTGGCGGCCCAGCTGGTGGCCCAGCCCACTGGCCGAAGCGGTCGTCCTCAACCTCTGCCAGTAGGCAGAGGCGTGTCGCCCGCGCGCGCGCTCGCCCCTGGCCACCTCCTGCTTCCTCCCCGGGCCCTCTAGCGACGCCACGGAGACGCCCCGTGGCCCCTCGCCCCTCTCCCTCACTCTCTGCTCTCTCCTTCGCCCTCTAGTCCCTTCACCGAGCGCGACCAAACGTAGTCGTCACCGCCGACTAGCTCCGCCACGGCCACAACCATCTCCGAGCCCCTTCGACGCGCCCCCGAGCTCCGCCGTGACGCCCCCGTCCTCTCCGCCGAGCCACATGACGTTGGACGCCCTGGAGCGCCGTCGTCGATGCCATCTTCGTCCTCTGCACTGACGGCCGTCGTCGACCGATTCGCCGCCATCTCCGCCTCCCCGAGCCCGCTGAGTCCTTCCTCGAGATCGCTGTGAGCTCCGACACCTTTCCCCCTCCTCCCCGTGCTCGTTCGCGCACTCTGGCCGCCCTTTTCACCGGAGTCGTGAGCTCCTCGCCGCCGGCGATGATGCAGACGAGACCAGAGCCACCGCAACTCACTACCGAGCACGGCAACATGCTCCACACCTCACCAGGAGCACGTAGAACCCACCAGCTCCCCCTCCCGTGCACCACAACGCCAAACCCACAGGTGCCCGAACTCCGGCCGCCGCGGAAGTGTCGCCGCCGTCAACCCTGGCCATCCCAGCTGCTGCCGCTACCACCACTAGATGCATGAGAACGCCAGGAAGCCGTAGGAGGAAACCCCGCCTCAAACAGTGGGCTGTAGCGAGATCCCGACGATCTCCGCCGCGCGAAATGGTCGTTGCTGGCGAAACTCCGGCGATTGATGACATGGCTCATCATTAGCCACTAATGACCCAGCTAAACCACCTCTAGAGCCACTGCCATGTGGGCCCCAGTGCCTAAACTAATCAGTTTTATTTCTCTGTTAGATTAGCACTAACCACAATGGGCCCGCCTGTCAGTTTGACCCTAACACGTCACCGTTGACCTGGACCCACTGGTCAGCCTCTGTTCCTGCCCTATTACACTAACGTGTGGACCCCACACGTCAGGTTTGACCCGGGCCAGCCCATGTTGACCTGCTGACATCACATTGACGTAGTGCTGACGCAGTAACTCTTTTTCTGGATTTATTCTTATACAGGAAATTCCAGCAAATAGCCAAAACTTCTAAAAATCATAGAAAATCAACCGTAGCTCCAAATCAAACAAATTATATATGAAAAATGATTAGAAAAATCCAATCTATCCATCTGTACTCGTTTCATGCATGTTTAAACAAGTTAACTTGCTGTTTAGTGCAAACCATGATAAAGCACTATTTAAGATCACAAATGTGTTTGAACTTTGAATCTTTGGTTCAAAATAGCTCAAACCCATCTGGTTGTAGTTGCATTAGCCCAACACACTCATTCTACCATGTCATGATCATGCATCATATTGTGCATTGCATTGATTGTGTTTCTTCTCTGTTGCCAGTATTTGTCCCCTCTTGATAGCGTGGTTTTGACGATAAGATCGATGACACTGATGAAGAGCTTTATTATCTTCGGAAGTGCCAGGCAAGCAAAACCCCCTTGTTCATTCCGATACAATCCTACTCTCTCGCTGCTCTTTTACTGCATTAGGACAACAACGATTCATCTGTTACTTGCTGCGGTAGCTGAACCCCTTTATCCTCTGCATGACCTGTCATTGCCACAGTAAATAGATGAAACCCACTAGCATGAGTAGGAATTGTGTGAGCCCTGTTGTGCCTACTCATTCATTCTTGATTGTGCATGCCTGCTACTGCTTAGAGTTGAGTCAGGTCTGATTCATTGGGGATGAATAAGAGGCGTGTGAACATGTCCTACTGTGTGTGAGCTAAGTGTGTGAACACGATTTGGTAAAGGTAGCGGTGAGAGGCCATGTAGGAGTACATGGTGGGTTGTCTCATTGAAGCCGTCCTCAGGAACTGAGTTCTGTGTTTGTGATCCATGAAACAGCTACTACCACACATTGGGATCCTTAATTGACTCTCTTGGCTTCTTAATCACCCTTGTCCTCTGTCCAGGAGTTGCAAGTAGTTTCCGGTGTTTGTAGTATGCTGGAGGCCGTGGGCAGCGTTGACCCGAGGTGTGGGCTGTGATGCGGTAGGCACGTGACCGGGTATACCGGGCGCCCGTTTGGTGTCGCGGAACCCTGTACACATCGTTCGGGGCCGTATGTGGAAACCTCGGCCGGACTCCCTGCGGATGGAACCTGAATAGGCGATAAACCTAGACTAGAGACTTGAGTGTTTAGGTAGGCCGTGGCCGACACCCTCGCTGGGCTTCCGCTTGAAGGTTGTCGAGTACATGTCGTGTAAACGGCGATAAGTGGTGAGAGCGTGTGTGAAGAAATACACCCCTGCAGGGTTAACATCATCTATTCGAATAGCCGTGTCCGCGGTAAAGGACTTCTGGGTTGCCTATAACAGTTCATAGACAAGTGAAAGTGGATACTCTAAAATACGCAAGATAAACGTGAGTGCTATGGATGGCGTTCTCGTAGGGAGACGGGAGCGGATCCATAGTGGTGTATTGATATGGTGAACATGTGGACTCATGTGCGCCACCTCAAAAGAGTTACTTGCAGTCGTAGTTTAGGATAGCCACCAAGTCAAAGCTGGCTTGCTGCAGTTAAACTCCACCACCCCCTTTGTTGATACCGATGTATATGTAGTTAGTTCTGATGTAAGTCTTGCTGGGTACATTTGTACTCACGTTTGCTTAATTTATGTTTTGCAGAGAGACTTCAGTCTCGCTAGTAGTTCTGCATGGACTTCGACGTTTAGCTGGTTACCTCATTTCTACGATCTTGTGCCCTCGATGTGATCTCGGTATATAGTCAGGCTTCTCAGCCTTTTTCATTTGTAGATGTCTTTACTCAGACATATTAAGCTTCCGCATGTGTTTGACTTGTATGCTCTGAATGTTGGGTCATGAGACCCATGTTTGTAATATGTCGCTCCTCGGAGCCTATTGAATAAATACTTGAGTCATAGAGTTATGTTGTGATGCCATGTTGTATTTACACATATCGAGCATATTGTGTGTATGATTGAAATGCTTGGTATGTGTGGGATCCGACAACCTAGTTGTTTATCCTTGGTAGCCTCTCTTATGGGGAAATGTAGTCTTGTGCTTCCATGAGCCATAGTAGTCCGCTACAGGCCGGTTCACCGGAGTCCTGCTAGCCCAAAGACTACTGCTCCGGAACACTTGGTAGCCGACATGTGATTCACTTCATTCCTGTGTCTGTCCCTTCGGGGAAATGTCACGCGGTGACATCCGGAGTCCTCCCTAGCCTGCTACAGCCCGGGTTCCCGGGGTCCTATTAGCCCAGTGCTATAGCCCGGATTCGCACGCTGCTGACCGACATGCTCGATGTTGATTCATGTATGCCTGTCCCCGTAAGTTAGTGCCACTTTGGGTTCACGACTAGTCATGTCGGCCCGGGTTCTCTGTCATATGGATGCTAGCGACACTATCATATAGTGAGCCAAAAGGCGCAAACGGTCCTGGGCCATGGTAACGCGACACCCGTGGTAATACCGTGCATGCGGCCGCAAAGTGATATGAGGTGTTACATGCTAGATCGGTGTGACTTAGAATCGGGGTCCTGACAGCTTTAGAATCAGAGCCTGACTGCCTATAGGTTTACCAAGCCAAACCGGTCGAAGTTGTGTCTAGAAATGCTTTAGCTATGTAAGGGAATTGATTGTGGAAGGGAACGTAAGGCTCTTTTTACTCATTATACATCATGGCCTTCTGATCTGAGTCATCTTCTTCTCTTCTACGGGGATTAAGAACTAGGCCTTCTCATCTATCTATCAGGATGACGTGTTACTAATCCATAGACTTATAGAATTGATAGTTTCAAATCTCAGTTCAGTTTTTACTACTTCCATATGTTCATAGTTGGTCTCGAAACCTTGATATGATGTTGAGTGGTCATGCCACTATTTTGCGTGATGTCTCAAATCATTTTGAGCATTTACAGCCGTTATGTTGTCCGAGTCATCCCAGATTTCCAAATAGTCCGATGCATTTGCAAATCCCTTCTCTCCGCTTTCTAATGTTCATTTGGGCGGATTAATCACACAAATTAGTGTGTTGAGGTACTCCGCTGCCTCGGCATATATGTTGGAGCTATTATTATGATCCTAGGTGTTTTAGGGAGTCACCTAGTAATCTAGCTATGTTTTGTGTTCCCGGTGTGATGATTCTGGCCATTATTCTCGAAAGCATCTTGTGATGCCATTTAGTAGTAGGTATTCTATTCCTGGGTTCTTGCACCCGAGATTCACCCTACTTACCTCCTGTTGATAGTGTTTGCTAGTTCCTTTAGGATATTAGTAACTTTGCGATAGTCCTCGAGGTCTGTGGTATATCCTTCTTCCAAATACCATGAACTACTTATGGCAGAAGTTCCTCGTTGAACCAAAAGATCACAACCAGAGTGCTCTTGAGGAGTATTCCATTCATATTGTGACTCTGCTAGTTCTATCATTCTGCATGGATTATCCAGAAGAAATATGTTGAACTCGTTTGACATACTAATCCATGAATCCACACCTCAGAAAAACATATGTTCCTTGAGTTGTCCCTTTTTAGTTGTCTTCTGACCTTCGTCTATCAATTGATAGTCAAGAGTATGTGTGCATTCATTCATCGGTGTCTATGATTCTTGTGGTCCGTCAAGCCATTCTAGTTCAGAATGACTAGGAGAAACAAACTCCAGTACCTCATCCATTTCTAGGATTGGGTCAAAGCAGTTGTATTCCGCAGGTCAAATGCAATCAAGCTTTTGGATTGTTCTTCCCTGAAATATTACCCACTTTATGTGGAGACTATCATAGGAATTGCACCACCTCTTATGAATTCTTGACGCAGTGATACTTCTTGCCATCATTTTTCATTCCTCGGTTTCTGTGTTATTGTAACCAGAATGCCGACAAGTGAACCATGATGCGTGAAATCAATACTCCTAGCAACCGTGTTGCTTGGTAGTTAATGGACAATATTCTCATTCTTAGTGTGTTGGTTATTAAATCATCATCCTAAGATTGATCGTGCTACCTAGTCCTTATTTCTGGTGCACTCTTCGATCAATGAGTTAGGATTGTGTCAATCCCTCACTCTTTTGACCATATCATCTTGCCTTGGAAGCAAGATTGCTCCCGAGCCTAAAAACATTTCGGTGGTTCGTGATTTTCTGAATATCTTCTGGAAGTATCACCAAGTTGTCACCTGACCGCTATGTTGAGCTCGTGATCAAGCTGGTTTCTTATAAACCACCCTTCTCCAAGAATCTGTGTTGGATACCCCTGAGCTAGTTGGTTAAGCTAAACAACAACTTGGAATTGTTGTGGAATTGTTGCCCACCAAATCAAACCCCGTCGTTTGTTCTTCCATCCCTCTCGATGTGTTTTGTGTCTCAACTCAAGATGTTTCAACATCTCATTCCGCGAGTTGAGATTTTATAGTTTGATCTTTGAGAAGATCAATCCTAGTAGAGCTCCTTTCCGTCGTCATCGCATGGATGAAGATCTCAAAAGCGAGGATGTCAAGATCAACGTATGCAATGAATCAACAACCTTATGAGGTGCAACCAGGATCGTGAAGATTGTGTTGGTCTTGTGCCCCTCCGCCTTCTTACCTCACGTCTTGAATCTCGGACGAGATTCTTGTTTAGTGGGGGTGAGTTGTCACAGCCCTAGAGTTTGCTTGTAACTAGTAGCTTTGCATCCATGCATCATGTTTAAATTTCATGAAACTTGAAATGGGGATTGATCCAAGCCCTAACACCAAATGAATTCAACTAGGTTCAATTATTTTCAATGATCCCAAATGCCCTTTAGAAAAGTTCATGATTTTTGTCAAAGGTTAAAACCTCTGCCAAAAGTCATGCACATATCTCTAGGCCATTCTGGATTCCTGAACTAAATCATATAGTATTTGCATTTGGGCATTTAAATGCTATAAAATATTTTAAATACTCAAATAATCATAAACTAAAATGTTTACTGTAGGATATACGCCCAATAGTGATCATGAGTAGTTTCATGATTTTTGGAAGTGTCTAAGTTTTTTTTAATAAAGCCCTAAAGACTACAGAATAATAGAAAACAGAAACAAATAAAAGAAGAGAGAGAAAGGAAACCTACCTGGGCTTACCTCCTGTGCAGGCCACAGCGGCCCGGTGGTGGCCCACCTTGGCCAAACGGTGCGTCCTCAACCGCTGCCAAGAATGGCAGGCGTGTCACCCAAGGCCGCGCCGCCTGGCCACCTCCTGCTTCCTCCCCAGGCCCTCTAGCGATGCCACGGAGACGCCCCGTGGCCCCTCGCTCCTCTCCCTCACTCTCAGCTCTCTCCTTCGCCCTCTAGTCCCTTCCCCGAGCGCGACCGAACGCAGCCGTCGCCGCCGACAAGCTCCCCCATGGCCACAGCCATCTCCGAGCCCCTTCGACGCGCCCCGAGCTCTGCAGTGACGCCCCCGTCCTCTCCGCCGAGCCACATGACGCTGGACGCCCTGGAGCGCCGTCGTCGACGCCATCTTTGTCCTCTGCACTGACGGTCGTCGTTGACCGATTCGCTGCCGTCTCCGCCTCCCCGATCCCGCTGAGTCCTTCCGTGAGATCGCCGTGAGCTCCGACACCTTTCCCCCTCCTCCCCGCGCTCGTTCCCGCACTCTGGCCGCCCTTTTTACCGGAGCCATGAACTCCTCGCCGCCGGCGATGATGCAGACGAGACCACATCCACCGCAGCTCACTCCCGAGCACGGCAACGTGCTCCACACCTCACCAGGAGCACGTAGAACCCACCAGCTCCCCCTCCTGTGCACCACAACGCCAAACCCGCAGGTGCACGAACTCTGGCCGCCGCGGAAGTGCTCGGCGCCGTCAACCCCGACCATCCCAGCTGCTGCCGCTACCACCACTAGATGCGCGAGAACGCCAGGAAGCTGTAGGAGCAAACCCCGCCTCAAACCGTGGGCTGTAGCGAGATCCCGACGATCTCCGCCGCGCGAAATGGTCGTCGCCGGCGAAACTCCGGCGACTGATGACATGGCTCATCATTAGCCACTAATGACCCAGCTAAACCACCTCTAGAGCCACTGCCATGTGGGCCCCAGTGCCTAAACTAATCAGTTTTATTTCTCTGTTAGATTAGCACTAACCACAATGGGCCCGCCTGTCAGTTTGACCCTAACACGTCACCGTTGACCTGGACCCACTGGTCGGCCTCTGTTTCTGCCCTATTACACTCACGTGTGGACCCCACACGTCGGGTTTGACCCGGGCCATCCCATGTTGACCTGCTGACATCACATTGACGTAGTGCTGACGCAGTAACTCTTTTTCTGGATTTATTCTTATACAGGAAATTCCAGAAAATAGCCAAAACTTCTAAAAATCATAGAAAATCAACCGTAACTCCAAATGAAACAAATTATATATGAAAATGATTAGAAAAATCCAATCTATCCATCTGTACTCGTTTCATGCATGTTTAAACAAGTTAACTTGCTGTTTAGTGCAAACCATGATAAAGCACTATTTAAGATCACAAATGTGTTTGAACTTTGAATCTTTGGTTCAAAATAGCTCAAACCCATCTGGTTGTAGTTGCATTAGCCCAACACACTCATTCTACCATGTCACGATCATGCATCATATTGTGCATTGCATTGATTGTGTTTCTTCTCTGTTGCCGGTATTTGTCCCCTCTCGATAGCGTGGTTTTGACGATAAGATCGATGACACTGATGAAGAGCTATATTATCTTCGGAAGTGCCAGACAAGCAAAACCCCCTTGTTCATTCCGATACAATCCTACTCTCTCGCTGCTGCTCTCTTTTACTGCATTAGGACAACAACGATTCATCTGTTACTTGCTGCGGTAGCTGAACCCCTTTATCCTCTGCATGACCTGTCATTGCCACAAGAATAGATGAAACCCACTAGCATGAGTAGGAATTGTGTGAGCCCTGTTGTGCCTACTCATTCATTCTTGATTGTCATGCCTGCTACTGCTTAGAGTTGAGTCAGGTCTTATTCATTGGGGATGAATAAGAGGCGTGTGAACATGTCCTACTGTGTGTGAGCTAAGTGTGTTAACACGATTTGGTAAAGGTAGCGGTGAGAGGCCATGTAGGAGTACATGGTGGGTTGTCTCATTGAAGCCGTCCTCGAGGCCGAGTTACGTGTTTGTGATCCATGAAACAGCTACTACCACACATTGGGATCCTTAATTGACTCTCTCGGCTTCTTAATCACCCTTGTCCTCTGTCCAGGAGTTGCAAGTAGTTTCTGGTGTTTGTAGTATGCTGGAGGCCGTGGGCAGCGTTGACGCGAGGGGCGGGCTGTGATGCGGTAGGCACGTGGCCCGGTATACCGGGCGCCCATTTGGTGTCGCGGAACCCTGTACACATCGTTCGGGGCCGTATGTGGAAACCTCAGCCGGACTCCCTGCGGATGGAACCTGAATAGGCGATAAACCTGGACTAGAGACTTGAGTGCTTAGGTAGGCCGTGGTCGACACCCTCGCTGGGCTTCCGCTTGAAGGTTGTCGAGTACATGTCGTGTAAACGGAGATAAGTGGTGAGAGCGTGTGTGAAGAAGTACACCCCTGCAGGGTTAACATCATCTATTCGAATAGCCGGGTCCGCGGTAAAGGACTTATGGGTTGCCTATAACAGTTCATAGACGAGTAAAAGTGGATACTCTAAAATACGCAAGATAAGCGTGAGTTCTATGGATGGCGTTCTCGTAGGGAGACGGGAGCGGATCCATAGTGGTGTATTGATATGGTGAACATGTGGACTCGTGTGCGCCACCTCAAAAGAGTTACTTGCGATTAAGTAGTTTAGGATAGCCACCGAGTCAAAGCTGGCTTGCTGCAGCTTAAACTCCACCACCCCTTTGTTGATACCGATGCATATGTAGTTAGTTCTGATGTAAGTCTTGCTGGGTACATTTGTACTCACGTTTGCTTAATTTATGTTTTGCAAAGAGACTTCAGTCTCGCTAGTAGTTCCGCGTGGACTTCGACGTTCAGCTGGTTACCTCAGCTACGATCTTGTGCCCTCGGCAGGATCTGGTAGATAGTCAGGCTTCTCAGCCTTTTTCATTTGTAGATGTCTTTACTCAGACATATTAAGCTTCCGCATGTGTTTTGACTTGTATGCTCTGAATGTTCGGTCATGAGACCCATGTTTGTATTATCTCGCTCCTCAGAGCCTATTGAATAAATACATGAGTCGTAGAGTTATGTTGTGATGCCATGTTGTATTTACACATATCGAGCATATTGTGTGTATGATTGAAATGCTTGGTATGTGTGGGATCCGACAACCTAGTTGTTTATCCTTGGTAGCCTCTCTTATGGGGAAATGTAGTCTTGTGCTTCCATGAGCCATAGTAGTCCGCTTCTGACCCGGTTCATCGGAGTCCTGCTAGCCCAAAGACTACTGCTCCGGAACACTTGGACTGGCGGCATGTGATTCAATTCGTTCTGTATACGTTCTTCGGGAAATGTCACGCTGTGACATCCGGAGTCCAGCCTAGCTTGCTACAGCCCGGGTTCCCGGAATCCTGTTAGCCCAGTGCTACAGCCCGGATTCGGACGCTGCTGACCAACATGCTCGATGTTGATTCATGTATGCCTGTCCCCATAAGTTAGTGTCACTTTGGTTCACGACTAGTCATGTCGGCCCGGGTTCTCTGTCATATGGATGCTAGCGACACTATCATATACGTGAGCCAAAAGGCGCAAACGGTCCCGGGCCATGGTAAGGCGACACCCGTGGGAATACCGTGCGTGAGGCCGCAAAGTGATATGAGGAGTTACAGGCTAGATCCGTGTGACTTAGAATCGGGGTCCTGACATCTTTTCCCCCTTTCCCTTATACCTGGTTGTCGCAACCAGATGTCGAACCTGTGAGCCGACGCCACCATCGACGATTTACTCCTACTACACCGGAGGTGCCTACTACTACGCTCAGTTACCGACGGCGACCGGGAAGTAGTTTAGGAGGATCTCAGCAGAGGCATGCGCCTCTTCGATCTGTATCCCAGTTTGTGCTAGCCTTCTTAAGGCAAACTTGTTTAACTTATGTCTGTACTCGAGATAATGTTGCTTCCGGACTTCGTCTATAATTGAGCACTTGTATTCGAGCCCTCGAGGCCCCTGGCTTGTATTATGATGCTTGTATGACTTATTTTATTTTTAGAGTTGTGTTGTGATATCTTCTCGTGAGTCCCTGATCTTGATCGTACACGTTTGGGTGTATGATTAGTGTACGATTGAATTGGGGGCATCACAAGTTGGTATCAGAGCCGACTGCCTGTAGGAATCCCCCTTCCACACTCCTTGGCCGAAGTTGAGTGTAATCATTACAAAACTTTTACTAACATGGCTGTGTGGCTTACGGGCCCACGTCGCCATTTGGGTGGTATTAGGATCTTTTATTCCTCGATCTTTACTCTAGGACTCTAATCTCTCTTCTATTCAGGTTAAATGAATTTTGCTAACTCTAACATTAGGATCTCGTGATCACTTCCACCCGGAGAGCCCCTTGTTACCGATGACCTTTCTTTGCACCGTAAGATTCGAAGATACTCTACGATGTGCTCTCGAGACTATGTGCCATCGCTTTTGCAATTCACTTCCATCGATAATTCCCTCTGGATAACTACTTACACCTGTCGTTCATATTGTCATCCCCAGTTGCTCTTGTTATTACAAGATTTCTTGAAATACTCTCCGATATTCCGAGAATTCTTTATGCTTACTGCCCTGTAGTTTCTCGCCACATGAATATCCCTACGGTTAATTACTTGCGCTTGCCGAGTATCCGTTCGTCCAAAGGTGTTCGTCTGTTTCACAAAATTCTTTGGAATTCGGTTTTCTGAAAATCCTCAGCGGCCTATTGCTCCTGAATCCTTTGCCTTCCGACACTATAGTTAATTCCATATTTCTAGCAATCTCGGTTGGCATCCCTTGTCATTATCATTTTTAGTCTGTTGATTCAAAATGTTGCGAATGCTCGCAATCCTCAATCAGATCCTAAAATTCATCCTTATGGCTCACACATCATTTTTATACATCAGTTGGTTATCGACCAATCAAATTGTTGTCGATTGTACCCCTAAGTCTATTCAACTTATCCATTCTTAATGAGAGCGTTGGCTTCTGATCCCTTGATTTGGAAATGTTGATTCTTTGTCTTCGAGCTTTGAATTAGTCTGTTGTTTCTATAATCTAATGCCTTTGCATTGATTCTTCCTCTGGTTGTGCGCCGATGCACCCATCAGCTCCGTTATGGACCGACGGGTCCTTTGTTGAATTATCATCCGACAGTGTCCTTTGTATCCAAAAATCTCAAGAAGTTCTTTCCCTGATACATAATGACATTGATAAATCTTATTCTTTGTTTTGGCCAACCATGCTCTGCTCTCGAGCTAGTGATGTTTACTATGAAGTTTGTGGTATATGTTCCTAAGATGCCCCGATGGGTTGAACCAACGCCTTCCCTAATCTGTGTGAACCCGAAAGATTTCGCGGGTCATACTTATCTGGTATTGCACCAGGTAAATCTTTCCACAACTAATGTCATTTTCGAAATACGAGACGTGAATGAAAGGTTATGCATTGGAGAAGTGGGAGTCGAACATGAACCTTTGTGTTCATGCCCATGGACACTATGTAGACCCTATCATGGAAGATTCTTGTAATAATAACTATTTCCTTGATATAATATCCTTTGGTATCGGTGAATTGATCCTTTACAATTGTGGTTCCGACCATATGTTCTTCTTTGATTCCATTTCTTAGGCAAGTGAAAACACTTGTCTTCTACAGATCAATACATCTCCGCACCCCCTATGTCGATCTTCCTTTGTGTAATACCCTTCAGTATCTCGAGAGTATCAAAGAACTGTGTTGCTTCCTATGAGTCTTCATCTAGTATTGCTTCTCATCGATTTCAGATTTCCCCCGGGTTCTGAGTTATTTCACTCGAGAACATCGATAAGTGAATCGATTCCACACTCTGATTCTATAACTCTAAGTAATTTTCGTTGCTTATGAATTTAATAATCCTTCAAGCCATTCCTAGCCTGATCGCCTATATCCTTATCGTGCAACTTTTTAACTGTGTACCTGGTCCTTATTCCCGGAGCACCACTTTTGACGATGAGCTAAGCTTACATCGATTTTCCTCGTCATATCATTTCGCCTTGAACAGCAAGCTTGATTTCGAGTCTGTGTCGAATCCGTGGTTCCAATAACCCCTTACTTCACCATTGCTTTTGCTTGCAGTCATCGATGATCGATTACATCTTCAAGAAACCTCTCGGCTAAATATCTGGCATCATCAACGTTCTGAGCTCTTCCAGAATAACAATCGAATTCTTGATGAGAAATACCATCCTTGCCCTTGATGATTTGTGTTATCATCGACCACTTTATTGCCCTCCCTTCAACAACAACTTGTTCGTGTTTTGTGTATACCTTGAGATCCTTGCTATCCAGCATTTTTTCTCCTTCACCTTGGAGTATTACCATCTTTTATGTCAAGAATGTCGTGAGAATTTCACCACCTCTTAAGAATTCTTGATACAGGTGATATTTCTTGCCATATCCGTTCATTCCTTGGTCCCCGTGTTGTTTCTAACCGGAAAACCGACAATTGAACTATGTTGTGCGACTTCAAAACTTCTAGCAACCCTATTGCTTTGAAGTTAATGGTCGATATTTCATTCTTAGACCATTGGTTATCGAATCACCATTCTAACATTGATCATGCTACCTATGCCCATATTTTGGGTGCACCTTTCAACCAATGTTTAATTGTTTATGTTTTCCTCGAGCATACATCATTATATCATTTGATCTGGCAAATGATATCTCCGTGTTCACGCAATTTTGGAAATCCATCTTTTTGGAAGTATCGATGAATTATCGTTGAGTCCACCAACCACCTCCTCATCATCTCCTTGGTTTAATGATGAAACTCTTATTTCGGAACTCGCTTCCATAGTTCATTGCCCGAGAATCTTATAATGTCATCTCGTCAATTGTGTTGCACCTTTTCTTCTCAGGCATCCTGAGTCTGAATTATCCTAACACCACTCAGATTTGAATCTCGGTCAGATATGATGGTTGGAACATATTTCCAAGAGTTATCACATTGGTCTTTATGTGACCCGGTAATATGATGTCATGCCTAGCACACCTGGCCGGAGGCCCTATTGTTATAGTTTCCTTTTTAGTAAGATTATCCATTTCTCCATGAGGAAATCGTAAGACTTACTCTATGAGTGTTCCTGCCTTTGTGTATCCAAAGTCCAACCTTTGCTTGAAGACCATGTCAATACTGTCTCGAAGCATGTCTGTGGTACTCCGATTTTCAACAAGAACATTTGAATCCCAATGCTAAATGTTTCTTGCTCAATTATCCGAACACCGTTGTATGGGTAATGTCATGAAATTTCTCTCTCCCTTACCTAAAGGGTTTTCTACATTATATCCTATCATGGATATCATGCTCTGCTTATCATTGGGAAGGATATACCCCTGAAATATCCGATAATCATATTTTCCTTTCCATTATTTGGTTTAACCTTTCTTGTTATCTATGTGATCTAAGCAGTAATATTCTCCTGCTTATGTAAACACCTCGGTGTACAATTCTGTCAGCAAGACCCTGTTATTATTGTTGATGACATTCCGGCAACCGCCGATGGACAAGAACTTTGCCTATTCGTCCGCCTCGTTCAACGAGCAGGAAGATGGTTCTCTTCGTCCCTCGCCCTTGGTACCAATATTGTTGCTGACATAACCGACAAACTATCCTCTGACATGCCTTGCTTACATGATCGTGCAAGACGTCACCGCCCTTCCTGCTTTTAACCCACATTGTGGGCCCATAACCCATAGTTCCACAGGATCGAAACCTGACTCTCCTATACACCCCCGATTTCCAAAGTTAATTCCTCACACTTGGCCTCGTATGTGATTCACGAGCCACCTTCCGAGAAATCATCAATTCTGGTATCAGACACAATACTTATTCCCATTGCTTTGAACCCCTTCTCACGCCTTGTTTCAGGCATCAAACGATTGCCTGCCCGCTCGAAACTTCTCATGGTACCTTCTTACTTTGCTCTCCATATCTTCTTAAGTTTAAGTTTGAGAGTTACTTCCGCCATGTTCCCCCGATGTTTGCTACCAGGTAGTCAACCTTGCAGAGGTTCATTCTTCCGAAATAACCACCCTTAATTCTTTCGTAAGTACGATGGAGTTCCCGAAGAAAGAATGCCGACTTCGTCACGATAACTTGAAGCATAGGAATGAAGACATCAACGTAATGGATCGACCTCTTCGAGAAGAGAAACCAAGACTGAGGAGAATCGTTAGAATTTTCGTAACCTAGTCCCCCCTCCCCCTAATTCCACCGCTTAAATCTCGGAACGAGATTTCTTGTAGTGGAGGAGAATTGTGACGCCCGGATAATTAAGCTACAGTAAACCTCTGCTAATGATGCCACGTCTCCTCAGTTACTGTTAATAAACTCGCGTCGGTTCGAAACCCAGTTCAAACTTCAAATTTAAAATCAAGGCAACATCAAAATTTTCAAATATTAGGGTTGTACCAAATAATGCGTAGATAATTATGCTGGAGAAACCACCCTTTTATAAAATGCTTAAATACTCAAATGTGAATTAAACAATAGCATAACCAATTTAATAAATGCCTTCTATTATTTATAAAATGTTAAACTGTTTTATTTAGTTACCCAAATTAATGTGAGAGTAATAAATATAGTAATACTAATTTAGAAAACAACTATGTATTTTATAAAACTGTAACCATTAAACAAATAAAAGAAAACAAGAAAGGATAAATAAATAAAAAGTAAAGAAAACAAAATAGCAAAACAAAAGAAAACAAAAGAGCGCCCCCCCCCTTTCCTCACTGGGCCTCGGCCCAGCTGGCCGAAACCATTCAGGCCGGCCCACCCGGTGCCCCGGTATAACCCCCTCACCCCACTACCCCAAAATTATCCACCGACACCCCCACTCTCCCCACATCGCCTCTCCCTCTCCCCCCTCTTGATCCAGATCGGGATTGGGGGATCGGCCTCGTCGCTCGTCGCCTGTCGCCCCTGACGTGGCCGAAGGCCGCCTCGGCCACGCCTCCCTCACCGGTCTGCTTCCTCTCCGACGCCGTCATCCCCGTCGCCCTCCTCGCACCCCATTGCCACTCCCCTACGGCCACCGTGAGCACGCGCCCTCCTCTCTCCCCTGTCTCCCACACGCTCGCGCGCACGCCCTCATCCCGCTTCGCCCGCCCGCCACGGCCTTTCATGATCGCCATCCCCTGCTCTCACACCCGGCCGCGCACGCCCACGTGCTCTGCTCCCCACCTAGCTGCTCGTCGCGTGCCTGCAGCCACGATCCGACGCCCACACCCTGGTCTTCCCTCGCGCCTGCCCGCTTCCCCCGTGCGCGCTCGCCATGCTCGAGCCTCGCCCGTGCGCGCGTGGCCGCTGCCGACCGCTCGGCTTCATCCCGCTGCTGCTTTGCTCCGTTCTGCAGCTGCCTCTGCTTCTGCTGTCGCCACTGCGACCAACTGCGCCCCCGCTCGCCTCTGTGCTGCCCGCCCCTCGCGGCCATGCCATCGCGCTGCTCCCCAGCCCTCGCCTCGCGGCGCGGGCGCGCCGCAGCGCTCTCGCCGCCGCCACCTTGGGCCGCGGCCCCCTCCGCCTCTGCACCGCTCGGCCGCTGCGGCGTGCGCGGTGCCCCGCGGCGATGGGCGGCACCCATTGCGGTTACGTCCAGGTGACCCGGCGCCCGCGCCCGTAACCACTGCCCAGCGCCCGCTAAGGCCTTGGGCCATTAACACATGGGGCCCGCCCCTGTTAGATAATGTAAACAAAAAAGATTTAAAAAATATAATAAAAATTAATTAACTAATTAATTAACCCTGATTAATTAATCAAATTAGCTAATTAACTTAACTAATCTGTTAATTAGACTAATTAACTTGGTTAGTTACCAAACAGAGTATGACAAGCGGGTCCCACTAGACCCACACGTCAGTTTGACCAGTCAACACCTCTGTTGACTGCTGACATCATGCTGACATCATAATGACATTAGCAAACACTATTCTGGATAATGTTGAATTAAATAAATTAAATAAATTCTAAAAATGATTTAAAACTTTAGAAAATCATATAAAATAAACTGTAGCTTAGATGAAAATACTTTTTATATGAAAGTTGCTCAGAACGACCAGACGCTTCCGGATACGCAGCCCGTTCATCCGCCACACGTCCCTAGCATAGCGAACCTGCAACTTTCCCCTCCGGTTCATCTGTCCGAAAACGCGAAACACCAGGGATACTTTCCCGGATGTTTTCCCCCCTTCGCCGGTATCACCTCCTACTGCGTTAGGGCACCTCTAGCCCCGCGTATTGCCATGTTATGCTTTGTGATGCCTTGATTGCTTTGTTATTTATTGTGTTCCCCCTCCGTTACTTCTTTCTGGTAGACCCCGAGGCTGCTGGTGACCCCCAGTTCGACTACGGTGTTGACGACCCCTCCTTCTCGGTTGAGCTTCCAGGCAAGCCCCCTCCCTTGATCACCAGATATCGCCTATTCCTTCTCCCTACTGCTTGCATTAGAGTAGGGTAGCATGTTACTGCTTTCGGTTAATCCTATTCTGCTGCATAGCCTGTCATTGTTGCTACAGTTGTTACCCTTTCCTGCAATCCTAAATGCTTAGAATAGGATGCTAGTATTCCATCGGTGGCCCTAAACTCTTGTCCGTCTGCCAGGCTATACTACTGGGCCGTGATCACTTCAGGAGGTGATCATGGGCATATTCTATATACTATATACTTTTACATTACTTATGATACTGTTCGGAGATGAAATTTGAAGGCAGGTGGCTCCATCCCGGTAGAGGTGGGCCTATGTTCTGACGGCCCCATTTGTTACTTTGTGGCGGAGCGACAGGGCAGGTTGAGACCACCTAGGAGAGAGGTGGGCCTGACCCTGGTCGGCGTTCGCGGATACTTCAATTAACACGCTTAACGAGATCTTGGTATCTGATCTGAGTCTGGCCACTGGCCTATACGCCCTAACCAACTACGCGGGAACAGTTATGGGCACTCGACGTCGTGGTATCAGCCGAAGCCTTCTTGACGTCAGCGACTGAGCGGCGCGCGCCTGGTTGGACCGCGTAACGCAACTTCCTTTGTAATGGAGATTGCTAGGTCTGCTCTCCGGCCGCGTACGCAACGTGCAGGTGTGCAATGGGCGATGGGCCCTGACCCCTGCGCGCATAGGATTTAGACCGGCGTGCTGACCTCTCTGTTGTGCCTAGGTTGGGTTGTGACGTGTTGATCTTCCGAGGCCGGGCATGACCTAGGAAAGTGCGTCCGGCCAAATGGGATCGAGCATGTTGGGTTATGTGGTGCACCCCTGCAGGGAAGTTTATCTATTTGTATAGTCGTGATTTTCGGTAACAGGACGACTTGGAATTGTACCTTGACCTTATGACAACTAGAACCGGATACTTAATAAAACACACCCTTCCAAGTTCCAGATATAACCCGGTGACCGCTCTCTAACAGGGCAAACGAGGAGAGGATAGCCGTGTAGGAGTATGTTATACGATGCTACTTGGTGAACTTACCATCTACTCTCTTCTACATGCTGCAAGATGGAGGCTGCCAGAAGTGTAGTCTTTGATAGGACTAGCTATCCCCCTCTTATTCTAGCATTCTGTAGTTCAGTCCACCGATATGGCCCCTTTACACATATACCCATGCATATGTAGTGTAGATCCTTGCTTGCGAGTACTTTGGATGAATACTCACGGTTGCTTTTCTCCCTCTTTTCCCCCTTTCCCTTCTACCTGGTTGTCGCAATCAGATGCCGGAGCCCAGGAGCCAGACGCCACCGTCAACAACAACTCCTACTACACCGGAGGTGCCTACTACTACGTTCAGGCCGCTGACGATGACCAGGAGTAGTTTAGGAGGATCCTAGGCAGGAGGCCTGCGCCTCTTCCGATCTGTATCCCAGTTCGTGCTAGCCTTCTTAAGGCAAAGTTGTTTAACTTATTTCGTACCACGAGATATTGTTGCTTCACGACTTCGTCTATGATCGAGCGCTTGTATTCGAGCCCTCGAGGCCCCTGGCTTGTATTATGATGCTTGTATGACTTATTTTATTTTTAGAGTTGTGTTGTGATATCTTCCCGTGAGTCCCTGATCTTGATCGAACACGTTTGCGTGTATGATTAGTGTACGATTGAATCGGGGGTGTCACATAAACCCACAATTCATCGGTCTCAACAAACACACCGCAAAAGAAGATTACATCGAATAGATCTCCACGAGAGAGGGGGAGAACATTGTATTGAGATCCAAAAAGAGAGAAGAAGCCATCTAGCTAATAACTATGGACCCGAAGGTCTGAGGTAAACTACTCACACATCATCGTGAGGCTATGGTGTTGATGTAGAAGCCCTCCGTGATCGATGCTCCCTCCAGCGGAGCTCCGGAACAGGCCCCAAGATGGGATCCCACAGTGCATGTAAGGTTGCGGTGGTGGAATTAGGTTTTGGCTCAGATTCCGTAGTTTGGGGGTACGTAGGTATACATAGGAGGAAGAAGTACGTCGGTGGAGCAACATGGGGCCCACGAAAGTGGAGGGTGCGCCTGGGGGGGGGGGGTAGGCGCGCCCCCTACCTCGTGCCCTCCTGGTTGATGTCTTGACGTAGGGTCCAAGTCCTCTGGATCACATTCGTTCCAAAAATCACGTTCCCGAAGGTTTCGTTCCGTTTGGACTCCGTTTGATATTCTTTTTCTGCGAAACTCTGAAATAGGCAAAAAACAACAATTCTGGGTTGGGCCTCCGGTTAATAGGTTAGTCCCAACAATAATATAAAAGTGTATAATAAAGCGCATTAAACATCCAAAACAGAATATAATATAGCATGGAACAATAAAAAATTATAGATACGTTGGAGACGTATCAGTCTACAAGGAACTACTCATGCATCATCGGAGAGGCACCAATGGAAGTGGTGAACCCCTCCATGATGGTGTCTATAATCACTTATCGATGTTATTGGAGACGTATCAGTCTAGTTTGGGGGTACGTAGGTATATATAGGAGGAAGAAGTACGTCGGTGGAGCAACATGGGGCCCATGAGGGTGGAGGGCGCTACCGGGGGTAGGTGCGCCTCCCCTACCTCGTGCCCTCCTGGTTGATGTCTTGACGTAGGGTCCAAGTCCTCTGGATCACGTTTGTCGCTGTCAAAACCGGCGGATCTCGGGTAGGGGGTCCCGAATTGTGCATCTAGGATCGATGGTAACAGGAGGCGGGGGACACGATGTTTACCCAGGTTCGGGCCCTCTCGATGGAGGTAATGCCCTACTTCCTGCTCGATTGATCTTGATGACATGAGTATTACAAGAGTTGATCTACCACGAGATTGTAGAGGCTAAACCCTAGAAGCTAGCCTATGGTATGATTGTGTGTCTCTATCGACTAGCCTGGCCTCAGTTTATATAATGCACCAGAGGCCTAGGATAACAAGAGTCCTAGCCGAATATGCCGGTGGGGAGGAGTCCTTGTCTTGATCACCAAGTCTTGTGGAATCTTCCTTGTATGCGGCAGCTGTCCGAACTGGCCCATGAGTATACGGCCATCGGAGTCCTCGACCCAATCCAGCTGATCGGGAGACGACGTGATGAGTACCCCCTAGTCCAGGACACCGTCATTGTTCGTTCCAAAAATCATGTTCCCGAAGGTTTCATTCTGTTTGGACTCTGTTTGATATTCTTTTCCTGCGAAACTCTGAAATAGGCAAAAAACAGCAATTCTGGACTGGGCCTCCGGTTAATAGGTTAGTCCCAAAAATAATATAAAAGTGTATAATAAAGCCCATTAAACATCCAAAACAGAATATAATATAGCATGGAACAATTAAAAATTATAGATACATTGGAGACGTATCAAGCATCCCAAAGCTTAATTCCTGCTCGTCCTCGAGTAGGTAAATGATAAAAAACAGAATTTTTGATGTGAAATGCTACTTAGCATAATTTCAATGTAATTCTTCTTATTGTGGCACGAATTTTTAGATTTGATATGATTCAAGATAAAAGTTTAATGTTGACATAAAAACAATAATACTTCAAGCATGCTAACCAATCAATTATGTCTTATCAAAATAACATAGCCAAAGCAAGTTATCCGTACAAAATCATATAGTCTGGCTATGCTCAATCTTCCCTGCATAAAATATTAATATCATGTACGACCCCGGTTTTAGCCAAGCAATTGGTTCATACTTTTAACGCGCTTCAGCTTTTTCAACTCTTACGCAATACATGAGCGCAAGCCATGGATATAGCACTATGGTGGAATAAGGTGTAATGGTAGGGGTTATCTGGGAAGACAAAAAGGAGAAAGTCTCACATCAACGAGGCTAATCAACGGGCTATGGAGATGCCCACCAATTGATGTTAATGCGAGGAGTAGGGATTGCCATGCAACAGATGCACTAGAGCTAAAAGTGTATGAAAGCTCAAAAAGAAACTAAGTGGGTGTGCATCCAACTTGCTTGCTCACGAAGACCTCGGGCATTTGAGGAAGCCCATCATTGGAATATACAAGCCAAGTTCTATAATGAAATTTCCCACTAGTATATGAAAGTGACAAAATGAGAGACTCTCTATTATGAAGATCACGGTGCTACTTTGAAGCACAAGTGTGGTAAAAGGATAGTGACATTGTCCCTTCTCTCTTTTTCTCTCATTTTTTTTTATTTGGGCCTTTTCTCTTTTTTATGGCCTCTTTTTTTAGTCCGGAGTCTCATTCCAACTTGTGGGGGAATCATAGTCTCCATCATTCTTTCCTCACTTGGGACAATGCTCTAATAATGATGATCATCACACCTTTATTTACTTACAACTCATGAATTACAACTCAATACTTAGAACAAAATATGACTTTATATGAATGCCTCCGGCGGCCTACCGGGATATGCAATGAATCAAGAGCGACATGTATGAAAGAATTATGAACGGTGGCTTTGCCACAAATACAATGTCAACTACATGATCATGCAAAGCAATATGACAATAATGGAGCGTGTCATGACAAACGAAACGGCGGAAAGTTGCATGGCAATATATCTCGGAATGGCTATGGAAATGCCTGTTGGGGAACGTAGCAGAAATCAAAAAAATTCTACGCATCACCAAGATCAATCTATGGAGTTATCTAGCAACGAGGGGAAAAGGAGTGCATCTACATACCCTTGTAGATCGCGAGCGGAAGCGTTCAAGAGAACGGGGTTGATGGAGTAGTACTCGTCGTGATCCAAATCACCGATGACCGAGTGCCGAACGGACAACACCTCCACGTTCAACACACGTACGGTTGGGGAAGACGTCTCCTCCTTCTTGATCCAGCAAGGGGGAAGGAGAGGTTGATGGAGATCCAGCAGCACGACGGCGTGGTGGTGGATGCAGCGGGGATCTCGGTAGGGCTTCGCCAAGCTCTACGGAGGGGAGGAGGTGTTGGAGAGGGAGAGAGAGGCGCCAGGGGCTAGGGTGCGGCTGCCCTCCCTCCCCCACTATATATAGCCCCCCTGGGGGGCCGGCCCTAGGAGATGGGATGTCCAAGGGGGGGCGGCGGCCAAGGGGTGGCTTGCCCCCCAAGCCAAGGGGGGGGCGCCCCTCACCCCTAGGGTTTCCTGCCCTAGGCGCAGGGGGAGGCCCAAGGAGGGCGCACCAGCCCACCAGGGGCTGGTTACCCTCCCCACTTCAGCCCATGGGGCCCTCCGGGATAGGTGGCCCCACCCAGTGGACCCCCGGGACCCTTCCGGTGGTCCCAGACAATACAGTGACCCCGAAACTTTCCCGATGGCCGAAACTTGACTTCCTATATATAAATCTTTACCTCCGGACCATTCCGGAACTCCTCATGACGTCCGGGATCTCATCCGAGACTCCGAACAACTTTCGGGTTACTGCATACTAATATCTCTACAACCCTAGCGTCACCGAACCTTAAGTGTGTAGACCCTACGGGTTCGGGAGACATGCAGACATGACCGAGACGACTCTCCAGCCAATAACCAACAGCGGGATCTGGATACCCATGTTGGCTCCCACATGCTCCTCGATGATCTCATCGGATGAACCACGATGTCGAGGATTCAATCAATCCCGTATAAAATTCCCTTTGTCAATCGGTACGTTACTTGCCCGAGACTCGATCGTCGGTATCCCAATACCTCGTTCAATCTCGTTACCAGCAAGTCACTTTACTTGTACCATAATGCATGATCCCATGACCAGACACTTGGTCACATTGAGCTCATTATGATGATGCATTACCGAGTGGGCCCAGAGATACCTCTCCGTCATACGGAGTGACAAATCCCAGTCTCGATTCGTGCCAACCCAATGTACACTTTCGGAGATACCCGTAGTGCACCTTTATAGCCACCCGATTCGTTGTGACGCTTATACACCCAAAGCACTCCTACGGTATCCGGAGTTGCATAATCTCATGGTCTAAGGAAATGATACTTGACATTTGGAAAAGCTCTAGCAAACGAACTACACGATCTTTATGCTATGCTTAGGATTGGTCTTGTCCATCACATCATTCTCCTAATGATGTGATCCCGTTATCAATGACGCCCAATGTCCATAGTCGTGAAACCATGACTATCTGTTGATCAACGAGCTAGTCAACTAGAGGCTCACTAGGGACATGTTGTGGTCTATGTATTCACACATGCTACGATTTCCTGGATAACACAATTATAGCATGAATAATAGACAATTATCATGAACAAATAAATATAATAATAACCATTTTATTATTGCCTCTAGGGCATATTTCCAACAGTCTCCCACTTGCACTAGAGTCACTAATCTAGTTACATTGTGATGAATCGAACACCCATAGAGTTCTGGTGTTGATCATGTTTTGCTCTAGGGAGAGGTTTAGTCAACGGATCTGCTACATTCAGGTCCGTATGTACTTTACAAATATCTATGTCTCCATCTTGAACATTTTCACGAATGGAGTTGAAGCGACGCTTGATGTGCCTGGTCTTCTTGTGAAACCTGGGCTCCTTGGCTAGTGCAATAGCTCCAGTGTTGTCACAGAAGAGTTTGATCGGCCCCGACGCATTGGGTATGACTCCTAGGTCGGTGATGAACTCCTTCACCCAGATTGCTTCATGCGCTGCCTCCGAGGCTGCCATGTACTCCGCTTCACATGTAGATCCCGCCACGACGGTTTTCTTGCAACTGCACCAGCTTACTGCCCCTACATTCAAAATAAACACGTATCCGGTTTGTGACTTAGAGTCATCCAGATCTGTGTCGAAGCTAGCATCGACGTAACCCTTTACGACGAACTCTTCGTCACCTCCATACATGAGAAACATGTCCTTAGTCCTTTTCAGGTACTTCAGGATATTCTTGACCGCTGTCCAGTGTTCCATGCCGGGATTACTTTGGTACCTTCCTACCAAACTTACGGCAAGGTTTACATCGGTATGGTACACAAAGATGGCATACATAATAGACCCTATGGCCGAGGCATAGGGGCGACACTCATCTTTTCTCTATCTTCCGGCGTGGTCGGCATTGAGCCGTGCTCAATCGCACACCTTGCCTGTCTGAGCAAGAACCCCTTCTTGGACTGATCCATATTGAACTTCTTCAATATCTTGTCAACATACGTACTTTGTGAAAGATCAATGAGGCGTCTCGATCTATCTCTATAGATCTTGATGCCTAATATATAAGCAACTTCTCCAAGGTCCTTCATTGAAAAACACTCGTTCAAGTAGGCCTTTATGCTTTCCAAGAATTCTATATTGTTTCCCATCAATAGTATGTCATCCACATATAATATGAGAAATACTACAGAGCTCCCACTCACTTTCTTGTAAACACAAGCTTCTCCATAAGTCTGTGTAAACCCAAACACTTTGATCATCTCATGAAATCGAATGTTCCAACTCCGAGATGCTTGCACCAGCCCATAGATTGAGCGTTGGAGCTTGCACACCTTGTTAGCATTCTCTGGATCGACAAAACCTTCCGGTTGCATCATATATAGTTCTTCCTTAAGAAAGCCGTTAAGGAATGCCGTTTTGACGTCCATTTGCCATATCTCATAATCATAGAATGCGGCAATAGCTAACATGATTCGGACGGACTTCAGCTTCGCTACGGATGAGAAAGTCTCATCGTAGTCAACCCCTTGAACTTGTCGATAACCCTTAGCGACAAGTCGAGCCTTATAGATGGTAACATTACCATCCGCGTATGTCTTCTTCTTAAAGATCCATTTATTTTCTATGGCTCACGATCATCGGGCAAGTCGGTCAAAGTCCATACTTCGTTTTCATACATGGATCCTATCTCGAATTTCATGGCTTCTAGCCATTTGTCGGAATCCGGGCCCGCCATCGCTTCTTCATAGTTTGAAGGTTCACCGTTGTCTAACAACATGATTTCCAAGACAGGGTTGCCGTACCACTTTGGTGCGGAACGTGTCCTTGTGGACCTACGAAGTTCAGTAGGTGCTTGATCCGAAGTACCTTGATCATCATCATTAACCTCCTCTCTAGACGGTGCAGGCACCACAGGAACATCTTCCTGAGCTGCACTACTTACCGTTTCAAGAGGTAGTACTTCATCAAGCTCTACTTTCCTCCCACTTAATTCTTTCGAGAGAAACTCTTTCTCTAGAAAGGACCCGTTCTTAGCAACAAAGATCTTGCCTTCAGATCTGAGGTAGAAGGTATACCCAATGGTTTCCTTAGGGTATCCTATGAAGACGCATTTTTCCGACTTGGGTTCGAGCTTTTCAGGTTGAAGTTTCTTGACATAAGCATCGCATCCCCAAACTTTTAGAAACGACAGCTTAGGTTTCTTCCCAAACCATAATTCATACGGTGTCGTCTCAATGGATTTCGATGGAGCCCTATTTAAAGTGAATGCGGCTGTCTCTAGAGCGTATCCCCAAAATGATAGCGGTAAATTGGTGAGTGACATCATGGATCGCACCATATCCAATAGAGTGCGATTACGACGTTCAGACACACCGTTACCGAGGTGTTACAGGTAGCGTGATTTGTGAAACGATTCCACATTTCCTTAAGTGCGTACCAAATTCGTGACTTAAATATTCTCCCCCACGATCTGATCGTAAGAACTTTATTTTTGTCACGTTGATTCACAACCACACTCCGAAATTCCTTGAACTTTTTAAAGGTCTCAGACTTGTGTTTCATTAAGTAGACATATCCATATCTACTCAAGTCATCAGTGAGAGTGAGAACATAATGATATCCTCCACGAGCCTCAACGCTCATTGGACCGCACACATCGGTATGTATGATTTCCAACAAGTTGGTTGCTCGCTCCATTGTTCCGGAGAACGGAGTCTTGGTCATTTTGCCCATAAGGCATGGTTCGCATGTGTCAAATGATTCATAATCGAGAGACTCTAAAAGTCCATCAGCATGGAGCTTCTTCATGCGCTTGACACCAATGTGACCAAAGGCAAGTGCCACAAGTATGTGGGACTATCGTTATCAAGTTTACATCTTTTGGTATTCACACTATGAGTATGTGTAACATTACGCCGAGATTCATTAAGAATAAACCATTCACCAATGGGCATGACCATAAAACATATCTCTCATATAAATAGAACAACCATTATTCTCGGATTTAAATGAGTAGCCATCTCGAATTAAACGAGATCCTGGTACAATGTTCATGCTCAAAGTTGGCACTAAATAACAATTATTAAGGTTTAAAACTAATCCCATAGGTAAATGTAGAGGTAGCGTGCCCACGGCGATCACATCGACCTTGGAACCATTACCGACGCGCATCGTCACCTCGTCCTTCGCCAGCCTCCGCTTATTCCGCAGCTCCTGCTTTGAGTTACAAATATGAGCAACGGCACCGGTATCAAATACCCAGGAGCTACTACGAGTACTGGTAAGGTACACATCAATTACATGTATATCACATAAACATTTGGTGTTGCCGGCCTTCTTGTCAGATAAGTATTTGGGGCAGTTCCGCTTCTAGTGACCACTTCCCTTGCAATAAAAGCACTCGGCCTCGTGCTTGGGTCCATTCTTTGGCTTCTTCCCGGCAACTGGCTTACCGGGCGCGACAACTCCCTTGCCTTCCTTCTTGAAGTTCTTCTTACCCTTGCCTTTCTTGAACTTAGTGGTTTTATTCACCATCAACACTTGATGTTCCTTTTTGATCTCCACCTCCGCTGATTTCAGCATTGAATATACCTCAGGAATGGTCTTTTCCATCCCCTGCATATTGAAGTTCATCACAAAGCTCTTGTAGCTCGGTGGAAGCGACTGAAGGATCCTGTCAATGACCGCGTCATCCGGGAGATTAACTCCCAGCTGAGTCAAGCGGTTGTGCAACCCAGACATTTTGAGTATGTGCTCACTGACAGAACTATTTTCCTCCATCTTACAGCTGAAGAACTTGCCGGAGACTTCATATCTCTTGACCCGGTCATGAGCTTGGAAAACCATTTTCAGCTCTTCGAACATCTCATATGCTCCGTGTTGCTCAAAACGCTTTTGGAGCCCCGGTTCTAAGTCGTAAAGCATGCCGCCTTGAACGAGGGAGTGCAGAGACCGCCAAGCGTTCATAACGCCTTGGTTCTGCTCGATGGGTGCTTCACCTAGCGGTGCTTCTAGGACATAATCTTTCTTGGCAGCTATGAGGATGATCCTCGTGTTCCGGACCCATCAGATAGTTGCTGCCATCATCTTTCAGCTTGGTTTTCTCTAGGAACGCGTTGGAGTTGAGGGCAACATTAGCGTGGGCCATTTGATCTACAAGACATATTGTAAAGATTTTAGACTAAGTTCATGATAATTAAGTTTAACTAATCAAATTATTTAATGAACTCCCACTCAGATAGACGTCCCTCTAGTAATCTAAGTGAAACATGATCCGAGTCAACTAGGCCGTGTCCGATCATCACGTGAGACGGACTAGTTAACGTCGGTGAACATCTTTATGTTGATCGTATCTTCTATACGACTCATGCTCGACCTTTCGGTCTTCCGTGTTCTGAGGCCATGTCTTTACATGCTAGGCTCGTCAAGTCAACCTAAGTGTATTGCGTGTGTAAATCTGGCTTACACCCGTTGTATTCGAACGTTAGAATCTATCACACCCGATCATCACGTGGTGCTTCGAAACAACGAACCTTCGCAATGGTGCACAGTTAGGGGGAACACTTTCTTGAAATTATTATAAGGGATCATCTTATTTACTACCGCCGTTCTAAGCAAATAAGAAGCAAAACATGATAAACATCACATGCAATCAAATAGTGACATGATATGACCAATATCATATTGCTCCTTTGATCTCCATCTTGAGCGCCATGATCATCTTCGTCACCGGCATGACACCATGATCTCCATCATCGTGTCTTCATGAAGTTGTCACGCCAATGATTACTTCTACTTCTATGGCTAACGCGTTTAGCAATAAAGTAAAGTAATTTACATGGCGTTACTCAATGACACACATGTCATACAAAAAATAAAGACAACTCCTATGGCTCCTGCCGGTTGTCATACTCATCGACATGCAAGTCGTGATTCCTATTACAAGAACATGATCATCTCAAACATCATACATATCATTCATCACATCCTTTGGCCATATCACATCACAAAGCACTTGCTGCAAAAACAAGTTAGACGTCCTCTAATTGTTGTTGCATGTTTTTACGTGGCTGTTATAGGTTTCTAGCAAGAACGTTTCTTACCTACGTAAAACCACAACGTGATATTCCAATTTCTATTTACCCTTCATAAGGACCCTTTTCATCGAATCCACTTCAACTAAAGTGGGAGTGACAGACACCCGCTAGCCACCTTATGAAACTAGTGCATGTCAGTCGGTGGAACCTGTCTCACGTAAGCATACGTGTAAGGTCGGTCCGGGCCGCTTCATTGCACGATGCCGCCGAAGCAAGATAAGACTAGTAGTGGCAAGAAAATTGACAACATCTACGCCCACAACTGCTTTGTGTTCTACTCGTGCATAGTAACTACGCATAGACCTAGCTCACGATGCCACTGTTGGGGAACGTGGCGTAAATCAAAAATTTCTACACATCACCAAGATCAATCTATGGAGTTATCTAGCAACGAGGGGAATAGGAGTGCATCTACATACCCTTGTAGATCGCGAGCGGAAGTGTTAAAGAGAACGGGGTTGATGGAGTCGTACTCGTCGTGATCCAAATCACCGATGACCGAGTGCCGAACGGACAGCACCTCCGCGTTCAACACATGTACGGTTGGGGAAGACGTCTCCTCCTTCTTGATCCAGCAAGGGGGAAGGAGAGGTTGATGGAGATCCAGCAGCACGACGGCGTGGTGGTGGATGCAGCAGGGATCTCGGCAGGGCTTCGCCAAGCTCTACGGATGGGAGGAGGTGTTGGAGAGGAGAGGGAGGTGCCAGGGGCTAGGGTGCGGCTGCTCTCCCTCCCCTCCACTATATATAGGCCCCCTGGGGGGCGGCCCTAGGAGATGGGATCTCCAAGGGGGGGCGGCGGCCAAGGGGTGGCTTGCCCCCCAAGCCAAGGGGGCGCCCCCCACCCCTAGGGTTTCCTGCCCTAGGCGCAGGGGGAGGCCCAAGGGGGGGCGCACCAGCCCACCTGGGGCTGGTTCCCCTCCCACTTCAGCCCATGAGGCCCTCCGGGATAGGTGGCCCCACCCGGTGGACCCCCGGGACCCTTCCGGTGGTCCCGGTACAATACCGGTGACCCCCGAAACTTTCCCGGTGTCCGAAACTTGACTTCCTATATATAAATATTTACCTCCGGACCATTCCGGAACTCCTCGTGACGTCCGGGATCTCATCCGGGACTCCAAACAAATTTCGGGTTACTGCATACTAATATCTCTACAACCCTAGCGTCACCGAACCTTAAGTGTGTAGACCCTACGGGTTCGGGAGACACGCAGACATGACCGAGATGACTCTCCGGCCAATAACCAACAGCGGGATCTGGATACCCATGTTGGCTCCCACATGCTCCTCGATGATCTCATCGGATGAACCACGATGTCGAGGATTCAATCAATCCCGTATACAATTCCCTTTGTCAATCGGTACGTTACTAGCCCGAGACTCGATCGTCGGTCTCCCAATACCTCGTTCAATCTCGTTACCAGCAAGTCACTTTACTGCATCAGTATTGCATGATCCTGCTACTTACACTTGGTCACATTGAGCTCATTATGATGATGCATTACCGAGTGGGCCTGCATATACCTCTCCGTCATACGAGTGACAAATCCCAGCCTCGATTCGTACAACCCAATGTAGACACTTTTGGAGATACCCGTAGTGCACCTTTATAGCCACCCAGTTACGTTGTGACGTTTGGCACACCCAAAGCACTCCTACGGTATCCGGAGTTGCACAATCTCATGGTCTAAGGAAATGATACTTGACATTTGGAAAAGCTATAGCAAACGAACTACACGATCTTTGTGCTATGCTTAGGATTGTGCCTTGTCCATCACATCATTCTCCTAATGATGTGATCCCGTTATCAATGACATCCAATGTCCATAGTCACGAAACCATGACTATCTGTTGATCAACGAGCTAGTCAACTAGAGGCTCACTAGGGACATGTTGTGGTCTATGTATTCACACATGCGTTACGATTTCCGGATAACACAATTATAGCATGAATAATAGACAATTATCATGAACAAAGAAATATAATAATAACCATTTTATTATTGCCTCTAGGGCATATTTCCAACAATGCCATGATAGGCAGGTATGGTGGCTGTTTTGAGGAAGATATAAGGAGGTTTACGTGTGATAGAGCGTATCATATCACAGGGTTTGGATGCACTGGCGGAGTTTGCACCAACTCTCAAGGTGAGAAAGGGCAATGCACGGTACCGAAGAGGCTAGAAAATTGCGGAAAGGTAAGTGTGTGTATAATCCATGGACTCACATTAGTCATAAAGAACTCATATATTTATTGCAAAATTTTATTAGCCCTCGAAGCAAAGTACTACTACGCATGCTCCTAGGGGAAGGGTTGGTAGGAGTTAACCATCACGCGATCCCGACCACCACACAAAGGAAGACAATCAACAAATACCTCATGCTACGACTTCGTTACATAACGGTTCACCATACGTGCATGCTACGGGAATCACAAACTCCAACACATGTATTCTTCAATTCCACAATTACTCAACTAGCACAACTATGATATTACCACCTTTATATCTCAAAACAATTATCACGCATCAAATTTCTCATGATATTAATTAAAGCAAATTGCCATGCTATTTTAAGATCATCAAAATAATATAAGTGAAGCATGAGAGATCAATAGTCTATATAAAACAAATCCACCATCGTGCTTTAAAAGATATAAGTGCTTAGCAAAACTATATAGCTCAAAAAATATAACTGAAGCACATAGAGTATTCTAATAAATTCTGAATCAAGTGTGACTCTCTCAAAAGGTGTGTACAACAAGGATGATTGTGGTGAAATAACAAATAAACACTCTACAAGACGCTCCAAGCAAAACACATATCACGTGGTGAATAAAAATATAGCTCCAAGTAAAGTTACCGATGGAAGTAGACGAAAGAGGGGATGCCTTCCGGGGCATCCCCAATCTCTGCCTTTTAGGTGTCCTTAGATTATCTTGGGGTACTGAAAGAACAAGTGCTCCCTAGGTGGTTTTGGTAATTAATGTCAACATATCTCTTGTTGGACTAACACTTTTATCTAGTATGTTTCAGATAAGTTCAACAATGGAGTGGCATGGACTAAAGGTTGTGGGAACTCCTTCAAGATGCTAAGGACAAAGGATTGGCTCAAGCTTCAAGCTCAAGACTATTCATTTTACATTTTAGTGATCCAAGATCACATTGAGTCTATAGGAAAAGCCAATACTATCAAGGAGGGATGAGGTGTTGCTTAATGAGCCTCTTGCTTCATGTGCTTAGTGATATGCTCCAAAACCCTCAACTACTTTCCCACTTCCACACATATGACCTAAACCTAAAGTCAAACTCGGCCCTACCGATTCTTTCTCCGTCCCGCCACCGAGTTCAAATGTCATAGCCACTGCCACAAACCCTAGGCAAATCAGTTTCACCGATAGGGATCTCGGTCTCACCGAGATGGGATTGTAATCTCTCTGTGTATGTCCATTACCAAAATCGGTCTCACCGAGTTTGTGCAATTGGTACTACCGAGATTACAATGTAAACTCTTTGTTTCCTTTTTGTAACTTTTCGGTCTCACCGAAAGAGCAAATCGGTCCCATCGAGTTTACCTGACCAACTCTCTGGTTAGCTAATTAGCAAAATCGATCTCACCGAGTTTGTGTAATCGGTCTCACCAAGATTACGTTATGCCCTAACCCTAACCATATAGGTCCTATCGAGTTGCATATCGGTCCCACCGAAAACCCTAACGGTCACTAGGTTTACTAAATCGGTCCGACCGAGTTTGTTGATTCGGTCCCACCGAGTTTGGTAAATTGTGTGTAATGGTTAGATTTTGTGTGGAGTCTATATATACCCTCCACCACCTCTTCATTCGTGGAGAGAGCCATCGTACAAGCCTACACTTCCAAAGATCCTATTTCTCGAGAGAGAACTACCTACTCATGTGTTGAGGCCAAGATATTTCATTCCAACCATATGAATCTTGATCTCTAGCCTTCCCCAAGTTGCTTTCCACTCAAATCTTCTTTCCACCAGATCCAAATCCTATGAGAGAGAGTTGAGTGTTGGGGAGACTACCATTTGAAGCACAAGAGCAAGGAGTTCATCATCAACACACCATTTGTTACTTCTTGGAGAGTTGTGTCTCCTAGATTGGCTAGGTGTCACTTGGGAGCCTCCGACAAGATTGTGGAGTTGAACCAAGGAGTTTGTAAGGGCAAGGAGATCGCCTACTTCGTGAAGATCTACCGCTAGTGAGGCAAGTCCTTCGTGGGCGGCGGCCATGGTGGGATAGACAAGGTTGCTTCTTCGTGTACCCTTCGTGGGTGGAGCCCTCCGTGGACTCACAAGAACTGCTACTCCTTCGTGGGTTGAAGTCTCCATCAACGTGGATGTACGATAGCACCACCTATCGGAACCACGACAAAAACATCCATGTCTCCAATTGCGTTTGAATTCTCCAAACCCTTCCCTTTACTTTCTTGCAAGTTGCATGCTTTACTTTCTGCTGCTCACATACTCTTTGCATGCTTGCTTGCTTGTTATGTATTGAAAAAGTTAAACTTGTGCCTAAACTCCATTTAAACCAAAAGAATATAAAAACTGCAACTTTGGTACTTAGTGTCTAATCACCCCCCCCCCTCTAGACACCTCTTCTTAAGATCCTACAAGTGGTATCAGAGCTTTGGTCTCCATTGCCTTGGTTTAATCACCATTGGAGGAAGATGGATGAGTCTACTTTGGGGAGTCTTAGACATAGAGTGTCTATTCTTGATGGAGAGTATTTTCATGAGTGGAAAAATGACATGCTTGTAATTTTCAATCAATATCATTTGAACAAGTACATTGCTAGCCCTTGTGCACCTCATGTTGATCCTATGCATCCTACCCTTGATGAACCTATTGACATGACTAGAAATCTTAGAACTGTTAATCTTATCACTAGAGGCTTGCGTAAACTTAATTAGAATCTTGCCTACTCTTGAGTGTGCCTACACTATATGGAAATTTCTTGAGGAACGCTTTCCAAATTATTCCTTGAAAAATCTAGATGAAATTATCTATAAGTCTATTGCCTTGAGTAAGATGAATACTAGTGATCCTATGTTTGGTGATCGTCTATTTGAACTTACAAACCTTATGCGTGCCAAAGGAGATGTTAGAATTATTGGTGATATTATTTCCGAAGCTATAAGAATTCATAAGCAAGATCATTGTCAAGCTCACTCTAACGAATTACCCTGTCAAGGACTTGATCCACCACATGACGATGTTGAACATGCATACTATGATGAGGATGATGATAGTGACTTCAATCTTGATGATGCAATGAGACATTTTGGTCTTATGGCAAATCTTCGGGGATATGTGTCAGGAGGAAAGGAATGGGTTCTTGACAGTGGGTGTACCGATCACATGACGAGATAAAGACACGTTTCGTGAGCTTGCTGAAAATGATAGTCCTTGAAAGTATGTCACTTTCGGTGACAACTCAAAGGGTAAGGTGGTTGGCCTTGGTAAGGTGGCCGTCTCACATGATAGCTGCATTCAAAATGTCATGCTCGTTGAATCTCTTGGCTATAACTTACTTTCAGTATATAGACTTGCTGATTTCGGTTTCAATGTCCTATTTACTGAAGTAGATTGTCAAGTGTTTCGTCGAGACAATCATAAAATGGTCTTTACCGTATAATGAGAGGTGATCTTTACATTGTTGATTTCTCTCAAAAGGCACAACCTAAAACTTGCTTCATTGCTAAATCCTCAAAAGGTTGGTTATGGCATAGACGACTAGGTCACGTTGGCATGAGAAATCTTGACAAGCTTATTAAAGGAAATCATATCCTCGGAGTTAACGATGTCATATTTGATAAGGATAGACTGTGCAGTGCTTGTCAAGCAGGTAAATAGGTTGGAGGAAGGCATCCCGTGAAGAACATCATGACCACAAGGAGGCCACTCGAGCTACTTCATATGGACCTTTTTGGTCCCAACGCCTACAAAAGCCTCGGTGGAAATTCTTTTGGTCTAGTTATAGTTGATGATTTTTCAAGATTTACGTGGGTGTTCTTTCTCGATGATAAATCGCAGGTCCAAAAGATCTTCAAAAACTTCGCTAGGAAGGCCCAAGATCAGTTTGAAGTGAAGATCAAGAAGGTTCACAGCGACAACGGAACGGAGTTCAAGAACGCACATGTGGACACCTTTCTTGACGAAGAAGGGATTTCACACGAAGTTCTCGACTACGTACACACCTCAACAAAATGGAGTTGTTGAGAGGAAGAACCGGACGCTCATCGAAATGGCGAGAACGATGCTTGATGAGTACAAGATGTCGAAGCACTTTTGGGCAGAAGCGGTTGAGACAGCTTGTCAACCAACAAATCGCTTGTATCTTCACAAGCTACTCGGCAAGACTAAGATACGAGCTCCTCACCAAGAACAAACCCCAAGTTGGATACTTTCGAGTATTCGTCTCAAAGTGCTACATTCTTGATAAGCATCGTTGTTCAAAATTTGCTCCTAAGTCTCATGAAGGTTTCCTACTAGGTTATGGCTCAAACTCTCACACTTACCGTGTCTACAACAATTTCACCCGAAAGGTTGAAGAGACGGTAGATGTGAAGTTTGATGAATCTAACGGCTCGCAAGTAGAGCAATTGCCAATTGATGTAGGAGACAAAGACCCTTCTAAGCAATCCAAGACTTGTCTATTGGCAAGGTCCGTCCAACGGAGGTGAAGGAGAGTACCTCGTCATCCAAGTGGAAGCTTCTACATCACGACAAGGTGAACCGAGAGTTGATACGGAAGCATCCACAAGTGGAACACACCAAGATGAAGAAAATGAGGAAGAACATCACGAGCGTCAACAACCTCCTTCTCCACCTCGACAAGAAAATGACAACGCCTAACAATGAAGAAGATCAAGAAGAAGAAGAAGAAGAAGAACAAGATGAAGAAGATGTTCAACCGAGACCCAAGCAAAAGCTTTCACGAGTTCGAGCAAGAATTGCTAAAGACCATCCCGTCGAGAAAATCTACAATGATATTCAAACTGGGAGAATCACTAGCTCTAAAACTCGTTTAGCTAACTTTTGTGAAAACTATTCTTTCATCTCTAGCATTGAACCTATGAAGGTCGAAGAAGCATTGGAAAATCCAGATTGGATAAATGCTATGCATGAAGAGCTGCACAACTTTGAGAGAAACCAAGTTTGGACATTGGTTGAGAAGCCCGACAACAACCACAACATCATCGGTACCAAATGGGTGTTTCGCAACAAGCAAGATGAAGATGGACAAGTAGTTCGCAACAAAGCACGCCTCGTCGCCCAAGGCTACACACAAGTCGAAGGTATGGACTATGGTGAGACTTATGCTCCGTTGCTAGACTTGAGTCCATTCACATCTTACTTGCCTATGCTAATCACCATAATATCACCTTGTACCAAATGGACATTAAAAGTGCTTTTCTAAATGGTGAAATAGAGGAGGAAGTTTATGTTAAACAACCTCCCGCTTCATTAATCCTAAGAAACCAAATCATGTTTACAAACTTCACAAAGCCCTTTATGGTCTTAAACAAGCTCCTAGAGCATGGTATAAATGCTTGACCAAGTTTCTTCTTGAAAAAGGATTTGAAATTGGGAAAATTGATTCCACACTTTTTATTAAAAGGGTTAATGGAGAATTATTTGTATGCCAAATTTATGTTGATGATATCATATTTGGATCAAGTAACCCTCATTTTAGTGAGAAGTTTGGGAAGCTAATGTCGGAGAAGTTTGAGATGTCAATGATGAGTGAACTCAAATTCTTTCTTGGGTTGCAAATCAAGCAAACTAAGGAAGGTACTTTTGTCTCTCAAACGAAGTACACTAAGGATTTATTCAAGAAGTTCAATATGCAAGAGTGCAAAGGTATGTCCACACCCATGCCTACTAGTAGACATTTTGACTTGACCAAAGATGGTAAACCGGTTCATCAAAAGGTTTATCGCTCCATGATTGGATCACTGTTATACCTATGTGCTTCACGTCCCGATATTATGCTAAGTGTGTGCATCTGTGCAAGATATCAAGCTGCTCCTAAAGAATGTCATCTTAAGGCCGTGAAAAGGATAGTGAGATACTTAATTCATACACCAAATTTTGGCATTTGGTATCCTAAGAGGGCCTCTTTCGATCTTGTTGGCTATTCCGACTCGGACTATGCCGAGACAAGGTTGATAGAAAGTCCACTTCGGTACTTGTCAATTTCTTGGTAGATCTCTTGTGTCTTGGTCCTCCAAGAAACAAAACTTCGGTATCCTTATCTACACCGAAGCAGAGTACATTGTCACCGGGTTCATGTTGTGCTCAATTACTGTGGATGACCCAAACTCTTAAAGATTATGGGATATATGTGAAACATGTTCCATTGCTTTGTGACAATGAAAGTGCTAACAAAATTGGTCATAATCCCGTACAACATTCTCGAACTAAGCATATTGAAGTTCGTCATCACTTCATTCGAGATCATGTTGCTAAGGGTGACATTAAACTTAAGCATGTTCGCACCGAAAAGCAATTAGCGGATATATTTACTAAAGCTCTTGATGAGAAAGTGTTTTGCAGGTTGAGAGGAGAATTGAACATCATAGATGCTTCAAACTTGGAGTAGATACTCCATTGGATACATGCAAGACATGAGCTTATGACGAATCCATGATATCTCTCTTATAATGAAAATATTATATCTTGGATATATTTGCATCTTCCATGTTATCTAACCCTTGTAGGTACTTGGTTGAATCAAATTCCATGAGATTGTAATCTACTCACATCTTGAGCAATCTCTACATCACCAAGTCTCTACACTATGGTGGCTGAATACAAGGAAGCACGGAATCATTCAAACATATCCTTTGATAAACTCTTCATTGAGCTTCATGATTATCATTTTTGGATACACAAGTGCTCCTCCTTGCAAGAACTAACCCGTGTAGGTAGATGGACTCAAATTCCAAGTGGTGCTCCTAACTCTTGATGAGCTACATCAACCTTGAGCAACCCACACAAGTTCAACTACATGGTCAACACCACCAACCAAGGTATGTTATTCCATCTTAGAGAAGCTTTACTCCGAGTCATGAGCTAAAGCAACTCGACAAGATGTGAATACATCAAGATGCTTAAACGAAAAATGGTAACCCCATTTTGAGCTTAAACGATGAGTATGAGCTATGATCAAGTGATCTCACTTGACTCCTAAGTCAATATACTCTAACATAGGTGACTTTGTCGCCGACCATCTCTAGATGAAGTTCTCTCGTGTTCTTTTCTGAGTTTCTGCATTTGTCTCATGCATATTTGTTTCCCCTTTCAAAAAAACTTCATCTAGATTTCTTTCTTTTCTTTCTGTTTGCTCTGCATTTTCTGCATCCAATTCATTGCACATCATTCAGTAAATTCCTTGCAAATCTTTGTGAGATCTTACTAGTCTAGTGAGCTGAGGTGACAAGTGCTTTCTCTGAGATGAACTCGGTTTTACCGATTTTTTGCTTTCGGTCCAACCGAAGCATACAACTCGGTGCCACCGATTTCATAACAGGAAAAACAGTCTGCCACTTATTCTGTGTTTCTTCTGATCCAGCTCCACTCAATGAATCTTGTCCTCTACAAGCATCACAAATTTTATCCAGTGCTTTGTGTTGTGACTCAAGGACCATACCCGTTCACAACAAATTCCAAAAGACCCTTCTTGGAAATTGATGTCAAAGGGGGAGAGAGAGATCACATCAAAGCTTATCACTTCCAAAAGGGAGAGAGTATTAAGGGGGAGAAAGAGATCTCCAGGGGAGAGAATACTCAAGTAGAAAGTATTTCTCAAGGATACCAGATGCTTGGTGTTCAAGAGGAGAGATGCCACATGTCTTTTTGCGGGAAAGACGTGTTCATGTGTGCTTATTTGCATTAAGCTCTGTTCATTTATATCTTTCAGCTCTGATTTTCTGTTCCCTATCTTCTCCCAGTATCCCATGCTAGATTCAGGGGGAGAAAGACATCTAAGGGAAAGGAATCATTTAAATTCATTGCATATCTTTACTCTCGGGGACATGTCTAATCCAATGTGGTACTTAGTACTCACTCTCTACATGTCATCCCAGTCTTGGTATTCTTGTGGTTTCTTCTGTTTGCTCTGGCTAGTAGATGTACCTATGCTATCTAACCTTGTTTGTGCAGGTTCATTTCACCCAGAGCCAACTCAAGACTACAAGGTAAGTATATGCATCACACTCATGTGTATGAGGAATTCTTGCTGATGTACCTATTGTTTGCAAGAAGGACTCATGAGCATGAAGGTACTTTCTTTAATATTCTTTGCTCTGATGCATATGGCCAAGATACATGTAACACATTGTCTACTCTATCATGGTTATGCTCTCACATGTTTCTATATTCCACATTCACATGATTGCATACATATAGGGGAGCCTATGCTTGTTACATGTCTTTCTGAAGCTTTACTTGCTACTCTTTATATCTTTATCTAAAACTTTGATGTATGTTGTCATCAATTACCAAAAAGGGGGAGACTGAAAGCACAAGTGCTTGCTAGGTGGTTTTGGTAATTAATGTCAACATATCTCTTGTTAGACTAACACTTTTATCTAGTATGTTTCAGATAAGTTCAACAATGGAGTGGCATGGACTAAAGGTTGTGGGAACTCCTTCAAGATGCTAAGGACAAAGGATTGGCTCAAGCTTCAAGATCAAGACTCTTCATTTTACATTTTAGTGATCCAAGATCACATTGAGTCTATAGGAAAAGCCAATACTATTAAGGCGGGATGAGGTGTTGCTTAATGAGCCTCTTGCTTCATGTGCTTAGTGATATGCTCCAAAACCCTCAACTACTTTCCCACTTCCACACATATGACCTAAACCTAAAGTCAAACTCGGCCCTACCGATTCTTTCTCTCCGGTGCCACCGAGTTCAAATGTCATAGCCACTGCCACAAACCCTAGGCAAATCGGTTTCACCGATAGGGATCTCGGTCTCACCGAGATGGGATTGTAATCTCTTTGTGTATGTCCATTACCAAAATCGGTCTCACCGAGTTTGTGCAATCGGTACTATCGAGATTACAATGTAAACTCTCTGTTTCCTTTTTGTAACTTTTCGGTCTCACCGAAAGAGCAAATCGGTCCCACCGAGTTTACCTGACCAACTCTCTGGTTAGCTAATTACCAAAATCGGTCTCACCGAGATTACGTTATGCCCTAACCCTAACCATATCGGTCCTACCGAGTTGCATATCAGTCCCACCGAAAACCCTAACGGTCACTAGGTTTACTGAATCGGTCCGACCGAGTTTGTTGATTCGGTCCCACCGAGTTTGGTAAATTGTGTGTAACGGTTAGATTTTGTGTGGAGGCTATATATACCCCTCCACCTCCTCTTCATTCGTGGAGAGAGACATCGGAGAAAGCCTAAACTTCCAGCATCCTATTTCTGAGAGAGAACTACCTACTCATGTGTTGAGGCCAAGATACTTCATTCCAACCATATGAATCTTGATCTCTAGCCTTCCCCAAGTTGCTTTCCACTCAAATCTTCTTTCCACCAGATCCAAATCCTATGAGAGAGAGTTGAGTGTTGGGGAGACTATCATTTGAAGCACAAGAGCAAGGAGTTCATCATCAACACACCATTTGTTACTTCTTGGAGAGTGGTGTCTCCTAGATTGGCTAGGTGTCACTTGGGAGCCTCGGACAAGATTGTGGAGTTGAACCAAGGAGTTTGTAAGGGCAAGGAGATCGCCTACTTCGTGAAGATCTACCGCTAGTGAGGCAAGTCCTTCGTGGGCTTACGGACATGGTGGGATAGACAAGGTTGCTTATTCATGGAACCTTCGTGGGTGGAGCCCTCCGTGGACTCGCTGCAACTGCTACCCTTCGTGGGTTGAAGTCTCCATCAACGTGGATGTATGATAGCACCACCTATCGGAACCACGACAAAAACATCCGTGTCTCCAATTGTGTTTGAATTCTCCAAACCCTTCCCTTTACTTTCTTGCAAGTTGCATGCTTTACTTTCCACTGCTCACATACTCTTTGCATGCTTGCTTGCTTGTTATGTATTGAAAAAGTTAAACTTGTGCCTAAACTCCATTTAAACCAAAAGAAGTTAAAAACTGCAACTTTGGTACTTAGTGTCTAATCAACCCCCCTCTAGACACCTCTTCTCAAGATCCTACAGGTACCATGGGCATCCCCAAGCTTAGGCTCTTGCCACTCCTTGTTCCATAATCCATCAAATCTTTCACCCAAAACTTCAGAACTTCACAACACACAACTCAGCAGAAAATCTCGTGAGCTCCGTTAACGAAAGAAAACAAAAGACCACTTCAAGGTACTGTAATGAACTCATTATTTATTTATATTGGTGTTGAACCTACTGTATTCCAACTTCTATATGGTTTATAAACTATTTTACTAGCCATATATTCATCAAAATAAGCAAACAACACACAAAAACAAAATCTGTCAAAAACAGAACAGTCTGTAGTAATCTGTAACTAACGCAAACTTATGGAACTCAAAAAATTCAGAAAAAATAGGAAGACCTAGACAATTTTTTTATTGATCAGAAGAAATTGGAATAAATATTTTATCAAGTTCTGGTGATTTTTAACAATTATTTTCATGAACAGAAAGTTTCTGGAGTTTACAGCAAGATCAAATAACTATCATCCAAGAAGATCCTATAGGTTAAACTTGGCACAAACACTAATTAAAACATAAAAAGACATCTAGCGAGAGGCTAGATCAAATATTTATTCCTAAACAGAAGCAAAAAGCAAAACAAAACTAAAAATAAAATTGGGTTGCCTCCCAACAAGCGCTATCGTTTAACGCCCCTAGCTAGGCATAATAGCAAGGATAGATCTAGGTATTGCCATCTTTGGTAGTCAATTCTTCAATGAGGCATATATCATCCTTAGGAGTTTCATTCTTTTTATTAATTATCAAACTTTTAGGCACAAGATCGAAAAATTCATTTGTAACAAATGGTTCCTTAATGATAGCAAAAAGATTGGGATGAATACTTATAGATTTGAGATCCGCAGTTTCCTTACTAGAGGATTCACCCTTATTTTTAGGAACATACATAAGTTTGGAAATTTTAGTTGGAGGACTTGGAGTATTCTTTACGGAAGAAAAAGTGGTTCCCAAGTTGGTAATGATATTCTCAAGTTTATCGATTCTGGTGGAATCCTGATTTATTTTCTCATTAACTATGGGTTACTTCTCCTTAATGTTTTTCAAAGTGACTCCTACTTTAGATCCATATTGAGTGATTCGGCTGTAGATCTTTTTATCCAAATTTTCAATTATCTCTACGGTAGCAGCTTTATTTTCAATTATTGCAAGTCTTTGCATTACATGCTCCAAACTTAACATAGTTCCATTAATCATAAGAGGGGGTGAGCCAAACAAATCTATCATAGCATTATAAGAATCAAAAGTATGGCTACCCAAGAAATTCCCTCCGGTAATGGTTTCAAGGATATATCTGTACCAAGGAGTAGTGCCTACATAAAAATTGCGGAGAAGAGTGGAAGTAGATTGTTTCCTGGTAGATCTATTTTGAGCATTGCAAATCCTATACCAAGCGTCTTTTAAATTTTCTCCTTCCCTTTGCTTAAAATTAAGAACTTCATTCTCGGGAGACAACAGAGAAGATAGGGGACTAGCCATAACGACAAGCAAGCGAAAAAGAGGCGAACGGAAAAGAGAGGGCGAATAAAACGACAAGGGTGAAGTGGGGGAGAGGAAAACGAGAGGCAAATGAATAATAATGTAATGCGGGAGATAAGGGTTTATGATGGGTACTTGGTATGTTGACTTTTGCGTAGACTCCCCGGCAACGGCGCCAGAAATCCTTCTTGCTACCTCTTGAGCACTACGTTTGTTTTCCCTTGAAGAGGAAAGGGAGATGCAGTAAAGCAGCGTAAGTATTTCCCTCAGTTTTTGAGAACCAAGGTATCAATCCAGTAGGAGACCATGCACGAGTCCCTCGCACCTACACAAACAAATAAATCCTCGCAACCAACGCGATAAGGGGTTGTCAATCCCTTCACTGTCACTTATGAGAGTGAGATCTTATAGATATGATAAGATAATAGTTTTGGTATTTTTATGATAAATATGCAAAGTAAAATGAAAGGCAATAAAAATAACTAAGTGTTGGAAAATTAATACGATGGAAAATAGACCCGAGGGCCATAGGTTTCACTAGTGGCTTCTCTCAAGAGCATAAGTATTACGGTGGGTGAACAAATTATTGTTGAGCAATTGATAGAATTGAGCATAGTTATGAGAATATCTAGGTATGATCATGTATATAGGCATCACGTCCGAGACAAGTAGACCGAGTCATGCCTGCATATACTACTACTACTCCACACATCGACCGCTATCCAGCATGCATCTAGAGTATTAAGTTCATAAGAACAGAGTAATGCCTTAAGTAAGATGACATGATGTAGAGGGATAAACTCATGCAATATGATATAAACCCCATCTTGTTATCCTCGATGGCAACAATACAATACGTGCCTTGCTGCCCCTACTGACACTAGGAAAGGACACAGCAAGACTGAACCCAAAGCTAAGCACCTCTCCCATTGCAAGAAAGATCAGTCTCGTAGGCCAAACCAAACTGATAATTCGAAGAGACTTGCAAAGATAACCAAAATCATACATAAAAGAATTCAGAGGAGATTCAAATATTGTTCATAGATAAACTTGATCATAAACCCACAATTAAATGGGTCTCAACAAACACACCGCAAAAGAAGATTACATCGAATAGATCTCCACGAGAGGGGGAGAACATTGTATTGAGATCCAAAAGAGAGAAGAAGCCATCTAGCTAATAACTATGGACCCGAAGGTCTGAGGTAAACTACTCACACATCATCGGAGAGGCTATGGTGTTGATGTAGAAGCCCTGTATGATCGATGCCCCTCTTGTGGAGCTCAAAACAGGCCCAAGATGGGATCTCACGAATTACGAGAAGGTTGCGGTGGTGGAATTAGGTTTTTGGCTCCGTATCTGGTAGTTTGGGGATACGTAGGTATATATAGGAGGAAGAAGTACGTTGGTGGAGCAACGTGGGGCCCACGAGGGTGGAGGGCGTGCCTGGGGGGGAGGCGCGCCC
Organism: Aegilops bicornis; assembly: GCA_021605145.1. Lineage (NCBI taxonomy): Eukaryota > Viridiplantae > Streptophyta > Magnoliopsida > Poales > Poaceae > Aegilops > Aegilops bicornis. Next base: position 524,520,409 of record CM038670.1, on the reverse strand, counting down.
CCTACCTCGTGCCCTCCTGGTTGATGTCTTGACGTAGGGTCCAAGTCCTCTGGATCACATCCGTTCCAAAAATCACGTGCCTGAAGGTTTCGTTCCGTTTGGACTCCGTTTGATATTCTTTTTCTGCGAACTCTGAAATAGGCAAAAAAAACAACAATTCTGGGTTGGGCCTCCAGTTAATAGGTTAGTCCCAAAAATAATATAAAAGTGTGTAATAAAGCCCATTAAACATCCAAAACAGAATATAATATAGCATGGAACAATCAAAAATTATAGATACGTTGGAGACGTATCAGTCTACAAGGAACTACTCATGCATCATCGGAGAGGCACCAATGGAAGTGGTGAACCCCTCCTTGACGGGGTCTAGATTGGATCTGGTGGTTCTGGACTCTGCGGCGGCTGGATGAATATTTCGTCGACGCTTCTAGGGTTTTGGTATTTTTGGGGTATTTATAGAGCAAACAGGCGGTCCGGTGGGCACCCGAGGTGGGCACAACCCACCAGGGCGCGCCTGGGCCTCCTGGCGCCCTGGTGGGTTGTGCCCCTCTCGGGGCACCCCCCAGGTGCAACCAGGGCCCATTGCCTTCCTTCTGGCCCATAAAAAATCATCGTGGAGTTTCGTGGCATTTGGACTCCGTTTGATATTGATTTCCTGCGATGTAAAAAACATGGAAAACAACAACTGGCACTTGGCACTATGCCAATAGGTTAGTAACAAAATATGATATAAAATGACTATATAATGATTATAAAACATCCAAGATTGATAATAAAACAACATGGAACAATCAAAAAGTATAGACACGTTGGAGACGTATCACCATCCAACCGGTCTCTAGGTCGAAAACGGAAATAAAGGGGAAACATTGTACACACTGGTATGACCAGGACTAGATTTGCTATCCACACATACGAATAGGTAGCTAAAGTGAAGAAAAATGGGACCAACTCAGGGAACAAACTCTGAGTCACCACTTTATGCCCCGGTTTAGGTACATGGTGTTGGACTGCTGGTGCACCCATTGTCCCATGCCCTTATAGAAAATATTTAGTTCTTCTTAATCTAATGCCCCTGGTAAAATGAAGCCATGCCACCATTACAAGTCATGACAAGTCTAACCAATTGTTTTTGCCAGTAATTGTTTGAGACTCTGACTGTTTCCTTTGTAGCTTTTTGTGCAAACAGGATATCCATTTCACCTCATTGCTATTGCGAGCTTAATCTGCACTACACAAAACACGTCTTAAAAAAAGTGATGTTTGTGCAATTTAACTGGACTGTCACACATGAACTGTTCTTTGATTTTAATGGAACTACACAAAGGGAGATCTGTGTTCCAATCTTCATCCTCCATATTTGAACCCTAACTTCCCTTAGGTAAGAATGATATTTAATGCATGTGTTCACCTCTATTTTGCAACTTCCATGAGAAAATAATGCTATTCTTTACTAGTAGACTTGTACTCCCTTACTGATTGTCGGGGAGGCTGATCGGACCCACGGACACCTATGGGGCCGGCAGACCAGGCCCCTTGTGGTTCGGAGGGGGGCGGAGATCGCACGAAGAGCAGATCGAGGCGAGGCGAGGCACACGAGCGGTTTACCCAGCTTCGGAGCTCTCCGGAGAGATAAAACTCCTACTGCTGCTTGTCTGATTGTATTGTGTTCTTGCTAGGGAGCGATGAGAGCTACAAAACCTAGCGTGAGGGAATGTTCGAACCCCCCCCCCTACGTTGCGCACGGGCCTCCTTTTATATGCTCAAGGGGTCTCCGACAAGCGGCAACATAGAAAAGGGTACAAATGTAAAAACAGTAGTTGGTACACCTACTTGAACAGTGTACAGTGCAAAATACCTAACTCTGACGGCAAGGGACAAAAGCATTAAATGCCTGTCCTTGTCGCCTAAAGCGATTACAGAGCGCCACCGTTTGCCACGATGGCGGGCTTGTCAGCGCCGCTTATCACTGCTCTCTGCTGGCTGCACAGCCTCTTGACACGTGCGCATGGAGTGGTCCCATGGCGACACGTTGATGGGTGAGTTGGAGCGGAGATGAAGAGAGGTTGCCTTCCGCGGCAAGTGCCTTGCCGCGGCTGAATCCTTGTCGCGTTCCGGGCCTTCCCGACAAGCTCCTCTTGCCGGGGCCTTGTCTTCTGCGTGCCTTGAGTGGCCTTCCCGGCAAGCTCCTCTTGTCGGGGCTTTGTCTTCTTGGCTAAATACTTTGTTCTTGAATGGCTCTAGAGGAGCCACGGAGGATCTCGGCGGCGACCAGGCAAGCCTTGCCGCGGGGTGCTGCAACTGTCCGTGCACGAGTTCGGGATACTAGGGTACCCCTACTCTAGTACACCGACAGGAGCCCCCGGGCCTGGGCCGCACACGGTGCCGAGCGTTGTCGGGCCAGGCCCAAAAACAGTGCACGGTCACACGTGGCCTCGATCACGCCGTTACTTGCCCCGGACCCACCACGTCCCCCACTAACGGCACGCACCGAACGTGGCGTCGTGCGAGAGATCGTGGGCGCGGTCGTGGGGGGTTCTTTATTAGGAAAAGCGGGCGTCCGCCTCCCCCTCCTTATAAACAGGGGAAACAGGGGCAGGTCGTCCACCTCGCCATTGCCGTCTTGTCCTGTAAACCACCGCCGCTCTCCCCTTCTTCTCCAGTGCGAAGAGAGCAGCGCTCCGCCCCCTTTCGCCAAAAGCGCACTCACCGCCGTCGACCTCCTCCGCCGCCTCCGCCATGGCTCTGAAAGCCGACAAGGGGAAGGGCGTCAAGTCGGCCGAGGCGCAGCGGCTCGCGGCGCTGTGCAAGGAGCGGGCCATCTTCGCCCCTCAGCTCGACGCAAGGGAGCTGAGGGAGCTCTTCTATCTCTTTTGGTCGACGGAGACGCGTGCGCATCTGCGCACGAAGGTACTCCCCGCCTCTGCTTCTGATTTGGCCCCAACTGGGTATCCTTTCTTTGCCCTTTTCTTCTATTGCGGGCTCTGCCCGCCCTTTTCCGAGTTCTTCTGCGATATCATGAACACATATGGCCTCCGCCTCCTTGATTTTACTCCCAACGTTGTCTTGACCATGGCAGTTTTCGCACACCTTTGCGACAACTACGTCGGAGTCCACCCAAATGTGGCACTCTTCCGCCATTTCTTCGTGCCTCGCATCGAGAGAGGAGAGCCGCTTGCCGGAGGGATAGCTTGGGTCTCCAGGATCGGCAAGAAAGAAGCCTATCTGGAAGGAGAGTTCCGTAACAAGTGGGAGGAGTGGAGAGCCAACTGGTGTTGGACCGTAGAGGAGAACCCGCAGCCCTTTACTACCGTGCGCCGAACCCCAATAGTGCGCGGCAACGATTGGAGCAACTTGGCGCCGGAGGATGCTAGGTTGAAGATAGCTGTGACCCGGATTTTGCGCCTCAGGCTTGCCGGACTAATCAGAGGCGCAGCTTGGCGCAGAACTTCCTTCGCCGCCGCCGCTTCCCTTGCAGGAGAGGAGGAGGCCTGCTTGGGTGTTCCAAAATGCGGCAGACATCATGAGGCTGCGCCCGGGTCTGAATTGGAATTTCACCGTCTTGGAGCTGGATGCGATGTTGCTAGAGCTGTTCAAGAACGACCCCGATCACCCCGAGTGGTTTAGGTTGCCGAGGGGGGTCGTCCCATTGTGCAACAACTCAGCACTCGACCGCATCCGCGCTATGATGCCGTTGTGCGATTCCCATGGGATCGTTCCAACCTGGCAAGAGCCTTCCGAAGAGATCGTGCAGCAGTTCTTCGACACTTTGGAAGAAGTGCAGATCCGCTCCGACGAGCAGAAGAGGCTCACCCGCGACACCACCGACGAGGAGATGGTGCGCATTGCCACCAGGGTGGAGGAGGCTGCAGCAGCTGCTGCCGCTGGCGTCTTCGGGTACACCGTGGAGGAGGCGGATGCAGCCGAGGCGGCAAGCCTTTCCGAGCGAAAGGAGTTCGCCGGCGAGGAAGAGGTTATCGCACCCGAGGCTGAGTCGAGCGGACCAGCCGAGGGCGCTTCTTCTCCACCTCCCAGCGACTTGCCGCCAACGGAGCCCCCGGCTCCGCCGAAGAGGCGTCTCCGCAAGGCCGGACACGAGACAGGACGGCAGACGGGCCCACAGCCAGAAGCGGCCACATGACGCGCTCTACCGCGGCAAGCGATGTTGCCGCGGGAGCACCCCGCACCGCTGCGACAACTGGGGCGGGATCTTCCCAGGCCACCGCCGACGCCTCCGCCAAGCGGCCTAGAGAGCCCACCCCTCTGCCTCGTCGCATCGGAGGCGAGCCGGAGTTTGACTTCTCGCTCAGCTCGAGGAGGAGGAAGAAGAGTAAGCTTTACTTTTGTGCTTGTATTTCTTCAATTTTGTTGCTTTATCTTGAATCTGACTTGCTTCGTTCTGAACTTTTTCCTTTTCAGGACGCTAGCCCAGAGAGCGTCAAAGAGGGCCAAGACCCCGGTGGTCGTCGTTGAGGACGACTCACCTGTGGCAACAGGAGGCGCATCTGAGACCCCCTTGCCGGATCCGGCAACCCTTCCTCAGAGCAGCCCCCAGCACAGCCCCCAGGGTAAGTATGCAGTTTTCTCCTTACTGTTGGGTGTGCATGGGTGCTTCTCCTTCATTGGTATCTGACTGCTTGTTTGTGTAGGAGCAGAGCAGCCTCATCAGGAGGGCTCGGCAGCCGCCCCCGAAATCCTGTCTGCTGCGACTACGCCGCCAAGGGAGGATTTTCCGGCAAGGGAGCGTCCTCCGACAAGGGAGGCTACTCCGGCAAGGGAGGCTACCCCGGCAAGGGACAGCGCCAGTGATCCTCCAGTGGTCGAGACCATGGCTGCAGATCCCATTGCAGGTAATCCCTTTACGCGAAAATTTCCCTTGGGCTTGTTTTCTTCTGCTTTTATTTGAATGTTTGCTTGACTGTCCTCTCTTCGTCTGATGCAGAGCCGATGGAGGTCGAGGTCGCCGGTGAGGAGGAAGTGCGCGGCAACACCGACGAAGCCGCCGTCGTGGAAGAAGAGGCCGTCGTGGAGGAAGAGGCCGTCGTGGACGAGCCTGTCGGCGAGGAGGCCACCGAGGCTGCCGACACAGAAGCCAGCGAGGGGTCGGGCGATCGCACTGACGGCCCTGAGGCTGCAGGAGCGCCCGGTGCTACACCGACCGCCGACTCCCCTGCCGCTGCTGCAGCGTCAGGCTCCGAGGGGCCCCAGCCCGGCGCCTACTTGAAGGCCGGTGATGGCGTCTTTATCAAACTCCCCTGGGAGTCGAGATCCAGGGCGCCGGTCGAAGGAGAGACCTTCGATGGCAAGCTACTTGCCTCTGCTGGGCTGACGCTGGTAGACGCGCCAAGCAGCAGCAGCGGCGAGTCCGAGGAGGAGCAGCTGTTGAAGAAGCTGCTGTCGCTCTACCACGCCCGGCAAGCCAAGTTGGAGTCTCGGGAAGCACTTGTCGCGAGGGCGGGAGCGGACATGGAGAAGCACGCAGAAGAGCTCCGGAGCGCCAACCAAGAAACTCTACGGAACGTAGCAGAAGCTTGAGCAACTTACTTGCGAGAGCGCACGGCCTTCATCCTTGAGAAGGCCGCAATGAGGAGGAGCAGCTGACTAGCCGAGAAGCTCTCCGCGCAGGAAAGCGAGCTGGCGCAGCGGAAGGTCAACCTGGACAGCCATGAGGAAGAGCTTGTCGCGCGCGAGGAGTCACTTGGCGGGGCGCTTAAGGAAGCGAAGGATGCTGCCGCAGCCGCCGAGGCCGCCAAGGAAGAGTTGAAGGCGAAGGTGGCACAGCTGGAGGCCAGCCTCAAGAAGAGCGGCGAGGAGCTTGCCGCGCTCAAGCACGAGCGCGAGAAGGACGCCTACACTCTTGGCGAGTTGCAGGGCCGTCTCGCTGATAGGGGCAAGGAGCTCGACGCCGCCAAGGATTCCAAGGCGGATCTTGAGCTGAAGCTGACCACTCTGACGCAGACGCTGGACGGCGCCAGAGAGCGGGAGGTGGGCTTGTTGGAGACGATCAAGGCCAAGGAGGAGCTGTTGGCGAATCGCCGCCGACACCAGGCGCCTTGAGGGAGAGTGTGGAGCATTGGACCGAAGGTCTTGTGGATACCGCCGACATCCACAACGAGCTAATGGAGCCGGGATGGCAGACCTTGCATACTCCTCCGATGAGCATCTCCAACCCAGCGCCAAGCTCAGCTTATTCTTCAAGGGCGTGGTGACGGGCCTCCGGCGACTCCGGGAAGAGGTCCCAAAGCAGCTGGCCGAGGAGTCGCGCCAGATCTGTGCCGGCGCCCTCGAGAAGTGTTGATGAAGGTGGCCTTCCGCAATCCAGGCCTCAACCTCAACGGCATCCTCAGATCCTTGCCGCTAGATGCCAACGTGGAGGATCTCAAGGCCCTTGTCGCACCCATTGTGGACAAGGTGAACAAGATCAAGCGTATTGACGGCGACCGCGTAGACTAGGCCGCCAATTTTACCTTTCCCTTGTCGCTGCTGATCATATTTAGAACACTTTGTTAGATTAGCGACAAGTTATTTTGTAATATACTCTATCTTAGGCAATCATTGCAATGTTATTTCCTTTACTAGACTCCTTCCTTTGTACGTTTCTGCCCTACGCATTTAGGGAACTTGTCGGTGCAGGCACCTTTGCCGCTGAGCTGAGTCGGAACATCAAGACTTCTTTGGCGATGCCGCCTCTGACAAGCAACCTTGTCGCGACTAGCTGCAGCCCACTTAAGTTGTTGAGCGGACTCGAAACAAAGTAAGGGCGCGACTAGCCTGCGAGTTGGTTCCTCTGCGCACAGGTTTTCCATACAAAGTACTATTGTTCGAGGAAGAAAACTTAAAAATTTAAAAACTGATTGCTCAAACTTTGGCAACTTAGCTTTTCTGTCGTTTGCTCCCTGATAAGGCGAAACTTCCTCGAGCAACGCTTGGTCCATAGATATAGTATTATCTTCTCCTTCCCCCCTGGTTAACTTGTGTGCGAGGGAACCTTTCCTTTCTTGAGAAAGAGAAAGAAGAGAAAATAAAGTCATGGAGCCTAGTGGCTCGATGTTGCTTACCGGGTGTGGGTGCTGCACAAAGTGTTAGTCAAAACATGCAATAAAATGATGAAAGCATGAATTTGACAAGTTGTGCACAACACATGAGCTTTACTGATGCACGGGGTCTGCACCCGGCTTTGTACAAAGGATTACATGCAACATCGGCAAGACTTGTATAAAGGTGGTTGCGGAACAGGTTCCGGCAACCGCGCCTCTGAGTAAAACTGACGACGATGCTCAATATTCCAGGAGTTTCTCACCAGAATGCCATCTTCGGTCTCAAGGCGGACAGCGCCGGGCCTAGTGACTCGTTTCACCCGATAAGGGCCTTCCCACTTTGGCGTCAACTTGTTTGAATTCTTGGCGGACTGAACGCGCCGAAGAACAAGGTCGCCTTCCTCGAGGCTTCGGCACTAACTTTGCGGCTATGGTAGCGACGCAAAGCTTGCCGGTAACGAGCAGCTCGCATACGGCTCAAGACGATCTTCCTCAAGGAGCAGTAGCGTCATCTTGTCGCAGCTGCTCTTGCTCAAGCTCATCATAAGCGAGCACTCGAGGCGATCTCTCAGATACGAAGTTCCGTGGGGAGAACTGCCTCTGCTCCATAGACTAGAGCGAAAGGTGTCCGGCGGTGGCTCGATTTGGCGTCGTCTGATCGACCAAAGAACCACCGCAGCTCCTCAATCCAGCTTTCTTCCGCACTTGTGCAGCCTCGTCGAAAGTTCTGGTCTTGAGCCCGCGCAACACTTCAGCATTTGCCCGCTCGCTTGACCGTTGCTTCTCGGGTGAGCAATGTAAGCAAAGCACCTTGGCGCCAAGATCTTGGACGTCTTGCATGAAGGTGCGACTCAGAATTGTGTGCCGTTGTCGGTGATGATCCTGTTAGGGATTCCGAAACGGCAAACAATCGACCTGAAGAACTTGACTGCTAACTGTGCCGTCACCTTCCTCACTGCTTCCACTTCCAGCCACTTTGTGAACTTGTCGATAGCAACGTACAAGTAATCAAAGCCCCCGACAGCTCGGGGGAAGGGGCCGAGAATGTCGAGCCCCCAGATCGAAAATGGCCAGGATAAAGGGATCGTCTGGAGAGCTTGAGCTGGCTGGTGTATCTGCTTGGAATGGAACTGGCACGCTTCACACTTGGTTACTTGTGCAGTTGCATCCTGGAGGGCTGTCGGCCAGAAGAAGCCTTGCCGGAAAGCTTTGCCGGCAAGTGCTCTTGCGCCAATGTGGTGACCACATATGCCTCCATGTATCTCTGCCAACAGCTTTTGTCCATCTTCCCGGGGAATACACTTCAATTTCACACCGTTGAGCCTTCTTCTGTACAGTATGTTGTCAACAAACGGATACATACTCGACTGCCGGGCTACTCTTTCCGCTTCTTCTTGCTCTTCGGGAAGTTCTCCTGTCTGAAGGAAAAGGACAATCTGCTGCGCCCATGCTGGAGCTTGCGGCTCGACAACAAGGACTAAAGGCACATCTGCTGCTGCGGGAACATCAGCTTCCGTGGCAAGAACCTGCGGCTCAGCCGGAGCTTGATGCACCCCGGCAAGCTTGCCGGAGCAAGACTTGTCGGGAGCGTCTGCTTCAACGAAACAAACCCTGAAGCTTGTCGGAGCAGACTGCCCCTCAGCTCTGTTGGTGTCGATCTTGGGGACCTTCTTGGCGGCGGCTTCAGGAAGCTCTGCCGGAAAGTAGTCACCAGAGATCAACTTCCTCTTCTTGTCCTGTCCAGCTTGATGGTGTTATTCTTTGTCGGTTGAGTTAGCTTGAGCACAAAAATCCCCTGGTTCCACAGTGCAACTTAAGTGCAGCGCTTTGACAGAACCATCAGCAATATCATTCTGAGCTCTTGGAACATGTTCCATTTGCAGGCCGTCAAAGTTCTCCACTAGCTTCCTCACTTCATCGACGTAGGCTTCCATCAATGGACTCTGGTAATCTTTGTTTACTTGGCGGACGACCAGCTGTGAGTCACCCCTGACAATAAGCTTCTTGATCCCCAGGTCCACTGCGATCCTGAGACCGGCAAGCAAACCTTCATACTCTGCAGTATTGTTTGTTGCTTTATCCTTGGGAAAGTGCATCCGACTACGACTTGAGGTGCTCTCCGTGGGTGCGATAAGCAAGACGCCAAAGACCGGCGCCTTGCAGCGAGAAGGCAGCATCAAAGTACATCAGCCACTCTTTGCTTGCTTCCTTGACGGGAATGCTCGTCTCTGGAATTTCTTCATCTGGTGTTGGCGTCCATTCTGCTATGAATTCTGCCAATGCTCTGCTTTGGATAGTTGAAGTGCTTTCAAACTTGAGGCCAAAGCTTGACAGTTCCAGAGCCCACTCGACAATCCTGCCTGTCGCTTCTGGATTCTGCAGTATCCTCTTCAGCGGAAAGCGAGTGACGACTGTTATCTCATGTGCTTGGAAGCGCGCGCCGCAGCTTTCTCGAGGCCATGAGAAGGCCGAAAAGCAATTTCTGCACACCAGAGTGCCTTGACCTAGCCCCCTGCAAGAGGGAACTGACAAAGTAAACTGGGCGCTGCACCATCCTTTTCTGTATCTGCCCTTGCGTCTGCGTAGATCCGTCCTTGTCGGGACCAGAGCTTGCCGGCGAAGCCCCTTGCTTGTCGCTGGATGTGTCTGCCGTGGTTGCTAGCTCGTCATCCGCCTCCCGCTCCGCCACTAACGCAGCACTAACCACTTGATTGGTTGCCGCTATATATAGAAGCAACTTCTCTTGTGGCATAGGTGCGACAAGTGTTGGAGTGGAGGACAGGTACCTCTTTAAGTCCTGCAGCGCAGCCTCCGCCTCGGGAGTCCATTTCATTGGACCTGCCTTTTTCAAAATCTTGAAAAATGGCAGGGGCGCTCAAGCAGATCTAGAGATAAACCTCGAGAGCAGCTACACAACCGGCAAGCCTTCAGACATCCTTGACGCGCTTTGGGTGCTTCAATCTGCTCAATGGCCTTGATCTTGTCGGGATTGGCTTCAACTTCCCCATTGAGACATTTAAGAACCCGAGAAGCTTGCGGAAGGGACTCCAAACACGCACTTCTCGGGGTTGAGCTTGAGGTTGATCTTGCGCAGATTTGCAAAGGTCTCGTCTAAATCTTGAGCCAGAGTTGCTTTGTCCTTGCTCTTGACCACTATGTCATCCATGTAGGCTTCTACATTTCTGTGCATTTGCGGCTCAAAAGCGTCATGGGCTACTCTTGCAAACGTTGAACCAACATTCTTCAAACCAAAAGGCATCCGTATGAAACAGTACGTGCCACATGGAGTAATGAATGCGGTCTTCTCCTCATCTTCTTCTGCCATGAAGATCTGATGATATCCTGAATATGCATCAAGAAACGAAAGCAAATCACATCCAGCCGTGGAGTCAACAATTTGGTCGATGCGCGGCAAGGGAAATGGATCTTTGGGACAAGCTTTATTAACATCCGTGAAGTCAATACAAAGTCTCCATTTTCCATTTGCCTTGCGCACGACTACAGGATTGGCCAACCACGTAGGATGGAGCACTCCTCTGACAAGGCCTGCTGCTTCCAGTTTCTTGATCTCTTCTGTGATGAATTCTTGGCGCTCCACTGCCTGTTTCCTTACTTTCTGCTTGACGGGCCGCGCGTGAGAACAAACGGCCAGGCGGTGCTCAATCACTTTCCTGGGAACACCGGGGATGTCAGACGGTTGCCATGCGAACACGTCGACATTCGCCCGTAGGAAAGCGACGAGCGCGCCTTCCTATTTGGGGTCGAGAGAGGCACTGATGGTGAAGGTACCACCAGCGCCGTCCTCCTTGGCGGACACCTTCTTGGTCTTTGGCGGAGCAGCCATCGTCTTCTTGCAGGGGGGCGGAGATCGCACGAAGAGCGGATCGAGGCGAGGCACACGAGCGGTTTACCCAGCTTCGGAGCTCTCCGGAGAGATAAAACTCCTACTGCTGCTTGTCTGATTGTATTGTGTTCTTGCTAGGGAGGGATGAGAGCTACAAAACCTAGCGTGAGGGAATGTTCGAACCCCCCCCCCCCTACGTTGCGCACGGGCCTCCTTTTAGATGCTCAAGGGGCCTCCGACAAGCGGCAACATAGAAAAGGGTACAAATGTAAAAACAGTAGTTGGTACACCTACTTGAACAAAGGTATGCGAGTGCAAAATACCTAACTCGACGGCAAGGGACAAAAGCATTAAATGCCTGTCCTTGTCGTCTAAACAAAGGCAACAGAGCGCCACCGTTTGCCATGATGGCGGGCTTGTCGGCGCCGCTTATCGCTGCTCTCCGCTGGCTGCAGACCTCTTGACACGTCTTGCATGGAGTGGTCCCATGGCGACACGTTGATGGGTGAGCTGGAGCGGAGATGAAGAGGTTACTGCCGCGGCAAGTGCCTTGCCGCGGCTGAATCCTGTCGGCGTTCCGAGCCTTCCCGACAAGCTCCTCTTGCCGGGGCCTTGTCTTCTGCGTGCCTTGAGTGGCCTTCCCGGCAAGCTCCTCTTGCCGGGGCTTTGTCTTCTTGGCTAAATACTTTGTTCTTGAATGGCTCTAGAGGAGCCACGGAGGATCTGTCGGGGAGGCTGATCGGACCCACGGACACCTATGGGGCCGGCGGACCAGGCCCCTTGTGGTTCGGAGGGGGGCAGAGATCGCACGAAGAGCGGATCGAGGCGAGGAACACGAGCGGTTTACCCAGCTTCGGAGCTCTCCGGAGAGATAAAACTCCTACTGCTGCTTGTCTGATTGTATTGTGTTCTTGTTAGGGAGCGATGAGAGCTACAAAACCTAGCGTGAGGGAATGTTCGACCCCCCCCCCTACATTGCGCACGGGCCTCCTTTTATATGCTCAAGGGGTCTCCGACAAGCGGCAACATAGAAAAGGGTACAAATGTAAAAACAGTAGTTGGTACACCTACTTGAACAGTGTACAGTGCAAAATACCTAACTCTGACGGCAAGGGACAAAAGCATTAAATGCCTGTACTTTACGTCTAAACAGTGCAACAGAGCGCCACCGTTTGCCACGATGGCTGGCTAGTCAGCGCCGCTTATCGCTGCTCTCCGGCTGCACAGCCTCTTGACACGCGGCGCATGGGTGGTCCCATGGCGACACGTTGATGGGTGAGCTGGAGCGGAGATGAAGAGAGGTTGCCTGCCGCGGCAAGTGCCTTGCCGCGGCTGAATCCTTGTCGCGTCGGAGGCTTGTCGCGTTCCGAGCCTTCCCGACAAGCTCCTCTTGCCGGGGCCTTGTCTTCTGCATGCCTTGAGTGGCCTTCCCGGCAAGCTCCTCTTGCCGGGGCTTTGTCTTCTTGGCTAAATACTTTGTTCTTGAATGGCTCTAGAGGAGCCACGGAGGATCTCGGCGGCGACCAGGCAAGCCTTGCCGCGGGGTGCTGCAACTGTCCGTGCACGAGTTCGGGATACTAGGGTACCCCTACTCTAGTACACCGACACTGATAAAAACCAAATCTGACATTGAAGGCCAATCATGTACTTGGTTTCGCCAATTGGTGTGGATAAAGACAAACAGAGCAAGAAGAGAAAGACACAGAAGAAGAAGAAGAAGAAATGAAGAAGGATCACACACTGGTACCGTCCGATGTTATCCTGACATCTTGCTAGTGGTATTGTATTGCTGTGTTGCTACTAGCATTAATTTACTTGAAGAAATGCACTTGTAGTACGTAGCAGAGTAGTACTTGGCTTGAAGACACATCATACTAATTAACTGGATTCTGGATGCATGTGTGACCCAGTCCTACATGATCAACAATGCCAAGGTGATGTTCCTGCAGCCGAGGCCTCAGCAGAGGCCATTCAAGGGCTCCGGCAACGCCTGCCTCGCATGTCACACGATCCTCCAGGAGCCCTTCCACTTTTGCTGCCTCTCCTACAAAGTCATTAATCAATTAGGAGTACTTAAGCAACACTAATTAATCGTTGCCTAATTGTCCTATCAGAGTTAAACAAATCTTTAGTAGCACCCCATGTTGAATCATGTACGTGTGTGTGTGTGTGTGTCTGGGCAGGTGGACCATGTGGTGGAGCAGGGAGGGGATCTTGGTAGTGTCATGAGATAGTAATGCTATTTTTTGCATGTCAATTTATTGCCACTGGTTCAATGATCCAATGTTTTGCTATTGTATTGTCATCATGATTTGATGCTACTGTTAAAGTAATATGCTATTGTCTTTTTATCCTTCCTCGCTAAGCTAATGAATGTTTCACCTTGTTCCTACTTATGCAAACAGGGATCATGTTGTGTAAATCATACATTTTAGTGGAATGCACAAGAGGATACAATGAACTGTATCCCAACAAGTGCTTTAACTCTGTTGGAAGTTCTCAATAATCTCTCGATATAATCTCACCACTAGTAAACAAGAGTGATGTTAGCCGTACATTGGAAGTGCACAAAAAATACTATTGAATGATTCCAGTCAATGCTTATCTTCTCATCTCGGACTACTTGAATAAGCTTCCTTGCTCAAGTTGGTACCGACCTAAGTCCTTCGTCCAGATTAGTGTGTTGTCATCTCTATTTGTATCATGCTACTGTTTTGCTACTGTCATGAGAAAGTCGTTTATACATGCAATGCTTTGAATGTTGAGCTAATTTGTCGGGCCCATGGGACTGGGGGTACCCAGGCCCGTCTGCCCTGCGACCCGTCGCATGGTGTCATCAGAAGGCCCAGCATGGCCCAACATCAAGACTTCACAAGCAAGATCCTCGCGAGGGCCCCCGCCCCCAGAGGTGAGCATCGGCAAGGATCATCAAGAGATCCCTAAGGCCTCTCGTGGGGTGGTCTTCCGAAGCTGCCTCTCGAGGCCCCTCGCGGGGCGGACATCTCTAGACTCGCCACCCCACCTCCCGCTACACATGGGTGACGCGAGCCACGGCGAGCGGAGCCAGAAGGGTGCCAGCGGGCACAGACAAGGACACTTTCCTATTTTGTGCTAAGGGAACAAGGATGGCACGCGGGTTCCCGAAGCAATTCCCAAAGGTTGCCACTCTGGTGCTAGAAGACCAGGACCGCGGGCTTGCCAAGACAGAGGTCATCGCTGAACCCACCGACGTGTCATGCCCAGAAGCTTTAGCAGGCGGAGACTGCTTTTGCTAGGATAAGATGTACTCCTGTCCCCCTTTCAAAATTGGTCATTCTGGTATCCCTTCCCGCCTAGAGTTTTCCGGGGAAGAGGACGAAGGCCAATATAAGTATAGGCTAGTCTCCACCATAGAGAGAGGTCGAATCCTGAGCCCTCCCGAGGGAGTTCCTCCTTATACTCATATCCATCCTCCCTCGCAAGGCAATTCACCACAAAGCAGGAGTAGGGTCTTACACTGCAGGGTGGCCCGAACCTAGGTAAAACACCGTGCTGTGTCTTCCTTTCCTCTCGCTCGAGCACACCGGAGCATCGTCATGAGGCAGTGAGCAGCAAGGCATAGCTTAGTGTAGTCCCTCGCGCACACCCCAGAGTTCGAACCTTTCCTTGGGTTCCCGGAGCCCTGATTCCGACATTTGGTGCACCAGGTAGGGGTGTGCCGAAATTCTTCTACTTCACTCCCACTGGTACGCGTAGGTCCTATACAAACGGTTTTTAACCCCTTTCCGTGATGGCATTTAGAACCGTCGCCAAGTGAGTGTGGGCGATAGGGGGGTCCTTCTCACACGACCCATAAACTGTCAGGGATAGGGCCCCTACAGTACTCCTACTCGTTTCTGCTTGCATTGCCATCGCAGTCGGTATTCTGTGGTGCTACGTTTATGATGCGCGGACCACCACAAACGGTTCACTATTATAGAATGTGTATGATGCGTGGCCCATCACAAACGGTTCACTATTAAGAAGATTAGCTAATCATCGTACGAATGTCGGACAGGATTACGAAATGTCGGACCGTCGTAACATCCCGTACACGACAACTATAGCACACACTATTCTGTGGTGCAACGTTTACGATGCATACTTCATCAGAAACAGTTCATGGTTGTGAATCGTGTACGACAAGGCAACTAACACAAACATTTAGTTTGCCCGCACCGTTTGTGATATTGTCTGACATCGCACACGCTTTGCAAACGGCAACTGTGTGCATGCTTGCACACGTTTCCTCTCTGTGAACTGCCTCGGATTATGGTGCATATCGCAAACGTTTGTGTTTTACCAACCGTGTGTGCCGTAACAACCTAGAGAGCGTAATTTCACTGTAATTCAATTGCTGCTTTTCCAAATTGTACCGGATTAGGATTTGAATTTGAATTTGAATGTATGCTACAACTTTATTTATATCCATTAGGTTCAAAAACCAATGCATTATTCGATTCATAGGAACACATGTTTAAGAATTACAAAAGAACCAAATAAAGAATGATGGAACCACGGTTGTATATTTGTACTATTAAAGACGGTAAAGAAAGAGGCAAAATATATTTTGGTTGCTGAACAAGGTGAAGCGGAATGCCCATATTGTGCCCTCCTCCATGCAGAAGGCACGCACAACTCTAGTCCAACCCCTTGTGATGGCCGACCGCCCATCCTTCACGGTATTCATGAAGATATCTAGATAATCATCGTCTTCTGGTAGAATACTTTAACCTTTGCATGCCCACCAATCATGTAGTTTGAGAGGTAATCTTGTGTAAACTGCTTTGGCAACCACTGCAAAGGAAAAAGATTCAGACATTTTCATCTAACACAACTCATTATGGGTAGTAAAAAGAAGGCTGCAGAGTTCTTACTTACCATCCTGCAGTTTGTTGTTGTCTTGGATATAGTGTAAACAAATAGTTTAATTGTCATCTTTGGACCCATTTTACTAACAATCTTTATCAGCTTCCTCACTTGATGTTGGTTCATCGATATCTCATTGCCCCATACGAAGAAAGGGTCGAAGCGCGGATCTTTACCAATGACATATGTACCTAAAAGCAACAAGTTAATATTAGAAGCTAAACAGGAATTGCACAATGATGTAGTACAACACTCTTTTATAATATGTCTATATGCATCCGTATGTGGTAGTCCATTTGAAATCTCTAAAAAGACAAATATTTAGGAACAGAGGGAGTATCTTATAACATCCAATATACTCACATATTAGCTGAATTAACATCTTATATTATGGGCCGGAAGGAGTTTAGTGTATTCTTACAAATTATTGGCTGATTAACTGCTGCTGTATCCATGGGTTACAGTTAGTTTGAGCTAGTTCGGGCTCAAATATCCCTAAAGTATATCTAAACATGAGGGCTAGTTTGCGCTAGTTGCATCTATAACCCACCCCAAAAAACTATCCAACCCAAGAGGTGCAAATTGGAGCTAGTTCTCCAAGTGCATTTATTGTCAATCTAACCCTGCCATCCAAACAACTCTTTGGATGGAGTTAGTAGGGTTAGTCATGAGCTAGAAACTAACTCTAACCTCTAGCTAAGTTGAGTATCCAAACAGGGTTGTGTTGTTGTTGTTGCTGCTACTCTTCTACGTATATCTAGACATCATTAGAACATTAATGTAACACTCTTCCTTGTTGCTATGTAGCCTAGGATTGCATATTTAGACATTAAGTATAGTGCATGTTGCTATGTAGCCTCAGATATATTACATGTGGCCCTAGTTAAGCTAACGATAAATGGGTTGTAGATATATTCAGTTAAAAGTCTGATTCACCGATTAGTCCCTTATCAGCCGCCGGCCTATATGGTACCGACTACCGATATCACGAGCAGTGGCGAGATATAAGCCATGGGATGAAACTACCCTCGATGAAAAATAGCAGTCATTCCTAAAATTGTCCTGTGTAGGTACATCGAGAAGCATGTTAAGCACAACAGGCTAAACATCAACCAAAATTATCCATGGCAGACAAAATAATCTCCAAAAGATAGCTTCAGTGTGCAGGTTTAAGCATGCTAGTAAAGCAAAACAAGTGGAAAGGTGTGCTAACTATAACAGGACTAACATTTAACAACAAGCAAACGTAGTCATTCAAGCCGGTCTAAGTACATTGGTTATTGTTAAATAAAAATGGAAAGGCGTGTTCATTACCTGCTGGAATATCTGGATCATCAGAAATGCCAAAGTGTTCAGAAGTGAGAGGGCAAGTTTCAATAAATGGAGATGTGCTTTCAGGCATGATATTAGCCTAATGTAGCACATAATTAAATCTGCTTACAAGGATGACTTGCTTAAATGGATCTCTTTCCTCCCCCCTTAAGCTAGTTTTTGTAAGCTTTCCTTCTTTTCTTTTGTTTTCTGGTTACTCCTTGTAATCAACCTGTTGTAATTGTTCTTTATTTTAATAAAGTTTTGATCTGCTGTGGGGGTTTTGCCCCATAGTTCCCAGTCAAAAAAATTGAACTACACAGTTCATACTTGCACATATAGAACATCACGTTGTGAATAACTGAAATAAACAAGGCATACTACGAACAACCAAAGATAGCATTTGAAACTGGACATATGCTAACTACAAACAACTGAACAATCAAAAAACTTTAAAAGAGGCATATGCTAGTTATAACAAGCTTAACAACAACCAAATATATGCATTCCTATCAGTATGTTTAAAACTGGATTGATGAAATGTCTTTGACTAAATAATTGCACATATAGAGCATCACATTGTGAACAACTGAAATAAACAAGGCATACTACAAACAAGCAGATATAGCAATTAAAAGCTGGACATATTCTCACTACACTACAAAAGGGACTCGACAAAACAAATCATGGGTTTCCCCACAGCGAAGAGGCACGACAAAACAAATCATGGGTTTCCTCACTTGTCACAGATGGGCTCGTTCCCGTGGGAAGAGCACGAACCCTGGATGCGCTCCATGTTGTCGCAGATGGGCTCCTTCCCCTTGGAAGAGCGCGGCTGTAGGGTGCCCTCCCTGATGTCGCAGACGGGCGCTTTCCCCTTGGAACAACAGATGGGCTCTTTCCCCTTGGAAGAGCCGGAGAGGGTGCCCTCCTCGTGGTCGCCGTCGGTGAGATTTGACTTGGAAGCTGTGGATCCCAAGCCAGCGTCATAGAACGTGTCCTTCAGAAATAACAAAAGGGGCTCGATGGCGATGTAGAATGGCAAATTGTTGACACCGAACTAGCGGAGATCAGCGATGGGGCCATGGATGAGATCGACAACGGTTGAACCCGAGGGGTTGGGGTGGGCCACTTAACCTGTGACATAGCCCGCCTCAGGCCGTCACTGTCGATGACCTCGATGTCGTAGCCGGCAGCCGAGACAATCCCGCATACTCTAGCCCGCTGCTTGAGTGCCTGCCGCCAGTAATGGTCATTAGCTTCCTCGGCGACGACGGGCGAAGAGACCTCTATACACCTCTTTTGGCCTAGTCGCTCCTCCAGCTCCATGGGAAGCATACCCGGGCTTAGGCTGCGACGCTCTGGAGTGGGGGATGGGGATGTGGATCTGTGGGAAAGGGGGTGTTTAGCAGGCATCGTCTAAGAAACTCGGGGCGGCCTGGGTATGGGGATCGGTGGGCAAGCTACACGGGCAAACCGGCAGATGTTGACAATGGAGGCCTTGCGTCGGCGGCGGCAGCGGTGGTGGGGACCTTGCTAGGGTTTTGAGCGAGGGTGTGTGTGTGTGTGCACGCCCGAGGAGGTTTTGATGTGTGTGTGTGTGTGTTGTGTGTGTGTGGAGGGGGGGGGGTTGAGGAAAGGACGCGGGTACTGAAAATTTTACTATGTCAGAGTGAAATGCAGGGCTATTGAAAATTTTGATGATAGTGCATCGCACACGGTCCGGAGATAACAACTGTGTGTTATGAAACAGAAAAACCCTCGAGGCGGGCAGATATTTTCTAGGGATGCAGGCGAGATTGGGAACAAGAAACATCGCACACGATCCGGAGATAACAATCGTGTGTTATGAAACAGAAAAATCCTCGAGGCGGGTAGATATTTTCTAGGGATGCAGGTGGGATTGGGAACAAGAAACATCACACATGGTCCGGAGATAACAACCATGCGTTATGAAACAGAAAAACCCTCGAGGCGGGCAGATATTTTTGAGAGGGGGAGCCTCGTGGAGCCCAATG
The DNA here is from genome assembly GCA_021605145.1 of Aegilops bicornis. NCBI lineage: Eukaryota > Viridiplantae > Streptophyta > Magnoliopsida > Poales > Poaceae > Aegilops > Aegilops bicornis. Next base: position 524,501,312 of record CM038670.1, on the reverse strand, counting down.
TACTGTGCGGATGTGTGTGTGACAGGGGCACCAGCATGGCACACGGTTAGTTTGAGTGAATCGTGTCTGTTGTGTCATCTGACTTGTCTAATGTTCATAAATTTGGCAAAAAATGACGCGGGAGAGGGTCAGAACACGAACACACTTGCACGTGGACCAAATTTATGTATCAAAAGGGTGGTTTGATTTTCAAATACCAAATGTAACTTCGATGTGGCACCTCTCTCGCAAAGCGCACGGTATTGCTTGCCCCACCCCCACCCCCTCGTGTCGGCACGAAGGGAATCCTAAGCTATGAATGCATGCCCCCTCCCCCCCCCCCCCCAACCAAGGTTCACCTAGCAAAGTGCGAAGTAGCTAGCAGCCCCCCTCCTCCCTCGTGTTGGCACGAAGGGAATCCTAAACTATGAATGCATGCCCCCAACCGAGCTTCATTCACGTAGCAAAGTGCTTGAAGTAGCTAGCAGCCCCTCCCTCGTGTCGGCATGAAGGGAATCCTAAGCTATGAATGCAACCCCCCCAACCAAGGTTCACCCTAGCAAAGTGCGAAGTAGCTAGCAGCCCCCTCCCTCGTGTCGGCACGAAGGGAATCCTAAGCTATGAATGCATGCTCCCAAACCGAGGTTCACCCTAGCAAAGTGCAAAGTAGCTAGCAACCCCCTCCCTCGTGTCAGCACGAAGGGAATCCTAAGCTATGAATGCATGCCCCCCCCCCAACCGAGGTTCACCTAGCAAAGTGTGAAGTAGCTAGCAGCCCCCCCCCCCTCGTGTCGGCACGAAGGGAATCCTAAGCTATGAATGCATGCCTCCCCAACCGAGGTTCACCCAAAGCAAAGTGCGAAGTAGCTAGCAGCCCCTCGTGGTTTACATGAAGGGAATCCTAAGCTATGAATGCATGCCCCTCCCCTAACCGAGGTTCATCTAGAAAAGTGTGATGTAGCTAGCAGCCCCCCCCTCGTGTCGCCACGAAGGGAATCCTAAGCTATGAATGCATGCCCCCCTACCGAGGGGCTTCTGGCTAAGGGCGAAGTTGCACCCCCCCACACGCACGCCCGTTCAGTCGGCGGCCCGGGGAGGCATATCTCACCAAGATGGATCGTAAAAAGGACCAAGAATAATCCACCTTGGTCGTAAAATCTCTCTCTTGTTGTTGGTCAAAGTGATGGCCGTCCATGCGATCCCGAAGATGGGCTAGCTCGGCAATAATCACACAAGTAGCTAGTCCCCGAAGACAACTACTGCATGCGTGTGGCCCAAACATATATGTAAGGAGAGGTGTGTTTTTGAGTAACAATGGAACAACTTTGATGTGGCACCATGATTTCGAACTAGAAATTCCCACACCGAGTGAAGGTTAGCTAGGTTGATGATTCATATGTATGTTACACCACACTTCAAGCCAACGACGGGGATTCATGCATGCATGCATGCATCCATAGTATATGTGCTCAAACTTAAGGTCTGAATCTCACCATGACCTATACTACGATAACATGAACCAAATGAAGAACCCGCCATGGTAACCTATCTTGTTGTTGGTCAAGGTGATCATGGATGTCCACGCAGGCCCACGAATATCTAGGCTTGTCGCCAATTACCACGTGAGGGAGTGTACCGTTCGAAGGCAACCACTACATGCATATGTATGGAGGTGATGCAAGCATGCATGTTTGAATATACAACATTGATGTGGCACGTGCGTCAAAAATCGTACACTAGCTTTCCACACAGAGCGAGATCGGTTCATCATGTGCTGTTGTACTAGCCACTTCGACTCGATGGGAGGGATTCATGCATACGCATGCATGTGTGTGTGCTCAAACTGTATCATGCATGTCATCCCAGAGCAAAAATAATAATCCCCTCCTAAGTCAAATTAACCTCTCTTGTTTTCAGGAAAAAAGTAGTGATGGACCAAGCGGGCCCACAGATGGAAAGCATCGATATCGCTGATAACCGCTTAAGTGGGTGCGAGAGGACAACCACCACCGCTTTGCATGCGGGCCAAACATATATATGTTGAATACCCAAAATGCACAACTTTGATGTGCCACATGCCTCAAAAACCGTAAACCATGCACCCACACAGAGCGAGGTTCATCAAGCGTACTACATATGATGGTCCCCTTCCCCCCTCTTCACCGCATACTATATGCTCCTGCCGTAATATATGTACAACCCAAAAGAATCATCATCGATGGTGAAATTAATTAACCTCTCCTGATGTAGGTCAAAGTGATGCATGCATGCATCGACGATGGCCTCGTGGGCCGACAGATGGAAGTGTCACACGTGAATGTCCTAGTTAGGATATGCATGTGGCCCAAAAAGGTGTTGTGTGATGTTTGAATAGCCAATTTCACAATTCTGATGTGGCACGTGCCTCGGACACCAAAAAGTCCTGCACTGAGTGAGGTGTACTTGTTCACGGACGCGTACGTATAGTATATATGCTAGTCCCCTCCCACCTCTTCGACGCGTACTGTATACCACCATAACACAAACAAAAAAGATTCTACCTTGCTGGTCAAATTAACCTCACTGCTGGCTGTTCGTCAAAGTGATGGACGACGACATCGCGGGCCCACAGAAAGCGTCACACGCGAGTATCAAGTATCGTGTAGGACAACCATCGATTGCATGTGGCAAAAACATGTTTGTATGAAAGGGTTGTGTAATGTTTTAAATAACGATTTCACGACTCTGATGTGGCACCGGCCTGCCTAACAAAATGTGAAGGAAATATGCCCTAGAGGCAATAATAAAGTTATTATTTATTTCCTTATATTATGATAAATGTTTAATATTCATGCTAGAATTGTCTTAACCGGAAACATGATACATGTGTGAATACATAGACAAACAAAGTGTCACTAGTATGCCTCTACTTGACTAGCTCATTGATCAAAGATGGTTATATTTCCTAACATAGACATGAGTTGTCATTTGATAAACGGGGTCACATCATTAGGAGAATGATGTGATTGACTTGACCCACTCCGTTAGCTTAGCACTTGATCGTTTAGTATGTTGCTATTGCTTTCTTCATGACTTATACATGTTCCTATGACTATGAGATTATGCAACTCCCGAATACCTGAGGAACACTTTGTGTGCTATCAAATGTCACAACGTAACTGGGTGATTATAAAGGTGCTCTACAGGTGTCTTCGAAGGTACTTGTTGAGTTGGCATATATCGAGATTAGGATTTGTCACTCCGTTTGTCGGAGTGGTATCTCTGGGCCCACTCGGTAATGCACATCACTATAAGCCTTGCAAGCATTGTAACTAATGAGTTAGTTGTGGGATGATGTATTACGACACGAGTAAAGAGACTTACCGGTAACAAGATTGAACTAGGTATTGAGATAACGATGATCGAATCTCGGGCAAGTAACATACCGATGACAAAGGGAACAACGTATGTTGTTATGCGGTTTGACCGATAAAGATCTTCGTAGAATATGTAGGAGCCAATATGAGCATCCAGGTTCCACTATTGGTTATTGACCGGAGACGTGTCTCGGTCATGTCTACATTGTTCTCGAACGCGTAGGGTCCGCACGCTTAAAGTTAGGTGATGATCGATATTATGAGTTTTAGTGTTTTGATGTACCGAGGGTAGTTCAGAGTCCCGGATATTATCACGGACATGACGAGGAGTCTCGAAATGGTCGAGACGTAAAGATCGATATATTGGACGAGTATGTTTGGACACTAGAAGGGTTCCGGGAGGTTTCGGGCATATACCGGAGTACCGGTGTGTTACCGGAACCCCCCGAGGAGTTAATTGGGCCTCATGGGCCTTAGTGGGAGAAGAGGAGGGGCAGCCAGGGCAGCAGCGTGCCCCCTCCCCCTCTAGTCCAAATTGGACAAGGAGGGGGGGCGGCGCCCCCCTTTTTCCTTCTCTTCCTCTCTCCTTTCCTTCCCTTCTCCTACTCCTACTTGGAAGGGGGGAGTCCTACTCCCGGTGGGAGTAGGACTCCTCATGGGGCGTGCCTAGGGAGGCCGGCCTCCTCCCCCTCCTCCACTCCTTTATATACGGGGAGGGGGCACCCCTTGGAGACACAACAGTTGATCATTGATCTCTTAGCCGTGTGCGGTGCCCCCCTCCACCATAATCCACCTCGATAACATCGTAGCGGTGCTTAGGCGAAGCCCTGCGTCAGTAGCATCATCATCAATGTCATCACGCCGTCGTGCTGACAAAAATCTCCGGCGAAGCTCTGCTGGATATGAGCTCGCGGGACGTCATCGAGTTGAACGTGTGCTGAACTCGGAGGTGCTGTGCGTTCGGTACTTGGATCGGTCGGATCGTGAAGATGTATGACTACATCAACCATGGTGTGCTAATGCTTCCGCTTTTGGTCTACGAGGGTACGTGGACACACTCTCCCCTCTAGTTTCTATGCATCACCATGATCATGTCTGTGCGTAGGAATTTTTTTAAATTACTACGTTCCCCACCAGTGGCATCCGAACCTGGTTTTATGCGTAGATGTTATATGCACGAGTATAACACAAGTGAGTTGTGGGCGACACAAGTCATACTGCTTACCAGCATGTCACACTTTGGTTCGGCGATATTGTTGGATGAAGCGGCCCGGACCGACATTATGCGTGCAGCTTACGAGACTAGTTTTACCGCCGTGCTTTGCACCACGGTGACTAGCGGGTGTCAGTTTCTCCAACTTTAGTTGAATCGAGTGTGGCTACGCCCGGTCCTTGAGAAGGTTAAGACAACACTAACTTGACAAACTATCGTTGTGGTTTTGATGCTTAGGTAAGAACGGTTCTTGCTCAGCCCGTAGCAGCCACGTAAAACTTGCAACAACAAAGTAGAGGACGCTAACTTGTTTTTGCAGGGCATGTTGTGATGTGATATGGTCAATACATGATGCTAAATTTTATTAGATGATCATGTTTTGTAACCGAGTTATCGGCAACTGGCAGGAGCCATATGGTTGTCGGTTTATTGTATGCAATGCAATCGCCCTGTAATTGCTTTACTTTATCACTAAGCGGTAGCGATAGTCGTAGAAGCAATAGTTGGTGAGACGACAACGATGCTACGATGGAGATCAAGGTGTCGCGCCGGTGATGATGGTGATCATGACGGTCCTTCGGAGATGGAGATCACAAGCACAAGATGATGATGGCCATATCATATCACTTATATTGATTGCATGTGATGTTTATCTTTTATGCATCTTATTTTGCTTAGATCAACGGTAGCATTATAAGATGATCCTTCACTAAATTTCAAGGTACAAGTGTTCTCACTGAGTATGCGCTGTTGCGAAAGTTCGTCGTGCCGAGACACCACGTGATGATCGGGTGTGATAAGCTCTACCTTCACATACAACGGGTGCAAGCCAGTTTTGCACATGCAGAATACTCGGGTTAAACTTGGCCAGGCCTACCATATGCAGATATGGCCTCGGAACACTGGAGACCGAAAGGTCTAGCGTGAATCATATAGTAGATATGATCAACATAGTGATGTTCACCATTGAAAACTACTCCATCTCACGTGATGATCGGACATGGTTTAGTTGATATGGATCACATGATCACTTAGATGATTAGACGGATGTCTATCTAAGTGGGAGTTCCTTAATAATTTGATTAACTGAACTTTAATTTATCATGAACTTAGTACCTGATAGTATTTTGCATGTCTATGTTGTTGTGGATAGATGGCCCGTGTTGTTGTTCCGTTGAATTTTAATGTGTTCCTTGAGAAAGCGAAGTTCAAATATGATGGTAGCAATTACACGGACTGGGTCCGTAACTTGAGGATATCCTCATTGCTGCACAGAAGAATTACGTCCTGGAAACACCGCTAGGTGCCAAACCTGCTGCAGGAGCAACACCAGATGTTATGAACGTCTGGTAGAGCAAAGCTGATGACTACTCGATAGTTCAGTGTGCCATGCTTTACCGCTTAGAACCGGGACTTCAATGACGTTTTGAACGTCATGGAGCATATAAGATGTTCCAGGAGTTGAAGTTAATATTTCAAGCAAATGCCCGGATTGAGAGATAAGAAGTCTCCAATAAGTTCTACAGCTGCGAGATGGAGGAGAATAGTTTTGTCAGTGAGCATATACTCAGAATATCTGGGTATAACAATCACTTAATTCAACTGGGAGTTAATCTTCTGGATGATAGTGTTATTGACAGAATTCTTCAATCATTGCCACCAAGCTACAAGAGCTTCGTGATGAACTATAACATGCAAGGGATGGATAAGACGATTCCCGAGCTCTTTGCAATGCTAAAGGCTGCGGAGGTAGAAATCAAGAAGGAGCATCAAGTGTTGATGGTCAATAAGACCACCAGTTTCAAGAAAAATGGCAATGGGAAGAAGAAGGGGAACTTCAAGAAGAATGGCAAACAAGTTGCTGTTCAGGAGAAGAAACCCAAGTCTGGACCCAAGCCTGAGACCGAGTGCTTCTACTGCAAGCAAACTGGTCACTGGAAGCGGAACTGCCCCAAGTATTTGGCGAATAAGAAGGATGGCAAGGTGAACAAAGGTATATGTGATATACATGTTATTGATGTGTACCTTACTAATTCTCGCAGTAGTGCCTAGGTATTTGATACTGGTTTTGTTGCTAATATTTGCAACTCGAAATAGGGACTACGGATTAAGCGAAGATTGGCAAAGGACGAGGTGACGATGCGCGTGGGAAATGGTTCCAAAGTCGATGTGATCGCGGTCGGCACACTACCTCTATATCTACCTTCGGGATTAGTATTAGACCTGAATAATTGTTATTTGGTGCTAGCGTTGAGCATGAACATTATATCTGGATCTTGTTTGATGCGAGACGATTATTCATTTAAATCAGAGAATAATGGTTGTTCTATTTATATGAGTAATACCTTTTATGGTCATGCACCCTTGAAGAGTCGTCTATTCTTTTTGAATCTCTATAGTGGAGATACACATATTCATAGTATTGAAGCTAAAAGATGCAGAGTTGATAATGATAGTGCAACTTATTTGTGGCACTGCCGTTTAGGTCATATTGGTGTAAAGCGCATGAAGAAACTCCACTCTGATGGACTTTTGGAATCACTTGATTATGAATCACTTGGTACTTGCGAACCATGCCTCATGAACAAGATGACTAAAACGCCGTTCTCTCGAAGAATGGAGCGAGCAACAGATTTGTTGGAGATCATACATACTGATGTATGTGGTCCGATGAATGTTGAGGCTCACAGCGGATATCATTATTTTCTCACCTTCACAGATGATTTGAGAAGATATGGGTATATCTACTTGATGAAACATAAGTCTAAAACATTTGAAAAGTTCAAAGAGTTTCAGAGTGAAGTGGAAAATCAACGTAACAAGAAAATAAAGTTTCTACGATCTGATTGTGGAGGAGAATATTTGAGTTACGTGTTTAGTCTTCATTTGAAACAATGCGAAATAGTTTCGCAACTCACGCCACCTGGAACACCACAGCGTAATGGTGTGTCCGAATGTCAAAATCGTGCTTTACTAGATATGGTGCGATCTATGATGTCTCTTACAGATTTACCGATGTCGTTTTGGGGTTATGTTTTAGAGACGGCTGCATTCACGTTAAATAGGGCACCATCTAAATCCGTTGAGGCGACTCCTTATGAACTGTCGTTTGGCAAGAAATCGAAGTTGTCGTTTCTTAAAGTGTGGGGCTGCGATGCTTATGTGAAAAAGCCTCAACCTGATAAGCTCAAACCCAAATCGGAGAAATGTGTCTTCATAGGATACCCTAAAGAGACAGTTTGGTACACCTTCTATCACAGATCCGAAGGCAAGAATTTTGTTGCTAAGAATGGATCCTTTCTAGAGAAGGAGTTTCTCTCGAAAGAAGTGAGTGGGAGGAAAGTAGAACTTGATGAGGTAACTGTACCTGCTCCCTTATTGTAAGTAGTTCATCACAGAAACAGGTTCCTGTGACATCTACACCAATTAGTGAGGAAGCTAATCATGATGATCATGAAACTTCATATCAAGTTACTATCAAACCTCGTAGGTCAACCAGAGTAAGATCCGCACCAGAGTGGTACGGTTATCCTGTTTTGGAGGTCATGTTACTAGACCTTGACGAACCTACGAACCATGAGGAAGCGATGATGAGCCCAGATTCCGCAAAATGGCTTGAGGCCATGAAATCCGAGATGGGATCCATGTATGAGAACAAAGTGTGGACTTTGGTTGACTTGCTCGATGATCGGCAAGCCATCGAGAATAAATGGATCTTCAAGAAGAAGACAGACATTGATGGTAATGTTACTGTCTACAAAGCTCGACTTGTCGCGAAAGGTTTTCGACAAGTTCAAGGAGTTGACTACGATGAGACTTTCTCACCCGTAGCGATGCTTAAGCCCGTTCGAATCATGTTAGCTATTGCCGCATTTTATGATTATGAAATTTGGCAAATGCATGTAAAGACTGCATTCCTGAATGGATTTCTGGAAGAAGAGTTGTATATGATGCAACCGGAAGGTTTTATCGATCCAAAGGGTGCTAACAAAGTGTGCAAGCTCCAGCGATCCATTTATGGACTGGTGCAAGTCTCTCGGAGTTGGAATAAACATTTTGATGATGTGATCAAAGCATATGGTTTTTTACAGACTTTTGGAGAAGCCTGTATTTACAAGAAAGTGAGTGGGAGCTCTTTAGCATTTCTAAATCTTATATGTGGATGACATATTGTTGATTGGAAATGATATAGAATTTCTGGATAGCATAAAAGGATACTTGAATAAGAGTTTTTCAATGAAATACCTCGGTGAAGCTGCTTACATATTGGCCATCAAGATCTATAGAGATAGATTAAGACGCTTAATTGGACTTTCACAAAGCACATACCTTGACAAAGTTTTGAAGAAGTTCAAAATGGATCAGGCAAAGAAAGGGTTCTTGCCTATATTACAAGGTGTGAAGTTGGGTAAGACTCAATGCCCGACCACTGCAGAAGATAGAGACAAAATGAAAGATGTTCCCTATGCTTCAGCCATTTGCTCTATCATGTATGCAATGCTGTGTACCAGACGTGATGTGTGCCTTGCTATTAGTTTAGCAGGGAGGTACCAAAGTAATCCAGGAGTGGATCACTGGACAACGGTCAAGAACATCCTGAAATACCTGAAAAGGACTAAGGATATGTTTCTCGTTTATGGAGGTGACAAAGAGATCATCGTAAATGGTTACGTCGATGCAAGCTTTGACACTGATCTGGACGATTCTAAATCACAAACCGGATACGTGTTTATATTAAACGGTGGAGCTGTCAGTTGGAGCAGTTCTAAACAAAGCGTCGTGGCGGGATCTACGTGTGAAGCGGAATACATAGCTGCTTCGGAAGCAGCAAATAAAGGAGTCTGGATGAAGGAGTTCATATCCGATCTAGGTGCCATACCTAGTGCATCGGGTCCAATGAAAATCTTTTGTGACAATACTGGTGCAATTGCCTTGGCAAAGGAATCCATATTTCACAAGAGAACCAAGCACATCAAGAGACGCTACAACTCCATCCGGGATCAAGTCCAGGTGGGAGACAAAGAGATTTGCAAGATACATACGGATCTGAATGTTGCAGACCCGTTGACTAAGACACTTCCACGAGCAAAACATGATCAGCACCAAGACTCCATGGGTGTTAGAATCATTACTGTGTAATCTAGATTATTGACTCTAGTGCAAGTGGGAGACTGAAGGAAATATGCCCTAGAGGCAATAATAAAGTTATTATTTATTTCCCATCATGATAAATGTTCATTATTCATGCTAGACAAACAAAGTGTCACTAGTATGCCTATACTTGACTAGCTCATTGATCAAAGATGGTTATGTTTCCTAACCATAGACTTGAGTTGTCATTTGATAAACGGGATAACATCATTAGGAGAATGATGTGATTGACTTGACCCATTCCGTTAGCTTAGCACTTGATCGTTTAGTATGTTGTTATTGCTTTCTTCATGACTTACACATGTTCCTATGACTATGAGATTATGCAACTCCCTAATACCGGAGGAACACTTTGTGTCCTATCAAATGTCACAAAGTAACTGGGTGATTATAAAGGTGCTCTATAGGTGTCTCCAAAGGTACTTGTTGAGTTGGCATATACCGAGATTAGGATTTGTCACTCCGTTTGTTGGAGAGGTATCTCTGGGCCCACTCGGTAATGCACATCACTATAAGCCTTGCCAGCACTGTAACTAATGAGTTAGTTGCGGGATGATGTATTACAAAACTAGTAAAGAGACTTCCCGGTAACGAGATTGAACTAGGTATTGAGATACTGACGATCGAATCTCGGGCAAGTAACATACCAATGACAAAGGGAACAACGTATGTTGTTATGCAGTTTGACCGATAAAGATCTTCGTAGAATATGTAGGAGCCAATATGAGCATCCAGGTTCCGCTATTGGTTATTAACCGGAGACGTGTCTCGGTCATGTCTACATTGTTCTCGAACCCATAGGGTCCGCACGCTTAAAGTTTGGTGACGATCGGTATTATGAGTTTTAGTGTATTGATGTACCGAAGGTAGTTCGGAGTCTCAGATATGATCACGGACATGACGAGGAGTCTCGAAATGGTCGAGACATAAAGATCGATATATTGGACGACTATGTTTGGACACCAGAAGGGTTCCGGGAGGTTTCGGGCATATACGGGAGTACCGGGGGGTTACCGGAACCCCCCGGGGAGTTAATTGGGCCTCATGGGCCTTAGTGGAAGAAGAGGAGGGGCGGCCAGGGCAGCCGCGCACCCCCTCCCCCTCTAGTCCGAATTGGACAAGGAGGGGGGCGGCGCCCCCCTTTTTCCTTCTCTTCCTCTCTCCCTTCCTTCCCTTCTCCTACTCCTAGTTGGAGGGGGGGGGAGTCCTACTCCCGGTGGGAGTAGGACTCCTCATGGGGCGCGCCTAGGGAGGCCGACCTCCTCCCCCACCTCCACTCCTTTAGATACGGGGAGGGGGCATCCCTTGGAGACACAACAGTTGATCATTGATCTCTTAGCCGTGTGCGGTGCCCTCCTCCAACATAATCCACCTCGATAATATCGTAGCGGTGCTTAGGCGAAGCCCTGCGTCGGTAGCATCATCATCAACGTCATCACGCTGTCATGCTCACGAAACTCTCCGGTGAAGCTCTGCTGGATCGGAGCTCGCGGGACGTCATCGAGTTGAACGTGTGCTGAACTCGGAGGTGCCGTGCGTTCGGTACTTGGATCGGTCGGATCGTGAAGACGTACGACTACATCAACCGCGTTGTGCTAACGCTTCCGCTTGCGGTCTATGAGGGTACGTGGACACACTCTCCCCTCTCGTTGCTATGCATCACCATGATCCTGTGTGTGCGTAGGATTTTTTTTTGAAATTACTATGTTCCCCACCAAAATGGCCAACCCACACAGTGGCTCACAACTCGTAGTGTACTGCGAGCCACCCGCCACCCCCAGACGCACACACACACACACACACACCGCGAATCCACTGCAACTACGATGCATGTTAAATTAATTATCCCGCAGTGAACATATATGTTACCAAAGCAGGGACGTTTTAATTTCAAAAAAGTCACAGATTTCATTAAGACGTTTTAGTACATTAATTGATTGATTTTCTACGGGTATAATGTGCAAAAATCAAATTTGAGCTACATGCACACGTGACAGTGCACCTAAATGGATTGCAAAAACACATGTGTCTCATTGGGTGCATGTTTACTCCCCGTGCAACAAATTTCAAACATTGAGAATCTTGATTTTTAAATTCTAGTGGATCCAAAACTTATTTGAAGTTCATGAAACTTATCGTGTTGTCATATGGACACCAATACAAAGTGGCATTGTACTTTTTTTTGTCAAATTTGAGACCAGTTTTGATATAATCTTTATCTAATTACAGACGGGAGATTATTAATAATTGGGAACCAATATCCCAAACGGATTACTTATTCAAACCATGAGTGTTAGACTAACAGTGGATACGTGCCATGCTTCAATTAAGCAATAAAGCGGCAGCATTAATCATCCAAATAGAAAAAGAATATACGTGTCGCCGCGCGACCCGTGTGCCGTGCGAACAGACATGAGTTGATGGGACGCGTGCGAGCAGGCCGTCGCGCAGGCAGACGGGGAGGCGTGCGTGCAGGTGTGTGAGTTGACGGAGGCATGCTTGCTGCGCAGTGTCATCGGGAGGCATGCGAGTAGCTGTGTGAAGATTTGGTAGGCATGCCAGTAGTCTGGTGAGCAGGCTCACCAGGGGCCGAGCCATCGGTTTGAATGCCGTCCGCCTCTCTCCCACTACTCCATATTAATGGTGCGCCCGAGTGGCCACATCCCCCATCCTCGCCACACACACACAATCCTCTCTCTCCGCTTGCATCCTCGACGCCACTCTTAGTCCTCAAAGCCGTCAGTGTATGAGGATGCCGCCGAAGCGCCCCATCGGAGGGAGTGGCGACGCCGGGGCTGCTAAAGCACCGGAGCACGGCGTGGAGATGGAGATAGAGGTTGTCGTCACCGCCGGTGAGTTATCGCTACACCCTGACATCGTCGACGGCGTCGAGCTTCCACAGCCGGAGGCGGAGTTCCACACCGACTCCGACGACCATTCCAGCAATGACTCCGACGACCACTCCGGCGATGACTCCGACGATGACGGACAGCTGGTTAGTCATCTATACCCATTCATGTGTCAAATAGATCATAGGGTTTCTCTGGTTACTCCTGCCTCCCCCTTTTTCGAATAGAAATCCTATGGTTATCTTCTCCCAATCCATGAAATCTGAGTAAGTTTCGTTACATCCGTGTAGTGTATTGATTGTTTGAATGGTACAGGTGATAAGTGATTAGTTGTTTCATCTGTGCAAATGATTTCTGCTAGTAATCCGACTAGGGTTAGTGTTCGTGCTAATAATTCCTAGCCAGGACTTGACAATTGATTTTGAATGACCTACATATGTTTGTGCCATTATTTCCTTCAAGATTGGTCTGTACATAGACGACTGTGCTTAAAAATTGAACCATAATCTCTGGATATGTATATATAAATAGCCATAAATTCCTAATCCTACTTCACATCATGTAATCATTGATTTGATGCCAAATTTGTTTTACTATTTTTATAGGTGCTATCTGACGATGTGGACAGCGAGGATGAATATGGCCAGAGAAGGTACAAGAGGCAAATCCTGAGGGAGATTTATGCGGGAATGCATAACAGGTGTATTAGGACCTGGAACGGCGGCTATGGATGCCCATTTTGCAACCAGAAGCTTCATGACGCGTATCTAAGTGTTCTGGTGCATGCAAGAGGACGGACCATCGGCTCCTTCAAGTAGAAGTATTCTCGCAGGGTGGCGCACGACGCGTACGCCGAGTACCTGGAGAAGCTTCAGGATCGTGCCGGCATGTGAGATGAGATGTGGGATGTGAAAGGATCGATATAGTTGACTAGAGGGGGGGGGTGAATAGGAAACTAACAATTTTTAGCTTTTCTTTACCAATTTAAACTTTGCATCAAAGTAGGTTGTCTAGATATGCAACTAGGTGAGCGACCTATATGATGCAACAACAACAAGAACACAAGCAAGCAAGGGATATAACACAAATAAGCTTGCACAAGTAAAGGTACGAGATAACCAAGAGTGGAGCCGGTGAAGACGAGGATGTGTTGCAAGTTCCTTCCTTTTAAGGGGAAGTACGTCTCCGTTGGAGCGGTGTGGAGGCACAATACTCCCCAAGAAGCCACTAGGGCCACCGTATTCTCCTCATGCCCTCACACAATGCGAGATGCCGTGACTCCACTATTGGTGCCCTTGGAGGCGCCGAACAGACCTTTACAAACAAGGTTGGGGCTATCTCCACAACTTAATTGGAGGCTCCCAACGACACCACAAAGATTCACCACAATGGAATAGGGCTCCGCGGTGACGTCAACCGTCTAGGGTGCTCAAACACCCAAGAGTAACAAGGTCCGCAAGGGATTAGAAGGGGAATCAAATTTCTCTTGGTGGAAGTGTAGATCGGGGCCTTCTCAACCAATCCCTAAAGAATCAACAAGTTTGATTGGCTAGGGAGAGAGATCGGGCGAAAATGGAGCTTGGAGCAACAATGGAGCTTGGGGATAGAAGAGGTAGTCAACTCGAAGAAGAAGACACCCCTTATATAGTGGAAGAACAAATCCAACCATTATCCACCAACTCAGCCAGCGAAGCATGGTACTACCGCACCGGGGACGCGGTACTACCGCACGGGCACACGGTACTACTGCAAGGCACCGCGGTACTACCGCCCGTGCAGCAGAAACCAAATCAGCCCTGATGCGATGAAGCAGAGGGCGGTAGAACCGCTGGCGCGGTACTATCGCTCCCCGTTATGGTACTACCGCAAGGCAGGGATACTCCAGATTTTGGGATGGCACGAACATATAGAAATACATCCGTGGCAACTTCCGCTGAGTTGGGATCTATGCAAAAATCTGACACGGTAGTACCGCAAAAACTGGTGCGGTGCTACCGTGTAGGGCGCGGATGTAAAAAATTACATCCGCCCCTACTTCCGCTTATGTTGCCGCGCCTGCCCAGAGCTCGCGGTACTACCGCATCTGAGGCGTGGTACTACCGTGTGGGGCACGGATGTAAAAAATTACATTTGCCCCTACAGCTGTTTGAGTCATTGGGCCTGCCACAGGGCCCGCAGTACTCGCCCACAATGAGCAATACTCATGGGCACTTTAATTATCGTAAGGACTGCGGTACTACCGAAGGGCCTGCAAGATTATCACAACAAGAGCAAGATTACCTGACATCCCAGTTCAGCAACACTAGGATTCCTTCATTTCGCAGAGACACGAAAAAACGGAGGATGCTCCAAAGAGCCAAAGGAACGGTGGTGCAAAAGGAGTAGACGGTACGTGATGATTCCACCCAAACCTTTCCAAAGCGGACCCCCTCTTAATAGTACGGCTTCCCTACGACTCAAATCCACCAAAAAGAAACGAAGAGAAACGCCGTCTTCAACAGTCTTTGAGGGGCACCAAATCGTCTTGTGCCTAGTCATGATATGTCTGAAATACTCTATGCACACGATTCGTCCTCAAAAGCATTGTCATCAATCACCAAAACAACTAAGGGATAAATATGCCCTTACAATCTACCCCTTTTGGTGGATTGATGACAATCTGAATTTGCACAAAGGGAGATAACATAGAACATGGGAAAACCCCACATCTCTAAAATATAGACGGGCTCCCCCTAGATGTGTGCTATCTAGAGAAGTGCTTTGGACTGCACGGCACACATACTAGGATCATCACTCCCCCTATATTTTATAGACAAGGCATATCTTGCAACAATAAGGCTAACATTAAGCAAGATAATAACTAAGAGCATAAAGTAAAGATCACAAGATAGCATAGGCTCAACAAGGTACGCTAGAGTGCATATGTCTTACACCATATGATAGAAAGGTCTCACAAGCACACACCAAACCAAAGCAAACGAAGTTCAACGAAACGAAAGCAAAGCGACAAGACGAAACACGACACACGACTAAACACTACACACGACTTGCAAATCCTACACTCTCTCCCCCTTTGGCATCGAGACACCAAAAAGGCAGAGAGGACACCTACGACACAGGTGGTGGCTCAAGCTAAAGTGATCACTCGTCATGCTCCTCGTCGCTCTCAGCAGCGGGGATGGGCTCCTCCTCAAAATCAGTCCACTTGTAGCCCTGTTTTGCCATCCATGCAGCCTCTAGAGTGATGTGCTTCTCGGATTCGCTAGAAATGTCCTCTCCAAAGTCCTCAAGATCCTCTTGTCGCGGCGGCGACTCTCCTTGGAGGCAACGTGAGTCCGGTACTACCCCTTTGCTTGCATGCAGAACAAGGCCTTCATCTTGGCCTTCAGCTTCTTAGCCCATGAGGGATCAGTAGAGGGAGGAGCATACCCAGCAGAGTTGTCCTCATCTGCATCCCCCTCCTCAATCTCCTCCTCATCAACATCCATCCTAGCAGCCTCTGCCTCAGCATGAGTAGTAGTGTTAGCCCACTGAGGCTTGATGCGGAGCTTGATGGGATCGTGACAGATCCAGTCAGGGGCAACAAACTCCTCATCATGATAGAGATTCTCCCAAGTCTTCATGATCAAGAGAAACAGATAAGGTCCATAGATGGGTACCTTACAGTTGAACACCGCAAACTGAAGCTCGCACCATATGATGTGTGAGACGTCAAGTGGTTGAGTCTGAGCGTGAAGCGCCTCCTCACAAATGAGCATCATATCCACAACATAGGGATGCACCTTGTCCTTGTCACCAATGCGGGGAAAGAGGGAGTAGCGGAAGATCCGGTGCATGATGTCAAGGAATGGGTTCAGCACCCACGTCTTCTTGTCATTGGGAAGCTTCTTCTCAACATAATACTGCTGGAGCTTGTTCTTGCTAGCGGACTCGGGGTTGGCATGAGGGCGAACACCAACAGGCGTGTGGAGCCCCTCATCAGGCACCTGTAGCAAAGCCATGAAGTCCTTCCACTTAGTAGTCATCTGTTGTCCATTGGTCATCCAGGTCATGGACCGTTCCTCATCAGGATGGAAGTGGACCGAGGCAAAGAACTAGGCCACGATCTCAGGGTCATAGTCCAGGTGAAAAGAGATCACGTCCTCAATGCCAGACTGCTCTATCAGGTCCAAAGCCTCACCAAAATATTCACGGTGCTTATCCTACCTCATGTGATTCATGTCAATCCAGTGCACGTCCACGTAGATGTTCTACTTGGCCTTGATCACATCCAGATAGATAAGATTCTGCTGCTTGGTCCAGAACAGACCATTCCCTCTGAAGTTTGCATGGGGATTCACATAGGGGTTGATCTTCCTTCGAGTGACAAACTCAGCAAGAGGTATCTCATCCATGCCCATGGATGGCTCCCTGTGCTTGGCGGCGGTGGTCTTGGTTCTGCGTTAGGGGCATTGGAGCCCTCTGGAGCTTCATCTTGGTTGCGCAGGCGCTTGGAGCCCGTGTCGCGAACGGGGTTCGAGCGATGGGCATTGAAACTGGAGACACCACCTATGGCACACAACACAAGAACACACAAGAAAAACGAGAAGGATCAATGCAAAGACCACAACAAAATAGGTGAAACAAGTAGATCTCGCACTTGGTAATTGCCACTTGGGAGATTTGACAATAACGGTAGTACCGCATGGATGCGCGGTACTAAAACTTTAGTGTTGCTCCTAGCCACGGTAGTACCGCGCCAGGATGGCACGGTAGTACCGCGCCTCGAAGCGGAAGTAGAATTTTAGTGCCGCGCCTCACGCGGTAGTACCGCTCCTGAGGTGCGGTAGTACCGTACGAGTGGTAGTACTGCACCGGAGATGCGGTAGTACCGCACGGCGTCAGATCCGAACCTCAAATGGATCTGAGCACAACCATGACAATGAAGCGGTACTACGGTTGATCAAATCTACCACGGGGCAACATACCAAGTACCATCTCTACGCATTACTACTCTCCTACATCCTACTCTTGCAAAGATTTGGCCTAAACTCTCAAGAGCAACATGCATCTCCCCAAAAACCTAGAAATGAAAGAACGAACCAAAGAGAGAGGGATTTGGGGAGAAACCTTGTTCCATGGCAAGAGGAAGTGGTGGGGAACGATCCCACTGGACGGAATGCGAGGAGAGCGGCCGGAGGCGGAGATACGGCAATGGTCTCCGGCGCCATTCTTGGCATGGGGAAAAGGGTTGAATGGGTATGGGGGAGTTGGAACTCCCCCTGCCCGCTCTTAACCCCCAAACGCTCGCGACTGCGTGATAGTACCGTGCGTCACTGCTGTAGTACCGCCCGGGCGGAAGTACCGCACCGTGGGCGGTAGTAAAAAATTACTGCCGTGCTGGGTGCGGTAGTACCGTGCGAAGCTCCTACGGTACTATAGTACCGTGGTAAGCCATGGTAGTACCATAGACCGAAGAAAATGCACGTTTTGAAAAAGAGAAGAAAAGGGCCCTTTGCAATGCAACCTTCAAGCGAACGGACACACCAAAGAGCTAACCCACGAGACAACAAGGACTAAACACGCAACGCAACCTCTCAAAAAAGAGAGGGCGGTGGCCGGAGCCACCTATGTTTGAGTCAATTGGTATGGCACCGCGAAAAATTATCCTTGGGCCCATGACCAAAACTCGTCTTTGAAGCACAAGTACCATCAACAATGGCTAATGTGAAAGAGTTGATCAATTTATGCATAATGGGGGGAGGGAGAGTTAATTGAGAGAACAACACTCCCCCTATGTCCATGCCTACACCTAAACAAGATAACAAGTTGAGTATGGTGGGGTGTGCAAGGGTTCCAGCAACACTACTCGAATCAATGATATTTAGCTCATGCCTTAACTCGCAAAATCTTGCTTCATCCAAGGGCTTCGTGAAAATATCTGCAAGGTTATCATGAGTGTTGACATAGTTGAGCTCGATCTCCCCTCGCCTAATGTGATCCCGGATGAAGTGATACCGAATCTCAATATGCTTCATCTTGAAGTGTTGAACCGGGTTGAGAGAAATCTTGATGTCACTTTCATTATCACACCAAAGAGGCACTTTGTCACAAATGACATCATAATCCTTTAAAGTTTGCCACATCCATAGAAGTTGTGCACAACAACTACCGGCGGCCACATACTCTGCTCGGTGGATGAGAGAGACACACAACTTTGCTTCTTGGAAGACCAACTCACCAAAGAGCAACCAAGAAATTGGCACCCTCCGGAAGTGGACTTCCTATCCACTTTGTCTCCCGCCCAATCGAAGTCCGAATAGCCAACAAGGTTGAAGTTAGATCCTCTTGGATACCATAAGCCAAAGTTTGGGGTATGAGCCAAATATCGAAAGACTCGCTTGACCGCCACAAAGTGGCTTTCCTTAGGTGCGGCTTGAAACCATGCACAAATTCCCAAACTCAACATGATATCTGGTCTAGATGCACAAAGGTAAAGCAAGGAGCCAATCATGGAGTGATATACCTTTTGATCCACCGCTTTACCATTGGGATCTATGTCAAGTTGGCATTTGACGGGCATTGGAGTGGAAGCACCTTGACATCACTTAGCTTGAATCTCTTGAGCATGTCTTGAGTGTATTTGTCTTGGTTGATGAAGGTTCCTTCTCTGTTGCTTGACTTCGAACCCGAGAAAGAACTTCAACTCTCCCATCATGGACATCTTGAACTTGGAGGTCATGAGTGCGGCAAATTCCTCATTGAAAGCTTTGTTAGGGGAACCAAAGATAATATCATCAACGTATAGTTGGAACACAAACAAATCCCCTTTGACTTCTTAGTAAAAAGAGTGGGGTCGATTTTCCCAATTTCAAAACCGCGATCTTGCAACAACTCGGTGAGGTGGTCATACCACGCACGTGGGGATTGCTTAAGGCCATAGAGTGCCTTATCGAGTTGGTACACATGATCGGGAAAATAGGGATCCTCGAACCCGGGGGGTTGCTTGACATATACCAACTCATTAATAGGACCATTAAGAAAAGCACTCTTCACATCCATTTGTTGCAACTTAAAGTTATGATGAGAAGCATAAGCAATCAACATGCGAATGGATTCAAGGCAAGCAACGGGAGCAAATGTTTCATTGTAGTCGATACCCTCGACTTGGGAGTAGCCTTGTGCTACCAAACGAGCCTTGTTGCGAATGATAATTCCATGAGCATCTTTCTTGTTCTTGAATATCCACTAGGTTCCATTGACATTGTGGTTCCCCGTTGGCCTTGGCACCAATCTCCACACCTTGTTGTGCTCGAAGTTGTTGAGTTCTTCATGCATGGCATTAAGCCAATTCGGATCCTCGAGCGCCTCATAAACCTTCTGGGGTTCAACACAAGAGACAAACACGTGATGTTCATAATAGTTTGCTAATTGTCTATGAGTGCTTACCCCCTTTCTTAAGCTTCCAAGCACATTTGTCATGAGATGATCTTTGGTGGATAGCTTGGAAGCAATCTTAGTGGCACGACACTCCAGTTCCTCCTCAGGGGTGAGTTGAGGAGTGGAAACTTGATCATCTTGACCGTCGTCTTGACCTAGTTCTTGATCTTGAGCTTGCTCTTGATCTTGAACTTGCTCGGAGGAGAGAACTTGACCTTGGGCATCACTTGGTGATTCAACACTATCTTGAGGATGATCTTGCCCTTGGTCTTGTTCACGAGGTTGAGAGCCTTCACTTTGTTCTTCGGAAGTGTGTGGGCCTTGGGTTGGTGATGGCTCCACTTGAGTGGAGCATCGTCCTTCTCCTTCGGCCACAAGGGGTTCCTCAGTGGGTAGGATAAAACCAACTCCCATTCTTCTTATGGCTTGGGGAGGAATTTCATCACCTACATCACAAGTGCCACTTTTCTCCACTTGGGAGCCGTTATTCTCATAGAACTCCATGTTACACATCTCCTTAATAAGTCCCATGGACTTATTGAGGACACGGTAAGTGTCGGGGAGGCTGATCTGACCCACGAACACCTATGGGACCGGCGGACCGAGCCCCTTTTGGTTCGGTGGGGGGCGGAGGTTGCACGAAGAGCAGATCGAGGCGAAGCACACGAGCGGTTTACCCAGCTTCGGAGCTCTCCAGAGAGATAACACTCCTACTGCTGCATGTCTGAATGTATTGAGTTCTTGCTCGGGAGCGCTTGAGTGCTACAGTACACACAAGCTGCTAACGAGACCGAGCGTGAGTGTTCTCTGGCTTCGAACCTTCTGAACCCCCGAACCCCCCCCCCCTCTACGTTGCGCATGGGCCTCCTTTTATATGTTCAAGGGGTCTCCGACAGGTGGCAACGTAGACAAGGGTAAAAATGGAAAAGGAGTGGTTGGTACAGCTACTTGTACAGTGTATCATACCTAACCCTGACGGGAGGGGACAAAGGCATTAAATGCCCATCTACGTTGCCCTAACAGTGTAGAAAGGGACCGTCAGGGGCGCCACCGCTTGCCACGATGGCAATCTTGTCAGTGCCACTTGCCACCGCGCTCCGCTGGCCGCACAGCCTCTTGCCACACGCGCCTGGAAAGGTCCCAGGGCGACACGTTAGTGGATGTGCTGGAGCGCAGGTACAGAGTGGTGGTCTGTCGCGGCAAGCGCCTTGCCGCGGTTGTTGCCTTTTCGCGTCCGGAAGCTTGTCGCTCACCGGGCCTTCCCGGCAAGCTCCTCTTGCCGGGGCCTTGTCTCCTAGGTGCCTTGGGTTGCTTGCCGGGGCCTTGTCTCCTTGGCTTGAATACTTTGTTCTTGAATGGCTCCAAAGGAACCACGGAGGACCTTGGCGGTCACCCGGTAAGTCTTGCCGCGTAGGGCTGCAACTGCCCGTGCACAAGTTCGGATACTAGGGTACCCTACTCTAGTACACCGACAGAGCCCCGGGCTCGGGCCACACTGCAGTGCCGAAGCGCTGTTGGGCCAGGCCCAAAACAGGGCACGGGCACGCGCGGCCTGGGTTACGCCGTAACTCACCCCGGACCCACCACGCCCTCCACGAACGGCATGCGTCGAATGCGGCATCGTGTGAGAGATCTTGTGGAGCACTGGACCGAGGGTCTCGTGGATGTTGCTGCAGCCATCGATAGGGAGTTGGCGCAGCTGGGGATGGAGGATCTTGGATATTCCTCCGATGAGCACCTCCGACCCTGCGCCAAGCTCAGCTTGTTCTTCAAAGGGGTGGTGACGGCCCTCCAGCGACTCCGGGAAGAAATCCCAAAGCAGCTGGCCGAGGAGTCGCGCCCGGATCTCTGTGAGGAGCTCTTCAAAAGGTGCCGATGAAGGTGGCCTTCCGCAACCCAGGCCTCAACCTCACCAACGTCCTCAAGTCCTTGCCGCCGGATGCTTATGTGGAAGCGCTCAAGACCCTTGTCGCACCCATCGTGGATAGGGTGAGCGGGATCAAGAGGGTTGAGGGCGATCGCGTAGATTAGGCCGCCCGCTTTCTCTTTTTCTTGCCGCTGCTGGTCATGTTATGAGAACAGTCTATTAGAGCTGCGACAAGCTATCTTGTAATATAACTCTATTTCGGATAGTGATTGCTATGTTATTTCCTTTACTTCGTTCCTTCGTTTGTATGTTTTTGCCCTACGCTTTTAGGGAACTTGTCGGTATGAGCACACAAGCCGCGAAAGTCTTGAGACGTCGCCAGCTTCTTTGGCGGTCTGCTACCGACAAGAAACCTTGTTGCAACTAGTCGCAGCTCACTTAAGTTGTTGAGCGGACTCGAAACAAAGTAAGGGCGCAACTAGCTACGAGTTGGTTCCTCCAGCATGTGTTTTCCATACAAAAGTACGGTCGTTCGAGGAAGATAACTTAAAAAAATTTAAAACTGATTGCACAAACTTTAGCAACTTAGCTTTTCTGTCGTTTGCTTCCCGGTAAGGCTAGACTTCCTTGAGCGATGCTTGGTCCACACCATTATCTTCTCCTTTCCCCCCGGCAAACTTGTGGGCGAGGGAACCTTCCTTTCTTTGAGAAAGAGAAAGAAGAGAAAATAAAGATATGGAGCCTTATGGCTCGTTATTGCTACCGGGGTAGGTGCTATGCACGGGTCTGCTTGACTTTGTACAAAGGATTACATGCAACATCGGCAAGACTTGTACAAAAGGTGGTTGCGGAACAGGTTCCGCAACCGCGCCTCTGAGTAAAACTTAAGAAGATGCTCATTGTTCCAGGAGTTGCTCACCGGAATGCCATCTTCGGTCTCAAGGCGGACAGCGCCAGGCCTAGTGACTCATTTCACCCGATAAGGGCCTTCCCACTTCATCGTCAACTTGTTGGAATTCTTGGCGGACTGAACGCGCCGAAGAACAAGGTCGCCTTCCTCGAGACTTCTGGCACTAACTTTGCGGCTATGGTAGCGACGCAAAGCTTGCCGGGTATCGAGCAGCTCGTACAATGCCCGAAGACGGTCCTCCTCAAGGAGCAGCGCGTCATCTTGTCGCAATCGCTCTTGCTCAAGCTCATCATAAGCAAGCACTCGAGGTGACCCGTGATCTGAAGTTCCGGGGAGAACTGCCTCTGCTCCATAGACTAGACCGAAGGTGTCTAGCCGATGGCTCGATTTGGCGTCGTCACGATCGACCAAAGAACCACCGGCAGCTCCTCAATCCAGTTCTTTCCGCACTTGTGCAGCTCGTCGAAAGACACGGTCTTCAGCCAGCAGCACTTCAAAGATTTGCCCTCTCCGCTTGACCGTTACTTCTCGGATGAGCAATGGCGAAAGCAGACCTGGGCGCCAAGATCTTGGACGTACTGCATGAAGGTGCGGCTCGTGAATTGCGTGCCGTTGTCGATGATGATCTTGTTAGGGATTCCAAAACGGCAAACAATCGACCTGAAGAACTTGACTGCTGATTGTGTTGTCACCTTCCTCACTGCTTCCACTTCCGGCCACTTTGTGAACTTGTTGATTGCAACGTACAAGTACTCAAAGCCCCCGACAGCTCGGGGAAAGGGGCCGAGGATGTCGAGCCCCAGACCGAAAATGGCCAGGATAAAGGGATCGTCTGGAGAGCTTGAGCTGGCTGGTGTATCTGCTTGGAATGGAACTGGCACGCTTCACACTTGGTTACTTGTGCAGTTGCATCCGGAGGGCTGTCGGCCAAAAGAAACCTTGCCGGAACGCTTTGCCGGCAAGTGCCATGGCGCCAATGTGGTGACCACATATGCCTCCATGTATCTCTCCCAACAGCTTTTGTCCGTCTTCCCGGTGAATACACTTCAATTTCACACCGTTGAGTCTTCTTCATGCAGGTGTCTTTGTCGACAAACTGGTACATACTTGACTGTCGGGCTACTCTTTCCGCTTCTTCTTGCTCTTCGGAAGTTCTCCTGTCAAGGAAGCGGACAATCTGTTGTGCCCATCTTTGGAGCTTATGCGGCTCGACAACAAGGATTAAAGGCACATCTGCCTGCGCGGAACATCCGCTTCTACGGCAAGAACCTGCGGCTCAGCCGGAGCTTGACGTTCCCCGGCAAGCTTGCCGGAGCTAAACTTGTCGGGAGCGTCTGCTTCAACGGAACAAACCCTAGGGCTTGTCGGAGCAGACTGCTCCTCAGCACTCTTGGTGTTGATCTTGGGGACCTTCGACGGATGCGTCTTGCCGTCGTACTTCTCTGGTACGTCTGGCTTGAAATTCTTCTTGCTGGGCCACTGGACTTGCCGCAGCTCACGAGTGAACGCAGAGCAACCTACCGCGTACGGCAAGTCGCGCTGGTTCCCCGGGCGCATGCATGTCGACGGAAGGGCCCAACGCTGGTTGGATTGACGCCGCTTCTCTTCGGTGCTCGGCGCGAGTTCGAAGCGTCTTCTTCTTTGTCGTTCGTGTAGAACTTGGCGCTGATCGCGACGAACTCGTGGATCTGATGACGCGGTGGAGTCGCTGTTGAGGTGGATCCGGCGAGTCGGCGATCTTGGCCTTCAGGGTGGAGAATGCATCGTGGTTGCACCCCCACCGGTTTCGTCGCCACCGGCTCGTGCTTGCCAGTCCTGCCGCGGCAGCGATGCACTCGGCTGCCGCGGAGCGTCGCCGTTGGCAAAGCCGATGAGACTCTGAATGGTGGCCCTCCATTCATCGACCTTGTCGGCTGTTGGAGGGTAATCAGAGCGATTGAGCTCTCGCCAAAGCTTCTTTGAGTGGTGGGCGGCGATGGCGAAGCGGCGAGGAGCGGATATGCTCGGACTTCTAACTATGTTAGAAGGAGCAGCATCCCGTCGGCGACCGTGTTTCGCCGCCGCGCCAAAGATGTTGGCGTGCATGCCGGTCTTGAGCATCCCGAGATCCACCAGCTCGATCTTGGTCCAACGAGCGTATGGCGTTGTGAATACCATGACGCTGTCGGTCCGCGCCTCTGAGACGGGCGCGGTGCATGTCTGACGCCGAGGTCTGCGCAGCCTTGTCCTTGGACTTGGCAGCACCGTGGGCTCCCGTCGACGTCCATTCTTCCGCGGCGTCTACCCCACCACCCGCTTGCTCCGGTGGTGGTGGGTTCGACGCAGACGGAACATCTGCCACGAAGCCTTCTTCTTCGGTGGCATGTCGATGAAGACGATGAAGATCTAGCTTCGTGTGAACGCCGGATTAGGTTCACACAATCTCGGCCGCCCTACCCGGCGTGCCAAAGATGTCGGGAGGCTGATCCACCCACGAACACCTATGGGACCGGCGGACCGAGCCCCTTTTGGTTCGGCGGGGGGCGGAGGTCGCACGAAGAGCAGATCGAGGCGAAGCACACGAGCGGTTTACCCAGCTTCGGAGCTCTCCGGAGAGATAACACTCCTACTGCTGCATGTCTGAATGTATTGAGTTCTTGCTCGGGAGCGCTTGAGTGCTACAGTACACACAAGCTGCTAACGAGACCGAGCGTGAGTGTTCTCTGGCTTCGAACCTTTCGAACCCCTCGAACCCCCCCTCACGTTCATGGGCCTCCTTTTATATGCTCAAGGGTCTCCGGCCAGTGGCAACGTAGACAAGGGTAAAATTGGAAAAGGAGTGGTTGGTACAGCTACTTGTACAGTGTATCATACCTAACCCTGACGGCAGGGGACAAAGGCATTAAATGCCCGTCTACGTCGCCCTAACAGTGCAGAAAGGGATCGTCGTCAGGCGCCACCGCTTGCCACGATGGCAATCTTGTCGGCGCCGCTTGCCATCAAGCGCTCGGCCGCCTGACAGCTCTTCTGCCACGCCGCTGGAAAGGTCCTGTGGCGACACGTTAGTGGATGTCTTTGGAGCGCAGGTACAGAGTGGTGGTCTGTCATGCAAGCGCCTTGTCATGATTGTTGCCTTGTCGCGTCTAGAAGCCTGTCGCTCACCGGGCCTTCCCGGCAAGCTCCTCTTGCCGGGGCCTTGTCTCCTAGGTGCCTTGGGTGGTCTTCCCGGCAAGCTCCTCTTGCCGGGCCTTGTATCCTTGGCTTGAATACTTTGTTCTTGAATGGCTCCAAAGGAACCACGGAGGACCTTGGCGGTCACTAAGCCTTGCCGCGTAGGGCTGCAACTGCCCGTGCACAAGTTCGGGATACTAGGGTACCCCTACTCTAGTACACCGACAGTAAGCATGAGAGTTTGTAGCATAACCAACAAATATGACCTCATAAGCTCTAGCCTCAAACTTAGACAACCTAACACCTTTCTTGAGAATGAAACACTTACACCCAAATAAACTGAAGTACTTGAGGTTGGGCTTTGTTACCGGTGAGAATCTCATATGGAGTCTTGTTCAAGCCTTTGTGAATATAGAGCCTATTGGATGCATGACACGCGGTGTTGATGGCTTCAGCCCAAAAGTTGTATGGAGACTTGAACTATGCCATCATGGTCATTGCCGCATCCATCAACGTCCGGTTCTTCCTCTCTACTACACCGTTTTGTTGAGGGGTGTATGGTGCGGAATATTGATGCTAGACCCCCTCATCACTAAGAAACTCATCCAAGGTGTAGTTCTTGAACTTGGTGCCGTTGTCACATCTTATTGTCAAGATCTTTGCATTGTGTTGACGTTGGGCTTCATTTGCAAAGTCAATGACGGTTTTTTGGGTCTCGCTCTTCCTCTTGAAGAAGTATACCCAAGTGTATCTTGAATAATCATCCACAATCACCAAGAAATACTTTCTACCCCCAAGACTATCAAAGGATGGAGGCCCAAAGAGATCCAAGTGAAGGAGCTCCAAAGGCCTCTTCGAGTAAATGATAGTCGTGGGAGGGTGAGCCTTTTCATGTAGCTTTCCTTCGATACAAGCACTGCAAGCACGATCTTTAGCAAAACTAACATTTGTTAGTCCACGGACATGGTCCCCCTTGAGAATAATTTTCAAATATCTCATATTGACATGGGCTAAACGGCGATGCCAAAGCCATCCCACGTCAACTTTAACCATTAGGCATGTCCCGGTCTTAGTGGGTCACTCCGAAAAGTTAATCACATAGAGACCGTTCTCGACATGCCCAACAAAAGCTACTTTAAGAGTCTTGCTCCACAAGAGGGCCACGGTATAAACATCAAAGAAAGTGGCAAAGCACATAAGTGCAAGTTGACGAACGGAAAGTAAATTGTATGCAAGGGACTCAACAAGCATGACCTTCTCGATCGTGAGATCATGAGAAATGACAACCTTGCCAAGTCCCAATACCTTAGAGGACGAGGCATCACCCCACTCGACATTGGTGGTCATAGATGGAATCTTGTGAACATCCACCACCAAGTCCTTGCTTCGATCATATGATTAGTGGCTCCACTATCGAGCAACCATGATCCCCCACCGAAGCAAACACCTACAAGAGATCAATGCTTGGTTTTAGGTACCCATTTTGTAATGGGTCCTTTGATGTTAGTAACAAGGGTCTTAGGAACCCAAATAGACCATTCAATGTACTCATAAGAAGAACCAACAAATTTGGCATAAACATGTCCATCACTAGCACGGCATAACACATAAGAAGGGTTAAAGTTGTCGGCTTTGTTGGGAGGGGTAGCATTGCCCTTCTTGGCATCACTACCCTTCACATTGTTCTTATTCTGCTCCTTCGAATCACCTTCTCCATCCTTCACAAAAGTTTGCTTGAGAGGAGGAGGTCGTTTGGCCTTGTCATTCTTCTTCTTATTCTTGGAGTTGGGTGTGTACCCAATCCCTTCCTAGGCCACAACTTTCTTTTGAAATCTCAAAAGGTCGTTGAGATTCTTCTCGCCTTGTATGCAAGACACAAGGCCTTTCTCAAGTTGCTCCTTCAACTTTGCATTCTCCTCAACAAGATGCACATGCTCACAACACGAGTTAGTAGCATTTGCATTATCAAGTAAGACCATATGAGGAAAAGTGGCTTTCTCCTTGGTTAGCTTTACTTGGAGTTGATCATGAGATTCTTTGAGGCTAGTATGAGCACCCTTCAAGACCTTGTGAGCCTTGTCAAGGAAGTCAAACTCCTCTTTGAGTCTAGCAAGATCCACCCCAAGCTTAGCCTTCTCAGAGGTTAGCACACGAGATACAACAAGAGCATGATCAAGATCTTTCTTTAATTTAGCGTGGTCATCGTTGTATGACTCCTCAAGAGCCAAACGAAGACCTCGCTCTTCCTCAAGAGCATTGGAAAGATATGAAATCTCAACGGCATAGTCATGACTATGCCCCTCCATCTTAGAGATGGTGTCTTCGTGAGCCTCGATCATGTCATTGGCTTCACCAAGTTGTTCCAAGAGACCAACGAAGTGCTTCTTGGATTTACCCTTGAGTTTACTCATAAAAGACTCGAATTCATTCTCCTCCACATTAGACCCCTCATGTTCATCAATGCAATCCATCAAGGAAGGATTATTAATGATGGTAGTTTTGATGTTGGGGGTCACCTTGTTGGTGGCTTTAGCCATGAGGCACTTGGCGGTGATGTTGTCATTGGGCGAGTCGAAGAGAGACACCTGTGGAGTTGTCGCAATGGCAACGGAGGCGATGGCAACCGACTCACCGTCTTCGTCATCATCCTCATCCTCATTGTACTCTTCTTGTGCCACCAACCCCTTGGGAGGAGTCTTCTTGATGAAGTTGCTCTTGTTGGGGAAGGACTTGGCCTTGTCTTTTCGGATGAGCTTCCCACCATTGTCTTCCCACTTCTCATAAGGGCATTCCGTGACAAAGTGGCTCACATTGCCACAATTATAGCAAGTCCTCACTCGTTGCTTGACCTTCGCGCCACTTGAGTTGTTCTTGTTGAAGTTGGGCCTTGTGTTCTTCTTGCTCCAAAATTGCCTTGAAGCAAGAGCCATGTGTTCATGATAGGCATAGTTTGTATCTTCGGGATTGCACTCCTCTTCTTCCTCTTTGTCCTCTTCTTCCACACTAACCTTGGCCTTCAAGGCAATGTTGGGATTCTTTTCTCTTTGAGAACGAAACACCGCATTGTCGGTGGTCTTGTCCAAGATCTCATAGCCACAAACTCATCCAACACTTCACTTGAGGACAAGGTGTGGAAGTCCGGCCTTTGATGAATGACGGAGGACATGGCCTTCAGGTAAGGCACCATGGCCTTGAGGAATTTGGCTTGATCCAATTGTCATTCGTATCCTTGCTCCCATGATCTCAGAGTGAGAAGGCGAGAGTAGTTAATCTCCAATAAAGTTCACGAGGTTCTTCATCTTCTTTCATTGCAAACTCATCGTCTTCATCTTGAAGCACTTCATAGTTGGAGCATTGAATGCTAGCGCTTCCCCTGTAGAGGGACACAACATGGCGCCATGCATCCTTGGCCAAGGTGAAGGGCCAGAGGTGAGCAAGATCTTCGGATGGAATTGCATCTTGGATGATGAAGAGAGCATTCTCATTGAATTGATTATCCGCGGCTTATCTAGGGGTGAAGTTGCTTCGGTCATGCGGATAAAAACCTTCTTCAATGATTCTCCAAAGATTAGTATTAACATGGTTTAAATGACGCTTAAAGCGATAAACCCAAGAATCAAAGTCCTCATTTTTCACAATCTTAGGGGGAGGACCGGCATGATTCAAATGAGTAGAAGGAATCGGTCCACCATAAGTAAGTGGAGGTTCCACATGGGCAAAGATGCCATTGCCATTTTTACCACTAGAAGAAGGAGCCTTTTCACTAGTAGCTTCCCCCTTGTCGGAGTTAGCATCCGTCACCTTTCAACCTCGGTCGTCATGGAGGTTTTCAATGTGTCCAAAGCCACATTGAATTCCTCATGAGAGACCACAGCTCCCCCATCGGTCGTAGACGAGAAGGATTCACATCGGAGTGCTCCTCCCCACCGTCTACAGTGTCAACCATACTCTTCGGACGATAAAGTCCTTAATAAAGAGACGAGGCTCTGATACCAATTGAAAGGATCGATATAGTTGACTAGAGGGGGGTGAATAGGCAACTAACAATTTTTAGCTTTTCTTTACCAATTTAAACTTTGCATCAAAGTAGGTTGTCTAGATATGCAACTAGGTGAGCAACCTATATGATGCAACAACAACAAGCACACAAGCAAGCAAGGGATATAACACAAATAATCTTGCACAAGTAAAGGTACGAGATAACCAAGAGTGGAGCCGGTGAAGACGAGGATGTGTTACTAAAGTTCCTTCCTTTTGAGGGGAAGTACGTCTCCATTGGAGTGGTGTGGAGGCACAATGCTCCCCAAGAAGCCACTAGGGCCACCGTATTCTCCTCACGCCCTCACACAATGCGAGATGCCGTGATTCCACTATTGGTGCCCTTGGAGGCGGTGACCGGACCTTTACAAACAAGGTTGGGGCTATCTCCACAACTTAATTGGAGGCTCCAAACGACACCACGAAGCTTCACCAAAATGGAATATAGCTTCGCGGTGACCTCAACCGTCTAGGGTGCTCAAACACCCAAGAGTAACAAGATCCGCAAGGGATTAGAAGGGGAATCAAATTTCTCTTGGTGGAAGTGTAGATCGGGGCCTTCTCCACCAGTCCCTAAAGAATCAACAAGTTTGATTGGCTAGGGAGATAGATCGGGCGAAAATGGAGCTTGGAGCAACAATGGAGCTTGGGGATAGAAGAGGAAGTCAACTCGAAGAAGAAGACACCCCTTATATAGTGGAAGAAAAAATCCTACCGTTATCCACCAACCCAGCCTGCGAAGCATGGTACTACCGCACCGAGGACGCGGTACTACCGCACGGGAACACGGTACTACCGTAAGGCACCGCTGTACTTGTCGGTGTCAAAACCGGCGGATCTCGGGTAGGGGGTCCCGAACTGTGCGTCTAGGATCGATGGTTACAGGAGACAGGGGACACGATGTTTACCCAGGTTCGGGCCCTCTCTATGGAGTAATACCCTACTTCCTGCTTGATTAATCTTGATGAATATGAGTATTACAAGATTTGATCTACCACGAGATCGTAATTGCTAAACCCTAGAAGTCTAGCCTGTATGACTATGGTAATGAGTATATCCTTTCCGGACTAACCCCTCCGGTTTATATAGACACCGGGGGAATCTAGGGTTACATAGAGTCGGTTACATAGGAAGGAATCTTCATAGTTGGTCGCCAAGCTTGCCTTCCATGCCAAGGAGAGTCCAATCCGGACACGGGTACAGTCTTCGGCCTTCATGTCTTCACAGCCCACCAGTCCGGCCCATTGATAATAGGCCGGACGCCCAGGGACCCCTTAGTCCAGGACTCCCTCTGTAGCCCCTGAACCTGGCTTCAATGACGAGGAGTCTGGAGCGCAGATTGTCTTCGGCATTGCAAGGCGGGTTCCCATCTTTCCGAACTCCAAGATAGTCTTTGGATGCGATGATAGTATCCGGACCTGTTACACCATATACAACCGCAGAGAGAATATAGTTTTACACGAGCCCAATCCACTGACCACTTTTTGTAGCACGACATTACGTCTGACTGGTCATAACACCAAACCGTTTTTGTATTCGCCGCTCCGTGTTTCGAGACGCGGTTGCCATTGGTACGTCTTGTCAAAGCAGAGATCATGCCCCCTTATTGTGGGATTCTCATCAATGCGGGCATGGGTATCCCAACCGTGTCGTTTATACAGCCCTTGGGAATAGGCGAGTTCTAAGGCGAGTGGGGAGGCGTTCAATATTCACTGCCTTTATAAAGGGATAAGGATTCCCTCTTCCTCTCCCACGCCTTCTCTCTATCTCCGCCCTCCCAATCTCGAGCTCCAGCGCTCAAGTTGTTATCTCCTTTCCACTCGATCTAGCACTCAACCATGTCCGAATCCGGAGGTCAGGGCAAGTGGATGGTCTTCTCCGTCAAGGAGGAGGACATTACCGAGCTTCGGGCGGCCGGATACTTGGCGAAGGAAATCGCCCATCGTCTGCCGGCCGAGGGACAAGTCGTCCCCACGCCGAAGCTCAACGAGAGGGTGGTATTCATCCCTTATTTCTTCCCTGGACTAGGGTTCTCGCTCCACCCTTTTGTCCGCGGGCTAATGTATTATTACGGGATAGATTTCCACGATCTGTCTCTGAGCTCCTTCCTCAACATCTCGGCGTTTATCGTCGTATGTGAGGCCTTCCTCCGCATCCAACCCCACTTCAGGCTATGGCTCAAAGTCTTCAACGTGAAGCCGAAGGTGGTGGATGGCCAGCATGCGGAGTGCGGGGAGCCATGGTGAGTAAGCTATCCAACGTCTCCTGGCTGAAAGGCACTTTTGTGGAGACAATAAAGGAGTGGCAGAAACAATGGTTCTACATCACAGAACCCCGCGGCACCACCTGGGCCGCAGCTGCCAAATTCCGCTCCGGTGCTCCCATGCGACTCACCTCCTGGGTCGAGAAGAGTTCGAACTGGTGTTCGCCCGATGAGCTAATAGCACTGCAGACGCGCGTTCAAAGTATGATAGCCAAGAACGTCAAGCTTGTTGTCGGTGTCCCGAACTGTGCGTCTAAGGCGGATGGTAACAGGAGGCGGGGGACACGATGTTTACCCAGGTTCGGGCCCTCTCGATGGAGGTAATACCCTACTTCCTGCTTGATTGATCTTGATGATATGAGTATTACAAGAGTTGATCTACCACGAGATCGTAGAGGCTAAACCCTAGAAGCTAGTCTATGGTATGATTGTTGTTGTCCTACGGACCAAACCTCCAGTTTATATAGACAACGGAGGGGGCTAGGGTTACACAGAGTCAGTTACAAGGGAGGAGATCTTCATATCCGTATTGCCAAGCTTGCCTTCCACGCCAAGGAGAGTCCCATCCGGACACGGGGCGATGTCTTCAATCTTGTATCTTCATAGTCCAACAGTCCGGCCAAAGGATATAGTCCGGCTGTCCGGAGACCCCCTAATCCAGGACTCCCTCAGTAGCCCCTGAACCAGGCTTCAATGACGATGAGTCTGGCGCGCAGATTTGTCTTCGGCATTGCAAGGCGGGTTCTTCCTCCGAATACTCCATAGAAGACTTTTTGAACACAAGGACAGTGTCCGGCTCTGCAAAACAAGTTCCACATACCACCATAGAGAGAGTGATATTTCCACAAATCTAATCTGCTGACACGTTTAGCAGCATGACATCATGCCATGTCCCGGTCATTATTCGAACCGTTTTTCTCAACCAGCCCTGCACATATCACGAGGCGGTTTTCTTGGCACGTCTTGTCGAAGCAGAGATCGTGTCCCCTTATCACGGGATTCTCATCAATACGGGTGTGGGTAACCCAACCGCGCCATCAATTACGGCGCTTGGGGAATAAGTGATTTTACCAGGCAAGTGGGGAGGCGCATCGCCTCTTCCGCCCTTATAAAGGGACGAGGATTTACCCCTTTTTACCCACGCCTTCTTCCCCCTTGCTTATCCATTCTTGCGCACTCGAACTCCAACGTCCAAGTTCGCGTCTTTCTCCTCAAACCACTCCAAGCTTGTCCGGAGCGGGAGGCAAGTGGATGGTCTCCTCCATCATGGAGGAAAACATCACAAAGCTACGGCTGGCCGGATATCTGTCCGCGGACATCGCACACCGGCTGCCAGATGCGGGGCAGATCATCCCTATGCCCAAACCCTATGAGAAGGTGGTTTTCCTTACCCACTTCGTCCGCGGACTGGGATTTCCCCTCCACCCGTTTGTCCGTGGGCTCATGTTCTACTACGGGCTGGATTATCATGACCTGGCCCCCAACTTCATCCTCAACATCTCGGCGTTTATCGTCGTGTGCGAGGCCTTCCTCCGCATCAGGCCCCACTTCGACCTGTGGCTAAAGACCTTCAATGTTAAACCGAAGGTGGTGGTCGGCCAGCAAGCGGAGTGCGGAGGCGCCATGGTGGGCAAAATGCCTAATGTCACCTGGCTCGAAGGCTCTTATGTGGAGACCATAAAGGGGTGGCAATCGGGGTGGTTCTACATCACCGAGCCGTGCGAAACCAACTGGGTGGCGGCCCCCGAATTCCGATCCGGAATCCCCACGCGGCTCACCTCCTGGAAAGAGAAGGGCCTGTCCTGGGGTTCATCGGTGGAGCTGACCGGACTCCATAAATGCGTCCAGAACATGATGAGCAAGAAAATCAAGCTTGTCAACATGGTCCAGGTCATGCTCTTCCGCCGGATCCTCCCGTGCCAACGAAGGGCATTCAATTTATGGGAGTCCGACCCGGCCAAGCACCAGACGCTGCGAGAGCTCTTCGACACGACGCACAAGGACGTCTGGAGGGTGCTGTTCAAGGGCGCCGAGGTACCTCCTCCCCTTACCGAGGACCACGGACTCAGCGCAAAGCGCCATCCGGTAAGTTTTTATATCTCATAGGATATTTATTTGCCCCAGTTTAATCATGGGCGGGATCTAAGCTTCCATGTCATTAACAGGACTGGGTAGAGACAGCGGAGCAGATCGATTACCCAGCCCCCTGCCTGAAGATCCTGCAGATGCTCTCCTAACGGAGATGCTGGTTCCGGCGCTTTACGAGGTGCCGGTGAAGAAGGCCAAGAAGAAGGCCACGGGGACCCCAAAGGGTCTCCGGCGCAAGGTTATATCGGACTCATTGTCTGATAACTCCGAAGCGCACTCCTCCCATGAAAACGAGGAGGAGGAAGAGGAAAGTCCCCCCCCCCCAGCCGGGGGAGACAAGAAAAGGAAGGCCGTCCCAACCGGGGAGGCCGAAGGGTCCAAGAAGGGAAGGACCCTCCTTCCGGACTGCTCCACGACGGCCGCCTACAACGACGACGAGTGGTTACCCAGGGACAAGCCCTTGGCGAAGTCGTAAGTATCCGGATAACATAGTAATTCATGGTATGTTTTATTGCACTGCTTCCCTTCACGCCGAACATGATTATGCAGTCCGTCCCGAGCCCATATCGACGTATCTCCGTCGGATGGTTCTTTGGACCCGTCGGATATGAATAGCGATTCACTTCCGACCGCCTCCACCCCTCGCCCTTCAGACAACGTCGAGGTTGTCGGCATTCTGGGAACGGGGGTCCCCAGACTTGCCTGCCTGCGGCCTGCGCGTGGCTCAAAGGAGGGCCCATCACGGCCCATCTTCATCAACACAAGCTCAAGACCCTCGCGAGGGGCCAAGCCTCGCGGGGCGGACGACAGGGAGCTTCCTCAGGCACGGCCTCATCAGGCTGGCTTGCGAGGAGGCGGAGAGATCAAGGTGGGGTACCTCACGAGGTGCCCATGACGCAAGCCATGACGACCAAGGGCGCCAGGCGGGCGCCAGCCCGCGCAGTGTCCTCCTTTCCTCTTTGGTGCAAAGGGAGCAAGCGTAGGTGAGAGCATCAAGTAAAGGCATCCATTTCGGTGCAACAAGACCAAGACCAGCCCAACGGCAGGACGGAAGTCATTGTGGAGCCCAAGCCAAGCGTCACCAGAGCCTTTGACAGACGAGGACCAACTTTAGTCAGGATAAGTGTACTAGATGTTCCCCTTCAAAATGGCCAATTGTTGGCGCCCTTCTCGCTCAATATTTGGGGAAGAGGCCCAGGGCCTTCGCCTATAAATAGGACTAGCCTCCCACACGGTAGAGAGAGAGCTTGATCCGGAATCCAAGAGAGAGAGGGATCCGGGATCCAGAACAGAGCTAGAGGACAAGCAATCTAGAGAGAGAGAGAGAGAGAGAGAGAGAGAGCGACTGAACTCCTCCAAGCAGTTCATCGCCCCGGCCAAGAACAGACCCTCGCGAGGCTGTTCTTCCTTGTATTGTTCATCACCATAAGCCCAAGAGACAATCCACCACACCACAAACTAGAGTAGGGTATTACACCACAACGGTGGCCCGAACTAGTATAAACCTCGTGTCTCTTGTGTTGTTCCTTTCGTAGTTTAGATCCTAGCAAGGCGGCGGGGTGCAGGTAGGTAGAGGGCGAGATCTCTGCGCGCACCCCAGTGTTGAACCTCAAGGGTCTGCCGGAACCCGAAATCTGACATTTGGCGCGCCAGGTAGGGGTGCGCCGGAATTTGTCTTCCACCACCCAGTTCTCCGTCGACCACCGCATCCATGTCTGACGCTCGCCGGGCCCGTGCTGAGCGCCGAGCCACTCTTGCTTCCCGTGTCGCCTAGACGGCTCCCGTCGGCGGGCGCCCTCGTCGTTCCCCGTCGCCTGCCGTCAACGCCGCCACCGGCCCGGCGGGGAACGAGCAGCAAGCATCGTCCCAGCATCCCTCCGTGAGGCAAGACGGCCGCACTGCTACCCCCTCACTCACCCCGGCTGGTTCTTCGTCTCACACGCGCGCCCATGGAGGCTCGAGCTGCGCTCATCGCGGCAAACGAGCTCCTCTGCGCTACCGGCCGACGACGTCTCTGAAGAGTGGCTCGACCACGCCGCCGAAGCTTCGTCCGTGCCGCAGGGGCTCCCCGCCGTCCGTCCCGCTGCACCCGCCTCTGCTGGCGACGCTCGGGCGCGATCGGCCGCCTCCCCCTCAAGAAGGCGCCCTGGCCCCAAGGCGCGTGGTCCCTGGGCGGAACCCTCTCCGTCCGGTGCAGCGCGGCAAGAGCAGAGCTGCCAGGAAGTCCCTCGCCCGCAAGAAGGTGCCCGAGTGCTCCCCGCTCCAGCTCGTCGCGACCACGCTCCTGCTCCAGCACGTCAAGACCCCCGCTGCTCCCGGTACGCAGCGCGCATGGGGACCCGCAAGACCAAGCTCTTCGTCACCCAAAGGCCTCCTGTGGCCCAAAGTAGGCTGACGTGCCTTCACCATCGAGCCAGCGTATCGTCGCGTGGCCCAAAGAAGTTCAAGCCAGACCTGCCTCCTCGCTTCGACGGTACGGCCGACCCTGCAGAATTCCTCCAGCTCAACGAGCTGGGCATCGAAGCCGCCAACGGGGACGAGAAGGTCATGGCGAACTGGTTTCCCATGGCGCTCAAGGACGGGGCCCTTTGGCTCTTGAACACTGGCTCCGAGCACGATCTCCTCCCGACGAGATGCGCACTCCGCTTCATCGCCAACTTCGAAGGTACTCGCGACCGGCCACCCGCCGTGAGCGACATGCGCCGCATCAAGCGACAACCAGGGAGACCTGCGTAAATATATCCAGCGCTTCAACAACGCACGCCTCAAGATTCCCAAGGTGACCGAGGAGGCCATCATCTCCGCCTTCTCCGACGGTGTGCGTGACGTCAAGATGAAGGAGGAGCTGGCGATGCATGAAGACTTGTGAACTTCCTTGGAGCTGTTCAACTTGGCGACCATGTGCGGCAGGGCCGAGGAAGGGCGTCTCTCCCTCCTCGAGCTGCCTGCCGTAGACCCAGAAGAGAAGAAACCCAAGGGCAAGGATGTGAAGCGCAAGGGGGCTGCCGTGCTCGCGGCAGAACCGGACACCAAGCGGGGCAGAGATCAGCCCGAGTCTTCCAAGGGCAACCGGTCTTTGTGTGTACCACGACCTCCACACCCACAACACCAACGAATGTCAAGAGCTCCGAGCCGTGCGAGAAGGAGGATCGGCCGACGTCCGACCGCAGCGATCGGGCTACGACCAAGGAGGAGGAAGGAACGCAGGGGCCTGGGAAGACCGCGGCCCTCGCCAAGGGTGGCGCGACCAACCTCGCGAGGATTGCTGGCGGGACCCGCCTCATGAGGGAGGCTGGAGGGATCAGCCTCGCGAGGATCGCCCGCAAGGCAACGCAGGCCTCCCTCCTCTGCCGCCGCAGCCAAGGAGAAATGAAGACCATCATCAGGACGAGGGGGCTGGGGGCTTCCAGGAGCCGCCGATCGCGCTGCATCCTGGCGGAGCTCAAGCCCCAGCCTCTCAACGCATCTTCAAGCAGTTCGCCCGCGAAGTGAATGCAGTCCTCCCCAATCTTGAAGCCACACGCCCCCTCAGGTGGTCGACATGCGCCATCACGTTCAGCTCAGCGAATCAACTCAAGTGTGCGGCCACAGCCGGAGTCCTCCCGATGCTTTGCTCCCCAATCATCAGCAACGTGCTAGTCACCAAGACCCTCATCGATGTGGAAACGTTCAACAATCTCCAAGTGCTTTACCATCAGCTTCAGCCGACCAAGCCTTTCTCTGGGGTCACCGACGGCTCCACGGTCCCGATTGGGCAGGTTCGCCTCCCTGTCACCTTCGGCACAAGAACAACTAACCGCGACCGAGCTCATCGACTTCGACGTCAGCCCACATTTGCACCGCCATACAACGCCATCCTCGGGTACCCAGCGCTGGCCAAGTTCATGGTCAGAACTCCACCACGGCTACAACGTCCTCAAGATGCCTGGAAGTGGCGGAGTCATCACGGTGCCCTACGAAGAGAAAGACGCGGTGTGCTCCCTGGAGCGAGCCTTTCAGGCCGCATCACTGGAAGACCCGGATCGCGGAAGCAGGAGGCTTCCCGAGACCGCCCCCAAGAAGAAGAAGACATCGTCCGGCCCGGCCCCTCAGGAGGCAGGCCCCTCAGGGTCCGCGCCTGCTCAGGGGGAACCTCCTTCTATCGCATAGGAAAGCGCGCCCGGCGCCCTCCTCAGGCAGGGCTCGGGGGCTCCCCCCTGGAGGGCCACCGACCTCGCCAAGGTCACGAGGGAGGCGCTTGGGCACCACTTGGAGGCGTGTTTTGAAGCACGTTTCCATCAAGAAGGAGTAGGGCAAGGAGGGCCAAACCCTCAGGAGTTTGTCAGCAAGATCATTCAGGAGCTACAGGAGTCAAGGGTCATGAGTGGCAGCCGCCGCTTACCTGTCGTAGCTCCCCATCCAGGCGAGGATGGTGGGCTGCGCGTCTGCATCGACATACCAGGGCTCAACCGAGCCGCCTCTCAGGAGCGCCTCTAGCCCTCTCGCATGGGGCGCTGCGAAGGTCCACCCCACATCTACGTTCGCATGCCTTACGGCTTGCCGAACGCGGCTGCCACGCGCCAGCGCCTCATGAGGAGCATCCTGGAGGCTCAAGAGGCCAGGCGTTCCGCAGCCCTGGCAGAGATGGAGATGGTCCACAAGGAGCCACCAGCGCCTCCGGAGCCTCCCGAGGCCCCTGAGCCTGGGGGCTCGTGAGGATCGGCTCCCGCAACCCACCGAGTCTGCTGCACCAACACCCTTTCGTCTTCAACGCTATCAGGTGACACCTTTCAAGTTTCATTTCACTGGGGCGCCCCCAGGCCGCATTATTCCCGTGCCGCGTGGGTCCGTCCTCGGGCGTGTATCCTTTACTTCACGTTCCTAGCTTATCTTGTTGGGCGCCCTCGGGCTGCATCATCCCCAAGTCGCCGGGCTGCACCGGCGGCATGTATCCCTCTTGGCGTTTATTTCGGTCATGCGTTAGACCCATCATGCTTGTTATTTGATGCCAACCCATGGCACCTTTTCTTCGTTCATGTCGACCGCTTGCACGTTAAAGGGGGTACGAGCATTGCGACTCGGGGCTCCTACCGCTCTCCAGCCTCACCCTCCGCCTTGTCCATGGCATCACGACCGGCATACCAAATGACGGCTGAAACCAGCTCGAGGGCGGGACCCGAGGACGTGAGCGCCGGCATCTAACCAAATCTGCAGGAACACATCACAAGATAAGGCCCAGTGCCAGGCGCAACCCGCCTTGAGGTAGGGCCCCGTGAGTCCCGCGCTGGCTCACAGGTGCCCAGATACACCTCGTCAGGCCCTACCGTGCCAGCCACGTGTCAGGGCGGGGCTGTACAAGCCCCGGGGGCCAAATGTCGGGCAGCATGTGAAGCTTATCTTTTTGGAAAAGGCCCAGAGCCTGTGAAGAAGGCGAATGCATGTGAAGCTGCTACGTTTTAGAAAAGGCCCAGAGCCTGTGAAGAAGGCGAATGCCTGTGAAGCTTATCTTTTTGGAAAAGGCCCAGAGCCTGTGAAGAAGGTGAATGCCTGTGAAGCTGTCGCGTTTTGGAAAAGGCCCAGAGCCTGTGAAGAGGGCCAATGCCCGTGAAGCTCGCTTCCCCCAACAAAGGCCCGGAGCCTGTGAAGAAGGCCAACGCCTATGAAGCTCGCGGCCCGTGACACTCTCACGTAATAATGAGTTGGGGCTGTACACGCCCCGGAGTCTCAGGAGCGCCGGCCTCAGGCCCTGGGGCTCCCTCCCATGCCCAGTGGTAGCACTTAGCTCCGCGCTAGTGAGAAGATGTTGAAGACTAGATTAGGTGCCGGACGCGGCTTTTTCATTTGCTTTCTGCAGTTGGCTTGTTCATTCTCATTTGAAGTTTTATCGAAGCTGTTGCCATTTTTGATTTGTGGCTCTTCGACTTTTTGCCCTCCTACCTCGATTTCTCTCGCGCAAGGTCTCGTGAGGGGGCAGCCTGAGCGCCCTCGCGAGTGTTTTCTGCCCTTATCGTTCAAGGTTTCCCGACCTGGGTCCACCACAGGAGCACCCCTCCAGTCCGTGCCTCACGCGCACCGCGACACGAACACAGGACCTGGGTTGGTCGCCCCCCCACGGCTGAGGCTGGGAACTACCTATGCGCGGGCGTGCGGCCCGCAGGCACGAGACCGAAATATCAGAAACTGTACGATGATTAACGGCGAAAGTCCAAACACGCACCCACGGGGCCCCACACTACTGTCTTTCTACGCAGGAAAAAGAAAAAGGAAGAACAAATCAGGCGCGGCTCGCCCGACACCAGCCCGCAGGGAAGACTCGAGCTGCCTCCGGGGCTCAGGCGGACTCCCTCTCGCGCTTCACCGAGGCGCGACGGCGGGCGGACCCGCTACCACCCTCCAAGCAGGCACGATGGCGTGGGGGCTGATCGCGGCCGCCGCTGGAAGAGCCGCTGCCCGAAGAAGAATCGATGAAGCTCGAGGAGCCCCGAAGGCCCGCCGACCACGCGTGCGCTGTCCTCTCTGTCGTCGCCGGGGCTGGGCCCCCGGCCGCGGTCGTCGTCCTCAGGGCAGCACCCAGCACGGCGACCATCCTCCCCGAACACCCTCACGTAGAGGGTGGCATCGCCGTCGAACTTGAAGTGCAGGGTGCACCGACGGCTCAGGCCATGCGCGCGGGCAAACGTCTGCCAGCCGCGAGTCAGGGCTAGGCTCCCGGCTGCAGAGACCTCCAACGAAGCCCAGGAGGCCCGACTGCAACAGCCGTCTGCCTGGAGCCGAGGTCACTGGGCGCCAAACTGGAGCTCACCTAGGAGGAAGCAAGGAAGCTGAAGCCGGGCGCAAGTCGGCTCCGCCGACCACACAACAAACTCCAGCAACACCTCCGCAGCGCGGAAGCGCGGCCTAGGGGGTCGTGCGGCCGTAGCGCGCCCCCCGGCCGCGGCCAGCCGTCCATCACCGCGCGAGAGATCACCTCCGAGGCCACGGGGACTCGCCGTGGGAGCCACAGGATGTTTGCGAGGGCGGCCTCGACCGCGCTTGGGCGGGGGAGAGGCAGGCTCAACCTGGCGGGCCTTCCCCTTCTCTGCGGCCGAGAACTTCCTCGGCGGAGCCATGAAGAAGGAGGAGAAGCAAGAGGGGACAGACTGGAAGGGCACGCGCCGTTCCGTACTTAAAGCCAGAGGAGGCCAACCGCCGGCCTCCACAACCGCAGGTAATCATGACCCGCTTTGCCTGCAAGGACTTGTCAATTCGTGCAGTTGCCGAGGCGTCGTGGGAAAGTGGAGACGCCCACGTCCAATCAACCGCCACGCGACGCCCAAGGCCGCAGGCTGTTAGGGCCCGCGGCGCTTCGCACTTGCCCCTTCGCCTCTCTGCTCGGCAAAGCCCGGGCGCGCCTTGGGCACGGGGGCTACTGTCGGCGTTCTGGGAACGGGGGTCCCCAGACTTGCGTGCCCGCGTCCTGCGCGTGGCTCAAAGGGGGGCCCATCACGGCCCATCTTCATCAACACAAGCTCAAGAACCTCGCGAGGGGCCAAGCCTCGCGGGGCGGACGACAGAGAGCTTCCTCAGGCACGGCCTCGTCAGGCCGGCTCGCGAGGAGGCGGAGAGATCAAGGCGGGGTACCTCACGAGGTTCCCATGGCGCAAGCCATGACGACCAAGGGCGCCAGACGGGTGCCAGCCCGCGCAGTGTCCTCCTTTCCTCTTTGGTGCAAAGGGAGCAAGCTTAGGCGAGAGCATCAAGCAAAGGCATCCATTTCGGTGCAACAAGACCAAGACCAGCCCAACGGCAGGAAGGAAGTCATTGTGGATCCCAAGCCGGCGTCATCACCAGAGCCTTTGACAGGGGAGGACCAACTTTAGTCAGGATAAGTGTACTAGATGTTCCCCTTCAAAATGGCCAATTGTTGGCGCCCTTCCCGCTCAATATTTGGGGAAGAGGCCGAGGGCTTTCGCCTATAAATAGGACTAGCCTCCCACAGGGTAGAGAGAGAGCTTGATCCGGAATCCAAGAGAGAGCGGGATCCGGGATCCAGAACAGAGCTAGAAGCCAAGCAATCTAGAGAGAGAGAGAGAGAGAGAGCGATTGAACTCCTCCAAGCAGTTCATCGCCCCGGCCAAGAACAGACCCTCGCGAGGCTGTTCTTCCTTGTATTGTTCATCACCATTAGCCCAAGAGGCAATCCACCACACCACAACCTAGAGTAGGGTATTACACCACAACGGTGGCTCGAACTAGTATAAACCTCATGTCTCTTGTGTTGTTCCTTTCGTAGTTTAGATCCTAGCAAGGCGGCGGGGTGCAGGTAGGTAGAGGGCGAGATCTCCGCGCGCACCCCAGTGTTCGAACCTCAAGGGTCTGCCGGAACCCGAAATCCGACAGAGGTGTTGTCTCGAAAGGCACCGAGCCGAGGGGAGGTAGTCCTGGAGGCGCCTCGAGGCGACCTTCCGGACCCTGGGCAAAAAAGGGAGCAAGACTCCCATGGGCTCCAAGTTCGGCCCCCAGCCGAACACTGCGCCGGAACCTCTGGTGGTTCCAGACTCCAGCAGGCGACCCCCCATTAAGAGGGGCAAGCCACCCATGCCGGTGGCCTCTGTCCATCCAGAGGCACCGGACAACTTGCTGGAAGCGCTTCGCGGCGCTTCCATCGACGAAGAGCACCGCACTATATTGAGTGCGGTGATCAAGAGGTTCAGTCCGCCAAAAACGGACTAACTGAAGCTTGTGCCAGCCTCCTAATAGGCTTTCAGGTAAGTAATCAAAATATAGGAAAATATTACCGCATAGACAGTAGCCCCTGATGCTTTGTTTGGCGTTCGCGAAGAAAGGCCGAATAGAGGATCAAATATGTCTATATGCAGGTTTCACTGCTGGCCGCCGCCGCACGTACTGCGGAGGTCGCTGCACTGAAGCAGGACCTTGAGCGGTCCGAGGAAGAGCTTGGCCTTGCCCAGAGGCAGATCGAGGAGAGCAAAGGTAAGCAATACCTTGTCTATATATTAAAAAGAAATTTGGTTGTAAAATAATAGGATCAACATGAATTTGCCAGGGGCCACGGCCGAAGTGGCGACCCTGAAGAAGGCGTTGTCCGAGGCCGAAGACAAAGCGGCCATGGAGCGCACTGAGCGAGAAAAGCAAGAAGCCCGGGTAGGCGAGGTGCAGCACGAGCTCGAGGCTGTCGCCAAAAAACATGAGTTATTGGAGCATGAATCTAAGACGCGAGAGTCCGAACTTGCGAAGGCTCTCGAAAGCGCACAAAACGCCAAGGCTGAAGCCCACAAGGCCCTCCAGGAGATTGATGCGGTGAAGAAGATAGCAGCGGGTAAGGCATTCATTATGCAAAGCAAGCATGTGAAGGAAACTTTCCTTTTACTTACCAGAGTTCGGAGCTCTCCAGGAGCATTCGCATATCTTCCCCGCAGTGTGCCGGATGCCGCGGAGTTTTACCGAGCTGAGGAGGGCAGCTTGACAGAAAAGTTGTTCTAGTCTCAGTATACTGGGACCGAACACCCAATGCCCTTGAGCGACCAGCTGAAGCAACTGGTCGAGCTTCACAAGGCGGCCGAACAGGCCATGAAGGGTCTTATAGTCCGGATGTGGCCTGGTGATCCCCTGCCTAACAGCTACTTCGGTCTGGTGAGGCGGCTTGTGGATGCCTGTCCACGGCTTGAAGTCATAAAATGGTCCGTCTGCATCGAGGGTGCGCGCAGGGCTTTTGCCCGGGCGAAGGTGCACTGGGCGAAGCTGGACGCCGTAAAGCTGGTGAAGCAGGGGCCGCCGGAGGGCAAGGAGCATCGCCGCCCTGAAATGTATTATGACAGTGTCCTGAAGGGTTCCCGCCTTGTGGCGGAGGAATGTGCTAGAGATGTAATTTTTGAATGAACATGCTCATGTGATCCTGTAATGTGAAACGAGTTCATTTGTGCTACGCAACGCTTTTGAATTTAAAATATTACCTTCTGTGCGGCCGTTTATAAAATCTGAGAGTTGGCCAGTCGTCGGCTTATGCCCCCATGTAACTAGTACTGGGGTGTTCGGGATAAACCTGAGCACTCTTTATCCCAATTTTGGTTCCTTCGAGGGAGGTGTTCAGCACAACGAACCAGGCAATCGGACTATAAGGCTTTATCACTCTCACTTAGCCATAGAGGTCTACAATTTAAATTTTGGCGAAGCCCCTAGTATTCGGAAGGCCGAATTTGGGGCGCTATATACGCCTAAGTCGGGCAAGGCCGACTCCTCGCCCAAAGCGGAAAAAGTCTTTAAGGACTTGAGACCTCTCGAATAGCGACCAGCTCTCGCCTTATCATGACAGTCAGTTTTCGGCTTTCTCGACTGAGCTGCTTGTCCGGAAGAGCCGGGACACAATCGCAGTAGTTTTCCCAGCGCTACCTTAGCCG
Source organism: Aegilops bicornis (assembly GCA_021605145.1). NCBI lineage: Eukaryota > Viridiplantae > Streptophyta > Magnoliopsida > Poales > Poaceae > Aegilops > Aegilops bicornis. The sequence goes on along the minus strand of CM038670.1, from coordinate 524,456,653 downwards.
ATATAGCGGAACGTAAGGAACCAAAACATGGGAGCCGGGCAAACCCGACATTTGACCCAAGACATGATTCGGAGCTGATGCATATAATGTTATAAGTTCGGGGTGCCGCACTGTCGAAAGTGTTCGGTCTTCTCGCGCCGTATTGTGGGGTATACGAAAGCCCCTGGCGTACTGACCGTACCATAATGTACGGGTGCAAGTTGTCGTAAATGAACATATAAGAAAAAAAAGATGGATAATGCAATAATAGACTAATGCTATGCATTGTTATTTAAATAATACGTCGAAGCGTACTGATACAAGTAGTGCAGTAAGCAAAAAAATAGGACTATTTGACATGTCCTATCCAAGGGCAAGCTGCGTGTGGGTATTAAAAAATGTGTATGTCGGTTGTTATTAGAGACCACCTGGGGGTTCCCTTGTACGACTTAGCTTCTTGCCTCTTTGGTTGTTCCTTCCCGTAATGTGTCCAGCAATCATATTGCCGGAAAGGGTTTCCAGAGATTAAGGTCCTGAAAGAGAAAAAATGATAAAGGTATGCAACCCCTAGGGCGGTTGAGCCGCATTATGGGACGTGCCTTGATCGTGCCCCCGCCTATGCCCATGGTATTTTCCGTGCGTAATTATGTACGCGCGGCACGGATTTCGTCGCTTGACTGGGACTAGGACGGGGGCCGAGTTGCTAGGCGAGCTCTGAACATGACAGGCGACCCTGTTGCAGGTTATTCCGGACTCGCTTGACGGTGTCCGGGGGCTGTATCGCCGAATTGGCGGTTTGCCTTAAAAGGTTGCTTTGTGCTTCTGCTGCGAGGGCCGCAGTGTGCTCTTCCGTGCGGAGCGAGCGTTCTGTGTTTCCATTGATTGTTATGACCCCCCTAGGTCCTGGCATCTTGAGCTTGTGGTATGCGTAATGCGGTACCGCATTGAATTTTGCAAATGCGGTTCGCCCGAGCAGTGCGTGATTGCCACTGCGGAACGGGATGATATCGAAGATTAACTCCTCGCTTCGGAAGTTGTCCGGAGATCCGAAGACCACTTCCAGTGTTATTGAGCCTGTGCAATGGGCCTCTACACCTGGGATGACGCCCTTAAAGGTGGTTTTGGTGGGTTTGATCCTCGAGGGATCTATACCCATTTTCCGCACTGTATCCTGATAGAGCAGGTTCAGGCTACTGCCACCGTCCATAAGGACTCGAGTGAGGTGAAATCCGTCAATGATGGGGTCTAGGACTAATGCGGCGGATCCGCCATAGCGGATACTAGTGGGGTGGTCCCCTGCGGTCGAAGGTGATCGAACAAGAGGACCATGGGTTGAACTTTGGGGCGACGGGCTCCATCGCATAGACGTCCCTTAGTGCACGCTTCCGTTCCCTCTTGGGAATGTGGGTTGCGTATATCATGTTCACCGTCTTCACTTGTGGGGGGAACCTCTTCTGTCCTCCCGTGTTCGGCAGCCGGGGCTCCTCATCATCATCACTATGCAGCCCCTTATCCTTGTTTTCGGCATTCAACTTGCCGGCCTGCTTGAACACCCAGCATTCTCTGTTGGTGTGTTTGACTGGCTTATCGGGGGTGCCGTGGATTTGACACGAGCGATCAAGTATGCGATCCAAACTGGACGGGCCCGGAGTACTTCTTTTGAATGGCTTTTTCTGCTGACCGGATCTGGAGCCTCTGAATCCGGCATTGACTACCGTATCATCAGCGTTATCGCCGTTGTTGCGGTGCTTGTGTCGGTTACGACGTGGTCTGCCGTTGGCATCTTTAGTGTCCGAAGTGCTCGGATTCCTTGATGTGTTGTTGCTGCGAGCCATCCAGCTATCCTCGCCCGTGCAAAAGCGGGTCATGAGTGTTGTGAGGGCTGCCATAGACTTTGTCTTTTCCCGGCCGAGGTGCCGGGCGAACCACTCGTCCCGGATGTTATGCTTGAATGCCGCTAAGGCCTCTGCATCCGGACAGTCGACAATTTGTTTTTCCTTAGTTAGGAACCGTGTCCAGAATTGCCTGGCCGATTCCCCCGACTGCTGAGTTATATGGCTCAAGTCGTCAGCATCTGGTGGTCGCACATAAGTGCCTTGGAAGTTGTCAAGGAAAGCATCTTCCAAATCCTCCCAACTGCTGAAGGAGTCTACTCGCAAGCTATTCAGCCAATGCCGAGCTGGTCCTTTGAGTTTTAGTGGGAGGTACTTGATGGCATGTAGATCATCACCGCGAGCCATGTGGATGTGGAGGAGGAAATCCTCAATCCATACCGCGGGATCTGTTGTACCATCATACGATTTGATGTTTACGGGTTTAAAACCCTCCGGGATTTGTGATCCATAACTTCATCAGTGAAGCATAGGGGGTGTGTGGCGCCTCTGTGCCGGGCTATATCATGGCGTAGTTCATATGAGTCTTGTCTGCTGTATTCGGCCCGACAGGATTGGCTTTTAGTGTATCCGGTGTGACGATCGTCGTCGCGTGTTGGTGCGCGCCCCCGTGATCCGTAGATCGATCTTGCATGTTTTCCCCTGCTTTCCAATACGTCTCACAGGTCCCGCATGTTGCCCCGGGCCTTGGTATTTTTGTTTGAGTGGCGGCGGGGTGCAGGCTGAACTTCAGGCTGAAACGCCTCTCTGTCTCGGCCACGAGGTGGCCGGTCCGCTGCATCATACGCTGGTGATGTAGGTTTCAATGCTTCCTCCTCGAGTCGGGGTAGCAACTTGCACTTTGCGTAACTCCTCGAGGGGCGTTCGAGTTCGTATTCCTCGGCCGCAAGGACTTCGGTCCATCTGTCTGCTAGCAAATCTTGATCAGCTCGAAGCTGTTGTTGCTTTTTCTTCAGGCTATTTGTTGTGGCTATAAGCCGGCGCTTGAAGCGCTCCTGCTTGTCGGCGTTCTGGGAACGGGGGTACCCAGACTTGCCTGCCTGCGGCCTGCCGCGTGGCTCAAGGGGTGACCCAGTACGACCCATCTTCATCAGCACAAGCTCAAGACCCTCGCGAGGGGCCAAGCCTCATGGTGACGACAGGAAGCTTCCTCGAGCCACGGCCTCGTCGGGCTGGCTCGCGAGGAGGCAGAGAGATCAAGGCGGGTACCTCACGAGGTGCCCATGACGCAAGCCATGACGACTAAGGGCGCCAGGTGCGCCAGACAATGTCCTCATTTCCTCTTTGGTGCAAAGGAGGCAAGCAGCAGAGTATCAAGCAAAGGCAACCATTTCGGTGCAACAAGACCAAGACCAGCCCAATGGCAGGAAGGAGGTCATCGTGGAGCCCAAGCCGGCGTCACCGCCAGAGCCTTTGACAGGCGAGGACCAACTTTAGTCAGGATAAGTGTACTAGATGTTCCCCTTCAAAATGGCCGATTGTTGGCGCCCTTCCGCTCAATATTTGGGAAGAGGCCGGGGCCTCCGCCTATAAATAGGGACTAGCCACCCACAGGGTAGGGGGATCCGGAATCTTGAACAGAGCTAGAGATCAAGCAATCTAGAGAGAGAGAGAGCGACTGAACTCCCCCTAGCAGTTCATCGCACCGGCCAAGAACAGACCCTCGCGAGGTTGTTCTTCCTTGTACTGTTCGTCATCAGCCCAAGAGGCAATCCACCACACCACACACTGGAGTAGGGTGTTACACCACAATGGTGGCTCGAACCAGTATAAACCTTGTGTCTCTTGTGTTGTTCCTTTGGTAGTTTAGATCCTAGCGAGGCGACGAGGTGCAGGTAGGTAGGAGGCGAGATCTCCGTGTGCACCCCAGAGTCCGAACCTAGAGGGTCTGCCGGAACCCGAAATCCGACACTGCTCAACGGGATCCTCAGGCACGATAAATTATTCGTTGCCGAGGCTCGCCTCGTCTTCAGAAAGAGGCATGTAATTGTCATCCTCTGCTTCTTCATCTGCTGCCCGTTCTGGAGGGCTAGCTTGTTCATCCTCCTGCTCTAAATCTTGCTGGAGGGGATTGTTGTCGTCTTCGGCACTGTCCGGAGTGTTATTGTCTCTTGTGCTGGTATCACTACTTTTGCTAGGCGGGGCTTAGAGCGGCACCGCTGACGTCGGCTCTGGGGTTGCTTCTTGGAGGGGTCATCCTCCGCTGTCTTATCGCCATTGCCTTCTTTGGGGGTATCCACCATATATATATCATATGATGAGGTGGCGGTCCAGCGCCACCAGGCGGTGGTTCCAATTCGTCTCCTGCATCATCGTCCATACCGTCGATGTCTTCGGAGTCGAAGTCGAGCATGTTGGTTAAATCGTCGACAGTGGCTACTAAGTGGGTGGTGGGTGGGGAGCAAATTTCTTCGTCGTACGCATCCCATTCTAGCCAGACATAGTTCGCCCAAGGTTCTCCTGACAAGGAGAGAGACCTTAATGAATTAAGCACGTCGCCGAAAGGCGAGTGCTGAAAGATATCGCGGAGCTAAACTCCATGATCGGCGCCCAATCGGATTCGATAGGCATGAACACAGGCGGATCGGAGTCTGTGGCCGGAGATGAATCCAGTGGTTCGGCAACACGGCTCTCGTAAGGGGTGAAGTCGGTACCCGGCTCTATCGCCACTGAAAGTGCAGCCTCCATAGCGGGGTCTATCCTCCCGTCCTCGGATGGCGCGATTTGCTCCGGTTTGAGGGCCGGAGTAGTTGCAGGTGTGATCTCCCGAACACTGTCCGACGGCAGAGCTAAATCATGCTCGTTGTGATCGTGCGACACACCTGGCATGGGCTCGAGTCCGTCGAAGATCAAGTCTCTGCAGATGTCGGCAGTGCAATTCAAGTTTCCGAACCTGGCCTGGTGGCCAGGGGCGTAGCTCTCGATCTGCTCCAGATGGCCAAGCGAGTTGGCCCGCAGTGCGAAGCCGCTGAATAGGAAGATCTGTCTGGGGAGGAAAACCTCACCTTGGACCGCATCGTTACCGATGATTGAAGGAGCCATCAAGCCTTACGGTGATGGCACAGTGGAACTCTCAATGAAAGCACCAATGTCGGTGTCAAAACCGGCGGATCTCGGGTAGGGGGTCCCAAACTATGCGTCTAAGGCGGATGGTAACAGGAGGCGGGGACACGATGTTTACCTGTGTTCAAAGCCCTCTCGATGGAGGTATACCCTATTTCCTGCTTGATTGATCTTGATGATATGAGTATTACAAGAGTTGATCTACCACGAGATCGTAGAGGCTAAACCCAAGAAGCTAGCCTATGGTATGATTGTTGTTGTCCTACGGACTAAACCCTCCGGTTTATATATACACCGGAGGGTGCTAGAGTTACATAGAGTCGGTTACAAGGGAGGAGATCTTCATATCCGTATTGCCAAGCTTGCCTTCCACGCCAAGGAGAGTACCATCCGGACACGAGGCGAAGTCTTCAATCTTGTATCTTTATAGTACAACAGTTCGGCCAAAGGGTATAATCCGGCTGTCCGGAGACCCCCTAATCCAGGACTCCCTCACTTGTCGATGTAATCCAGGTGCTGCTAGTTCGCCGGATCCTCTCGTGCCAGCGCAGAAGTCGCCCTCTGTGGGAGTTTAATCCGAAGAAGCACCAAACCCTGGAGAGGCTCTTCGAAACCACTCATGAAGGTGCCTGGAAGTTGCTCTTTAAGGGAAACGAGAAACCGCTGGCCACAGATTCAGACCGTGGGCACGATATTAAACACCTCGCGAGCGAAGTATGTTATTTTTTATGTATCCCCTACTTGCTTGTTTCGAGGATGATGTCTGAGTTTTTGTCATTGCTTTTTCAGGATTGGATGGAGAGGGCGAAGCGGATCCAGTGTCCGGATCTGCTGCCTGAAGAATCGGTCATCCCACGTCTGGCGAAGATGCTGGTGCCGGCGCCATATAAGGCGCCGGAGAAGAAGGCCAAGGGGGCCAAAAGTGGCCCCTGTCGCAGGGGTGCTTCGGACGTGACGTCCGAAGACGAAGAAGCCCATTCCTCCGTCCCTGAGGACGACGATGAGGAAGAGGAGGAGGAGGAGGAGGAGGAGGAGGAGGAGAAGAACCCACCCCCTAAGGAGGGAAAGAAGAAGAGGGGGGCCTCCACGAATCTGGAGGCGGGAACGCCCAAGAAGGGGAAGGGCGCCCCTGTGGTCAATACCGTGTGGGACGTTGACAGCAGTCCGGAGCGGTGCCTCAGCACTAAGCCTCGGGCCGCATCGTAAGTACTAGGACTCACGTACACAAGTGTACCCGGCCTCTCCTTTTTATTGTTTTGACGTGGTTAATTGTGCCATTGCAGTCCGGCCCATGGCAGCATCCAGCGATCCTCATCTGGAGGTTCATTGGATCCGGCGGAAATGGCCAGTATGTCGCCGCCGCCTGCTTATTCCCCTGAGGCCAAGGACGACACCGAAGTGTTGTCCTGGAGGGCCGCTCCGAGCCGGGGAGGGGCCCAGGACGCTATCCTGGAGGCGCCGCAAGGCAAGACCTCCGCTATCGGACACATGGGGGAGCAGATCCCCATGGAGACTGGCGAGGAGGGATGTATTTAGTTCGGTCCTCAGCCGAATACGATTCCGGGACCGAGCACGGCCCGGAATCCTCGCGCGCTTCTTCCTTCAAGGAGGGGTGCGCCAATTCTGATCGATGGCCCCCGCCCAACCAGGGGCACCGGATAACCTGATGGAGGCGCTACGAGGCGCCTCCATTGTGGACGAGCACCGTGTCCTTATGGGTACGGTGATCGAGAAGGTTCAGTCCATCAAGAGCGGACTAAACAAGGCCTGCAACAATCTGTTGACAGGTTTTGAGGTAAGTCACGTAGAAAGGGAAGACCCCGTGTTGACAGTAGCCCCTGAGACACTGTCCGGTGTTCGGAAAGAAAGGCCGGACAGAGGATCAACCCTTTGCAGGGGACTAATTTTGTATTTATGAATAAGAAGGCGTAGCTGTTGGCCACAACCTCGCATGCTGCCGAAGTCTCTGAACTGAAGCAGAGATTGGAGCGGACCGAGAACGAGCTCGGCGAGGTGAAGGTTCAGCTCCACGAGAAGCAAGGTGAGTAATGACTTGTTGTGTATTCGGAAAAAGTAAGCGGTGAGTATTGACCGGAGTGTCATAATATGTGTAGGGGCGGCGACCGAGGTCGAGGCCCTAAAAAATGCCCTGACCGAAGCCAAGGGGAAGGTTGTCCAGTAGCAAGCCGCCCGTAAGAAGCTCAAGGCTTGGGTCGACGAGATCCAGCAGGAGCTCCAGGACACGGTGAAGAAGTGTGAGGCTTTGGAGCGCGAAGCATCGGTTCGAGAGACCAAACTTACCAAGGCTCGCCAGAGCGTGGAGGCCGCACAGAATGAGGCCCGGGGTGCTTTCCGGGAGATCCAGGAGGCCAAGAAGATTGCAGCGGGTAAGGATTTTAACATGCAAAGCAAGTATGCTGAGAAGAAGTATCTTTTACTAACCCGGATTTGGAGTTGCCCAGTGGCTTTTGCAGATCTGCCACGCAGCTTGTCCGATGCTGCGGAGTTCTTCCGAGCTGGAGAAGGGAATTCCACGGAGAAGTTGTTCTGGTTGCAGTATGCTGTGCCAGGACACCCGGTGCCCTTAGCCGATCAACTGAAACAGTTGGTCAAGCTGCACGGGGTGGCCGAACTGGCCATGAAGGATTTAATAATCCGGCTGTGGCCAGCCGAAGCTATACCTAGCAGTTATTTTGGCCTCTTGAAGTGGGTGATGGAGGCTTCCGCGGCTAGACATCGTCAAGCGATCAGTCTGCATCGAAGGTGCCCGCATGGCCTTCGCTCGTTGCAAGATGTGGTGGGCGAAGATGGACGCCGTCGAGGTGGCCAGGGGGCTGCCGGAGGGGAAGGAGCACCGCACACCCGAGCGATATTTTATGGATGTCCTAGAAGGGTCTCGACTTGCAGCAGCGCAGTGTGGGCAGGACATTGTTTTCGAATGAATACACTCGTGTTTTGTCCTTGCCTTGTATAAAAACAAAGCTGGTTTGTAATATAATGTTTGTTATGTTTTAACTGTTTCCTCCTGTGCGGCCGTGTTGTATGGAATCTGAGGGTTGGCCAGTCGTCGGCTTCTGCCCTCACGCAGGTAGTACGGAGGTGTTCGGGATGGAATCTAAACAATCTTTATCCAATTATATGGTCCTTGAAGGAGTTGTTTAGCACAACGAACCACGCAATCAGACTATGCGGCTTAAACGCCCTCACTTATCCATAGGAGTTTTATAATAAAACATGGGCGCAGCCCCTGGTATATGAACCAGAGTGCTGTCAGCGTCTGGTGGGAAGTACCGACCCTTAGCAGAATGCGGAAAAAATCTCCAACGATGAGTGACCTCCGAACAGCTGACCGGCTCTCGCCGCATCATGACAGTCAGTTTTCGGCTTTCTCTACTGAGGTGCTCATCCGGTTTAGACCAGGGCACAATCGCAGTAGTTCTCCCTTTACCACCCTAGCCGATGTAGCAGAACGTAGGGTAGCAAGCACAGGAGCCGGGCAACCCAACTATTGACCAAAGAAATGATTCGGAGCCAATGCATATAATGCTAAATTCGGGGTGCCGAACTTATCTGTAAGAAGTGTTCAGACTTTGTTGTTGTATTATGGGGCGATGGAAAGCCCCTGGCACATATGAAACGTACGAAAGTGCACGGGTGCGAGAATATAAGTAATTAATGGCAAAGGAAAACAGAAAGAGAGAAGAGATAGTATCCGGGGCCCCTTGACTTGGGCCGTGAACTATTTCCATTATAGTTGGATTAATGCGTCAAAGCGCATTTATACAAATAGTGCGATAAGCAACCGGCTATTTAACATGCCATAACCAAAGGAGAGCTGCATTCGGGTACTGAAAACAGGTAGAGTAATCCTTGATTGTCCTCTAGAGCTTCCCATGTATGCTTGTGCTCTGTGCCAATCTGGTGTACTTGTCCTTTGACAAGATCGGTAATCAGGCCATCGAAGGAGGCATGTATAAAAGATACCTGAAAAAAAGAAAAAAAAGGAAATAGTAAAGATACTAGTGAGTCCAGGATCAGTGTAGCCGAATTGTGGAAGCTAATTGTGCCTCCGTCAATGCCCATGGGATTTTGAGTGCGTAATTATGTACACGTGGTGCGGATGTCACTACCTCATCGGGACTCGGACGGAGGCCGAATTGCTAATTGAGCTCTTGACGAGCCGAACCGTCCTGTTGCAATGTGATCCGGACCCTCTTAGTCATGTCCAGGGGCTCGGCAGCCGGATTACGGTTTTGCTTGAGAAGGCCGCTCTATACCTCTGCTGCTAGGGTGGCTGTGTGCTCCTCTGTTCAGAGGGAGCGTTCAGTGTTTCCATTGACTGTTATGACGCCGCGCGGACCGGGCATCTTGAGCTTGAGATAAGCATAGTGTGGCACTGCGTTGAATCTAGCAAACGCGGTTCGTCCGAGCAGTGCGTGGTAGCCGCTGTGGAAGGGGACGATATTGAAGATTTGTTCTTCGCTTTGGAAGTTGTCCGAAGAACCGAAGACCACTTCCAGCGTGATTGAGCCCGTACAACGGGCCTCTACGCCTGGTATGACTCCTTTAAAGGTAGTCTTTGTGGGTTTGATTCATGAGGGATTGATGCCCATTTTCCGCACTGTATCCTGATAGAGCAGGTTGAGGCTGCTACCACCGTCCATTAGGACTCGAGTTAGGTGAAATCCGTCAATGATTGGGTCAAGGACCAGTGCGGCCAAACCGCCATGGCGAATACTAGTTGGATGATCTCGACGATCGAAGGTGATCGGGAATGACGACCACAGATTTAATTTTGGGGCGACTGTCTCTACCGCGTAGACGTCCCTGAGTACTCGCTTGTGCTCCCTTTTGGGGATGTGTGTAGCGTATATCATGTTCACCGTTTTGACTTGAGGGGGAAATTTCTTCTGCCCCCCAGTGTTCGACTGCCGGGGCTCTTCGTCCTCGTCCTCACTTTGTGATCCCTTTTCTTTGTTCTCGGCATTTAACTTGCCAGCCTGTTTGAAAACCCAACAATTTATGTTGGTATGATTGGCTTGTTTGTCTGGGGTTCCATGTATCTGGCATGGACGATCGAGTATGCGGTCAAAGCTGGATGGTCCCTCACTGTTCCTTTTGTAGGGCTTCTTCCGCTGGCCGGTCTTGGAGCCGTTGAATCCGGCGTTAACTGTGGTGTCATCGGTGTTATCGCCATTGCTTCGGCGTTTGTGTCTATTGCGTCGGAGCTTGCCGGTGCTGTTCTTGGCCTCGGAGGGGCCTGCCTCGTTGGCTGTGTTTTTGCTACGAGCCAGCCAGCTGTCCTCACCCACGCAAAAGCGGGTCATAAGTGCCATGAGGGCTGCCATGGATTTCAGCTTTTCTTGGCCGAGGTGGCGGGCGAGCCATTCATCACGGATGCTGTGTTTGAAGGCCGCTAGGGCTTCGGCATCCGGATAGTCAACGATCCGGTTCTTTTTTGATAGGAACCTAGTCCAAAATTTTCTGGCTGATTCTCCAGGTTGTTGAACTATATAACTTAAGTCATTGGTGTCTGGTGGCCGGACATAAGTACCTTGGAAGTTGTTGAGAAAAGCTTCCTCCAAGTCCTCCCAACTGCCGATGGAATTTTCAGGCTGGCTATTTAACAAGTGTCTAGCTGGCCCTTTTAGTTTTTGTGGGAGGTATTTGATGGCGTGGAGATCGTCTCCTCGAGCCATATGGATGTGTAGAATAAAATCCTCGATCCATACTGCGGGATTGGTTGTTCCGTCATATGATTCAATATTGACGGGCTTGAACCCCTCGGGGAATTCATGATCCAGTACTTCATTTGTGAAGCAAAGGGGGTGTGCGGGGCCTCTATATCGGGCCGCGTCGCGGCGCACCTCCGATGAAGGCCGCCAACGGTTATCGGCCCGGGCGTGACTAGGTTTGTCACGTTCGAATAGGTAGCCGTCATCCCGAGTCGAAAAGCGTCCTCGCGATCCGTAGATAGATCTGGTGTGTCCTGCTCTACTATCCAGGTCCTTCCGAAGGTCGTATGTATAGTCCCGAGTTATTTTGTCTCTGTTTTTACGAGGCGGTGGGGTGGGCTGTTGTTCGGCCTGAGTTGCCGTTTTATCCCGACCGCGGGGTGGTCGGTCCGGCGCACTATCCCGACCACGTGGTGGTCGTTCCGCATTGCGCGAGGGAGGTATGGGCTCCGGCGCCTCCTCATCAAACTGAGGTAGCAATCTGCGCTTCGGGTAACTCTTGGCTGGACGCTTGAGGCCGTATTCTTCGGCTGCCAAGACATCAGTCCATCTGTCAATGAGTAGGTCTTGATCATCTTGAAGCTACTGCTGCTTTTTCTTTAGACTTCTTGCAACAGCTATTAGCTGGCGCTTGAAGCGCTCCTGCTTGAGGGGTGCCTCAGGCACGATGAAATCCTCGTTGCCGAGGCTCTCCTCATCCTCGGAGAGTGGACAATAACTATCGTCATCCAGGTCACTGGGCATGGCCTGTTTATCAGGGTTAACTTGCCCGTTGTCTTGTTCCTCATGTTCGGATGCTGCTCCAACAGGGTCTTCATTGTTTTCAGCGTCGTCCGGAGTACTATTTTCTCCGGTGCCAGTGTTGCCATCTTTTGAGCGACGTGGCTTAGAACGGCGTTTAGGGCGCCGGCGCTTGGACTGTGTCTCAGAAGGTTTATTCGCAACTGGATCTTCTTTGTCATCGTCGCTAGCTTTTTTAGGTGTGTCAACCATGTACACATCATACGAAGAGGTGGCCGTCCAACGTCCAGTGAATGGCGGGTCTTGGCCTTGCTCCTTGTCGGCATCGTCGTCCATACCGGAGATGTCTTCGGAGCCATAATCAAGCACGTCGGTTAGGTCCTCGACAGTGGCTATGAAGTGGGTGGCGGGTAGGAAGCGAAATTCCCCATCATCAACCTCTAGTTCGAACTGGACATAGTTTGGCTGTGAGTCCCCCGCCAAGGACAGGTTTTTAATGAATTTAGCACATCGCCCAAGGGCGAGTGTTGGAAGACGTCTGTGGCGCTGAACTCGAAGATCGATGACCGATCCAGCTCGGTGTCTTTACGCGTACGCGGTTTGGAATTTATAGCCGGGAACGAGTCCGGAATTCCGTTGACGCAGATATTCCCAGGTGTTGAGTCTGTGTGCGGCTCCAACACCGCGGACTCAGTAGCTTCGGATGGTGCAATCTTCTCCGGATCTAAGGCCGTAACGGTTACAGGAACCATCTCCTGAATATGGTCCGATGACAGATTTAAGTCATGTTCATCGGAGCGAGGGGGAGCGATTGGCGCAGTCTCAAATCCATTGAAGATCAAGTCTCCACGGATATCTGCAACGTAGTTCAAGCTTCCAAATCTGACCTGGTGGCCAGGGGCATAGCTATCGATCTGCTCCAGATGGCCAAGCGAGTTGGCCCGCAGTATGAAGCTACCGAATACGAAAATCTATCCGGGGAGGAAGGTTTCTCCTTGGATAGCGTCACTATAGACGATCGAAGGGGCCATCGAACCTTTCGTCGACGGCATAGTGGAACTCTCAATGAAAGCACCAATGTCGGTGTCAAAACCGGCGGATCTCGGGTAGGGGTTCCCGAACTGTACGTCTAGGATCGATGGTTATAGGAGACATGGGACACGATGTTTACCCAGGTTCGGGCCCTCTCTATGGAGGTAATACCCTACTTCCTGCTTGATTGATCTTGATGAATATAAGTATTACAAGAGTTGATCTACCACGAGATCGTAATGGCTAAACCCTAGAAGTCTAGCATGTATGACTATGGTAATGAGTATATCCTTTCCGGACTAACCCCTCCGGTTTATATAGACACCGGGGGAATCTAGGGTTACATAGAGTCGGTTACATAGGAAGGAATCTTCATAGTTGGTCGCCAAGCTTGCCTTCCATGCCAAGGAGAGTCCAATCCGATCATGGATACAGTCTTCGGCCTTCATGTCTTCACAGCCCACCAGTCCGGCCCATTGATAATAGGCCGGACGCCCGGGGACCCCTTAGTCCAGGACTCCCTCAGTACTACCGCCCGTGCAGCAGAAACCAAAGCAGCCCTGATGCAATGAAGCAGAGGGCGGTAGAACCGCTGGTGCGGTACTACCGCTCCCCCTTGCGGTACTACCGCAAGGCAGGGATAGTCCAGATTTTGGGAAGGCACGGACATATAAAAATACATCTGTGGCAACTTCAGCTGAGTTGGGATCTGTGCAAAAATCTGACACGGTAGTACCGCAAGCCTGCCCAGAGCTCACGGTACTACCGCACCTGAGGCACGGTACTACCGTGTGGGGCGCGGATGTAAAAAATTACATCCGACCCTACAGCCGTTCGAGCCGCTGGGCCTGCCCTGGGGCCACGGTACTACCACCCACAATGAGTAGTACTACCGTGGGCACTTGCGGTACTACCGTGCCGAAGAGCAGTACTACCGCATGCCCCAGTTCAGCAACACTAGGGGTCCTTCATTTCGCAGAGACACGGAAAAACGGATGATGCTCCAAAGAGCCAAAGAAAAGGTGGTGCAAAAGGAGTAGATGTGTACGTGATGATTCCACCCAAACCTTTCCAAAGCGGACCCCCTCTTAATAGTACGGCTTTCCTACGACTCAAATCCACCAAAAAGAAACAAAGAGAAACGCCATCTTCAATATCTTGAGGGCACCAAATCGTCTTGTGCCTAGTCATGATATGTCTGAAATACTCAATGCACACGATTAGTCCTCAAAAGCATTGTCATCAATCACCAAAACAACTAAGGGATAAATATGCCCTTACAGGATGGATCGAACTATGTACGCTTGAGTATGCTTAATGACGGTTGAACTACTCCCTCCGTTCCAAAATAGATGACCCAACTTTGTACTAAAGTTTGTACAAAGTTGAGTCATCTATTTTGGAAAGGAGGGAGTATGTACATATGGTTGAACTATGCTTATGTACATGTACGCTTATTATCTAAGTGAGTATGTTAAATATTTGGTCAAAATTTAGTAAAAATTACAAAGGGGGACCAATAAACCAGGACGGAGGTAGTACGTCAATCACACACGGTTCCCAAAATTGGAACCGTGTGCAATGACTTTCATTTTGCCTATTGCGTCAATCACACACGGTTCGCTCTAGCAAACCGTCGCCCCCAAAATTCGTTGTGGACAGAAAACCCTCACCATCCAATTCAAAAAAGAAAAAAGAAAACCCTCACCATCCCCACGTCGCAAAAACCCTCACCCAGCCCGTCACACCTTCCGGTACGGTCCCCATTCACACCTGCACAAGCTCCTCCGCGTCTATGCCATGGCACCGCCTATCGCGGCGGCAAACACTTAGCTCGACGCCTGCCGCTGCCGCCAGGCTGCCGGCAAAGCCCACCACATTTCGCCACTTCCGCTTGCCGCTGCCTATCACCATCGACTTTCTCGATGCTGCTCGGGGCCGACCCAGCTCCGCTCGGTTGGGGAATCTACCGTACTGAGGGTTCTTTCTCATAGACGACAAGGTAACTAATTTAATGAGATATTATCTCATCTCTTATCCTATTTCATCTGCCTACTTTAATCACCCGGCGGAAATCGCCGTGAATTCATTTGTATTCGAGCTGATTTGAGGGTTTTCTTTCATTCATAGAATGTACAGTGCGCCGACACTTCAGGACTTTGCGACCTCCGCCAGATATTCCATCTCACCGTACCAGATAACTTGAGGATGCCCGCGGTCTGTTCAATCTCACCCTAAATCGGTTGGCATGGCCTACTTTCCTGAACATATTCTAAGTATTGCTACATTTGGATAAAAGGTGCCACATGCACCAAATACGTCAAAGGGGATTTTCCCCCTCCTCTTTCTATATTAGGCAAATTAATGATGTATTGTTCTTTCGATTACTCTCATATTTCCATGACATCATGTTTACCCTATCTGTTTAATTATAGATTTTTGTCCTTCGATTTCAACTGTTGTACAGTTCTTTCAATTTGGGCCCATATTTGCATGTTGCCATATTTTCTTTAACAATCCTACCATTTTCTACCGCGCTGCCGCCGCCACCCCGGAGGAACGACGACAACCAACAGGACGAGGGGACTGAGGGCTACCTGGAGACTCATGCGGTAGCCTGCATCCTCGGAGGAGCGCAGGCTCCTGCGTTCAACCGCGTCTTCAGGCAGTTCTCTCATGAGGTGAACGCTGCCCTACCGAGGCTTGAGGTTGTTCGTCCCCTCAAGTGGTTGCAGTACGCCATCACATTCGACTCCAAGGACCACCTCAGGTGTTCGCCATAGCCGGTGCACTCCCCATCTGTGCACGCCCACCATCAGCAATGTCTCTGTCACCAAGACTATCATCGACGGTGGCGCCGGCCTCAACGTCCTCTCTGTTGAAACCTTCAAGACGCTCTAAGTGCCTTATGATCAGCTCATGCCCACCAGGCCATTCTCTATGGTGACCGACGGTTCCACCACACCCCTGGGGCAGGAGCGCCTCCCAGTCACCTTTGGTACCCGCGACAACTACCACACTGAGCTCATTGACTTTGACGTGGCCCACATTGGCCTACCGGACAACGCCATCCTGGGGTAGCCTTCCCTCGCCAAGTTCATGGTGGCAACCCACCATGGCTACAATGTCCTCAAGATGCCAAGGTGCAGTGGCATCATCATTGTCTCATGCGATGAAAAGGATGCGGTCTGCTCTCTCGAGCACGCCTACCAGGCTGCGGCGGCCAAGAATTCCGATGGCGAGGGTGACGTCATGCCTCCTGAGGTTGTCCCCATGAAGAAGAAGCAGTTCCTCCCCAAGAGCCGTCCTGAGGCAAAGAAGGCACCCGCCTGTGACACCTCGGGTACCGCTCCTGTCGCCGGGGCAGCCTTCCCCCTGCATAGGAAGGCACGCCCGGCGCTTCCCTCAGGGCAAGCTCGGTGGCTTCCATCCGGAGGGCGTCCGACTTGACCAGTGTGACGAGGGAGGTGCTCGGGCACCACTTGGAGGTGTGCTTCGATGCACGCCCCCACAAGCAAGGAACACGGCATGAGGTGCCAGGAGCACAAGAGTTCATCACCAGGGAGATCCACGAGCTTCAGGAAGCGCAGGCCATGTGTGGCAAGCATCGCCCCGCACGCCTCACCAACTCGGCTGCCACTCCCGACGCGCGCGGCGAGCTGCGCATGTGCGTCAACATCTCGGGCCTAAACAGGTCCGCTTCTCAGGGCCTCTTCTGGCCGTCGCATGTCGGCCGAAGAGGGGGTGTCCCCTACAACTAAATATGCATGCCCTTCGGCATGCTGAATGTGGGCGCCACGTACCAGCAGCTCACGCTGGCGTCTCACGAGACCCGGCTCTTGGCGCTGGTGTCTCATGAAGCCCTGGCCCCTCACGAGCCCCTCGAGCCTCAGGAGCCACCCGACTCTTGAGGGGTGAATCTTCACGACGTGCTTCGCCAGCTACCTCGACGCTTCCATAGCAACATTGCCAGGTGACTTTTTGGTTTGTTCAATTGAGGGTGCCCCACGGGCTGCATCATCCTCAGGCTGGTCAGGGTCCACCCCTCTGACCGCGTCATTTTTGCGCATGTATCGGATTTAGCTATGCCTTGATAAAATCTTCCCAATGGCTTAATTAAATTGTGTGATCGGTGCTTCTTCACCATGAAAGTCGTTGCGTCTTCGTAAACCTGCTCTCGACCGCCTCATGACCAAGGACTGGCATGGCATCTGTTCTCGGGTCCGTCCCTGCAGTGTTGTTAAATCCAAGCGACCGAGCTCTATCTCGCGAGCTAGCTCCCGTGCATGCCACCTCCTGGGGTCCATGGTGTCTTATCCTCTCATGATCCCATCGCGAGTAGGCAAGTAAGGGTGTGGCCCGGTTAGTACAACCGCAACTATGGTGCTTCGCCACCTCGGGCGCCACGCGCCGGGTGTTCCTCCTCGGATCGTTACAAGAGAAGGCATGGCACGGTGTCTGTGCTTGGGTCCGTCCTTGCAGCGTCGCTAAACCCAAGTGAACAAGCTCTGTCTGAAGGGCCGAACCCATAGACGTCACCACCTATGGTCCTTGGTGTCTAACCTTCTCATGCAATGGCATCAGGACGATCATTCGGCTCAAGTCACCCCCATAACTCAGGTTACACGAGCGCGCAACCGCGCCAGGAGCTAGGCGCAACCCGCCAGAGGACAAAGGTAGGACCTCCTGAGCCTCGCGCTGGCTCACGAGCGTCTAACACCTCCGCAAGTTCTGTCGTGCCTGCCACGCATCCGAACATGATAGGATTGTACACGCCACGAAGCTCTAGTACAGAGCTCCTACCCACGCCCAGTGGAAGCCCCATGCTCAGCGCTGGCCGAACGACGAACCACGATCATGCCCACACCTAGTGGAAGCTCCATGCTCTGCGCGGTGGATAAAAAACTGAGGGCGCCCCACGGGCAGCATCAACCTCAGGATGGCCCGGGAAACGTCTCCAACGTATCTATAATTTTTTATTGTTCCATGCTGTTATATTAACAATCTTGGATGTTTTATATTCATTTTATAGAAACTTTATATCATTTTTAGGAATAACCTATCTACTATATCTAAATAGCTAGCCCCCACTAGTAGGAATTCTCTGCCTTCTCCTTGAGCCACATCATCAAAATTAAAGTATCCATTGGATATACTAGATCAGTGCACAATAGCCAGCTGATCAAAACGTCGAGGGCATCTGCACCAAAAGCCATGTGCAAGCATGCAGAAACTGAAGGTTGCATGAATGTAAGTGTATTTTAAATCCCATCAACATGTCCACATGCAAGCATGCTGAAACTAATTGCCTCATGCATGTGACTGCGTTTTAAATCTCATCGGCATGTCAAGAGAAAAAATACTAATCCCGTTATGTGATAAAGAGTTGGCTGATCTTACGTACTTATATGGCCATGTGCAAGCATGCAGAAACTGAAGGTTGCATGAATGTAAGTGTATTTTAAATCCCATCAACATGTCCACATGCAAGCATGCAGAAACTAATTGCCTCATGCATGTGACTGCGTCTTAAATCTCATCAATATGTCAAGAGAAAAAATACTAATCCCGTTATGTGATAAAGAGTTGGCTGATCTTCTGTACTTATATGGGTTGTTCTGTATTTTCTCCACTTGCTTGAAGGAAATTTGTTATGGAATACCCATGCGACACACATTCTTCAAACTTTTAGAAACTCATTTAGCAAAAAAAGATATCTACATGGATACCAAGAACAAGCCTTTCTTTGTGAATGAGACATGCACTATGAAAAAATGATAAATATTTTTTTATCGTGTTTTTCTCTATGTGGAGTTGTGGGGCCATGAGCATCCACCATATGAATTTTCTTCTTTTTAGAGGATTTCATGCTAATTCTATATATAGCCAATGTGAATGCAATTCTATGAAATTAATGATTTAACACATAGAGATATATACAGCTGTCCCGCGGCAACGCATGGGGACTCATCTAGTTGACATAGTGCCCAGTGCCACTTGCTGTTTTTTGCTTTTTTTTTCTTCGCAGAATATCAGGACCAAACGAAGTCCAAATGCCAAGAAACATTTTGGAGATTATTTCTGCCCAGAAGACAACTTGGGAGCCAAGGAAGTACCAAAGGCTCATGGGGCCCACAAGGCACCAGGGCGCGCTAGAGGCCCTTGGCGCACCCTGGTGGGTAGTGGGGCCCACAGGCCCCCTCTCCATCGTCTCTCAGCTCTATAAATACCCCAATATTCCAGAAACCTTAGGGGAGTCGACGAAAAACTATTCCAGCCACCGCAAGTTCTAGAACCACGAGATCCAATCTAGAGCCCTATTCCGGCACCTTGCCGGAGGGGAACATGATCATAGAGGGGTTCATCATCCTTATTGGTGCTCCTCCGATGATGCATAAGTAGTTTACCACAGACCTACGGGTCCGTAGGCAGTAGCTAGATGGCTTCTTCTCTCTTTTTGATTCTCAATACAATGTTCTCCTCAATGTTCTTGGAGATCTATTTGATGTAATGAGTTTTTGCGGTGTGTATGTTGGGATCTGATGAATTGTGAGTTTATGATCAGATGTTTATGAATATTATTTGACTCTCCTTTGATCTCTTATATGCATGATTATTATAGCCTCGTATTTCTTCTCTGGAATTTTGGTTTGGTTTGGCCAACTAGATTGATTTTTCTTGCAATGGGAAGAGGTGCTTTGTGATGGGTTCGATCTTGTGGTGTTGAATCTCAGTGACAGAAGGAGAAGTGACACACATATATCATTTCCATTAAGGATAAAAATATGGGGTCTATTCCTACATGAATAGATCTTGTCTACACCATCTCATCGTTCTTTACTCCGTTCTCCATGAACTTAATACACTAGATGCATGCTGGATAGCGGTCGATGTGTGGAGTAATAGTAGTAGATACAGGCAGGAGTCGGTCTACTAATCTTGGACGTGATGCCTATATACATGATCATTGCCTTGGATATTGTCATAATTATTTGCTCTTCTATCAATTGTCCAACAGTAATTTGTTTACCCACCGTATGCTATTTTCTTGAGAGAAGCCACTAGTGAAATCTACAAGCCTCAAGTCTATTTCCTATCATATTGTTTTTAGATCTGTCGGATTTCGAGTTCCGGTAGACCCTTAAGGTTCGAACTCCGGGGTGCGCACGGAGATCCAACCCTCCACCGTCTCGTACCTCGCCGAATCGCAGGGACCTAAACTACTAGAAAGAACAGCACAAGAGACACGAGATTTATACTAGTTCGGGCCACCGTTGTGGTGTAATACCCTAATCTAGTTTGTGGTGTGGTGGATTGCCTCTTGGGCTGATGAGGAACAGTACAGGGAAGAATAGCCTCGCGAGGGTCTGTTCTTAGTGGGTGTGATGAACTGCTAGGTGGTGTTCCGTCGCTCTAGCTTGAGGATCGGGTCTCTACCTCTCTCCCTCTGGATTCCAAATGCCCACCCCTCTACTATGGTGGCTAGCTCTACTTATATAGACGAAGGCCCTGGGCCTCTTCCCAAATATTGAGCGGGAAGGGCGCCAACAATTGGCCATTTTGAAGGGGAGCAGCAATGGGTACACTTATCCTGACTAAAGTTGGTCCTCGCCTGCCAAAGGCTCGGGTGATGACGCCTGCTTGGGCTCCACGATGACTCCCTTCCAGACGTTGGGGCTGGTCTTGGTCTTGTTGCACCGAAACAGATGCCTTTGTTTGATGCTCTCGCCTGCGCTTGCTCCCTTTGCACCAAAGAGCAAAGGAGGACATCATGTGGGCTGGCGCCCGACCAGGCGCCTTGGTCGTCATGGCTTGCGTCATGGGCACCTCGCGAGGTACCCTGCCTTGAACTCTCCGCCTCCTCATGAGCCCGGCTCGACGAGGCCATGCCTCGAGGAAGCTCCTTGTCGTCCGCCTCATGAGGCTTGGCCCTCGCGAGGGTCTTGAGCTTGTGTTAATGAAGATGGGCTGTCCTGGCCTCTCCTTTGAGCCACGCCGCAGTCAGGCAGGCAAGTCTGGGACCCTCGTTCCCGAGAACACCGACAAGAGCCCCTGGCCCACGGCGCGCCCGAACTTGGCCGAGCGGAGAGGCGAAAGGGTAAGTGCGAAGCATCGTGGGCCCTAACAGCCTGCGGCCTTGGGCGCCGCGTGGCGGTTGATTGGACGCGTGCGCCTCTGCAACCGCGTGGGTTGATAACAGAGCGGCATCTTCCTTGCCTCCTTTACTTTCGCCCGATTCTTTGCTCAGATCCCCTTTCTTGCGCCTCTCCTCTCTGCTTAGAGATCTTCGAATCCACTCCGCCCGTGCCCTAGCCAGTCATGGCTCCTCGCCAAACCAGTGGAGCCTGGTACTCTCTGCCTTGGACCGCCCGAACGTGTCAGGCGAGCCTGCATACTGATCGCCGGTTGGTGGAGGCGCTTGGCGGCAATGGAACGGCGGTGTTCAAGGCGGCTCCTCCGCCTCGAGGGTCGGGGAGTACCTTCTACCCGTTCTTCGCGAGCGCCATCATTGCTGGTCCGTGCCTCCCTTCTCTGAAGTTCTTCTTCTCCGTCCTCCGTCACTACAACATCCAAGCTCTGCACCTCCATCCCAACTCCGTCCTTCTTCTGGCAATCTTCGCCTACTATTGTGAGGCCCATGTTGGGGTGAAGCCCTCGGTGGCCTTGCTGTGCCACTACTTCTTCCTCCGAACCTCCCGTGGTTCCGCCTCCAGCGTCTTGTGAGCTTAAATACGCATCTGGCGGAGCCATCGCCATTTCAAACCCTGGGAAGCGGATTGAGGGCTTCAGGAGCAAGTGAGTCTTGGTGGATGTTGGGCGGAGTCAAGGGCTCCTCCTCTGCGGCGCAGGCCCCGCGTTCTCCGCCTCCCTGAGAGCGACGACGACGAGGATGAGGGTGAGCGGGGAGGCAAAAGCCTGCCCCCGATCCCAAAGAAGGACCAGACTGGCCGTCCTCAGCTGGTCCGCCCCGGCCCCGGGGCGATCCACAGACGCGCCTCCGGCTCCTGATCCCCTTGAAGTTGATCCCTGCAGTCGGCTCTCGGGCTTCAAGTATGGCCGGAGGCTGCTCGAGTCCACCAGCGACGACCTGTAAGTTCCTGCTTCCCGTCTTGATCATTGCTCTGTCGACGAGATCTGATGTCCATGTTCTTCGGCCAGGCTGGTGCCCGCGGCGAAGAAGCTGAAGGGGGCCCCCGAGGCCCTATCTGCGGCGGTGCCTCTACCCGAAAAGGAAGATGATCCCGACACCCAGGCCTCTCCTGCCCGGGCGCCCTCGCGAGGTTCGGGCCGAGCCAGGGTGAGCTCAGCCCCTTGGCCCAAAGCGGCTCCCGAGGTGCCCTTGCTTGGCGCTGCCTCCATTGTCGTGGCGCTACCGGTTCCGCCGAGGCGCAGTCACGCCGCCGCCATCTCCTCCTACTACACCAACTGTTGTCTCTCCGACTCCTCACTGTCTCCGGATCGTCTTTGCCGCTGAATTGGACCGGCTGCGGCAGGATCTTCTGGGCGCCGACCCTCGCTTGGTGGCCGGGCGCTTGGAGCTGGCCTCTGGCTGGATTCGCGCTGACGCTTCGATTCGGGCGGCGCTGGTTCAGGCCTCGACGGCTTGCGACGAGGATAAGCAGGCTGTTCGTGAGGCGAAGGTAGCCCACGATGCTGCCCTGGGGGAGGCAGCCGACATCAAGGTTGCTTTGTGAGGCCTGGAGGAAGCCTGAAGGGCCTGCAGAACTAGCTTGCCGAGAGGCCCGCCCCTCCACCGGGAGGCGGGAGGAAAGCATGAAGGCTCGCGAGGCGGCCGCTGGCGACCAGGAGGCCAAGTCAAGAAGCGTCGTGATCGCCTAGGCGTCTTTGGAGCAGAGGCTGGAGGCGAGGAAGGTCGAGCTGGACGCCAAGGCACGGGTTCTTACCAAGATCGCGTGGCCTTCATGGATATGGAGGTGAAGGCTCGCGCCTGCCGAGGGAGCTTTATGATAGCGGCTGAGAGCCCACTGCGGCGCAGAGGACGGCCCCGCCAAGCTGCTTCCCTTCCCGATCCAGCTCTTGAAGATGTCTCCCTTGGTCTTGGCCCCACGGCCGAGGCCGAGGCGTGTCTTGTCTTCGCGGCACCACGCCGGATCCTCACCCACATCTATCTTCGCGATCCCAATGGCCGACATGGACAGCTCTTTGGAGCCGGTAAGCGGCAAGCATGCATTGCCGCTGCCGAGGCTGTGAAGGGTCGCATGTGGAGGCTCTGTTAGGGAAGTTCCGGCCTTCAGCACCAAGCCGGGCGAAGCGCCGCTGCCCTGCCGCTTCACGAGGCGAGCCCACTCCGCTGCTCCACCACCGCCGACAAGTGACTCCGTTGTGGCTTCTGTCTTGCTTTTAATTCCTGCACATGTATCATGCCTTGGCGAGGCGTTTAAACTTGCGTTTGGTATTGCGATAACAGTGTAGACTGTAATATTTGCTTTTGAATTCCTTGAAATTTGTGCTTCCTACTTGCTTATGTTCTCCGCCGGCAGAGCCCGGCCTCACAAGATACCTCGGCCGCCGTTAGCCCCGACCAGAAACCAGGACGGGACCAAGGAGTGAGGGGCTACGTGACAAGTTAGGCTCCTGAGTCGCGATGCTCAGGAGTCCCCCTTGGCGCACGAACAACAAGTAGGGAGGTGAGGCACGGGCGGATCCACCGTTCTACGTCTGCAGAGCCCGGCCCCGCGCATACCCCAACCGCCGTTAGCCTTTCCGGAACTAAGGGGTGAGGGATACGTGACCGATTAGGCTCCTGAGTCGCGATGCTCAGGAGTCCCCTTGACGCTCAAACGGCATGCGTACCTTGGCTCCGCCGGGAGTGACGTCAGACGAACCAGGCCCAAGGGGCCTGGTGAATGGCGTGGCGTCTGGCGTGACCCAGTGCAGCCCGTGCAGCACCCTCGCTGGGCGCTCCCGAGGGAGGCGTTGCGGCGAGGCCGCACGCCGAGCTACTGGGCTTCCCGAGGTAGATGCGACCCGGAGGCCACCCTCGGTTGTTTATCACCGGTCGGAGACATAAGCGCTTCGCATGCGCGTCGGGCATAGCCACTCCTCGGCGGTGTCGTCGGCCCGGCGTGGAGCATGGTGCTTCCTTTGGAACGTGGGAGGGGCTCCCCTCAGGAGGAGGAGCCCGGCGATATCTGACCCCACCGACGCGTGGGCACTGTACGGTAGGGCTGGACGAGGTGTATCTGGGCACCCGTGAGCCAGCGCGGGACTCACGAGGCCCTACCTCAAGGCGGGTTGCGCCTGGCTCTGGGCCTTGTCTTCGAGTGTGTTCCTGCAAATTTGGCGGATGCTGCGGTGCTCTCGTCTTGAGTCCCGGCTCTCGGGCTGGTCTCGGCCGTCAGGCAAGCCAGTCGCGATGCCATGGACAAGACCAGAGGGTGAGGGCGGAGAGCGGTAGGAGCCCCGAGTCGCGATGCTCAGCACCCCCCTTTAACGCACAAGCTGGATTAGATGACGCAACTCTCGTCCTCGGGTCCGGCTCTCGGGCTGGTCTCGGCCGTCGGCCAGCAAGCCGTGTCGCGATGCCATGGACAAGACCAGAGGGTGAGGGCCGAGGGCCGGTAGGAGCCTCTGAGTCGCGATGCTCGTGCACCCCCCTTTTAACGCGCAAGCCGGGTCGACGCCGCAACTCGCCCTCGGGTCCGGCTCTCGGCTGGTCTCGGCCGCCCGGGCAAGCCAGGTCACTATGCCATGGACAAGACCAGAGGGTGAGGGCCGGAGAGCTGGTAGGAGCCCTGAGTCACGATGCTCAGGCACCCCCTTTAACGCTGCAGCAAGCTGGGTCGATGACGAAACTCACGCCCTCGGGTCCCGGCTCTCGGGCTGGTCTCACCGGCCGGGCAAGCCTGTGTCGTGATGCCATGGACAAGACCAGAGGGTGAGGGCCGGAGAGCCGGTAGGAGCCTGAGTCGCAATGCTCGTGCACCCCCTTTAACGTGCAAGATTCCGCCACCCGTGAAAAGGCACCAAATAACAAGCATGGTGGAGCGAGAGCATAATCCTAAGGAAAAAGTAGGAAGGATACATGCCACCGGGTGGCCCGAGCGGCTTGGGGATGATGCAGCCGAGGGGCACCCCCAACAGGATAGGCTAACGACATGAAGTAAAAGGGATACATGCCGCAGGGACGGACCCATGCGGCCTGGGAATAATGCGGCCCTGAGGGCGCTCCCAGCCGGAAATAAAACTTAAAGATGTCACCTGGTGATGTTGGGGATGAAGGGGTGTTGGTGTAGCAGACTCGGTGGGCTGCGGGAGCCGATCCTCACGAGCCCCCAGGCCCAGAGGCCTCGGGAGGCTCCGGAGGCGCTGGTGGCTCCTCAGGGGCCATCTCCATCTCCGCCAGGGCTGCGGCGTGCTTGACCTCTTGAGCCTCAAGGATGGTCCTCATGAGGCGCTGGTGCGCAGCAGCCGCGTTTGGCAGGCCATAAGGCATGCGTACGTAGCTGCAGGGCGGACCCTCGCAACGTCCCACTCGCGAGGGCCAGAGGCGCTCTTGAGATGCGGCTCGGTTGAGCCCTGGTATGTCGATGCAGACACGCAGCCCACCATCCTCGCCTGGATGGGGGGCCACAGCGGGTAGGCGGCGATCGCCTCATGACCCTTGACTCATGTAGCTCTGAATGGCCTTGGCTGATGAACTCTTGAGGGTTACGCCCTCCTGGTCTTGCTCCTGCTTGCAGGTGAAACGTGCTTCAAACACGCCTCTCATGTGGTGCCCAAGCGCCTCCCTCGAGACCTTGGAGGTCGTCGGCGGCCCTCGAGGAGAGCCCCGAGACCTGCCTGAGGAGGGCGCCGGGCGCGCTTTCCTATGTGATGGCAGGAGGCTCCCCCTGGCCTGATGCGGGCCCTGAGTGGCCTGTCTCTTGAGGAGCCGGGCCGGACGATGTCTTCTTCTTCTTGGGTGCGGCTTCGGGAGGCCTCCTGCTGCTGTGGTGCAGGTCTTCCAAATGATGCGGCCTGAAAGGCTCGCTCCAGGGAGCACACCGCGTCTCTTTCTTCACAGGCCACCGTGATGACCCCGCCGCTTCCTAGCATCTTGAGGACGTTGTAGCCATGGTGGGTTACGGCCATGAATTTGGCCAACGCCGGGTACCCGAGGATGGCGTTGTACGGTGGGCGAATGTGGGCGACGTCGAAGTCGATGAGCTTGGTGTGGTAGTTGTCGCGGGCCCCGAAGGTGACAGGAAGGCGGACCTGCCCGATCGGGACCGTGGAGTCGTCGGTGACTCCGGAGAAAGGCTTGGTTGGCTGAAGCTCGTATAAGGCACTTGAAGATTGTTGAATGTCTCCACGGACAGGACATTGAGCCCTGCTCCGCCGTCGATGAGGGTCTTGGTGACTAGCACGTTGCTGATGATTGGGGAGCAAAGCATCGGGAGAACTCCGGCTGTGGCTACGCACTTGAGCTGATCCGCTGAGCTGAACGTGATGGCGCA
Source organism: Aegilops bicornis (assembly GCA_021605145.1). Classification (NCBI taxonomy): domain Eukaryota; kingdom Viridiplantae; phylum Streptophyta; class Magnoliopsida; order Poales; family Poaceae; genus Aegilops; species Aegilops bicornis. Next base: position 524,430,751 of record CM038670.1, on the reverse strand, counting down.
AGCCGACCACCTAAGAGGGCGTGTGGCCTCGAGCTTGGGGAGGACTGCATTCACCTCGCGGGCGAAGTGCTTGAAGATGCACTGAGAGGCTGGGGCTTGAGCTCCACCCAGGATGCAGGCGATCGCACACGCTTCCTGGAAGCCCCCAGCCCCCTCGGGCCCCGATGGACGGTCTTCGATTCTCCTTGGTGGCGGCGGCAGCGGAGGGAGGCCTGCGTTCCCTTGCGGGCGATCCTCACGAGGCTGATCCCTCCAGCCCTCCTCGCGAGGTGGGTCTTGCCAGCGGTCCTCGCGACGTTGGTCGCGCCACCCTTGGCGTGGGCCGCGGTCTTCCCAGCGTCCTGCATTCCTTCCTTCTCCTCGGCCGTAGTCCCGGTCGCTGCGCTCGGGCGTCTGGCTGACCTTCCTTCAGCGCCGCGGCGGAGCTCTTGACATTCATTGGTGTTGTTGGTGTCGAGGTCGTGGTACACACACTACCGTCAGCCCTTGGAGCACTCTGGATCATCTCTGCCTCGCTTGGTGTCTGGTTCGGCCGCGATCACGGCAGCCCCCTTGCGCTTCACGTCCTTGGCCTTGGACTTCTTCTCTTCGGGATCCGCGGCAGGAAGCTCGAGGAGGGAGAGGCGCCCCTCCTCAGCTCTAGCGCACTTGGTCGCCAAGTTGAACAGCTCCAGGGAGGTGCACAGATCTTCATTTATCGCCAGCTCCTCCTTCATCTTGACGTCGCGCACGCCGTCGGAGAAGGCAGAGATGATGGCCTCCTCCGTTACCCTGGGGATCTTGAGGCGCGCATTGTTGAAGTGTTGGATGTACTTTTGCAGGGTTTCCCCTGGTTGCTGCTTGATTCGGCGCATGTCGCTCACGGCGGGTGGCCGGTCGCGAGTACCCTGGAAGTTGGCGATGAAGCGGGTACGCATCTCGGCCCAGGAAGAGATCGTGCACAGGGCGAGTTCAGAGCCAGGTGCGGGCCCCGTCCTTGAGCGCCATGGGAAACCAGTTCTCCATGACCTTTTCATCCCCATTGGCAGCCTCGATGCCCAGCTCGTAGAGCTGGAGGAACTCCATAAGGTCAGTCGTGCCGTCGTAGCGTGGAGGCAGGTCTGGCTTGAACTTGGCGGGCCACGCGACGCTGCGCAGCTCGAAGGTGAAGGCACGACAGCCCGCCGTGGCCGTGGGGGGCCTCGGACGACAGAGGGCTTGGTCTTGTGGGCCTCCCTGCGCCGCGGCTGGGGGCAGCGCAGGGTCTTGACGTGCTGGAGCGGGGAGCGCTCGGGCGGCTTCTTGCGGGCGAGGGACTTCTTGACAGCTCTGCTCTTGCCGCGCCGGGCGCTGGCGGAACGGGTTCCGCCAGGGGCCGCGTGTTTTGGGGCTGTGGCGCCGTCTTGAGGAGGAGGTGGCTGAGGCGCCAGAGCTTCACCGCCAGCAAGGTGGTGCGGCAGCGAGATGGACGGCGCTGGGTCGCCCCTCTGCAGCAGACGAGCTCGGCGACTTCGGTCGAGCCATTCTTCGTGACGCCGTCGACAGGGCGGTAGTGCACGAGGAGCTCGTTAGCCAGCGGTGAGTGTAGCTTCGGGCCTCCATGGCAGCGAAGCGCGTGGACGAAAGAACCAGCGGGTGAGCGAAAGCGGCGTGGCGGTGCGGCCGTCCGCCTCATGGACGGAGTGCCGGGGCACGCTTGTTGCTTGTTCTCGCTGGGCGGTGGCGGCGTTGACGGCAGTGTGACGGAACGACGAGGACGCCCGCCGACGGGAGCCGTCTCGGGCGACATGGGAGGCGAGGTGGCTCGGCGCTCGGCGCGAGCCCGACAGCGTCGAACATGGTTGCGGTGGTCGGGAATAACGAGGCGACGAAGGCAGATTCCGGCGCACCTACCGGGCGCGCCAAATGTCGGATTTCGGGTTCCGCAGACCCTTAAGGTTCGAACTACAGGGTGCGCGGAGATCCAACCTCCACCGCCTCGTACCTCGCCGAATCGCAAGGACCTAAACTACTAGAAAGAACAGCACAAGAGACACGAGATTTATACTAGTTCAGGCCACCGTTGTGGTGTAATACCCTACTCTAGTTTGTGGTGTGGTGGATTGCCTCTTGGGCTGATGAGGAACAGTACAGGGAAGAACAGCCTCGCGAGGGTCTGTTCTTAGTGGGTGTGATGAACTGCTAGGTGGTGTTCCGTCGCTCTAGCTTGAGGATCGGGTCTCTACCTCTCTCTCTCTGGATTCCAAATGCCCACCCCTCTACTATGGTGGCTAGCTCTACTTATATAGACGAAGGCCCCGGCCTCTTCCCAAATATTGAGCGGGAAGGGCGCCAACAATTGGCCATTTTGAAGGGAACAACGGGTACACTTATCCTGACTAAAGTTGGTCCTCGCCTGCCAAAGGCTCTGGTGATGACGCCTGCTTGGGCTCCACGATGACTCCCTTCCAGCCGTTGGGGCTGGTCTTGGTCTTGTTGCATGGAAACGGATGCCTTTGCTTGATGCTCTCGCCTGCACTTGCTCCCTTTGCACCAAAGAGGAAAGGAGGACGCTGCGCGGGCTGGCGCCCGACTGGCGCCCTTGGTCGTTATGGCTTGCATCATGGGCACTTAGCGAGGTACCCTGCCTTGAACTCTCCGCCTCCTCATGAGCCAGCCTGACGAGGCCGTGCCTGAGGAAGCTCCTTGTCGTCCGCCCCGCGAGGCTTGGCCCCTCGCGAGGGTCTTGAGCTTGTGTTGATGAAGATGGGCTGTCCTGGGCCTCCTTTGAGCCACGCCGCAGGCCGCAGGTAGGCAAGTCTGGGGACCCTCGTTCCCAGAACGCCGACAAGATCTATTATTCCAAAAACCCAAAAATACATGCTGCACTTTTCTTTATTTATTTTATTTTGTGTTTTCGTCAGATCTATCTATCAAATCTCAAACAATTTAATCTATCTCAATACCGAGGAGGGATCGACAACCCCTCTTATGCGTTGGGTTACACGTATTTCTTATTTGTGTGCAGGTATTGTTTTCATAGTGTTGCTTGGTTCTCCTACTGGATTGATAACCTTGGTTTCATAACTGAGGGAAATACTTACCGTTGCGGTGCTGCATCATCCTCTCCTCTTTGGGGAAATATCAACGCAGATACAAGCAATCAGGAATAATTTACGGCGCCCGTTGCGGAGGATCAAGTCCAAATCTATCAGGTACACAATCACAAATTGCATTAAATTGCAATTTACTTTATTTGCCATTTGCATCTCGTTTTCATCTCCCCCACTTCACAAAAATATTTGCCTTCTTTTTCGTTCGCATTTTTCTCGTTAGATCTCTTTTTTGTTTGCAATTTTGTTTCCATAGTTGTGATGTCTCTAGAAAATATCAAATTATGTGATTTTTCCAATACTAATAATAATGATTTTATTAGTACTCCAAATGCTCCTCTCGCCGCTAGTGCAGAGTCTTATGATATTAATGCCGCTTTGTTCAATCTTGTTATGAAAGAGCAATTTTCGGTACTCCTAATGAGGATGTCGCGTGCCATCTAAACGCTTTCATATAATCGTGTGATATGCAAAAGAAAAAAGATGTGGACAATGATTTTGTGAAATTGAAATTGTTTCCTTTCTCTTTCAGGGATCGTGCAAAAATTCTTGGGGTAAGTGTAAGTATGCTTTTATTACTAAGTATTTTCCGCCTGTGAAAATTATTTCCCTTGGAAATCAAATCATTAATTTCAAGAAACATGAGCATATGTTGCACAATCTTGGGAAAGAATGAGATTGGTGCTAAGAAATTGTCTGGTTTAAATCTATGGATTATTATATAAAAAATTATGCGGGGCAGAATTTTGTTTCTAGAAATCTTTTGGATTCCGCCACGGGAGGTACTTTTATGGAGATTACTTTGGGTGAAGCTACTAAATTTCTAGATAATATCATGGTAAATTATTCACAATGGCATACCGAAAGAGCACCTACTAGTAAAAAGATCAATTCCGTTGAAGAAATTAGTACTTTTAGTGAAAAAGTTTATGCTCTTATGGAATTGGTTGCTAATAAAAATGCTCCTATTGATCTTAATGATGTGCCCTTGTCTACTTTGATTGAGCAAAATAGTGATCCCGTAGATGTGAATTTTGTCTCGTGAAACAATTTTAATAACAATGCTTATAGAGGTAATTTTAATCCCAGGACTTTTCTTGGAAATTCCTCTAATAATTATGGCAATTCCTATGGTAACTATTCTTACAATAATAATAATAGGAATCCCTCTGATCTTGAGAGTAATATTAAAGAATTTATCAATGCTCAAAATGTTTTCAACACTACAATAGAGGAAATTTTTGGTAAACTTGATGATATGTCTAGAAGCATTGATAGAATTCCACATGATGTAGAAAATCTCGAGATTAAAATCTTTCCACATAAGGTTGATGTTAATGAGTCAATTAAAGCTTTATATGTTTCTATGGATGAAAGTAATAAGTGTACCGCTATGCTTAGAGCTAAAAGAGAATTTTTAGAAAGAGCGTTTTCGAGTGATTGCTTTCATAATAACGATGAAGATCTTAAAATGATTGGTGTTTCTTCTATTTATTCCTTGTTTAGTAATATTAAACTTGATGAAAAGAGGACTGAAGAAGATTCAACTTTAGCTAGAGGACATCCTCATAATTTGGAGGGTGAAAATCTTGTTGAAAATTTTGATAAAAGTGGGTTTGGTGAGGTCAAAACTTTAACTAGTGATGTGCCCACTCTTTTGAATTACAAAGATTTTAATTATGATAGTTGCTCTTTGATTGAATGTATTTCTTTGTTGCAATCCATGTTAAATTCACCCAATGTCTATGAAAAAAATAAAGCTTTTACTGGACATATTGTAGAAGCGATGATGAAAGCTTTAGAAGAAAAGTTGGAATTCGAGATTTCAATTCCTAGAAAATAATGTGATGAAAGGGAACCTACCATCAAAGTCGAGATCAAAAATTATGAGTGCTTTGCTTTATGTGATTTAGGTGCTAGTGTTTCCACAATTCCAAAATCTCTGTGTGATGTGCTAGGTTTTACCAAGTTGGAAGAATGTTCTCTTAATTTGCACTTGGTGGATTCTACCATTAAAAACCATTGGGAAGGATTAATGATATTCTTATTATTGCAAATATGAACTATGTGCCTATAGATTTTATTGTTCTTGATATTGATTGCAAACCGTCTTGTCCAATCATACTTGGTAGACCGTTTTTACGAACTATAGGTGTCGTGATTGATATGAAAGAAGGTAATTGTCGGGGATATACCCCGCGGTATGACCCGGCCGGATATATGACCTGGCTGGGACTTGGCGTTTCATTAGTAACCCGCCGGAGGATTGGCAACTCACGAGTCTGGCGGCTTACTGGTCTGACGACTCACGAGCCTGGCAACTCACTGATGGGCTCGACGGCGGGTCAGATAGAGGACTAGGCCCAAGTCCCAGAAGGCCGACTCATGTTATGGTGGGCCGGTTTAAGACTATGACTCCACTTGTAATAGAGTAATCCTAATCCTACTTGGACTAATCATGTAACCCGCCCCTTCAACATATATGAGGGGCAGGGCACCCCAAGAGGGACAAGTAAAATAATCGTTAAGGCTAGACACAACTAGGAGAGCCAGTTTACGGCGACTCCCTCATGAGCATAATGAGACCTAGCCACAAACAGCATGTAGGGTTGTTACCGGATGATGTTTCCCGGGGCCCGAAGCTGTCTAAACCCTTGTCTTGTGTTGCATCTCTCGATTCCGATCAACCCCTCTCAAACTACCACATAGATGCATTGGCCTCACGACTAAGTCCTCACACTAGGACATCTGCCGTGACAATTCCACGACAGTTGGCGCCCATCGTGGGGCCAATGCACGATGGTGATGAGTTCTTGGAGGGATCTCTCACAAGGATCGAGAAGTTCATGAATTTCCAGATGAAGAAACACCCGTTTGGAAGGATCAGGAACAGCGACAATCCGCCGCACCGATGCTCGCAGGCACGTCAACAACGTGTGCGCATGGTTAAATTTTTGAGTTGTGCGGTATGGTGCGCACCGCTGCGGTCGGATGATCCGGCGAGACCAGATTGAAAACGCCCTACAGGCCAAGACGGACATCAATTCTTTTCTACAGTATTTTACCTGCCGTCGCTGAAATTATTACAAGCTTGATTCTCCTTTTGGTTTTGGTCAAAAGGAAATTTAGCCCTGTCAGAGGGTCGCGCATGTGGACAACAGCAGTTGCAATTAAAGTTAAATAAAGGAGATCGAAGTCCAATCAGCAGCAAAGCAGTCCATGACTCAGAACCTGATTTAGTTATGAACTCAGTCTCCGCCGTCGAGCTGTTGACGGACCCCGGGCTCTGAGCTGCCTTCGCCTAAACCGCAAGCCAACAGTTCGGATTCGAGTCAAGCCGAATGTTGCAAATCAAGTAGCAAGCTCATATCAATCAACCGAGTACTACTGGTACTCCGTCCCGTGAAGGAGTCCACAAGATAAGATTTTTTAAACTCCGATTGCTACGGACACACGAGGAAGTTACAGGAAGCCAATTCAAGATTCAAGGGAACGGCCGTCTCCTTGCTTTACTTGTTTACAGGAGGAAGATAATGCCGAGCGCATCTTAATTCAATGTGTGTATGCCAGGGAAGTGTGGTTTGGATGTATGCAAGAGCTCAACCTGAACATAGAGAGGCCAAGGGAGAGTGACAACTTGTTAGATTGGTGGCTCACGGTGAGGAAGGGCGTCGGTAAGGATCTCAAACGGGGTTTTGACACCTTCGTCGTCGCGGTTTCATGGGCATTGTGGAAACAGCACAATGCGCGTGTATTCAATAGGATAGCACAACAAAAGACGGCTCACCAACTTGTGGAGTTCATCCTGAGAGAGATCGAGGAATGGAGAGAAGTGGGCGTAGGAGTAGGAGGGTTGTCACGTTTCGTTAGAGAGTAGGCTTTAGTCAGAGTGGGGTCTAATGGGTGAGGCTTAAGAGAGATGTGTGCATCTTTTCCTAGGTCTCTCTTGTAAATTGTTTCCCCCTGTTCTATAAACATAAGGTATGTCGTTGGCATACTCTCGGAAAAAAAGATTCAAGGGAAGGAAAAAAAATTAGGATCCAACGAAAGGAAAAGTTACTACTAACATGTGGATTCCAAGAAAGAAAAAAATGGGTCCAGAAACCCCCACGACCTAGAAGTGGTTTAAGTCACAGGTTCAGTCTCTGCGGATGGGTGGCTCTGGCCTCCGCCGGGTCACCATCGCCGCTACACTAGACCGTCGCCATCGTGAAGCTACTACCTCACGCCGTCATTGCTAAAGTCGCCAGCGCATAGCTCTGCCGTCAGGCGTCGAGCCGTCCTCACACTGAACCACCGTTCGAAACCTGCAGTACTACTTCTAAGCCGCCTGCATCATCCATGCACCCGCTGAAGTTTCAAGTCGTCGCACCGGGCCGCCCCGCACATCTCGCGCCTCTACCTATGGCCGATTCCCGCCGCCCTCCTCTGCGAAGGCGCTTGAGCCGCCATGGAATCGTCGCGGTCTCGACCGCCTCGCGTGCGTCCTCACACTCACCTACGGGCGCCTCCTTCGCGATGTTGTTTTCTCCCTCGCGCTCTCCATCGGTTCACCACACGGCCTCCTTCTCCAGCCGCCGACCGCCCGCCTTGCTGCGGTCAAAGCCGTTGCTGTGAGCGGTCGCCTGCCTCACTCTGCTGGGATATTGCCTGCTCCGCTCCCCCACTTGCCCGTGGATCCTGACCCGCCACCAACATGTCAGGCTCTGCGTGCCGATCTCTGAGCCGCCCACCGGTGGTGATCGAGCCTGCTCGCCTCCGCCTTGACCTGTCATGGCTCGGCCTCGCCTTGAGCCGCCCCTATGAGCTGTTCCACACCCGTGATGGCTGGCCTCTTGGCCGGCTCGTCCTTCCGGCCGGGCGAGGGTCGCCATCATGCGACACCCGTCTTGGCCGACCCGCCAGCTGCCTCGCCCGCCTCCATATGATGCTTTGGGTCACGCTGCCGTTCTGAGCCGCCGAGCTGGCCCACCGCGTCCCATACTACGGGCAATGTTCACGAGAGGCCTCATGTAGAAGGCGACGAACTCAAAGCCAAACAACAGTTTCTTGGGTGAATTGTTCCCATCTGCATATTAAAACACAAAGCCAACAGCCAGTCAAACATTGCACGTCTTTGTCTCAAATCCTGTGGTCCTCGGGACGCCGACAGTTGCCTGTGCACAAGAGTAGGTAGCATGATGTGGATTAGAGCACAAAGTATGGGTTTAGAGGTTTACTCACCGCATGTGAGGGTTAAAAGAACAGATGAACCACTGGTCCTACTTATTCCACATGAGATCAAGGATAATGTGCACTTGACTTCAATCTCGTCTAACTTCTGGTGGGGAGAAGCAAATGGGGAGAGGAAGGTGCATTGGTTGGCTTGGAAGAAAATGTGTAATTCAAAGAGAGAAGGAGGAATGGGATTTCGGGATCCGGAGGTGTTCAACCAAGCTCTACTTGCGAAGCAGGCATGGCGATTTCTTCAGTACTCGAATTCTGTTTGTGCGCAAGTGCTTAAGGCAAGATATTTTCCGGAGGGATCAATCATGAATGCCACTTGACCGACAGGAGGTTCCTTCACTTTCCGAAGCATTATTCATGGCCGAGAGCTCATAAGGGAGGGGATTGTGTGGAGAGTTGGAGATGGTTCATCCATCAAGATCCACCATGACAACTGGATTCCCAAGGCAGCCTTCAACCGCTCGAACAACAATATGTCCCAGGTATTACGCATATGCGCCATCTTTTGAACGAACTTGGTGATGCATGGGATATGGAAAAGGTGGAGATGATGTTCACCCTGGGGGATGTTGAGGACATCAAGCATATTGTGGTGGGTGGACCGAGCATGCAGGATTATATTGCATGGAACTTCACCAAGAACGGGCAAGCTTAAAGGACGTGAAAACCGGACAGCCAGGATCATCGATGCCCAGCAAGGAGCACAAGGCTTGGCTCGCTTTCTGGGACACTAATGCGCCGGGGAAGGCCAATATTCAAACTTGGTGGATGTTGAAGAATGGGCTAGCTGTCGGATCCAAACTGCACCGTCGACGGATCAAACCGGGCGTGTTCTGCTGCGCTTGTGGAAAGGAGGAAACTTTATACCATCACTTCTGGGCGTGCCCCCATTCTGAGCTCTTCTGGAAATATTTGTGTGAGCACAAGGGGGAGCCTGTTGCAAGGCCACCGGCGATGGACGGCTCACTGATCGGCCTAGTGGCATGGCTCAAGGCCTGGTTTGCTGAAGCGTGCGGGGCTGAGCGCGAAACGATGGTCCATGCTTTATATGGTATTTGGTGCGCAAGAAATGATGCTAGAGATGGGAAAAGGATCCAAGATGCTCGAGAGTTGGCAGAGAAAGTTCACGGTTACATCCAGGAATGGCGTCTAGTTCACTTCAAGGAGCCATTGATCAAGGAGCCAAGGCAACCGGTAAGGTGGCTACCACCGGAGCCGGGGTGGACCAAGGCCAATGCAGATGGAGCGACGGCTCGGTTGGAGGACAAGGGGGGAGGCGGAGTGGTTCTCAGGGATCACCAGGGTGCTTTCAAGGGAGGAGCTGCGGTCTGCTTCCCAGGTGCCGGCCACCCCCAGCTCTCAGAGATACTAGGGGCGAAAAGCGCCATGCAAATGGCGATTAACATGGATGTGCAACGACTCCACGTTGAGCTGGATAGTCAGGAGGTGGTGGCAATGCTTCAAGACAAAGGCGGGAACCTCTCGACGTTTGGCCCGGCCGTGAAGGAAATTAAGGAGCTTTTGAGAACTCGGCAGGAGTTCAAGATCACATGGGTACGGCGTTCAACAAATGGTGTGGCGCATGGTCTAGCTAGAGAGGGGGTGTGCAATGATAGTATGGTTTATTTTGATTTTCCTCCATACTGCATTCTTCATATTGTAGCGGAGGAGGTCCCAAACTTCGCTTAATTTAAATAAAGTTGCAAGTTCCCCTAAACAAAGGATAATGTGCACTTTGGTTGCTAGTGGTGCTACTGTTGCTACAGAAGCACTAGTGCTAGTTGGACTGAGAATTGCTACGTCCACTACACGATATTACCACGTGCTATTTGCTCTATCTATTTTTTAATATGTATTAATTCATTGAAAACAATCCCTCTTGCTGTGATATTTTTTAATGCAGGACAATTGTTCACTGCAAGGGCGATGATCATGTCATGGATGTATAGCTCGCGCCACTATTATCATGCGCTAGCATCTGACCGTGTCATGATGCTCGACGAATATATGTGCAAACTACCATTTTTACGGCCCAGTCCGCATCAACACGATGGGGTTAACTCGTCCGTCCGCACAGGCTTACAACGTTGCGGCCGGCTCATCTGTCTGCTCCCGCAGCCGACTCGGACGTGATTGATTTCAGCTTCACCGTGGTGATCATCGTTGCTGCAACCCTACAGCTGATAATTTTTGGTCAAACATATCAGAATTCACAATGGCAACGGAGACCATCAAACTATGGCCCTTGCATACATCAGATGGGTCAATGGACAGGGTCATTTATAACCCGTCGGGATACAACATATTTCAGTAATCCGCTGTTCAACTATATGCCGGTTCATATCACGGTCAAGTATGGAGAGTCTCAAGCCAACTCCTCGAGTAGTCTTAAGACTCGGGGGCTACAATGACATGACTCGGCAAAATTGGCCAGTATCAGTGAACAAGAACTCTGTGTCATTGGAGGAAAAAATAACCCGGCCTGGGAGACTACTGCTATATTGATGAAAATTTAAAGGCCGTCAGAAAATTTCCGGCTCATAATGAAGAATTTCGGTTTAAAACTCCGGTTCAAAAAGAATCCACCTCTCGCAGGTTCGAGTTCTCAGGAAAAATTAAAGGTTGCCAAAGAGAACTTGCTGCCATGATGTGCGGTTCAAACATGGGTATCCTACCTTATTGGCTCATCTTATTGGTCACTTGGGGGCTTCTTGCTTATCGAGCATAGCTGTGAATATCCCTCTTGATCGGCTCAAGGCCACACTTCGAATATGTCACTTGGGGGCTTCCTGTTCAAACATAGGTGTATTCACCAAAGAGAACATAGCGTTATTACCCTCTTGACCGAATATGTCACTTGGGGGCTTCCAGTTCAAACATAGGTGTATTCACCAAAGAGAACATAGCGTTACTACCCTCTTGACCAAATATGTCACTTGGGGGCTTCCTGTTCAAACATAGGTGTATTCACCAAAGAGAACATAGCATTACTACCCTCTTAACCAGGTTATCTTGTTCAAACATAGGTGTATTCACCAAAGAGGACATAACCTTTCCGGTTATCCTACCTGTATACCAGCTGCTTCTTCATTAGGTAATCCTGATTGACCCGCTGAACTCTTAACAATCAATCTTTTACGGTGTATTCACAAAAGATCCTGAGCTTGTTAAGGTTAAAACGCCGGTTTGTCATGTGAGACCACGGCTTACAGATAGTCAGGATAGATCCAGGCTCATAAACCGCCTTCCTTGAAACTTGGATAAATCAGCCTGTGATGCACGATGCTACTCCGACCTCGCGTACTCTTGATAAGTCTATCTTTAAGTAAGACCTGAACTTATCTGGGTTCAAATGTCGATTGGGTCATGTGAGAGCCGGCTCACGGAAAGCGCGTACCTTCCAGTGACCATCAGGCTAGTTTCATTGAAGAAGAAACTTTGGCTTGGCGGCCTGCAAAAGCCTCGAATTTTTTTGATTTCTTTTTTTTCTTCATATAATCTCTTTTTTCTTACCATATGGTTTTCACAAATTAGGCCAAGCAGCCTTATCTGTGTCTCATATTTGGGATGTACCCTCTGCCCTGGACTTCTATGGTCACCAGTGGATTAACACGGGCATCATGACCCGACCCACGGTAAACTGCCAGGGCACTTGTGATTTGTTTGTGTGCAGGAACCGGTTTTCAAACCAGGTTATATTATTCAAATCTTTAATAGCCAACATGGCTGGATTTTTATTGTGGTTATCAATAACCAGTATTATGATTAAGGTTTTCAAAGTCGCTTTAACGCAATGGCTAGTATTTATCAATGGATATGATTTATTCTACAATGAAAGGAATAGTCCCGAGTCGCTGCAGGCTTACAACCCGGCACTTGGGGGCTACATTATTCAAGTTGAGATTACATCAAATATGCAAGTCCCATGTCACTGCCAGCATGCATGCTACCTCTTGAGCACTGCGTTGGTTTTCCCTTGAAGAGGAAAGGGTGATGCAGCAAAGTAGCGTAAGTATTTCCCTCAGTTTTTGAGAACCAAGGTATCAATCCAGTAGGAGGCTACGCGCGAGTCCCTTGCACCTACACAAAACAAATAAATCCTCGCAACCAACGCGATAAGGGGTTGTCAATCCCTTCACGGTCACTTACGAGAGTGAGATCTGATAGATATGATAGGATAATATTTTTGGTATTTTTGTGATAAAGATGCAAAGTAAAATAAAAGCAAAGTAAGAAAGCAAAAGAAATAACTAAGTGTTGCAAGATTAATATGATGAAGATAGACCCGGGGGCCATAGGTTTCACTAGTGGCTTCGCTCAAGAGCATAAGTATTTTACGGTGGGTGAACGAATTACTGTTGAGCAATTGACAGAATTGAGCATAGTTATGAGAATATCTAGGTATGATCATGTATATAGGCATCACGTCCGAGACAAGTAGACCGACTCACCGCATCTCGACTATTACTCCACTCATCGACCGCTATCCAGCATGCATCCAGAGTATTAAGTTAATGAAAACAGAGTAACGCCTTGAGCAAGATGACATGATGTAGAGGGATAAATTCATGCAATATGATAAAAAAGACCATCTTGTTATCCTCGATGGCAACAATACAATACGTGCCTTGCTGCCCCTACTCATCACCGGGAAAGGACACCGCAAGATTGAACCCAAAGCTAAGCACTTCTCCCATTGCAAGAAAGATCAATCTAGTAGGCCAAACCAAACTGATAATTCAAGAGACTTGCAAAGATAACCAATCATACATAAAAGAATTCAGATAAGATTCAAATATTGTTCATAGATAATCTTGATCATAAACCCACAATTCATTGGTCTCAACAAACACACCGCAAAAAGAAGATTACGTCGAATAGATCTCCACGAGAGAGGGGAGAACATTGTATTGAGATCCAAAAAGAGAGAAGAAACCATCTAGCTACTAACTATGGACCCGAAGGTCTGAAGTAAACTACTCACACTTCATCGGAGAGGCTATGGTGTTGATGTAGAAGCCCTCCGTGATGGATGCCCCCTCCGGCGGAGCTCGAGCAGGCCCCAAGATGGGATCTCGTGAGTACAGAAGGTTGCGGCGGTGGAATTAGGTTTTTGGCTCCGTATCTGATCGTTTGGGGGTACGTAGGTATATATAGGAGGAAGAAGTACATCGGTGGAGCAACATGGGGCCCACGAGGGTGGAGAGCGCGTCCTGGGGGGTGGGCGTGCCCCCTACCTCGTGGCGTCCTGGAAGCTTCTCTTACATAGGGTCCAAGTCTCCTGGATCATGTTCGTTCCAAAAATCACGCTCCCGAAGGTTTCATTCCATTTGGACTCCGTTTGATATTCTTTTTCTGCGAAACTCTGAAATAGGCAAAAAACAGCAATTCTGGGCTAGGCTTCCGGTTAATAGGTTAGTCCCAAAAATAATATAAAAGTGAATAATAAAGCCCAATAATGTCCAAAATAGTAGATAATATAGCATGGAGCAATCAAAAATTATAGATACGTTGGAGACGTATCAAGCATCCCCAAGCTTAATTCTTGCTCGTCCTCGAGTAGGTAAATGATAAAAAAGATAATTTTTGATGTGTAATGCTACTTGGCATAATTTCAATGTAATTCTTCTTAATTGTGGTATGAGTATTCAGATCCGAAAGATTCAAGATGAAAGTTCATTTTGACATAAAAATAATAATTCTTCAAGCATACTAACTAAGCAATTATGTCTTCTCAAAATAACATGGCCAAAGAAAGTTCATCCCTACAAAATCATATAGTTTAGTCATGCTCCATTTTTGTCACACAAGAATGCTCTCATCATGCACAACCCCGATGACAAGCCAAGCAATTGTTTCATACTTTAGTAATCTCAAACTTTATAAACCTTCACGCAATACATGAGCGTGAGCCATGGATATAGCACTATGGGTGGAATAGAATATGATGATGGGGGTTATGTGGAGAAGACAAAAAAGTAGAAAGTCTAACATCAACGAGGCTAATCAATGAGCTATGGAGATGCCCATCCATTGATGTTAATGCAAGGAGTAGGGATTGCCATGCAACAGATGCACTAGAGCTATAAATGTATGAAAGCTCAAAAAAAGAAACTAAGTGGGTGTGCATCCAACTTGCTTGCTCATGAAGACCTAGGACACTTGAGGAGGCCCATTGTTGGAATATACAAGCCAAGTTCTATAATGAAAAATTCCCACTAGTATATGTAAGTGATAAAATAAGAGACTCTCTATCATGAAGATTATGGTGCTACTTTGAAGCACAAGTGTGGAAAAAAGGATAGTATCATTGCCCCTTTTTATTTCTTTTTTGGGCCTTTTTTTTATTTGGCCTTTCTTTTTTTTTGGGGACAATGCTCTATTAAATGATGATCATCGCACTTCTATTTATTTACAACTCAATGATTACAACTCGATACTAGAACAACGTATGACTCTATATGAATGCCTCCGTGATGTAAGGATATGCAATTAATCAAGAGTGACATGTATGAAAGAATTATGAACGGTGGCTTTGCCACAAATACTATGTCAACTACATGATCGTGCTAAGCAATATGACAATGATGAATGTGTCATGATAAACGGAATGGTGGAAAGTTGCATGGCAATATATCTCGGAATGGCTATGGAAATGCCATAATAGGTAGGTATGGTGGCTGTTTTTAGGAAGATATAAGGAGGTTTATGTGTGAAAGAGCCTATCATATCACGGGTTTTGGATGCACCCCAAGAAGTTTGCACCAACTCTCAATGTGAGAAAGGGCAATGCACGGTACCGAAGAGGCTAGCAATGATGGAAGGGTGAGAGTGTGTATAATCCATGGACTCAACATTAGTCATAAAGAACTCACATACTTATTGCAAATATCTACAAGTCATCAAAACCAAGCACTACGCGCATGCTCCTAGGGGTATAGATTTTTAGGAAAAGACCATCGCTCGTCCCCGACCGCCACTCATAAGGAGGACAATCAAAGAACACCTCATGTTTCAAATTTGTTACATAACGTTTACCATAAATGCATGCTACGGGACTTGCAAACTTCAAAACAAGCATTTCTCAAATTCACAACTACTCAACTAGCACAACTTTGATATTATTACCTCCATATCTCAAAACAATCATCAATCATCAAACTTCTCTTAGTACTCAACACACTCATAAGAAAGTTTTTACTAATCTTGAATACCTAGCATATTAGGATTATTTAAGCAAATTACCATGCTATTTAATACTCTCAAAATAATCTAAGTGAATCATGAGATATCAATAGTTTCTATAAAACAAATCCACCACCGTGCTCTAAAAGATATTAGTGAAGTACTAGAGCAAAACTATATAACTCAAAAGATATAAGTGAAGCACAATGAGTATTCTAATAATTCCCAAATCATGTATGGCTCTCTCAAAGGTGTGTACAGCAAGGATGACAGCGGTAAACTAAAAAACAAAGACTCAAATCATACAAGACGCTCCAAGCAAAACACATATCATGTGGTGAATAAAAATATAGCTCCAAGTAAAGTTACCGATGGAAGAAGACGAAAGAGGGGATGCCTTCCGGGGCATCCCCAAGCTTTGGCTTTTTGGTGTCCTTAGATTATCTTGGGGGTGCCATGGGCATCCCCAAGCTTAGGATATTGCCACTCCTTGTTCCATAATCCATCAAAATCTTTCACCCAAAACTTGAAAACTTCACAACTCAAAACTCAACAGAAATCTCGTGAGCTCCGTTAGCGAAAGAAAACAAAAGACCACTTCAAGGTACTGTAATGAACTCATTCCTTATTTATATTGGTGTTAAACCTACTGTATTCCAACTTCTCTATGGTTTATAAACTATTTTACTAGCCATAGATTCATCAAAATAAGCAAACAACACACGAAAAACAGAATCTGTCAAAAACAGAACAGTCTGTAGTAATCTGTAACTAACACAAACTTCTGGAACTCCAAAAATTCAAAACAAATAGGACGACCTAGGCAATTTGTTTATTGATTAGAAGCAATTGGAATCACTATTTTATCACGTTCTGGTGATTTTTAACAATTGTTTTCGTGAACAGAAAGTTTCTGGAAATTACAGCAAGATCAAATAACTATCATCCAAGAAGATCCTATAAGTTTAACTTGGCACAAACACTAATTAAAACATAAAAACACATATACCAGAGGCTAGATCAAAGATTTATTCCTAAACAGAAGCAAAAACAAAAAAAAACTAGAAATAAAATTGGGTTGCCTCCCAACAAGCGCTATCGTTTAACGCCCCTAGCTAGGCATAAAAGCAAGGATAGATCTTGGTATTGCCATCTTTGGTAGGCAATCCATAAGTGGCTCTCATGATAGATTCATATGGTAATTTTATTTTCTTCCTAGGGAAGTGTTCCATGCCTTTCTTTAATGGTAGTTGGAATCTAATATTCCCTTCCTTCATATCACCAATCGTTCTAAGGAAAGGTCTACCAAGAATAATAGGACATCAAGGATTGCAATCTATATCAAGAACGATAAAATCTAAGGGCACATAATTCCTATTTGCAACAATAAGAACATCATTAATTCTTCCCATAGGTTTCTTAATAGTGGAATCCATGAGGTGCAAGTTTAGAGAGCAATCATCAAAATCACGGAAATCTAGCAAATCACACAAAGTTTTGGGAATAGTGGAAACACTAGCACCCAAATCACATAAAGCATAGAATTCATGATCCTTAATCTTATTTTTAATAGTTAGTTCCCACTCATCATAAAGTTTTCTAGGGATAGAAACTTCCAACTCAAGCTTTTCTTCATAAGATTGCATCAAGGCATCAACGATATGTTTAGTAAACACTTTATTTTGACTATAAGCATGAGGAGAATTTAGCACGGATTGCAACAAGGAAATACAATCAATCAAAGAGCAATTTTCATAATTAAATTCCTTGAAATCCAAAATAGTGGGTTTAGCAACATCTAGGGTTTTGGTTTCTTCAATCCCACTTTTATCAAATTTAGCATCAAGATCTAAAAACTCCGAATTTTTGGAACGCCTTCTAGGTAAAGGTGGATCATATTCAGTCCAATCATTATCAAGATTCATATTGCAAAACAAAAGATTTAATAGGGGACACATCAATAACTTTTAGATCTTCATCTTTATTTTCATAGAAATTGGAAGAACACGCTTTTATAAAGCAATCTTTCTTAGCACGCATCCTAGCGGTTCTTTCCTTGCACACATCAATGGAAATTCTCATGGCTTTGAGAGACTCATTGATATCATGCTTAGGAGGAATAGATCTAAGCTTTAAAGAATCAACATCAAGAGAAATTCTATCAAGGTTCCTAGCCAATTCATCAACTTTAAGCAATTTCTGTCGGCGTTCTGGGAACGGGGGTCCCCAGACTTGCCTGCCTGCGGCGTGGCTCTAGTGGGGGACCAGCACGGCCCAGCTTCATCAGCTCAAGATCAAGACCCTCGCGAGGGGCCAAGCCTCGCGGGGCGGACGACAGGAACCTTCCTCAGGAGCAGCCTCGTCAGGCAGGATCGCGAGGAGGTGGAGAGACCAAGTCAGGGTACCTCACGAGGGTGCCCCGTGACGCAAGCCATGAAGATCAAGGCCAGGCGGGCGCCAGCCCGCGCAGTGTTCTCATTTCCCCTTTGGTGCAAAGGAGGCAAGCACAGGCCAAGGCATTAGGCAAAGGTTGCCGCTTCGGTGCAAAAAGACCAAGACCAGCAGAACGGCAGGATGGAGGTCATCGTGGAGCCCAGACGGCGCCACCGCCGAGTCTTTGGCAGCCGAAGACCAACTTTAGTCAGGATAAGTGTACTAGATGTTCCCCTTCAAAATGGCCAATTGTTGGCGCCCTTCCCCCTCATTATTTGGGAAGAGGCCCAGGGCCTCCCTCTATAAATAGGACTAGCCACCACCAAGGTAGGGGGATCGAGATCACACACACACACACCGAGAGAGAGAGAGAGAGAGAGAGAGAGAGGCGACAAGACTCACCCTAGCAGTTCATCGCACCAGCTCAAGAACAGACCCTCGCGAGGCTGTTCTTCCCTTGTATTGTTCATCATCAGCCCCTGAGGCAATCCACCACACCACACACTAGAGTAGGGTATTACACCACACCGGTGGCCCGAACCAGTATAAACCTCGTGTCTCTGTGTTGTTCATTGTTGGTAGTTTAGATCCCTCACAATCCTTGCACGCATGAGCTGGTAGGGGAAAGATCTCTGCCGCACCCCAGAGTTCGAACCTCAAGGGTCTGCCGGAACCCGAAATCCGACATTTGGCGTGCCAGGTAGGGGTGCGCCGAAATCTTTCTTCCGCTGGTCGTGTGAGATCTTCCGTCGTGTCCATGGCTGACACTCGCCGAGCTCGCGCCGAGCGCCGGGCTGCTCGCGCCGCTTGAGTCGCCCAGACGGCTCCCGTCGGCGGACACCCCCGCCGTTCCCCATCGCCTACCGCCAACGCCGCCATCGGCCCGGCAGGGAACAAGCAGCAGGCTTCGTCCCTGCATCCATCGGTGAGGCGAGAAGGCCGCACCGCCACTCCTTCGCTCGCCCCTGTTGGTTCTTCATCCTGCGCACACCGCGCTCCCATGGAGGCTCGAGCCGCGCTCATCACGGAAAACGAGCTCCTGCGCTACCGCCCCGTCGACGACATCTATGAGGAGTGGCTCGACCGCTGCCGCCGAAGCTCGCTCAAGGCTGCCCTCTCGCTGCCTCGCCACGCACTACGAAGCTGGAGGCGGTGGGAGCCGAGGTGCCCCCGCCACCTCCTTCCCAAGAAGGCGCCCTGGCTCCAAGGCGTGTGGTCCCAGGCCGAGACCCTCCGTGTCCGGCGCCCGCGCAGCAAGAAAGGAGCTGCCAGGAGATCCCTCGTCCCCAAGAAGGTGCTCGTGTGCTCCCAGCACCGGAGCGCCGCGACCACGCTCCAGCGCCACCGCGTCAAGACCCCGCGCTGCTCCAGGCAGCGGTGCGCGGGAACCCACAAGAGCAATCCCCACATCATCAGAGAGCCCCGGTGGCCACTGCAGGCTGCCGCACCTTCACCGCCGAGCTATGCAGCGTCGCATGGCCCGGCAAGTTCAAGCCAGACCTGCCTCCACGCTACAACGGCACCGCCGATCCTGCGGAGTTCCTTCAGCTCTACGAGCTGGGCATCGAAGCCGCCAACGGGGACGAAAAGGTCATGGCGAATTGGTTCCCCATGGCGCTGAAGGACGGAGCCCGAACTCGGCTCTGAACTGGCTCCCGTCAAGAACTCCTCCTGGGACGAGATGCGCACCCGCTTCATCACCAACTTCCAAGGCACTCGCGACCAGCCTCCAGCCGTGAGCGACATGTGCCGCATCAAGCAGCAGCCAGGAAAGACCCTGCAGAAGTACATCCAGCGCTTCAACAACGCACGCCTCAAGATTCCCAAGGTGACTGAGGAGGCCATCATCTCAGCCTTCTCCGATGGCATGCGTGACGTCAAAATGAAGGAGGAGCTGGCGATGCATGAAGACCTGTGCACATCTCTGGAGCTGTTCAACTTGGCGACCAAATGCGCCAGGGCGGAGGAAGGGCGCCTCTCCCTCCTCGAGCTTCCAGCTGCCGATCCGAGAGAAGAAGCCCAAGGCCAAGGGCGTGAAGCGCCAAGGGCTGCAGTGCTGGCGGCGAACCGCACACCAAGCGAGGCAGGGATCAGCCCTAGTCTTCCAAGGGCAGCCGGTACTGCGTGTACCACGATCTTCACACCCACAACACCAACGAATGCCAAGAGCTCAGAGCCGTGCGAGAAGGGCGAATCGGCCGACGCCCCGATCGCAGTGATCGAGGCTACGGCCGAGGAGGAGGAAGAGGCACATGACACTGGGAAGACCATGGCCCTCGCCAGGGATGGCGTGACAGACCTCGCGAGGACCGCTGGTAGGACCAGCCTCGCGAGGGAGGTTGGAGGGACCAACCTCGCGAGGATCGCCCTCAAGGCAATGCAGGCTCCCGCCTCTGCCGCAACCGCCAAGGAGGTACGAAGACAATCATCAGGACGAGGGGGCTGGGGGCTTCCAGGAGCCACACGCGATCGCTTGCATCCTGGGTGGCGCTCAGGCGCTAGCCTCCCAGCGCATCTTCAAGCAGTTTGCTCGCGAGGTGAATGCAGTCCTCCCCAAGCCAGAGGCAACACGCCCCCTCAGGTGGTCGTCATGCGCTATCACATTCAGTTTAGCGGATCAGCTCAAGTGCGCGGCAACAGCTGGAGTCCTCCCCATGCTTTGCTCACCAGTCATCAGCAACGTGCAAGTCACCATTGTCGGATTTTGGGTTCCGGCACACCCTCTAGGTTCGAACTCTGGGGTGCACACGGAGATCTCACCCCCTGCCTACCTGCACCTCGTTGCCTCGCAAGGATCTAAACTACACAAAGAGCAACACAAGGGACACAAGGTTTATACTGGTTCGGGCCACCATTGTGGTGTAATACCCTACTCTAGTGTGTGGTGTGGTGGATTGCCTCAGGGCTGATGATGAATAATACAAGGAAGAACAGCCTCGCGAGGGTCTGTTCTTGGCCGGTGCGACGAACTGCTAGGGGGAGTTCGGTCGCACTCTCTCTCTCTAGATTGCTTGATCTCTAGCTCTGCTCTCTATTCCGGATCCTTCTACCCTGTGGGTGGCTAGCCCTATTTATAGGCAGAGGCCCTGGGCCTCTTCCCAAATATTGAGCAAGAAGGGCGCCAACAATTGGCCATTTTGAAGGGGAACATCTAGTACACTTATCCTGACTAAAGTTGATCCTCGCCTGTCAAAGGCTCTGACGATGACACCGGCTTGGGCTCCACGATGACCTCCTTCCTGCCGTTGTGTTGGTCTTGGTCTCGTTGCACCGAAATGGTTGCCTTTGCTTGATGCTCTCGCCTGCGCTTGCCTCCTTGCACCAAAGAGGAAATGATGACACTGCGCGGGCTAGCGCCCTCCTGGCGCCCTCGGTCGTCATGGCTTGCGTCATGGGCACCTCGTGAGGTACCCCGCCTTGATCTCTCCGCCTCCTCGCGAGCCAGCCTGACGAGGCCGTGCTCGAGGAAGCTTCTGTTGTCCGCCTCACAGGCTTGGCCTCGCGAGGGTCTTGAGCTTGTGTTGATGAAGATGGGCCGTCTGGGCCAACCTTGAGCCACGCCGCAGCCACAGCAGTGCAAGTCTGGGTACCCCGTTCCCGTAACGCCGGCAGTAGCCCCCGGGCCCAAGGCGCGCCTGGACTTGGCTTAGCGGAGAAGCGAAGGGGCAAGTGCGAAGTGCCACGGGCCCTAACAGCCTGCGGCCTTGGGCGCCGCGTGGCGGTTGATTGGACGTGGGCATCTCTGCTTCCCCACGACGCCTCGGTGATTGCACGAATTGACAAGTCCCTGCATGCAAAGCGGGTCATGATTACCTGTGACCGTGGAGGTCGACGGTTGGCCTTCCCCGGCTATAAGTACGGAACGGCGCGTTCCCTTCCAGTCCATCTCTTCTTGCTCCTCCTTCTTGCCCTTGCTCCACATCGCGGCAATGGCTCCGATCCGCCGGTTCTCCGCGGAAAAGAAAGGAAAGGCTCCCTGAGAGGGTCCCGATCCGCTGCCGCCGAAGAAACGGCCAGCCCTCTGCCGCCGAGATGAGGGCGCCCGGCAGGAGGTGTCGAGGCCCTGGTACGAGCGGTCGCCGCCAGGGTTCCCGCTGCCCTTGTACACCCGCATTGAGGGCCCTGAAGGAATTGTCACCGAGCGCCATGGACGACGCCGCCATCGGCGCCGGCGGGTCACGGCGGTGCACGTTGTTCCCCCCGGAGTCCATGTCGAGGGCTCCGCCCGAGAGTTTGTGCTCCACGCCGCCATGCCTCCTCAGTCTTGGATTCGCCTTCCTCCCTCCTTCGCCTTCGTGATGCCGCAGGGGGGATATTTGGAGCTCTGGTTGCAGCACGCCGGCTGCAGCACCCTTGCAACCGAAGCGGAGGTCGCGGTCGTCGCTCCGGGCAAGGTCTTCATGACTCGAGGCTGGGGCAAGATCGCCCGGGTCTGCAAGACGAGGGGTTCCCTCGCGATCCACCTGGAGTACGACGGCGCTTCCGTGATGCTTTTCAAGGTCTTCAACGCGGAAGGACGCCGGCTGGAGTGCTACCCCGAGAGAGGTGGTCGGGGCCCTGCCGTGGCTAGGACTAGGCTCGCCGACCGCTCCCCCAGCAGCTCCTCAGGCGACAGAGGCGTCGGAGGATCCAGCGACTCCGCCGAGCTCCTCGCGACTCCGGACACGAGCGACGACAGCTACGAGCCCCCGAGCTTGCGTCTCTCTGGGAGCAGGGCGGGCTTGTCAGGCCGCCGCCACCACTGATCTGGATGAGGTTGGTGTCGGTGCCCGATGACCCACTGTTGATGATGGCGTCTCTTGCAGTGGCGCGTGTAGTTAGCGTTCTTTAGGATCTGCTCCCTTTGTTCCCTGCGAGGAATCGAAAAACGCGCCCCGTGGGGGCTTGTAAGGCGCCTGTGGTTACATTTGTTAATATGATCCTTGTCGTGAAGTGGCGCATGATGCTCATCCCATCTTAGCTTAGTTCTCCCTTTCGAACCTCGCGAGGGCTTGGCGCTCTGCGCCGACAGGTCCCAGTCCCAAGGCAGGCTTCAGCCGCCGCTGGTATGCCAGTTCGTGATGCCGTGGTCAAGGCCAGGAGGTGAGCGGCTGGGGGTCCAGTAAGAGCCCCTGAGTCGCGATGCTCAGGAGGTCCCCATTAGCGCTCAAGCAGCCATCGTTCGGTGAGAAAGGAGCGCGACGTTGCTAGCACGTGATTGCTCTAGGTGCGAGGTCGGTGCTGCGATGGCTAGCATTTCCGGAGGATGACTTATTTCGGGGGTCAGGAACCGCTTATTGGTGTGGCGCTAGGTCCGCGCATCGGCAGATGAGGAGTTGCCTGGCGAGGTCCCCGCGTGCCTCTTCCCTCTCGCCTTTACTCCCCTTTCTGCTCTACGTCCTTGGGTCCCGGCCCTCGAGCGGGTCTCAGCCGTCGCTGGTATGCCAGGTCGCGATGCCGTGGACAAGGCCAGAGGGTGAGGGCTGGAGAGCCAGTAAGAGCCCATGAGTCGCGATGCTCAGGTACCCCCCCCCCTTTAACGTGCAAGCGGTTCGCGCGGACGAGAGTGAAGAAGACGCCATGAGGGCCTTGCCTGATGCTGCTCCTTGAAGAGATCCTGCGGGCTCATCGCAAGAAGAACAAGAGTTCGCCATGACAATTGACAGTCAGCCGTTGGTTGCTCTAGAGGAGTGACGAGGCACTGAAGGCTTGACGAGGTGGCGCCATGCGGGACTGCCGCGGCTAGAGCTCAGCCATTCAGGTTTGTCGGAGTTGCAGGGACGGACCCATGTGCAAGCGTTGTGCCGTTAGGGAGCAGCTCCATTAGTTGGTGTCAATCGAGCGGGCGACTAGGTCAAACACGTTAATCATGAAGGAGCAAGTCTATTTAAATAGGTGCAGAGAAGGCGGACATCGCCGGGTCGGGCCCGAGCGACTTGGGGATGACGCAGCCCGAGGGGCGCCCCCAATAAAGTAAGTTAGGAACATGAAGCAAAAGGGATACACGCCGCAGGGACGGACCCATGCAGCCTGGGAATGATGCAGCCCTGGGGGGCGCTCCCAGCTGAAAATGAAATTTGAAGGATGTCACCTGATAACGTTGAAGGTGAAGGGATGCTGAAGTAGCAGGCGTCGTGCGCTGCGGAAGCCGATCTTCACGAGCCCCCAGGCTGGTGGCTCCTTGCGGACCATCTCCATCTCCGCCAGGACTGCGGAACGCCTGGCCTCTTGAGCCTCCAGGATGCTCCCCATGTGGCGCCGGCGCGTGGCAGCCGCGTTCAGCAAACCGTAAGGCATGCGAACGTAGCTGTGGGGTGGACCTTCACAATGCCCCACGCGTGAGGGCCAGAGGCGCTCCTGAGAGGCGGCTTGGTTGAGCCCTGGTATGTCGATGTAGACGCGCAGCCCATCATCCTCGCCTGGATGGGGAGCTACGGCGGGTAAGCGGCGGCTGCCACTCATGACTCTTGACTCCTACAGCTCCTGAATGATCTGGCTGACGAACTCCTGAGGGTTTGGCCCTCCTTGCCTTGCTCCTTCCTGAGGGAAACGTGCTTTGAAACACACCTCCAAGTGGTACCCAAGCGCCTCCCTCATGATCTTAGCAAGGTCGGTGGCCCTCCAGGAGAGAGCCCCCGAGCCTTGCTCGAGGAGGGCGCCGGGTGCGCCTTCCTACGCGACAGAAGGAGGTGCCCCCGGAACAGGCGCGGACCCTGAGGGGCCTGCCTCCCAAGGGGTTGGCCCAGGCGATGTCTTCTTCTTCTTGGGAGCAGCCTCGGGGAACCTCCTGCTCCTGTGATCTGGGTCTTCAAGTGATGCGGCTTGAAAAGCACGCTCCAGGGAACACACTGCATCTCTCTCTTCACAAGGCACCGTGATGACTCCACCGCTTCCTGGCATCTTGAGGACATTGTAGCCGTGATGAGTCACGACCATGAATTTGGCTGAGCTGGGTACCCGAGGATGGCATTGTATGGCGTGCGAATGTGGGCGACGCCGAAGTCGATGAGCTCGGTCTTGTAGTTGTCGCGCTTCAAGGTGACAGGAGGCGGACCTGCCTAATCGGAACTGTGGAGCCATCGGTGACTCAAGAAAGGCTTGGTTGGCTGAAGCTGATTGTAAGGCACTTGGAGATTGTTGAATGTCTCTACGGACAGACATTGAGCCCTGCCCGCCATCGATGAGGGTCCCCGTGACTTGCACGTTGCCGATGATTGGGGAACAAAGCATCGGGAGGACTCGTTGTGGCTGCGCACTTGAGCTGATCCGATGAGTCGAACGTGAAGGCGCACGCCGACCACCGAGAGGGCGTGGCTTCGAGCCCGGGAGGACTGCATTCACTTCGGGTGAACTGCTTGAAGATGCGCTTGAGAGGTGGGCTTGAGCTCCGCCCCAGATGCAAGCGACAGCGCGGCTCCTGGAAGCCCCCAGCCCCCTCGTCCTGATGATGGTCTTCGTTTCTCCTTGGCTGCGGTGGCAGAGGAGGGAGGCCTGCGTTGCCTTGCGGGCGATCCTCGCGAGGCTGATCCCTCCAGCCTCCCTCGTGAGGCTGATCCTGCCAACGGTCCTCGCGAGGTCGGTCGCGCTACCCTTGGCGAGGGCCACGATCTTCCCAGCGTCCTGCGTTTCTTCCTCCTCCTCGGCCGTAGCCTCGATCATCAAGCGGTCGGGCGTCGAATCGATTCGCCCTTCTCGCACGGCTCTGAGTTCTTGACATTCGTCGGTGTTGTGGGTGTGGAGGTCGTGGTACACGCAATACCGACTGCCCTTGGAAGACTCGGGCTGATCCCTGCCTCGCTTGGTGCCTGGTTCGGTTGCGAGCACTACAGCCCCTTGCGCTTCACATCCTTGGCCTTGGGCTTCTTCTCTTCTGGATCGGTAGCTGGAAGCTCGAGGAGGGAGAGGCACCCTTCCTCATCCCTGGCGCATTTGGTCACCAAGTTGAACAGCTCTAGAGATGTGCATAGGTCTTCATGCATCGCCAGCTCCTCCTTCATTTTGACGTCACACACGCCATCGGAGAAGGCTGAGATGATGGCCTCCTCAGTCACCTTGGGAATCTTGAGGCGTGCGTTGTTGAAGCGCTGGATGTACTTCTGCAGGGTCTCTACTGGTTGCTGCTTGATGCGGCGCATGTCGCTCACGGCAGGAGGCCGGTCGCGAAAGTGCCTTGGAAGTTGGCGCGAAGCGGTGCGCATCTCGGCCCCTGTGGAGGAGATCGTGCCAGGAGCTAGGTTTAGGAGCCAGGTGAGGGCACCGTCCTTGAGCGCCATGGGAAACCAGTTCGCCATGACCTTCTCGTCCCCGTTGGCGGCTTCGATGCCCAACTCGTAGAGCTGGAGGAACTCCGCAGGGTCGGCCGTGCCTTCGTAGCGAGGAGGCAGGTGTGACTTGAACTTCCCGAGCCACGCGACGCTGCGCAGCTCGGCGATGAAGGCGCGGCAGCCTGCAGTGGCCACGGGAGGCCTTTGGTGACAAAGAGCTTGGTCTTGCGGGTCCCCGTGTGCTGCCGCTGGGAGCAGCACGGGGTCTTGGCATGCCGTAGCAAGAGCGCGGTCGTGACGGGCCGGTGCAGGGAGCACTCGGGCAGCTTCTTGGCGGCGAGGGACCTCTTGACAGCTCTGCTCTTGCTGCGCTGGTGCCGGACGGAATGGGTTCCGCCCAGGGGCCACGCGCCTTGGGGCCAAGGCGCCTTCTTGAGGGGGAGGCGGCTGAGGCGCCCCCGGAGCTTCATCGCCTGCGCAAGGCGGGGCGCGGTGTAGTGAGAAGGACGATGCGGGCGAGCCCCCTGCGGCGCGGACGAGCTCGGCGATGCGGTCGAGCCACTCCTCGTAGACATCGTCGACGGGGCAGTAGCGCATGAGCTCGTTTGCCGCGATGAGCGCAACTCGAGCCTCCATGGGCGCGCGGAGCGCGCGAGATGAAGACCCAGCTGGGGCGAGCGAGGGAGTAGCGGTGCGGCCGTCTCGCCTCACGGATGGATGCTGTGACGACGCTTGCTGCTCGTTCCCCGCCTGGCCGGTGGCGGCGTTGACGGCAGGCGAAGGGGAACGGTGGGGGCGGCCGCCGACGGGGGCCGTCTGGGCGACGCGGGTGGCGAGAGTAGCCCGGCGCTCGGCGCGGGCCCGACGAGCGTCCGACATGGATGCGAGGGGCGACGAAGAACAGGGCGGCCGAAGGCGGATTCCGGCGCACCCCTACCTGGCGCACCAAATTTCGGATTTCGGGTTCCGGCAGACCCTCTAGGTTCGAACTCTGGGGTGCACGCGGAGATCTCACGCCCTGCCTACCTGCACCTCGTCGCCTCGCAAGGATCTAAACTACACAAAGAGCAACACAAGGGACACAAGGTTTATACTGGTTCGGGCCACCATTGTGGTGTAATACCCTACTCCAAAGGTGTGGTGTGGTGGATTGCCTCAGGGGCTGATGATGAACAATACAAGGAAGAACAGCCTCGCGAGGGTCTGTTCTTGGCCGGTGCGACGAACTGCTAGGGGGAGTTCGGTCGCACTCTCTCTCTCTCTAGATTGCTTGATCTCTAGCTCTGCTCTCTATTCCGGATCTTTCTACCCTGTGGGTGGCTAGCCCTATTTATAGGCAGAGGCCCTGGGCCTCTTCCCAAATATTGAGCGGGAAGGGCGCCAACAATTGGCCATTTTGAAAGGGAACATCTAGTACACTTATCCTGACTAAAGTTGGTCCTCGCCTGTCAAAGGCTCTGACGATGACGCCGGCTTGGGCTCCACGATGACCTCCTTCCTGCCGTTGTGTTGGTCTTGATCTCGTTGCACCGAAATGGTTGCCTTTGCTTGATGCCCTCGCTTGTGCTTGCCTCCTTGCACCAAAGAGGAAGCGCGAAACTGCGCGGGCTGGCGCCCTCCTGGCGCCCTCGGTCGTCATGGCTTGCGTCATGGGCACCTCGTGAGGTACCCCGCCTTGATCTCTCCGCCTCCTCGCGAGCCCGCCTGACGAGGCCGTGCCTGAGGAAGCTTCCTATTATCCGCCTCGCGAGGCTTGGCCCCTCGCGAGGGTCTTGAGCTTGTGCTGATGAAGATGCGCCGTGCTGGGCCACCCCTTGAGCCACGCTGCAGGCCGCAGGCAGGCAAGTCTGGGTACCCCCGTTCCCAGAACGCCACCAACCAGGACCCTCATCGACGGCGGAGCAGGACTCAACGTCCTATTTGTTGAGACGTTCGACGATCTCCAAGTGCCATACGATCAGCTTTAGCCGACCAAGCCTTTCTCCGGAGTCACCGATGGTTCCACCGTCCCGATAGGGCAAGTTCACCTTCCTGTCACCTTCGAAAAGCGCATCAACTACCGCAGGGAGCTCATCGACTTCGACGTCGCCCACATTCGCCTGCCGTACAATGCCATCCTCGGGTACCCAGCTTTGGCCAAGTTCATGGCGGTAACTCACCACGGCTACAATGTCCTCAAGATGCCAGGAAGCGGAGGAGTCATCACAGTGCCTTGTGAGGAAAAGGATGCAGTGTGCTCTCTTGAGCGTGCCTTCCAAGCCGCAGCGATAGAAGACCCAGATCACAGGAGCGGGATACTTCCCGAGGTGATCCCCAAGAAGAAGAAGGCTTCACCTGGTCCAAGCCCTCGTGGGGTAAGCACCTCCGGAGGCATGGCAACAGGACCTGCGCCCGTTCAAGGGGCGCCACCCTCTGGCGCATAGGGAGGCGCGCCCGACGCCCTCCTCAGGCGGGGCTCGGGGGCTCTTTCATGGCGAGCCACCGACCTAGCCGGAGTCTTGAGGGAGGCGCTCGGGAACCACTTGGACGCATGCTTCAAGGCACGTTTCCCTCAGGAAGGTACGAAGCAAGGAGGGCCAAACCCTCAAGAGTTCATCGTGAGGAGCACCCAGGAGCTACAGGAGTCAAGAGTCATGCGCGGCTGTCACCGCTTGCCCGCCGTGGCCCCGCATCCAGGCGAGGATGCTGGGCTACGGATCTGCATCGACATACCAGGGCTCAACCGAGCTGCTCTCAGGAGCGCCTCTGGCCCTCACGCGTGGGGCGTCGCGAGGGTCCACCCCACAGCTACGTTCGCATGCCTTTCGGCCTGCCGAACGCGGTTGCCGCCCATCAATTCCTGCTGAGGGGCGCTCTGGAGGCTCAGGAGGTCAAGCAGCGCGCGGTCCTGGCGGAGATGGATATGGCTCTCGAGGAACCCCCCGTACCCCTGGAGCCTCCCGAGGCTCCCGGTCCGGAGGGCTCATGAGGGCCGGTGTCCTCGTCACGCGTCATCCGCTACCTCAACACCCCGTCATCCCCGACCATATCAGGTGATACCTTCCCAAGTTTCGTTTTCAGCTGGGAGCGCCCCTCGAGCTGCATCATTCCCAGGCTGCGTGGGTCCGTCCCTGTGGCATGTATCCGTTTTGCTTATGTTCTTTACTTAATTTGTTGGGGGCGCCCCTCGGGCTGCATTATCCCCAGGCTGCTCGGACCAGACCCAGTGGCGAATGCTTTCTCCGCACCTATCTAGATGGATTTTCTCCTTCGCGCTTAACCTGATTCATGCAATTATTGCCTACTACCTGTCGCAGGCCTCTCCGCCCCAATGCAAAGTGCTTGCACATTAAAAGGGGGTACCTGAGCATCGTGACTCATGGACTCTTACTGGCTCTCCAGCCCTCACCCCCTGGCCTTGACCCACGGCATCGCGACCTGTCATACCAGCGGCGGCTGAGCTAGCTCGAGGGCCGGGACCTGAGGACGTAGAGCATTTACATTCTAACCCTGCAGGAACACACCAATGATAAAGGCCCAGAGCCAGGCGCAACCCGCCTCGAGGTAGGGCCTGGTGAGTCCCGCGCTGGCTCACGGGTGCCCAGATACACCTCTCCTAGCCCTACCGTCCGGCCACGTGTCAGGGCGGGGCTGTACACGCCCCGGGGGCTCCTCCCGGAGGGGAGCCCCCTCCCACGAACCAGTGGAAGCACCATGCTCCACGCTGGCTGACGACACTGCCGAGGAGCGGCTATGCCCGTACACATACAGAAGTGCTATGCTCCGCGCTGGTGATAAAGGACTCATGGCGGATCATAACCGTATCAACCTCAGGGAGCCCAGAGCTCAGTGTCTGGCGCCATCGCAACACCTCCCCTCAGGAGTGCCGCGCGAGGGGGCTGGACACGGGGGGTTGCGCCCGGGCCACGCTCGAACGTACGCCACCCAGCCAAGTCCCTCGGACCTGGTCGTCGCGCGCCTCCCCGAGCGGATCCAAGGTATTGAAATTCGTTTGAACGTCAAGGGGGGCTCCTGAGCATCGCGACTCAGGAGCCTAACTGGTCACGTAGCCCCTCACTCCTTAGTCCCGTCCTTGGTCTCCGGTCGGGGCTAACAGCGGTTGAGGTATGCGCGGGGCCGGGCCCTGCCGACGTAGAACGACCAATCCACTCCTATGCCTCCTATCCCTACTTGTTGTTCACACTTAAGGGGTCTCCTGAGCATCGCGACTCAGGAGCCTAACTTTCCACGTAGCCCCTCACTCCTTAGTCCCGTCCTTGGTCTCCGGTCGGGGCTAACGGCGGCTGAGGTATGCGCGGGGTCGGGCCCTGCCGACGTAGAACATACGCAAGTAGGAGGGAAGAATGTGAATTCAAAGCAAATATTACAAGCCATAAGTCGTTTCACAACGTCAAACACAAAGTTTAAACGCCTCCACGAGGCATGGTACATGTTGCAGGGATTAAAACAGAGCAGTAGCTACGAAAGGATCACTATCCTGTGGTGCCCCCACCTCCCGAGGCCGCGGAGCTGGCGGCACCACGCCCAGGCAAGGTGCTGAAGGCGCGAAACTTCCCCAGCAGTGCCTCGGCTCGGCCTTTCACGGCCTCAGCAACGGAAGCGGCAAGATCGCTGCTCACAGGCTCCAGCAGGCTGTCGAGGTCGATGCTAGGGTTGCGAAGGTAGACATGGCTGAGGATACGCGTCAGCGCTGCAGAAGACAAGGCGCGCGCCTCGGCCTCGGCCGTGGGGGCAAGGCCGTCCGCGACATCTTCAAGTGCTCGGACCAAGAAAGGAAGCAGCTTGGCGGGGCCGTCCTCTGCGCCGGCCAACGGCTCCCCCCGGCCACCCTCGTAGAGCGTCTTCAACGTGGCACGAGCCTTCTCCTCCAACTCGGCGAAGGCCACCCGATCCTCAGCCAGGATCTTTGCCTTCCTGTTGAGCTCGATCCTCTCCGCTTTCAGCGACTATTCCTGCATCTCCAACCGGCCACGGCGACCATCAAGGTCGGCGTCCCGGTTCTTGACGGCGGCCTCCAGAACCTCCATCTCCTTCTTCTTCTCCTGGCGGCCGCAGACCTCCTTGGCGAGCTCGTCGCGCAGGCCTTGCAGCTCGGCCTCCAGCACCTTGCAGTGGTCCCGGCGCCCAGCCGCCCAGTGGCGGCATTATGAAGCGGCCCCGGCTGGCGAAGCGGCTTGCTTCTCCCCATCGGAGGCCGACGCTGCTTGGCTCAAGACCGCCGGATGGAGGCAGCAGAGCAGGCCCAGCTGCTGGCCCAGCGCCCGGACACCAGATGGGGATCAGCGTTCCGGAGATCCTCTTGTAGCCGATTCAGTTTGCTGGCAACCTGGTTCAGGATGGCCGAGGGATCAGAAGATACTGGAGCCGGCAGATCTGGTGTAGAAGACGGCGGCGTGATCACGGCTTGGGAAGAAGGAGCCCCCTGGGCCTTGGGCGCCTCAGCAACAACGTCAAGCCCAGGCACCTCCTGAGTGAGCGGGACCACGGGGGTTGACTCACCTCCAGAGTGCCCCTGCTGGGCTCGCGAGGATGACCGGGCAGGGGAGGCGCGAGCCTTGCTGCCTCCTTTCCCCGTAGGCGGGGCTGCAGCCCTGGCAGACGAACCCGCCTCAAGCAGGGTCGCGGAAGCCCCCTTCGGCCTCTACGCTGCACGTGCCGACCTGGCCAAGAGAATACAGACGTCAGGCCCCAGCGGCAGAAGCAAAGCAAAGCACAGATCAAACACTTACTGGTCGTCGTCCATGGACCCAAGCAGCCTCCGACCGAACTTGAAGCCTGAAAGCCTGCGGCTAGGATCAGCCTTGGGAGGACCGGAAGCAGTAGGCGCGTTGGGAAGGCCGGAGCTGGACTCAGACCGCCCCGGAGTCAGAGCGGACCCTGGGGGAACCACCCCCGACCTGCCCTTCCTCGGAACCAGGGGAGAATTCTCCCCTCCTCACCTGACGTCGGCATCATCGTCGTCCGGCATGGAGCGAAGGGCGCGGGACCTGCGCCGAGGGAAGGAATCCCCCGACTCCTCGCCAGGCGCCTCGAAGTCAGAACCTCCACCTTCCACCTCCTCTTCTTCCTCCTCGCTCCCGCTGGAGTTGCTGGAGGAAATGTTCACCGTCACCAACATCGCCAGATCCTCGGGAGCCCCGGCAGGCACCAGCCCCTCACCGTTGAAGGTGGGCATGTCGTTCACCACTTTCTCCCGATCGCCCTTGAAGGAACAGGGGGACGGAGCGCCCTCCGGCATTGCCACGCCACCCCCGACCAAGGAATGGAGAGCTGTGGCGGATCTTCGCCGAGAGGGCCTCAAGGTCGCGAAGGTCATCGCCTGCCTCCCCAGCCTCCACATCGGCGAATGTTCCTGAGCGGAGCCACCCGATGTTCCAGGAACTCCCTCAGGAGCGTGGCCCCGGTCAGCTTCGCTGCCCCCAAGTTGGCTGGCCACAGGTCCGCATCTATCCTCTTCAGCAACATCTGCACGCGAGAATCAATGAGCTCCGCGCGAGACCACGCATCAACGGCCTCAGGCTGCCCCGACGGCATCGCTAGTCGGGGATGGATGCGCCCGACATCCACCATGACCCACTTGCTCCTGAAGCCTTCAATCCTCGCGCACGCAGTAATAGAGCCCCGGGAGACCCGGAGGGAAAAGTAATGGCGCAGCAAAGCCACCAAGGGTTTTATCCCAATGTGAGCCTCACAATAGTAGGCGAAGATCGCCAGGAGAAGAACAGAGTTGGGGTGGAGATGCATAGTTTGCAAGTTGTATTGGCGGAGAACAGTGAAGAAGAACTCGGAAAAAGGAGGAACCAGACCGGCGATAATGGTGCTCACAAAGAATGGGTAGAAGGTGATACCCTGGCCTTCAGGCTGATCTGAGCTGGCCTTGAGCACAGTCGCTCCCTTGTTGCCCTGCGCCACCGTCCTCCGGCGCACAAGGGCGAGATTCTTCGCCGACACAGTCGGAGGATCCAGAGCCGGGAGGTACCAGGCCTCAGTCGGGGTCTTGTGAGGCGCCATGGCTGCAGGATGGGAAGGACTGAGGCAGATCTGGAGGATTTCATAAGCAAGGAGGAGAAGGGCGAAAGGGGATCCGGAGCAAGGCGAGCGAGAACAAGCACCAAGTCTGGCCCGGGCCTCCTTTTTGTAAGAAGGGTAGTTGCCGAGGCGTCGTGGGGAGGCGGAGACGCCCGCAGCCAACCAATCGCCACACGGCGCCCAAGGCCGTAGGCTGTTGGGGCCCGTGGCGCTTCGCACTTGCCCCTTCGCTTCTCTGCTAAGACAAATCCAAGCGCGCCTTGGGCCCGGGGGCTACTGTCGGCGTTCTGGGAACGGGGGTCCCCAGACTTGCCTGCCTGCGGCCTGCGGCGTAGCTCAAGTGGGGGCCCAGCACGACCCAGCTTCATCAGCTCAAGCTCAAGACCCTCGCGAGGGGCCAAGCCTCGCGGGGCGGATGTTGGTGTCAAAACCGGTGTATCTCGGGTAGGGGGTCCCGATCTGTGCGTCAAGGATGATGGTAACAGGAAGCAAGGGAAACACATGTTTACCCAGGTTCGGGCCCTCTCGATGGAGGTAAAACCCTACTTCCTGCTTGATTAATATTGATGATATGGGTAGTACAAGAGTAGATCTACCACGAGATCGTAGAGGCTAAACCCTAAGAGCTAGCCTATGATGGTATGATTGTGATTGTGATCGGCCTTCTAAGGACGAACCTCTCTGGTTTATATAGGCACCGGAGAGGGCTACGGTTTACATGGAGTCGGTTACAAGGAAGGAAATATAATATCCGGATGGCCAAGCTCGCCTTCCACGCCAAGGAAAGTCCCATCCGGACACGGGCCGAAGTCTTGAGTCTTGTATCTTCACGCTTCAATAGTCAGGATGTTGTACACAGTCCGGCTGTCTGGATACCCCCTAATCCAGGACTCCCTCAGTAGCTCCTGAACCAGGCTTCAATGACGATGATTCCGGCACGCAGCTTTATCTTCGGCATTGCAGGGCGGGTTCCTCCTCCGAATACTCCAAAGTGGTCATCGAACACGTAGACCGTGTCCGGATCTGCAAGATGATCTTCGTATGGTATAGATCTGATTTGCTGGCAATCTTCGTGCGTCGTGCCCATGCATCGGGGCTCGGTCCAACGCGAACCGACGTTTCCTGCCCCACAACGACTCGTTTTGCGAGGCGGTTTTATTGGCACGTCCCGTCGAGGCAGAGATCGTGTTCCTCTTATTACGAGATTTTCCATCAATATGAGCACGCGTGACCCCACGACGGCTGTTGGTATAACCCGTGTGTTTTTTAGATAAGCCTCAAACGATCACACCGGGGACTCTTGATATTCACCCTCTTTATAAAGGGGTCGAGACCTACGCCTCCTTTTCACCTTCATCGCGCCTTCTCGCACCTCGAGTTCTAACACCCAAAACCTAAGCTCCACCCTCCTAATCCTCCAATATGTCCGGATCTGACCCTCAAGGTTGGTGGGTGGCCTCCTCGATTGAAGAGAAGGACATTGCAAAGCTTAGGAGGTCGGATACTTGACCGCAGATATCCAAAGACAGGCTCCCCCGCCTGTGGCAGGTCATCCCTACGCCGGAGCCCAACGAGTGTGTCGTTTTCGTCCCATACTCCCTCCATGGTCTGGGTTTCACCCTCGATCCCTTCGTGAGGGGGCTCATGTTCTATTATGGGTTGGATTTTCACGATCTGGCTCCCGACGCTATCCTCCATATCTCGTCGTTTTTTATCGTGTGCGAGGCTTTTCTCCATGTCACCCCACACTTCGGCTTATGGCCCAAGACCTTCAATGTGACGCCGAAGACGATCGAGGGGCGACATGTGGAGTGCGGAGGTGCCATAATAAGCAGGAACGGCGATGCCCCGTGGCCAGAGGGTTCTTTCCCAGAAATATCTGATGTATGGCAGCGGAGGTGGTTCTATGTCACGGCTCCCAGAGGCACAAAGTGGGTGGCCGCCCCCGAGTTCCGCTCGGGCCCTCCGTCCCAACTAGCGTCTTGGACCGACGTAGGACGGAATTGGGGGTCCGCTGGTGATGTTCCAGTACTGCAGAACCGCATCCGAGAGCTTCTTGAGAGGGACATTAACCTTGTCAGCATAATGCAAGTGATGTTAATCCGACGGATGTTACCGTGCCAACGCCGCCTCTCCGAATGTGGGAGTTCAATCCGGAGGGTCCGCGGACCGTCAAGCACCTCTTCGGCCTAAAGCTCGAAGGGATGTGCAGATTATTCTTCGGACCGAAAGTAAAGTGTCCGGACACCACTGAGGATGCGGGCCTAAGCTGCAATCGCCTAGATACCCAAGTAAGTAAACTTGATACCGCACACCGTGTTTTGTATTTGTTATGATTGTTTGTTATGAAAATCATCCGTGGCCAGGAATGGCTCAGCAAGGCGGAGAGAATCAGGTGTCCGGCGCCACTTCCTGAAGGCTCGCCTGGTCCCACCATGGCCAAGATGCTTGACCAGGTGCTTAGCAGAATGCACCTGTGGGAAGACAAGGGAAGAACGAAGAAACCGAGCTTCACACGCTACGCATCCGAATCGGGGGAATTGTTGCCTCCCCTAAGGAGGATAGTCGGGAAGGGGAGGCTAAGGCCTCCTCCCCGCGCGGGAAGAAGAGGGCCGCCTCCGAAGACTCGGAGACGGAGATGCCCAAACCCGGGAAAAAGATAACACCAGGGGGCTCTGCCCCAACGGGCACCCTCACCGTGATCATGCCCACTCAACGGGCCAGCCCTCCACCGAGCTGTAAGTTAATTTTTAATTCAGAGGTACCTGCGTTCCTCCTAGATCAATAACCAGGATTCGTCTTTCGCAGTCCGGCTAGCAGCCCTTCTCAACAGAGTTCGTCTTCGAGGGATCTTCCTCCGGAGATGATGGAGAGCGAGGCCCCACCCACTTCTCCGGCTCATGAAGCGGGCGACACTGAGGTGTCGTCATGGAGGAGTCCGGATCTGCCGAGGCCGGAAGCCAATGTGTCAGCCCCCCTGAGCCCGGAGCATTTGGCTCCCACGAGGGGCGATGGGAAGGGTCCGGCACAGTTCGATGTCCGGCCGGACGTACTGACGGGCCTACTGGAGCGAGCTGCGCTTTCGGAGGAGCACCGCTCATTAATGAGCGCGGTGCTCAGGAAGATTTCCTCCGCTACAAGCGGTTTGAATGAAGCATTTACAAGTCTGCCGTGAGGCTTTGAGGTATGTAGTGAAGAATACATTGTTTTTGGCTGTGAGGCACGCATTAGGTGTGCTCCATATAGATAGTAGGCCCTGAGACTCTGGTTGCACGCCCTAGGCGGCAAACGGGGGATCATAAATCAATGATTGCGTTGTAAAACACTTGCAGGTACCTGTGAGTCCGGCCACCGACCAGTCCGTCGAAGTTTCCGAACTGACCATGCGAATTCGTTCGATTGATGCCGATATCACGCTGGTGAACGAGCGGCTGGACAAATCACAAGGTATGCGCTCTGCCTTCCTTTGTATGGGAAAATATGGAGGCGGCATGATATTAATGTAATATGTTCGGACTACGTATGGTGCCGCTGCCGTGGAGGCCCCGAGGCGTAACTTGTCCAAGCCAAGGAACAAGCTCGGGTTAGCAATGCGGCTGCCCTAAAGGCGACCGAGGAACTGAGAGCCGAACAGGCTGCTCATCGCCGAAGCGAGGAAAAGATGGCCGAAATGGCTATTGAGTTAAAAAATGCCGCTGACCGGTATGAGCTCCTTAAAAAGGAGCATAAGGATAGCTTGGACGAGCTGGACAAGGCACGCAATGCCACCAAGGAAATACTGACCGAGCTCAGGGGTGCGCGGGAGGAGCTTCAACAAGCCGGTAAAATCGTGGCTGGAGGTTCCTACTTGCTGCGGACGAAGTTTTTCGATCCGGCACGCCCTCGATGGGCACCGGAGTCCTGCGGACGCCAGATAGCGGATTTGGGGAAGAGTACGGCTGATGCTGCCAAGTTCTTCGAGGGTCGGGGTGATAAGGAGGTGGAGAAGCTTTTCTGGTCGCAATTCAATGCTCCCGCTCGCCCGCTGCCGTTAAATGACAAGATGGCTGCTGTAGCGGAGCTTCACAGGCTGTCCGGTCTTGCAATGCAGTCTGTGATAGACCATCTTTGGCTGAAAGGCCTAAGCCGGACAGTTACTTTGGCTTGGTGCAGCAGTTCCTTGGGGCCGTGCCTCGGATCGACGCCATGAGGAGGTGGGCGTG
Organism: Aegilops bicornis; assembly: GCA_021605145.1. Classification (NCBI taxonomy): domain Eukaryota; kingdom Viridiplantae; phylum Streptophyta; class Magnoliopsida; order Poales; family Poaceae; genus Aegilops; species Aegilops bicornis. Next base: position 524,393,362 of record CM038670.1, on the reverse strand, counting down.
CATAGATGGTGCACGGATGGCTCTTGCCCGCGTTAAAGCCTATTGGACGGATATGGAGGCCAATATTATAGCGACCCAAGATCCGGCAGGGGGCCAGTATTCGGCCGAAAAGACTTGGCGCAGTCACGTAAGGTGCCCGCCTAATAGAGGCGCAGTGCTCAAGAATGTCTTATTCGAGTGATGAATCGAATCATTGTAAAAACAATGTTAGTTTGGTTATAAGGCTATATTTATACTTTTTGCCCGAAAGTATTATTGTATCCCCTGTGTGGCCATTTACACACACACACACACACACACACACACACACACACACACACACACACACACACACACACACACACACACACAAATATATCTAAATATATATCTAAATCTATATATATATATATATATGAATGTTTAATCCGAAGATAGCAATGTTATTTCATCCCCCACGCAGCAATGCGGGGTGTTTGCAAAATATGCTTAATCACACTTGATCCAACGTCTTGGTCCATGAAGGAGGTGATCGCACGTCGAACTAGGCAACCGGACTATATAGTCAGTAACACTTTCGCTTAGCCATGGAAGTCTAATGTTGGGGCTACTATGTAGCCCCTGGTACCTTCGCGTGCATCCGAATACGGGCGCGTGTGTACATGATCGGGAAACGGTCCTTCGTTAATGCGGAGGGATCCTAAAGATTCCGATAAGTCTTCGAGTGGTTGAGCAATCTCTCACTGTATCATGACAGTCAGTTTTCGGCTTTCTCTACTAAGGTGCTCATCCGGAATAACCAGGGCACAATCGCAGTAGTTCTCCTTTGGCCACCTTAGCCGATAGTAACGGAACGTAAGGCGGCAAACCCAGGAGCCGGGCAAACCCAACATTTGACCAGAGACATGATTCGGAGCTGCTGCATATAAGGCCAAACTCATGACGCCAAACACTCCCGAGGGTATTCGGACTTTATAATAGTCGATGGGCTCAAGAATGCCCATTTGTTATAATCCCTGTTTTTCCAGGTACATGCGTTAATCTGTCGTGGCGAGATGCCAAAAATGGCAGTATCCTCTGTGGGTATGGAACCCATGGGATGGTTAAACAACAAGAGGCAATAAAAAAGGTTTACACAGGGACTTAATCTAAAAAGAAACATGTTGAACGGGACCCTGTTGCATGTCTGCGCCTTTGTCTCCGTTGTGCCGTATCCTGGAAGGGTATCGCGCGAATGTTGTCTGTGGAAAAAAGGAAAACTTGTATAAGAGTACAATGTAAGTATGTGATGGATAATAAAAGTGTAAGATGTTGGCCTGCCCAGAAGGTTGAGCCAACTATGGGACTGTGTTAAGTATTTATAGCCCCTGGTGTCCACTATGGGATTACATATACGGTGCCCTGGTTCAATTTTATCCGGACGACCGGACTCGTCTAGCCAAGTCTGTGGTCTTTAAGGACCAGTCATGTTTTCTGATGTTGGAGGCCGCTTATAGTCCGGCCGCGAGGGCCCTCGCGTGTTCCTCTACGTGTGATGAGCGCTCTGTTAGTCCGCTAACGGTGATGACACCACGTGGACCGGGCATCTTAAGTGTAAGGTAGCCATAGCGCGGCAATGCGTTGAAGCGGGCGAAGCTCGTTCTTCCAAGCACTGCGTGATAGTCGCTTTGGAAGGGTGCGATGATGAAGAGTAGTTCTTCGCTTCTGGAGTTTCCTGGAGAGCCGAATGTTACCTCCAGTGCGACAGAGCCTCTGCTATGGGCTTCAACGCCTGGTATCACCCCTTCAAAGGTGGTGTTGCTTTGGTTAATTTTGGATGGGTCTATCCCCATCCTGCGGACAATGTCCTCATATATTAAATTGAGATCGCCGCCGTCCATAAGGACGCGGGTGAGACGGTATCCGTCGATTATCGGGTCAAGCACCAAGGCCTTTGATCCTCCGTGCTGAATACTAGTTCGGTCATCCAAGTTATAGAAAGTGATCGGATAAGGCATCAAGTGGTTAGGCGTGAGTACGGTGGGCTCTATATCGAGTGCGTCTCTATGCGCGCGTTCGTGCCTCCTCATGGATGTGTGAGTCGCGTGGATGATGTTCACTGTTTTAACCTCTGGCGGGAATTTTTTCTGTCCTTCGTTGTTCGGTGGCGAGGTTCATCCTCGTCTTCACTTGGTGTTTCCTTTCCTTGTGTTCGCATTTAATTTGCCGGGCTGCTTGAAGACCCAAAGACTCTCTGTGCGTGTGGTTTGCGTGTTTGTCGAAGTGCCATGAATTTGGCATAGTCTGTCTAGGACTCTATTCGCACCGAACGGTCCCTCTTTGCTTCCTTTAGATGGCTTGTTTTGTTGATTAGGTCGAGAGCCCCTGAATCCAAAGCATTAACCATCGTGGTTATCCGGCTCTCTTCCTTGTTTTGGCGTTTGTTTTTATGACGCCGTGGCTTCTCGCTGCCATCCCTTATTTCGGATGTGCTGGGGTCATTTGGTGCCTTTACGGGCTAGCCAGCTATCTTCTCCCGCGCAAAAGCGGGTCATAAGGCTTGTTAGGGCTGCCATTGTCCTTGGCTTTTCTTGGCCGATGTGTCTAGCGAGCCACTCGTCACGGATTCTGTGTTTGAATGCTGCTAAGGCTTCGGCATCCGGACAGTCAACAATTTGATTTTTCTTAGTGAGGAATCTGTTCCAAAACTTGCGGGCGGATTCTCCGGGCTGTTGGACTATGTGACTTAAGTCGTCAGCATCCGGAGGCCGGACATAGGTCCCTTGAAAGTTGGCCCTGAAAGCATCCTCGAGTTCCTCCCAGCTCCCAATTGAATTTTCGGGGAGGCCTTTCAACCAGTGTCGAGCTGGTCCCTTCAGCTTGAGGGGGAGGTATTTCATGGAGTGAAGGTCATTCCCACGAGCCATATGTATGTGCAGGATAATGTCCTCGATCCAGACCCCTGGGTCTGTTGTTCTGTCGTATGCCTCTATGTTCACATGTTTAAAGCCCTGTGGGAATTCGTGGTCCAGTATTTCATCGGTAAAGCACAGGGGGTGAGCAGCCCTCTCAGATTCTGCACGTCTTTGTGGCATGTCGTCGGCTGTTGTTGTGTCCGGTCTTTATTCCGGATTGGTATTCGATTGGCGTAATCGTTTTGGCGACCATAGTCCTTCCTCGGTGTGCATTCTTTGGATCCATAAATGGACCTAGCCGCGCCAGCTTTCTTATTCAGGTGTTCATGTGGATCGGTAGCCACTTTGTTGCGGTTATGAAGTGGTACAGCTTCGTCGTCGAATTCTGGCAGTAGCTTGCGTTTTGGATAGCTCTTTGTATGGCGATCATCATCGTATCTTTCTTCAGTGTCTAGCACTTTATTCCGTCTATGGTTGAGCGTTTCCTGTGCGGCCTTGAGCCGTTGCTTCTGCTTCTTTAGACTTCTTGCGTTGGCCATAAGCTTTCTGTGGAGGTTATCTCGTTCCACGTGTTTTTCCGGAGTTGCATCGTTATCTGGACCGTTTTCCTGTGCTGGTTCGTTTTGATGACCTCGTCCGTCGGGATCATTGTCCTCGGGCGTATGCTCCGAACTGTGTTCAGGGTGACCTGGTTCGTCCTGCTCCATCGCTGGGTCCGTATGGTCGTTGTTGCCTTCGGAGTTGATTGTAGTATCGATCCTCTGGCGCTCTTGTCACTATTTTTACCGTTCTTTGGACTTAGAACGGCGTCTGCTTCGCCGCTTTGGCTTTTTGCAGGGATTTTATCGTCCGAATTGTCGCCTTTGTCCTCTTTGGGCGATTATCCACCATGTATACGCTGTGGTGACGAGGGGGAAGTCCGCGCCCATAGATTCCGCATCTTCTCCTGCACCGTCGTCCATATCGTCGATGTCTTCGGAGTCGAAGTCAGGCACGTCGGTTAAATCATCGACCGTGGCTATGAAGTGGGTGGTGGGTGGGCAATGAATTTCTTCGTCGCCTGCTTTCCACTCGAACCGGACTTAGTTTGGCCCATAAATTTCTGTCAAAGAGAGAGTTTTCAACGAGTTCAGCATGTCGCCAAAGGGAGAGTGCCGAAAATGTCCGCGGCGGTGAACTCCATTACCGGAGCCCAACCTAGCTCAACCGGTTCGGGAGTGCGCGGACCGGACTCAAAATCCGGATACGAATCCGGGGGTCCGGAGTCATAGGCCACCACAGAGGTAAGGCCCGTGTTTGGCTCCAACGCCGATGAGTGCGCGACCTGCGGGGCGGGGTCCAGCCCTCCGTCCTCAGGCAACGCAGCCTGCTCCGGATTTAGGTCCGAGGCTAACGCGGGGGTGATACCCCGAGCTTTGTCCGACAGCAGGTCTAAGCCGAGCTCGTCGTGACTGTCCGGTATCGTGTTATTGGCGATGGTTGAAGGAGCCATCGAGCCCAGTAGCGACGACACAGAGGAACTCTCAATGAAAGCACCAATGTTGGTGTCAAAAAAGGCGGATCTCGGGTAGGGGGTCCCGATCTGTGCGTCAAGGCTGATGGTAACAGGAAGCAAGGGACACAGATGTTTACCCAGTTTCGGGCCCTCTCGATGGAGGTAAAACCCTACTTCCTGCTTGATTAATATTGATGATATGGGTAGTACAAGAGTATATCTACCACGAGATCGTAGAGGCTAAACCCTAAGAGCTAGCCAATGATGGTATGATTGTGATTGTGATCGGCCTTCTAAGGACCAACCTCTCCGGTTTATATAGGCACCAGAGAGGGCTAGGGTTTACATGGAGTCGGTTACAAGGAAGGAAATATAATATCCGGATCGCCAAGATTGCCTTCCATGCCAAGGAAAGTCCCATCCGGACACGGGTCGAAGTCTTGAGTCTTGTATCTTCACGCTTCAATAGTCTGGAAGTTGTACACAGTCCGGCTGTCCGGATACCCCCTAATCCAGGACTCCCTCAGCGGACGACAGGAATCTTCCTCAGGAGCAGCCTCGTCAGGCAGGCTCGCGAGGAGGCGGAGAGATCAAGGCAGGGTACCTCACGAGGGTGCCCCGTGACACAAGCCATGACGATCAAGGCCAGGCGGGCACCAGGCGGGCGCCAGCCCACGCAGTGTCCTCATTTCCCCTTTGGTACAAAGGAGGCAAGCACAGGCCAAGGCATCAGGCAAAGGTTACCGCTTCGTTGCAACAAGACCAAGACCAGCAGAACAGCAGGATGGAGGTCATCGTGGAGCCCAGGACGGCGTCACCGCCGGAGTCTTTGGCAGCCGAAGACCAACTTTAGTCAGGATAAGTGTACTAGATGTTCCCCTTCAAAATGGCCAATTGTTGGCGCCCTTCCTGCTCATTATTTGGGAAGAGGCCCAGGGCCTCCCTCTATAAATAGGACTAGCCACCGCCAAGGTAGGGGGGATCGAGATCACACACACACACACACACACACACAGAGAGAGAGAGAGAGAGAGAGAGAGGCGACTGGACTCACCCTAGCAGTTCATCGCACCAGCTCAAGAACAGACCCTCGCGAGGCTGTTCTTACCTTGTATTGTTCATCATCAGCCCCTGAGGCAATCCACCACACCACACGCTGGAGTAGGGTATTACACCACACCGGTGGCCCGAACCAGTATAAACCTCGTGTCTCTGTGTTGTTCATCGTTGGTAGTTTAGATCCCTCGCAATCCTTGCACGCATGAGCTGGTAGGGGAAAGATCTCCGCGCGCACCCCAGAGTTCGAACCTCAAGGGTCTGCCGGAACCCGAAATCCCACAATTTCTCTTCAAGCAAAGCATTGAAATTATTTTGCGAATTCATAAAATCTTTAACACTAGTCTCAAATTCAGAGGGCATCTTATTAAAATTTTCATAAGAATTGTTGTAGGAATTACCATAATTATTAGAGGAATTGCTAGGATAAGGCCTAGGATTAAAGTTTCCTCTATATGCGTTGTTACCAAAATTATTCCTACCAACAAAATTCACATCCATAGATTCATTATTATTCTCAATCAAAGTTGACAAAGGCATATCATTAGGATCAAAAGAAACACTCTTACTAGCAAATAATTTCATAAGTTCATCCATCTTTCCACTCAAAACATTAATTTCTTCTATCACATGCAGTTTTTTATTAGTAGATCTTTCAAAGGTGCCATTGAGAATAATTAACCATAATATTATCTAGGAGTTTACTAGCTTCTCCTAAAGTGATTTCCATAAAAGTGCCTCCTTGGCGAATCTAAAAGATTTCTAGAAGCAAAATTATCCGGCATAATTTTTTTTGTATAATCATCCACAAATTCAAACCATGAGTAGGGCAATTACGTATCATTAATTTCATCCTCTCCCAAGCTTGTGCAACATGTTCATGATCAAGTTGCTTAAAATTCATAATATCGTTTCTAAGAGAGATGATCTTAGCGGGAGGAAAATACTTAGAGATAAAAGCATCTTTGCACTTGTTCCAAGAATAAATACTATTTTTAGGCAAAGACGAAAACCAAGCTTTAGCACGATCTCTAAGCGAAAAAGGAAATAGCTTCAATTTAACAATATCATTATCAACATCTTTCTATTTTTGCATATCACACAAATCAATGAAGCTATTTAGGTGAGTAGCGGCATCTTCACTAGGAAGGCCGGCGAATTGATCTTTCATGACAAGATTCAACAAAGCAGCATTGATTTCACAAGATTCAGTATTGGTAAGAGGAGCAATCGGAGTTCTAAGGAAATCATATTGTTGGTATTGGTAAAGTCACACAATTTGGTATTATCTTGAGCCATCGTGACAAGCAAGCAATCCAACACACGAGCAAACAAAAAGCAAGCGAAAAAGAGGCAAACGGAAAAGAGAGGGCGAATAAAACGGCAAGGGTGAAGTGGGGGAGAGGAAAACGAGAGGCAAATGGCAAATAATGTAATGCGGGAGATAAGGGATTTGTGATGGGTACTTGGTATGTTGACTTTTGCGTAGACCTCCCCGGCAACGGCGCCAGAAATCTTTCTTGCTACCTCTTGAGCACTGCGTTGGTTTTCCCTTGAAGAGGAAAGGTCGATGCAGCAAAGTAGCGTAAGTATTTCCCTCAGTTTTTGAGAACCAAGGTATCAATCCAGTAGGAGGCTACGCGCGAGTCCCTCGTACGTACACAAAACAAATAAATCCTCGCAACCAACACGATAAGGGGTTGTCAATCCCTTCACGGTCACTTACGAGAGTGAGATCTGATAGATATGATAGGATAATGAAAGTGCAACTATCCCTAGGTGGTTTTGGTAATTCATAACAACACATAGCTCATTGAGCTAATGCTATTCCAAGACCATTATTTCAGGAAAGCTCAATGAATGGCATGGCATGGATGATGAAAGTGGATCCCTCAAAATACTAAGGACAAAGGATTGGCTCAAGCTCAAAAGCTCAAGACTCTTCATTTTATATTTTAGTGATCCAAGATCACATTGAGTCTATAGGAAAAGCCAATACTATCAAGAAGGGATGAGGTGTTGCTTAATGAGCCTTTTGCTTCATGTGCTTAGTGATATGCTCCAAAACCCTCAACTACTTTCCCACATCCACAAATGACCTAAACCTAAAGCCAAAATCGGTCACACCGATTCTTTCTATCCGGCGCCACCGATTCCAAAAGTCATAGCCACTGCCACAAACCCTAAGCAAATCGGTCTTACCGATAGGGATCTCGGTCTCACGGAGATGGGGTTGCAATCTCTCGGTTTCCCTTTGTAACGTTTCGGTCTAACCAAAGTGAGTGATCGGTCCCACCGAGATTGCAATGTAAACTCTCTGTTTCCTTTTTGTAATATTTCGATCTCACCGAAAAGAGCAAACCGGTCCCACCGAGTTTACCTGACCAACTCTCTGGTTAGCTAATTACCAAAATCGGTCTCATCGAGTTTGTGTAATCGGTCTCACCGAGATTACGTTATGCCCTAACCCTAACCATATCGGTCTCACTGAGATGCATGTCAGTCCCACCAAAAATCACTAACGGTCACTAGGTTTACTAAATCGGTCTGACCGAGTTTAACTATTCGGTCCCACCGAGTTTGGTAGAGTGTGTGTAACGGTTAGATTTTGTGTGGAGGCTATATATACCCCTCCACCTCCTCTTCATTCATGGAGAGAGAGCCATCAGAACGAACCTACACTTCCAACTTACCGTTTCTGAGAGAGAACCACCTACTCATGTGTCGAGACCAAGACATTCCATTCCTACCATATGAATCTTGATCTCTAGCCTTCCCCAAGTTGCTTTCCACTCAAATCCTCTTTCCACCAGATCCAAATCCTATGAGAGAGAGTTGAGTGTTGGGGAGACTATCATTTGAAGCACAAGAGCAAGGAGTTCATCATCAACACACCATTTGTTACTTCCTGGAGAGTGGTGTCTCCTAGATTGGCTAGGTGTCACTTGGGAGCCTCCGACAAGATTGTGGAGTTGAACCAAGGAGTTTGTAAGGGCAAGGAGATCGCCTACTTCGTGAAGATCTACCGCTAGTGAGGCAAGTCCTTCGTGGGCGACGGCCATGGTGGGATAGACAAGTTTGCTACTTGTGGACCCTTCGTGGGTGGAGCCCTCCGTGGACTCACAAGAACTGCTACCCTTCGTGGGTTGAAGTCTCCATCAATGTGGAGGTACGATAGCACCACCTCGGAACCATGCCAAAAACATCCGTGTCTCCAATTGCGTTTGAATCCTCTAAACCCTTCCCCTTACTTTCTTGCAAGTTGCATGCTTTAATTTCCACTGCCAATATACTCTTTGCATGCTTTCTTGAATTGTGTGATGATTGCTTGCCTTGTCCTAAAATAGCTAAAATCTGCCAAACTATAAAATTGGGAAAAGGTTAAGTTTTTATTGGTCAAGTAGTCTAATCACCCCCCCTCTAGACATACTTCAAGGTCCTACAAGTGGTATCAGAGATGTGGTCTCCATTTGCTTTGATTTCCATAGCTTTTGGTGGTCATAGCCTTGGTTTCACAACCTTGGAGAGTATGGCGTCTAGCGAGGGAAATTATCACCGTAGAGGTCCTTACTTTGATGGTACTAATTTTGCTAGTTGGAAGCATAAGATGAAAATGCATATTCTTGGACATAACCCCGCCGTTTGGGCAATTATTTGTATTGGCTTGCAAGGTGAATTTTTCGATGGGAGAGAACCGAACCGTGAAGCTAATGCGGAAGAATTGAAGATGCTACAATACAACGCTCAAGCATGTGACATCATCTTCAACGGATTGTGCCCCGAAGAATTCAACAAAATCAGCCGTCTTGAGAATGCAAAGGAAATTTGGGATACTTTGATTGATATGCACGAAGGTACCGAATTCGTCAAGGAATCCAAGTTGGATGTGCTCCAAAGTTCAAAATGAAGGATGGTGAAGGTGTCGCTGAAATGTACTCTAGGCTTGCTCTTATCACAAATGAGATTGTCGGCTTAGGGAGTGAAGAGATGACCGACAAATTCATCATCAAGAAAATCCTAAGAGCATTGGATGGAAAGTATGATACTGTGTGCACATTGATCCAAATGATGCCAAACTACAAAGATCTCAAGCCAACGGAAGTCATTGGAAGGATTGTTGCTCATGAGATGTCGCTCAAGGACAAGGAGGAACTTCACAACAAGTCAAGTGCTGCTTACAAAGCCTCAAGTGAAGCCCCCACATCATCAAGTGAGAAACCAACCTTCAATGAAGAATTGAGCTTAATGGTGAAGAACTTCAACAAATTCTACAAAAGTAGAAGCAAAGAAAGAAGCTCCAAGTCAAGGTCTTACAATGACAAAAGATCTTCTAGTCGAGAGCGCAATTGCTACAATTGTGGGAGACCCGGACACTTTTCCAATGAGTGTACGGCACCCTACAAAAGAAGAGAAGAGTCTCCAAGAAGAAGAAGCAAAAGAGAAGAATCACCACCAAGAGAGAGGAGGAGTAGAGATGATCGTTATGAACGAAGACCCTCACGGAGAAGCAAGGATTCGGAAAGGAAGGACAAGTCATCAAAGAGCTACACAAAATGAAGACATCAAGCTCATGTTGGTGAATGGGTATCCGGCTCCGACTCCGACCATCACTCCGAGAGAAGCTACCACTCCGACTCCGAATATACTCAAGATGAAGGTGTTGCCGGTCTAGCACTTGTGTCAACCAACTCCTACGACATATTTGATTCAGCAAATGAAGGAATTGGAAGATGCTTCATGGCCAAAGGTCCAAAGGTAACACATCCCGAGTATGTTGATTTTAATAGTGATGAAGATGACTTGCTAGGTGATGATGATTTACTTGTTGACAACTCTAGTGATGAATACTATGATGAAACGTCAATTAATCATGCTAATCAAACGAATGACAATGATAAGGAGAAAATTGAGCTTCTAACTAAAGAAATAAACACTCTTAAGTTGGCTCATGAAACTATCTTCGAAGATCATGGAGAACTTTTAAGGGCTCATGAGAAGTTACGCTTTGAAAAGCTCAATCTTGAGCAAGAGCATGAGTTCTTAAAGGCAATCAATGATGATCTCCGCAAGAAAAGTTCTGCTTACATTGCCAAGCGTTTACTCTTATCTACTTACATGCCTCAAGTCAAGTCTAGTAACAAGTACAAGGGAGATACTTCCTCTAGTAGTAACAATAATAATGTCAAATCCAATGTTGTTGCTTCTAGTAGTTCTCTTGATTCCACTAATGATTCTCTTAGCCAAGTTACACTTGAGCAAGAAAATAGTTTATTGAAGGGAATTATAGAGAAAGGTGTTTACAAGAGCCTTGCCGAGTAAGCAATTCGAGGAAATTGTACGCAAGCAAGGAAGGCACCGGAAGAATCAAGGTGTTGGTTTTGAACGAAAGTTCAACGCCAATGGAGTTGAGTGGGAAGAAGATCAATATCCCAAGACAAAGTTTGTTCCTCAACAAGAGAAGTATGATCCTACTTTCCTCAAGGGGACACAAGCTCAAGATGATCTTCCACCACAAGACCACAAGAACAAAGGCAAGGACAATCTTCAAGAAGAGATTGATGCATTTGAAGAAGCACCTAAAGCCTCGTTCGAGTGGGTCCTCAAGACTACGTCAAGTTCTACTTCATCAAGTACAGCTACAACTCCAAGGATTCCCATCAAGATGATGTGGATCCCGAAGAAGAAGAACTAGAGAGTTCTTGAGGGTGACTCCGCCAACATTCTTCACTCATATCATTTTGGCAAGAACAAGTGCAATCAACTTTCACATCTTGCACTAGTTCAAGGAGTCACAAACCCACATGTTGGTAAGGCAAGGAACAAGGTAACCTAATGTTTTCATGGACATCATCTTATGTGTGCATCACTCTACGTCTATGGATATTCTTGTTTGTTCCTTGTGGGACTAACCCATGTAGGCAAGTTGAAAGTGCAACTCACTCTAAAGGATTGCTCCAAATGATCTACATCAACATTGAGCATCTACATCTTCAGCACCTACATGAAGTCACCATCGACAAAACCCAAGGTTAGTTCATCCCTCTAAGGGGGATCTCACATCTAGGGGAGCTTAACTCTAAGAATTGAGTCAAAGCAACTCTAATGGTGTGAACACATTAATGCATTATGTAAAAGTGGTAACCCCACTTGAGCTTAAACGATGAGTATGACCTACGATCAAATGTTCTCATTTGACTCCTAAGTGAATATACTCATATATAGATGACCTAGTCATCGCCAATTGTTTGATAGATGCTAAAATTGGCTGTGCATGCTTTGCCACATATCTCATTTGCCATCTTATTGTGTGAGCATGTTGGTGCATATTTTACTCATTCAAGGACATCCACTTGCTGTTTTGTTTGTTTGGTTTCTTTTCTTTGTGCCAAGTGGATGGACAAGAATGCCTAAGAACCTTCTTTAGCTATCTATGCTTTTCTCGTCTCAAACTCTATTCATGCTACATCACAAAATTTGATCAAGTCAGATTCGAACCACTCATGTGAGGAGCACTCGGAGTCCCCGATTCGTCATAGACTTAAACTTCCAAAACCTCTTAGTGATTCTCGGTCTGACCGATCCTACCATTTCGGTCCTACCGAGATCATCAAGTTGATCTGAGTTTTCAATCTCGGTGCAATCGATTTGAACTTTTCGGTCTCACTGATTTGCAGTAACTGAACTCAGTTATGCATCTCGGTGCCACCGAGTTGTTCCACTTTCGGTCGAATCGGCTGTGGTCAGGCTATATATAGTCACGGGCAAAATTTTGGAAATTTCTCTGAAACCCTTCGCCACAAGATCAGCTCGCTTCCGCCATCGTGGTCTCTGGATCGTCTCGCCGCCAAGAGCCTCCTCGTCATCGGGTCTTCGCCGTCAACGGATTTCGTCCCCCGCCACAGCCAGAGCAAGTCCACCGCCAAGTTAGGGTATGGACTTGATCTTTGTGCTATCCACGTCGATTCCTAGCACATTGTTTTCATATTGAATCTTGCCACGATTGCAACTCTTCTATCCAGCCAAAGTAGTTCATAGATTAGATGAGATTCAAATTTTTAGGTTTCGTTTCATTAAACCATCTCGACCCACCGAGTTGAAAAACTTCGGTCTCACCGATTTGGCTTATGCCATTGCAATAGTGACTCTCGGTCCGACCGAGAATTACTAATCGGTGCAACCGATTTGAGGATTCTGTGAAACCCTAGCAGTCTCGGTGCCACCGAATCAAACTCGGTCCAACCGTGATCATCAATTTAGGTTCCAAAACTGCTTGGTATCACCGAGTTTGAAAATCGGTGGATCCGAAATGCTTTCGTGGAAAACTAAAACTGAACTTTTGAGTCATTCTTTTGCAAAAACCTCTACATTTTGTGATGCTCATCTTTTCTATCTCATCTATAAACTTTTCACAGTGGTCGTGATGGCTTTTTGCAAGATGTCCGATCAAAGTGACAGCCGTAACAGGTCAAGAGCAGATAGACTTGAGTGAGGGCACTAGTCCCTCAACTTCAGATGAAGGGAGCGAAGTACTCCTAGCAATTTGCCTAAGGCTGCTACTAGGCAAAGGAGGAAAAGAACTTCAGATTCAGAGGATGAAGATTATAGAGCTGAGGAAGATGAGGCTACTTCCAAGAAAGTTGTGCTCAAGAAGGAAAGGGTCATGAAGATCAAAAGGCCTGCAGGAAGACAACCAATGTCCAAGGCCAGAACATCAACACAACTACCTGAAAATCCTGATCCCAAAGAGCCAGTTGCTGAAAGCAAGAAGAGGAAGGAAAGGGTCAAGAAGACCATGGCCAGAGTTGTTGGGCAAGCTTCCATGATGGAAGAGGAAGAGCTTACTGCACCAGCACCAAAGGCACCAAAGCTTATGGGTGATGCAATTAGATCGGGGCTGCCACATCTAAGCCCAAGGAAGCACCCAAAGCTGCCCCCAAGGCCAAGTCTGCACCAAAGAGGAATACTAGGAGTATTCCAAATTACCGAGAAGAACAAGGCCCCAAAGGCTCGAGGTTGATGAGGAAGATGAAGAAGGAGAAGTTCTGAGGAAGCTCAAGCTAAAGATACCAGACCACAATGATGCCCATCCTGTGGCTGAGAACATGAGAATCAGGAAGGATTCAGGGCTGAGACTGTGGAGAATGGAAGATCCATATGCTTCAAGGAGAAGAACTGCTGTTGATTATGTGTTCCATACAAAGGAACAGCAGGACTTCTATGAGACAATCTTGTTGGACAAGAAGCCCATTGTGTGTGATATGAGGTGGGTCGACTGGACCTACATGAAGGAGAATGAAGAGCACTATCCTGGAGTGCAGGACAACTTTATTGCATGTGGAGTTGCAGATTTTGTCGGGCAAAAGCTCACAAATTGGAATGATGAGCTTATCATGCAGTTTTACTCCACAGCACATTTTTACCCGGATGGGAGAATTGTTTGGATGTCTGAAGGTACAAGGTACCAGTCAACTGTTGAGGAGTGGGCAAAGCTGATAAATGCCCCAGAGGAGAATGAGGATGACCTAGACATTTATTCCAAGAATAAAAAGGATCACAATTCAATGGCTCACATGTACAAGGAAATTCCTGACAAGGCATTAGCAACTCACAAGTTTGGATCAGTTCACTTTCTGCTGTCAGGGTTGCCAACCATAAATTGGATTCTGAGGCACACTTTGTTGCCCAAGTCTGGTGACCATAACATGATCAGAGGGCATGCCATCAACATGTTTCATGTGTTTGATGTGCCATGAAGTTTAAAGTCATGAGCCTGATCATTGAAACTATCAAGAGGACTGCAGCAGATCGTAAGAGGAGCTGTGGATATGCACCTCGATTCAAGAACCGATAAACTCAAAGATGGGCACAGGAAAATATCGCTTGGATAAGGAACACTTTCCACTTTATCCAGACTTTGAGGACAATGAGGTTGTCATGAATGAAGATGATCCATAATCAGTTCAAGCTCAGGAGAAGAAGGAGAAGGCAAAGAGGGAGAAGGCTGCCAAGATGCCAACTCAAGAGGAGGCATCTGAGTATTTCTTGAAGAACAAGCAGGAGCAGCTTGGTTACTTAATAGCATCAACTCTGAGGATTGAGAAGGGATTGGCCACCCTAACTCAGAACCAGGAGAGCTCGAGAGAATCATAGAACAAAAGTTCTATAACTTAGATGTGAAAGTAACTGAGATTCAGACTGCAGTGGAGGAACTACAAGATGACATGCAGGAGAGGAAGGGCAAGACTACAACCAATGTGTTTGCCAGAGAGCCTAGAGCCCAGAGGTCATCAGCTTTGCCAATTTCTGACACAAGAGCAACTTCGTCTGCACCAGCTACAGCCTCAGTGCCACCAGCTCCAGCACCTTCATCAGCTCCAGCTCCATCTACATCAACTGAAGTCTTCGTCCAGGGAGCCATCTCTACACCACCACCGTAAGATCAAGCCCGAGAGTCGATCTAGCACTATGCATTTTCTATGAACTTTTTGGTAACTTGTTGCCAAAGGGGGAGAAAAATGTATAGATCATAGGCTTCGAGAGAGGGAGTGTTGCTTTTATTCTCTCTTGCTTTATTTGGTCGTTTTTCAAACTTTGTTTGCTTTTGGTTGAGATACTATGTTTGTGAGACATTGATGATCATGTGTTTGATCATAAGCTACACTTATGCATGCTTGATATTATCCTATCTATCTTATGTGATCACTCACTTTGCTTGGTGATGAGTGCATGTATTCATTGTTTATTATTTTGAGCGCTCCACCAAGATGTATGTGACATGGAAGAGTAACCCATGAGCCTAATTCATTGTGCATTCGCAGTCCAAAGCAAATCTAAAACTATGCACAAATTTAGGGGAGCTCTTGCTTATCACATACTTCTCAAAGCTTACGATGTTATTTAAATCTTATTATCATTTGTCGAAGCTTTGATCTATATGTTGTCATCAATTACCAAAAGGGGAGATTGAAAGTGCAACTATCCCTAGGTGGTTTTGGTAATTCATAACAACACATAGCTCATTGAGCTAATGCTATTCCAAGACCATTATTTCAGGAAAGCTCAATGAATGGCATGGCATGGATGATGAAAGTGGATCCCTCAAAATACTAAGGACAAAGGATTGGCTTAAGCTCAAAAGCTCAAGACTCTTCATTTTACATTTTAGTGATCCAAGATCACATTGAGTCTATAGGAAAAGCCAATACTATCAAGAAGGGATGAGGTGTTGCTTAATGAGCCTTTTGCTTCATGTGCTTAGTGATATGCTCCAAAACCCTCAACTACTTTCCCACATCCACAAATGACCTAAACCTAAAGCCAAAATCGGTCACACCGATTCTTTCTATCCGCGCCACCGATTCCAAAAGTCATAGCCACCGCCACAAACCCTAAGCAAATAGGTCTTACCGATAGGGATCTCGGTCTCACGGAGATGGGGTTGCAATCTCTGTTTCCCTTCGTAACGCTTCGGTCTAACCGAAGTGAGTGATCGGTCCCACCGAGATTGCAATGTAAACTCTCTGTTTCCTTTTTGTAACATTTCGGTCTCACCGAAAAGAGCAAATCGGTCCCACCGAGTTTACCTGACCAACTCTCTGGTTAGCTAATTACCAAAATTGGTCTCACCGAGTTTGTGTAATCGGTCTCACCGAGATTACGTTATGCCCTAACCCTAACCATATCGGTCTCACCGAGATGCATGTCACCCCAATCGAAAATCACTAATAAATACTAGGTTTACTAAATCGATCTGACCGAGTTTAACTATTCGGTCCCACCGAGTTTGGTAGATTGTGTGTAACCGTTAGATTTTGTGTGGAGGCTATATATACCCCTCCACCTCATCTTCATTCGTGGAGAGAGAGCCATCAGAACGAACCTACACTTCTAACTTACCATTTCTGAGAGAGAACCACCTACTCATGTGTTGAGACCAAGATATTCCATTCCTACCATATGAATCTTGATCTCTAGCCTTCCCTGTTGCTTTCCACTCAAACCCTCTTTCCACCAGATCCAAATCCTATGAGAGAGAGTTGAGTGTTGGGGAGACTATCATTTGAAGCACAAGAGCAAGGAGTTCATCATCAACACACCATTTGTTACTTCTTGGAGAGTGGTGTCTCCTAGATTGGCTAGGTGTCACTTGGGAGCCTCCGCCAAGATTGTGGAGTTGAACCAAGGAGTTTGTAAGGGCAAGGAGATCGCCTACTGTGAAGATCTACCGCTAGTGAGGCAAGTCCTTCGTGGGCGATGGCCATGGTGGGATAGACAAGGTTGCTACTTGAGGACCCTTCGTGGGTGGAGCCCTCCGTGGACTCACAAGAACTGCTACCCTTCGTGGGTTGTAGTCTCCATCAACATGGAGGTACGATAGCACCACCTATCGGAACCACGCCAAAAACATCTGTGTCTCCAATTGCGTTTGAATCCTCTAAACCCTTCCCCTTACTTTCTTGCAAGTTGCATGCTTTAATTTCCGCTGCCAATATACGCTTTGCATGCTTGCTTGAATTGTGTGATGATTGCTTGACTTGTCCTAAAATAGCTAAAATATGCCAAACTATAAAATTGGGAAAAGGTTAAGTTTTTATTGGTCAAGTAGTCTAATCACCCCCCCTCTAGACATACTTCAAGGTCCTACAGATAATATTTTTGGTATTTTTGTGACAAAGATGCAAAGTAAAATAAAAGCAAAGTAAAAAGCAAAATAAATAACTAAGTGTTGGAAGATTAATATGATGAAGATAGACCCGGGGGCCATAGGTTTCACTAGTGGCTTCTCTCAAGAGCATAAGTATTTTACGGTGGGTGAACGAATTCATCGTTGAGCAATTGATGTAATTGAGCATAGTTATGAGAATATCTAGGTATGATCATGTATATAGGCATCACGTCCGAGACAAGTAGACCGACTCCTGCCTACATCTACTACTATTACTCCACTCATCGACCGCTATCCAGAATGCATTTAGAGTATTAAGTTAATGAAAACGGAGTAACACCTTAAGCAAGATGACATGATGTAGAGGGATAAATTCATGCAATATGATAAAACCCCCATCTTGTTGTCCTCAATGGCAACAATACAATACGTGCCTTGCTGCCCCTATTGTCACTGGGAAAGGACACCGCAAGATTGAACCCAAAGCTAAGCACTTCTCCCATTGCAAGAAAGATCGATCTAGTAGGCCAAACCAAATTGATAATTCGAAGAGACTTGCAAAGATAACCAATCATACATAAAAGAATTCAGAGAAGATTCAAATATTGTTCATAGATAATCTTGATCATAAACCCACAATTCATCGGTCTCAACAAACACACCGCACAAAGAAGATTACATCGAATAGATCTCCACGAGAGAGGGGGAGAACA
The DNA here is from genome assembly GCA_021605145.1 of Aegilops bicornis. Lineage (NCBI taxonomy): Eukaryota > Viridiplantae > Streptophyta > Magnoliopsida > Poales > Poaceae > Aegilops > Aegilops bicornis. The sequence continues at coordinate 524,375,560 of CM038670.1, read as the reverse complement.
TTGTATTGAGATCCAAAAAGAGAGAAAAAGCCATCTATCTACTAACTATGGACCCAAAGGTGCAAGTAAACTACTCACACTTCATCGGAGAGGCTATGGTGTTGATGTAGAAGCCCTCCGTCATGGATGCCCTTCGGCGAGAGCTCTAACAGGCCCCAAGATGGGATCTCGTGGGTACAGAAGGTTCCGTGGTGGAATTAGGTTTTTGGCTCCGTGTCGATCGTTTGGGGAATGCGTAGGTATATATAGGAGGAAGAAGTACGTCGGTGAAGCAACATGGGGCCCACGAGGGTGGAGGGCGCGCCCTGGAGGGGTAGGCGCGCCCCCTACCTCGTGGCCTCCTGGAAGCTTCTCTTACGTAGGGTCCAAGTCTCCTGGATCATGTTCGTCCCAAAAATCACGCTCCCGAAGGTTTCATTCCGTTTGGACTCCATTTGATATTCTTTTTCTGCTAAACTCTGAAATAGGCAAAAAAACAACAATTCTGGGCTGGGCCTCCGATTAATAGGTTAGTCCCAAAAATAATATAAAAGTGAATAATAAAGCCCAATAATGTCCAAAACAGTAGATAATATAGCATGGAGCAATCAAAAATTATAGATACGTTGGAGACGTATCAATGCACCATGGCACTTGGGGGATAATGCAAGGTCATTTGTTTGCTCTCCTTATTGAAGACTCGACTCATCACACTGTAATGAGCCAGACCTTGGGGGCTACTAATTGCTCCTGCTAAAAATTCAAAGTACACAAGCTAAATCCATTGTGTTGAAGGGTCCATTGCTCAGTTGGTAAAGCACAAGGCTCTTAACCTTGTGGACGTGGGTTCAAACCCCTACGATGGAGGCTACATGACCCGCCCTAGGGGGCTACACTGGTTGAAGTTTTTATGAGCATAAGGCAATTACAAGTTCCAGGTTGCTGCAAGCATGACAACCCGGCACTTGGGGGCTACATATATGGAATATTCAGTTTTTACTAGTGACTGAGATGAACAACATGGATTTCTTCAAAGTGGTAGTATTCATATTGAAGCAAGTCTTAAATCATCACTTTGCTCTCCTCAAGACTTGGGGCTACAGGTAATATGGATATAAGGGAGAAATATCTTCAAATTCTCAGTTTTGAGTAAACCAGATTGACCCGGTGTCTACAACAATCATGACCCGACGTCACTAATAATTATGACCCGGTGTCGACAGCAATTATGACTCGGCATCATCTGTTTATAATCCGGCAATTTTGTTTATCATAAATTGGCAAGATCTGCATCTTCGAGCCGACTGAAAATCAGATGAGTATTTCAAGGCCAATATTTTTTAAGCATTGGGAGCTGAATCAAATGAATTATTCTTCACAATATTTCTGTGAGAAACCAACATCAGCAAATTGAGTATGAAGCTGGCCTATTGACCCGGATTTTCTAGAAGAAGGAAATGACAATTGGAATTAAGGATGATCAGGTGCTGGCTTACAAGAATTATTAACCCTGAGCACAGTCTGTCAAATTTGTTCTTGTGTTTTATTTTACAGGATCAGTTTAACATGGATAAATCCAAATTAAACTGGGGGCTAATGTCGGGGATATACCCGGCGGTATGACCCGGCTGGATATATGACACGGCTGGGACTTGGCGTTTCATTGGTAACCCGCCGGAGGATTGGCGACTCACGAGTCTGGCGGCTTACTGGTCTGACAACTCACGAGCCTGGCGACTCACTGATGGCCTCGATGGCGGGTCAGATAGAGGACTAGGCCCAAGGCCCAGAAGGCCGACTCATGTTACGGTGGGCCGGTTTAAGAGGAAAGGGGAATATTCTCCTACAAAGGAAGCAAGACTAGTACTCCACTTGTAATAGAGTAATCCTAATCCTACTAGGACTAGTCATGTAACCCTCCCCTTCCACATGAGGGGCAGGACACCCCAAGAGAGACAAGTAAAATAATCGTTAAGGCTAGACACAACTAGGAGAGCCGATTTACGGCGACTCCCTCATGAGCATAATGAGACCTAGCCACAAACAACATGTAGGGTTGTTACCGGATGATGTTTCCCGGGGCCCGAAGCTGTCTAAACCCTTGTCTTGTGTTGCGTTTCTTGATTCCGATCAACCCCTCACAAGCTACCACATAGATGTGTTGGCCTCACGACTAAGTCCTCACACTAGGACATCTGTCGTGAGAATTCCACGACAGTAATATTAAATTTCAATTTCCACTAAGAAATGGGATGTAACACTTCCCTAGAACAAGAATTAAGCCACCATATGAATCAATCTTGAGGGCAACCTATGGATTAAAAACTAAAGATGACAATACTTGAATCTATGCATTATGCCTGGCTAGGGGCATCAAATGATAGTGCTTGTTGGGAGGCAACCCAATGAATAAAATAATTTTTGTCCTTTCTTTTTGTTCTTGAGTGTTTGCACAATTATGCTACTGTTATGATTGTGTTTTTATGTTTCAATTAGTGTTTTTGCCAAGTAAAGCCTTTAGGATCATGTTGGGTCGTAGTTGATTTGATCTTGTTGAAAAACAGAAACTTTTGCGTCCAGTAGCAGAATTTATGATAATAACATAAGCGACTAAAAATTCTATTTTTTTAACAAAATATTGATACCCAAATTGCCTACGTTGTCCTAATGTTTCAGAATATTTGGAGTCATAGAAGTATGGTTAGAGTCCAGATTACTATAGATTGTTCTGTTTTTTGACAAATTCTGTTTTCGTTGCATTGTGTGCTTATTTTGATGAATCTATGGACTATATCGTGGGGTATAAGCCATGGTAAAGTTGGAATACAGTAGTTATAATGCAATAATAAAATATGAATGGGTTTAAAGTGGTGATTTGCTTTATTATACTAACAGATCTCACAAAGCTTTTGTTGAGTTTTGTGTGATTGAAGTTTTCAAGTTTTGGGTCAGATCATAATGGATGAAGGAATAAGGAGTGAAAAGAGCCTAAACTTGGGGACGCCCATGGCACTCCATGGTAAAACTCAAGGAGAACCAAGCAACTAAGCTTGGGGATGCCCCGAAAGGCATCCCCTCTTTCTTCTAACGACCATCGGTAACTTTACTTGGAGCTATATTTTTATTCGTCACATATCATGAGTTTTGCTTGGAGCATCTTGTATTATATGAGTCTTTGCTTGATTTGATTTTTAGTTTGTCACTATCATCCTTACTGACACACTATTTGAGAAAGTCATAATGATGCTATGATTTGTTAGAATTGCTCTATGTGCTTCACTTAAAAAAATGAGCTATGGAATTGCTCTAGTACTTCACTTATATCTTTTTGAGCACGATGGTGTTCTAAATTTTGAAGAAATATGCTCTCATGCTTCACTTAGATTATTTTGGGAGTTAGTAAAATTTCAAAGAAAAATCCTCTCATGCTTCACTTATATAATTTTGAGAGATGAAAAAATTTATTTATGCTCATGTTCTTCACTTAAACTTGTTTGAGAGCTTGCTATTGAAGGAAATATGCCCTAGAGGCAATAATAAAGTTATTATTTATATTTCCTTATATCATAATAAATGTTTATTATTCATGCTAGAATTGTATTAACCGGAACTTAGTACATGTGTGAATACATAGCCAAACAGAGTGTCACTAGTATGCCTCTACTTGACTAGCTCGTTAATCAAAGATGGTTAAGTTTCCTAGCCATGGACAAGAGTTGTCATTTGATAAACGGGATTGATGACCCACAAGTATAGGGTATCCATCGTAGTCCTTCCGATAAGTAAGAGTGTCGAACCCAACGAGGAGTAGAAGGAAATGATAAGCGGTTTTCAGCAAGGTATTCTCTGCAAGTACTGAAATAAGTGGTAACAGATAGTTTTGTGATAGGATAATTTGTAATGAGCAACAAGTAACAAAAGTAAATAAAGTGCAGCAAGGTGGCCCAATCCTTTTTGTAGCAAAGGACAAGCCTGGACAAACTCTTATAATAGGAAAAGCGCTCCCGAGGACACATGGGAATATCGTCAAGCTAGTTTTCATCACGTTCATATGATTCGCGTTCGGTACTTTGGTAATTTGATATGTGGGTGGACCAGTGCTTAGGTGCTGTTCTTACTTGAACAAACATCCCACTTATGATTAACCTCTATTGCAAGCATCCGCAACTACAACAAAAGTATTAAGGTAAACCTAACCATAGCATGAAACATATGGATCCAAATCAGCCCCTTACGAAGCAACGCATAAACTAGGGTTTAAGCTTAGGTCACTCTAGCAACCCATCATCTACTTATTACTTCCCAATGCCTTCCTCTAGGCCCAAATAATGGTGAAGTGTTATGTAGTCGACGTTCACATAACACCACTAAAGGCTAGACGACATACATCTCATCAAAATATCGAATGGATACCAAATTCACATGACTACTAATAGCAAGACTTCTCCCATGTCCTCAGGAACAAACGTAACTACTCACAAAGCTTATTCATGTTCATAATCAGAGGGGTATTAATATGCATATAGGATCTGAACATATGATCTTCCACCAAATAAACCAACTAGCATCAACTACAAGGGGTAATCAACACTACTAGCAACCTACTAGTACCAATCCTTGACCGGAAGACAAGAATTGGATACAAGAGATGAACTAGGGTTTTGAGAGGAGATGGTGCTGGTGAAGATGTTGATGGAGATTGCCCTCTCCCGATGAGAGGAGCGTTGGTGATGACGTTGGTGATGATTTCCCCCTCCCGGAGGGAAGTGTCCCCTGGTAACAGCCTGTCGGAGCCCTAGATTGGTTCCGCCAAGGTTCCTCCTCGTGGCGGCGGAGTTTCGTCCCGAAAGGTTGCTTCTGATTTTTTTCTCGATGAAAGACCTCATATAGAAGAAGATGGGCATCGGAGGGCCACCAGGGGGCCCATGAGGTAGGGGGGCACGCCCAGGGGGGTAGGGCGCGCCTTCATCTTTGGCGAGGATTTTTTATTATTTATTGTAAGATATTCCATGGAGTTTCAGGACTTTTGGAGTTGCGCAGAATAGGTCTCTAATATTTGCTCCTTTTCCAAATTTCGTAATTCCAAATGCAAGATTCTCCCTCCTTATGTAAACCTTGTAAAATAAGAGGGAATAGGCATAATTATTGTGACATAACGTGTAACAACAGCCCATAATGCAATAAATATCGATATAAAAGCATGATGCAAAATGGACGTATCAACTCCCCCAAGCTTAGACCTCGCTTGTCCTCAAGCGAAAGCCGAGAACGAAAAATATGTCCCCATTATTAGAGGTAGAGGTGTCGATAAAAATAAATTACGGACATGAAGGCATCATGATTATTCTCATAACAGCAACATATATAGGTATTGTCATATGATTTCTTATGTTCAAGTAATAATCCATTCATAATGCAGAGTACGAATCATAAACTTTATTGAGAACCAACAAACTATAATCTCAGTCATTGAAGCAATTGCAATTTATCATAACATCATAAAGAGTCTATGTCAGAGCTTAATAGCAAGTCCACATACTCAACTATCATTTAGTCCTTCATCATTGCTAACACTCATGCGATACTTGTGTTTACGGAGTTTTAATCGGACACAGAGAAAGATAGGGGCTTATAGTTTCGCCTCCCAACCTTTTACCTCAAGGGCAATGTCAACAATAATAACTCATGCCCACTACATCTAATTAGATATATCAATCAGGATCTTTCCAACATAGTGTGCTTGCCAAAGGATAAAATGTAAAAGGAAAGGTGAAGATCACCATGACTCTTGCATAAGGTAGGAGATAATAAATAAAAGATACGCCCTTCGCAGAGGGAAGAAGAGGTTGCCATGCGCTTTTATGGTTGGATGCACAAAATCTTAATGCGAAAGAACGTCACTTTATATTGCCCCTTGTGATATGAACCTTTATTATGCAGTCCGTCGCTTTTATTTCTTCCACATCACAAGATCGTATAAAGCTTATTTCTCCCACACCAATCAATCATACATATTTAGAGATCATTTTTTATTGCTTTGCACCGATGACAACTTACTTGAAGGATCTTACTCAATCCATAGGTAGATATGGTGGACTCTCATGGCAAAGCTGGTTTAAGGGTTTTTGGAAGCACAAGTAGTATCTCTACTTGGTGCTGAAAATTTGGCTAGCATGAGGGGGAAAGGCAAGCTCAACATGTTGGAGATCCATGACAATATACTTTATCTCAGATATAAGAAAACATAACCCATTACGTTGTCTTCCTTGTCCAACATCAACTCTTTAGCATGTCATATTTTAATGAGTGCTCACAATCATAAAAGATGTCAATAATAGTATATCTATATGTGAAACCTCTCTTTCTTTATTACTTCCTATTAATAGCAACGATGACCAAAGCTATGTTTGCCAACTCCCAACAACTTTTAATTATCATACTCTTTCTATGTGAAGTCATTACTCTCAATAAGATCAATATGAACTCTTTATTTCTTTTTATTCTTTTTCTCTATTCTTTTATTCACTCAAGATCATGGCAAAATAATCAAGCCCTTGACTCAACACTAATCTTTATTATATAGCTCACATACTCGATTACATAGAGAGATCATAAAGCAAAACTCAAAACTAGATCATGCCATAAACTTTATTCTACTAGATCAAGATACTACTAATAGGATCGAACTAAGAAAACGGTAAAGATAGGAGATGTGATTGTGATATGATATCGGGGCTCCTCCCCCAAGCTTGGCAATTTCCAAGGGGAGTGCCCATACCCATGTGATTTGCGCTTGGGGCACCTCTCCTTTGTTGGTGAAGAAGGTGGTGGTGATGTTGACTTAGTTGATGGCATAGACTTCTCCCTTAATTTGCGCTTGAGGACGGAATTTTGTTCCCTCAAATCATCAATCTTCCACTCCAGGGTTAAAATCTTTTTGCATAAGTCCTGCTTATTTTCCTGCAAGAGACGAAAAGGGATAAACTCGATCTTTGGTTTCTTTACCCTATCAGGGAAACTTGACTTTTCGAACTCCACGTGCATGTCCCCAGGTTGAGGTAATGGGGCTTCATCTTCATCTGAGCTCGTCTCCAACTTCCCCTTGGGTTCATAGTCCTCTTCTTCCTCCGTGGTCCAACCATCGTGCTCCACATATCCATAGACCTTAGGATTTGCTAGGTAATCATCCACATAGCTTTCTCCTTCCGAATCCTGGGATGACATTTTGATCTAATCTGCAGTAGGACAGCTCGAAACAAGAACAGATGATATTTGTGTGATACGGGAGTCAAAACCTTCTGGAGAATATATAATGAATTTTTACCGACCAAAATATGTATCGTGCAAGAAAACGGAGTCCGGAAGGCACACGAGGTGCCCACGATGTAGGGGGCGCGCCCAGGGGGTAGGGCGCGCCCTCCACCCTCGTGGAGCCCTCTTGTCCTTCCCGGACTGCTACTTATTTTTCTTTTTTTCTAAATATTCCAAAACAGAGAAATATTGCCTTAAAATTGTTTTGGAGTCGGTTTACTTACCGTACCACATACCTACTCCTTTTCGGAGTCTGAAACATTCTGGAAAGTGTCTCTTATGTATTCCTCCAGGGTTACGGTTTCAATAACATTGGTTTCAACATTTATGGGATTACCTGAGATATAATGTTTGATTCTTTGACCGTTTACCACCTTCGGATTTGTGCCTTCGAAGTTGTTGATTTTTATGGCACCGGAACGATAGACCTCCTCGATAATGTAGGGGCCTTCCCATTTAGAGAGAAGTTTTCGTGCAAAAAATCTTAAACGAGAGTTGTATAGTAATACATAATCACCTACATTGGACTCACGCTTTTGTATCCTTTTATCATGCCATCTTTTAACTTTTTCTTTGAACAACTTGGCATTTTCATAAGCTTGGGTCCTCCATTCATAAAGTGAGCTAATATCAAATAACCTCTTCTCACTGGGAAGTTTGAAATCATAGTTGAGCTCTTTAATGGCCCAATAAGCCTTATGCTCTAGTTCGAGGGGTAACTGACATGCTTTTCCATAGACCATTTTATACGGAGACATACCCATAGGATATATGCAGTTCTATAGGCCCATAATGCATCATCAAGTTTCTTGGACCAATTATTTCTAGACCTATTGACAGTCTTTTGCAAAATTAATTTGAGCTCTCTATTACTCAATTCTACTTGACCACTAGATCATGGGTGATATGGAGATGCAATTCTATGATTAACATCATATTTAGCAAGCATTTTACGGAAAGCACCATGAATAAAATGTGAACCACCATCAGTCATTAAATATCTAGGGACTCCAAACCTCGGAAAAATAACTTCTTTAAGCATTTTAATAGAGGTGTTATGATCAGCACTACTAGTTGGAATAGCTTCTACCCACTTAGTAACGTAATCAACAACAACTAAAATATGTGTATATCCATTAGAGGCAGGAAAAGGTCCCATATAATCAAAGCCCCAAACATCAAATGGTTCAATAACAAGTGAATAATTCATAGGCATTTCTTGGCGCCCTGCTAATATTACCAATTCTTTGACATTCATCACAAGACAAGACAAACTTACGGGCATCCTTGAAGAGAGTAGGCCAATAAAACCAGATTGCAATACCTTATGTGCAATTCTATCTCCAGTGGTGTCCTCCATAAGCTTCGGAGTGACACTTGCGTAGGATATGTTCATGTTCATGCTCAGTGCACGCAACGTCTAATAACACCATCTACTCCTTCTTTATAAAGATGTGGGTCATCCAAAAAGTAGTGTCTCAAATCATAGAAAAACTTTTTCTTTTGCTGGTATGTGAAACTAGGTGGTATAAATTTAGCAACGATGTAATTAGCATAATCAATATATCATGGAGTACTACGAGAAGTACTTATGACATTTAATTGTTCATCAGGAAAGCTATCATCAATAGGTAGTGGGTCGTCAAGAACATTTTCTAACCTAGACAAGTTGTCTGCAACGGGGTTCTCAGCTCCCTTTCTATCAACAATATGCAAATCAAATTCTTGTAGCAAGAGAACCCATCTAATAAGTCTAGAGTTTAGCATCTTTCTTTTCCATCAAATATTTAATAGCAGCATGATCAGTGTGAATAGTTACTTTAGAATCAACGATATAAGGTTTGAACTTATCACATGCAAATACAACTGCTAAGAATTCCTTTTCAGTAGTAGCATAATTTCTTTGAGCATTGTCTAAAGTATTACTAGCATAATGGATAACATTTAATTTCTTATCAACTCTTTGCCCAAGAACAGCACCTACAACATAATCACTGGCATCACACATAATTTCGAAGGGTAAATTCCAATCAGGTGGCTGAACAATAGGTGCGGAGAGCAATGCTTTCTTAAGTATTTCAAATGCTTCTACACAATCATCATCAAAGACAAATGGTATATCTTTTTGTAATAAATTAGTCAGAGGCCGAGAAATTTTTGAGAAGTCCTTAATGAACCTCCTATAGAATCCGGCATGACCAAGGAAACTTCTTATACCTTTGATGTCCTTGGGACATGGCATCTTTTCAATAGCATCAACCTTGGCTTTATCAACTTCAATACCTCTTTCAGAAACTTTATGCCCCAAGACAATACCTTCATTCACCATAAAGTGGCACTTTTCCCAATTCAAGACAAGATTAGTTTCTTCACATCTCTACAAAACTCGATCAAGATTGCTCAAGCAATCATCAAAAGAGGATCCATAGACGGAAAAGTCATCCATGAAAACCTCACAAATCTTTTCACAAAAGTCAGAGAATATAGCCATCATGCATCTTTGAAAGGTAGCAGGTGCATTACACAAACCAAAAGGCATACATCTATAAGCAAAAGTACCAAAAGGGCACGTAAAAGTAGTCTTTGATTGATCTTAGCCGATACAGGTATTTGAGAGAAACCAGAATAACCATCTAGAAAGCAATAATGTGTATGTTTGCATAATCTTTCTAGCATTTGATCAATAAAAGGTAAGGGGTAATGATCTTTCTTAGTAGCTTTATTTAATTTGCGAAAATCAGTTACCATCCTATAATCTGTAATAATTCTTTATGGATCAATTCATCTTTATCATTAGGAACAACAAGAACACCTCCCTTCTTAGGGACACAATGAACAGGACTTACCCACCGACTATCAAAGAACGGGATAAATTATACCTACCTCCAGAAGCTTTAGTATTTCTTTTCTTACCACTTCTTTCATCTTAGGATTAAGCCTTCGTTGATGATCGCGAACCGGTTTGGCATCTTCTTCCAAATTTATTTTATGTTGACATAGAGTGGGACTAATGCCCTTAAGATCATCAAGAGTATATCCAATAGCAGACGGTGCTTCTTCGTAGTTTTCAATAATCTCTCTTCTTCATGCTCTGAAAGGTTAGCACTAATAATAACAGGATATATTTTCTTTTCATCAAGATAAGCATATTTAAGATTATCGTGCAACGGTTTAAGCTCAAACACGGGATCACCCTTGGGTGGAGGAGGATCCCCTAGGATTTCAACAGGCAAATTATGTTTCAGAATAGGTTCCTGTTTAAAGAATACTTCATCTATTTCCCTTATTTCATTCATAAACATATCATTTTCATGGTCTAGCAAATAATGTTCTAGAGGATCACTAGGAGGTACGGCAATAGAAGCAAGACCAATAATATCATCCTTACTAGGCAATTCTTCTTCACGGTGTTGTTTACTAAATTTAGAGAAATTAAACTCATGAATCATATCATCCAAGCCAATAGTAACAACATTATTTTTGCAGTCTATCTTAGCATTAATAGTGTTCAAGAAGGATCTACCAAATATAATTGGACAAAAGTTATCTTGTGGAGAACTGAGGACAAGAAAATCAGCAGGATATTTAGTTTTGCCACACCAGACTTCAACATCTCTAACAATTCCCACTGCTGATATAGTATCTCTATTGGCAAGTTTAATTGTGACATCAATATCTTCTAACTCAGCAGGTGCAATTTCATGCTTAATTTCTTTATACAAGTCATAAGGTATAACACTAGCACTAGCACCCATATCACATAATCCATGATAACAATGATCTCCTATTTTAACAGAAATAACAGGCACGCCTACCACATGTCTATGTTTATCTTTAGCATAGGGTTTGGCAATTCTAGCAGATTCACCACAGAATTGAATAACATGCCCATCAATATTATCAGACAAGAGATCTTTAACAATAGCAATATTACGTTCTACTTTGACTTGCTCAGAAGGTGTATAAGTTCTAATATTGCTTTTACGAACCACAGTTGAAGCTTTAGCATGATCCTTTATTCTAACAGGGAAGGGTGATTTCTCAACATAAGAGGCAGGAACAATAGGATCATTATAAGTGACAGTCTTTTTTTCAAATTTAATAGGTGCAGCTACTTTACTTCTATGGGAGGATGATACTTAAACCACTTCTCCTTGGGGAGATCAACACAAGTAGCAAAAGATTCACAGAAAGAAGCTACTATCTCAGAGTCAAGTCCATATTTAGTGCTAAACTTACGGAAAATATCGGTATCCATGAAAGATTTAACACAATCAAACTTAGGTGTCATACCTGACTCCTTACCTTCGTCGAGGTCCCAATCTTCAGAGTTGCGTTTAATTATATCCAATAAATTCCATCTGAATTCAATAGTCTTCATCATAAATATTTTCCATCTGAATTCAATAGTTGCGTTTAAAAGCACAAGAAGTATCGAGCATGGTGCGATTGTTTTCAGAAAGCCGAGCATAAAGATTTTGAATAATTGTTTCTCTTGGGAGCTCATGATTGGGGCATGAATACAACATTGATTTAAGCCTCCCCCAAGCTTGAGTGATGCTTTCTCCTTCGCGAGGCCAAAAATTATATATATAATTGTGATCACGATGAACAAGATGCATAGGATAATACTTTTGATAAAATTCCAATTTCAGTCTTCTATAGTTCCATGATCTCGTATCATCACATAGCCTATACCATGTCAATGCATCTCCCTTCGAAGATAAATGGAAGACCTTCTTCTTAACAATATCATCGGGTATACCTGCAAGCTTAAATAATCCACAAACTTCATCCACATATATTAGGTGCTCATTAGGATGCTTTGTTCCATCTCCTACAAAAGGATTAGCTAGCAGTTTTTCCATCATACCGAAGGAAATTCAAAGGGAATATTTTCATATTCATTTTCAGTAGGTTCATTAGGTTGAGGAGCAACTCTTTTCTCTCGGGTCGGGGTGAAGATACCCGAACAAGCCCCTCAGAGGATTACTTTCCATAATAACAAGTGACAATAAATTTCAGCACACTATATAAATTTTTCCTTACCAAATTCCACCTACCAAAGGCGCTTCACTCCCCGGCAACGGTGCCAGAAAAGAGTCTTGATGACCCACAAGTATAGGGGATCTATCGTAGTCCTTTTGATAAGTTAGAGTGTCAAACCCAACGAGGAGCAGAAGGAAATGATAAGCGGTTTTCAGCAAGGTATTTTCTGCAAGTACTGAAATAAGTGGTAACAGATAGTTTTGTGATAGGATAATTTGTAACGAGCAACAGTTAACAAAACTAAATAAAGTGCAGCAAGGTGGCCCAATCCTTTTTGTAGCAAAGGACAAGACTGGACAAACTCTTATAATAGGAAAAGCGCTCCCAAGGACACATGGGAATATCGGCAAGCTAGTTCTCATCACGTTCATATGATTCGCGTTCGGTACTTTGGTAATTTGATATGTGGGTGGACCGGTGCTTGGGTGTTGTTCTTACTTGAACAAACATCCCACTTATGATTAACCTCTGTTTCAAGCATCCGCAACTACAACAAAAGTATTAAGGTAAACCTAACCATAGCATGAAACATATGGATCCAAATCAGCCCCTTACGAAGTGACGCATAAACTAGGGTTTAAGCTTCTGCCTCTCTAGCAACCCATCATCTACTTATTACTTCCCAATGCCTTCCTCTAGGCCCAAATAATGGTGAAGTGTTATGTAGTCGACGTTCACATAACACCACTAGAGGCTAGACAACATATATCTCATCAAAATATCGAACGAATACCAAATTCACATGACTACTAATAGCAAGACTTCTCCCATGTTCTCAGGAACAAACATAACTACTCACAAAGAATATTCATGTTCATAATCAGAGGGGTATTAATATGCATATAGGATCTGAACATATGATCTTCCACCAAATAAACCAACTAGCATAACCTACAAGGGGTAATCAACACTACTAGCAACCTACTAGTACCAATCCCGGACTTGAAGACAAGAATTGGATACAAGAGATGAACTAGGGTTTTGAGAGGAGATGGTGCTGGTGAAGATGTTGATGGAGATTTCCCTCTCCCGATGAGAGGCGTTGGTGATGACGTTGGTGATGATTTCCCCCTCCGGAGGGAAGTGTCCCCAGCAGAACAGCTCACGGAGCCCTAGATTGGTTCCGCCAAGGTTCCGCCTCGTGGCGGAGTTTCGTCCCGAAAGGTTGCTTCTGATTTTTTTCTCTCGACAAAAGACCTCCTATAGCAGAAGATGGGCATCGGAGGGCCACCAGGGGGCCCATGAGGTAGGGGGGGGCGTCCAGGGGGTAGGGCGCGCCCCCCACCCTCGTGGACAGGGTGTGGGCCCCCTGGACTTCATCTTTGGCGAGGATTATTATTATTATTTATTGTAAGATATTCGTGGAGTTTCAGGACTTTTGGAGTTGCGCAGAATAGGTCTCTAATATTTGCTCCTTTTCCAGCCCCGAATTCTAGCTGCCGGCATTCTCCCTCCTTATGTAAACCTTTTAAAATAAGAGGGAATAGGCATAAGTATTGTGACATAACGTGTAACAACAGCCCATAATGCAATAAATATCGATATAAAAGCATGATGCAAAGTGGACTTATCAGGGTTCACATCATTAGAGAATGATGTGATTGACTTGACCTCCCCCTCCTCCCTTTATATACGTGGGGAGGGGGGCACCCTAGAACACATCAAAGTTGATTTTAACCGTGTGCGGTGCCCCCTCCACAGAATTCCACCTCGGTCATATCGTTGTAGTGCTTAGGTGAAGCCCTGCGTCGGTAACTTCACCATCACTGTCACCACGCGCGCGTGCTGACGAAACTCTCCCTCGGCCTCAGCTGGATCAAGAGTACGAGAGACATCACCAAGCTGAACGTGTGCAGATCGTGGAGGTGTCGTGCGTTCGATACTTGATCGGTTGGATCGCGAGGACGTTCGACTACATCAACCGCGTTACTTAACGCTTCCGCTTTTGGTCTACGAGGGTACGTGGACACACTCTCCCCGCTCATTGCTATGCATCACCTAGATGGATCTTGCGTGTGCGTAGGAATTTTTTTGAAATTACTGCGTTCCTCAACAGTGGCATCCGAGCCAGGTCTATGCGTAGATGTTATATGCACGAGTAGAACACAAAGAGTTGTGGGCGATAATAGTCATACTGCCTACCAGCATGTCATACTTTGATTCAGCGGTATTGTTGGATGAAGCGGCTCAGACCGACATTACGCATACGCTTACGCGAGACTGGTTCTACCGACGTGCTTCGCACACAGGTGGCTAGTGGGTGTCTGTTTCTCCAACTTTAGTTGAATCGAGTGTGACTACGCCCGGTCCTTGTTGAAGGTTAAAACAGCAAACTTGACGAAAAATCGTTGTGGTTTTGATGTGTAGGTAAGAACGGTTCTTGCTAAGCCCATAGCAGCCACGTAAAACTTGCAATAACAAAGTAGAGGACGTCTAACTTGTTTTTGCAGGGCATGTTGTGATGTGATTTGGTCAAGACATGATTATATAAATTGTTGTATGAGATGATCATGTTTTGTAACACGATTATCGACAATCGGCGAGAGCCATATGGTTGTCGCTTATTGTATGAATGCAATCGCCATGTAATTGCTTTACTTTATCACTAAGCGGTAGTGATAGTCGTAGAAGCAATAGTTGGCGAGACGACAACGATGCTTCGATGGAGATCAAGGTGTCAAGCCGGTGATGATGGTGATCATGACGGTGCTTTGGAGATGGAGATCAAAGGCACAAGATGATGAAGGCCATATCATATCACTTATATTGATTGCATGTGCTGTTTATCATTTATGCATCTGGTTTTGCTTAGTACGACGGTAGCATTATAAGATGGTCTCTCACTAAATTTCAAGGTACAAGTGTTCTCCCTGAGTATGCACTGCTGTTACTCTGATTCGTCGTCTTGAGACACCACGTGATGATCGGGTGTGATAAGCTCTATGTTCACATACAACGGGTGCAAGCAATTTTTGCACATGCAGAATACTCGGGTTAAACTTGACGAGCCTAGCATATGCAGATATGGCCTCGGAACACTGAGACCAAAAGGTCGTGCGTGAATCATATAGTAGATATGATCAACATAGTGATGTTCACCATTGAAAACTACTCCATCTCACGTGATGATCGGACATGGTTTAGTTGATATGGATCACGTGATCACTTAGATGATTAGAGGGATGTCTACCTAAGTTGGAGTTCTTAAGTAATATGATCAATTGAACTTTAATTTATCGTGAACTTAGTACCTGATAGTATTTTGCATGTCTAGTTGTTGTAGATAAATGGCCCGCGTTGTTGTTCCGTTGACTTTTAATGCGTTCCTAGAGAAAGCTAAGTTGAAAGATGATGGTAGCAATTAAACGGACTGGGTCCGTCACTTGAGGATTATCCTCATTGCTGCACAGAAGAATTACGTCCTAGAAGCACCGCTAGGTGCAAGATCTGCTGCAAGAGCAACACCGGACGTTGTGAACGCTTGGCAGAGCAAAGCTGATGACTACTCGATAGTTCAGTGTGCCATGCTTTACGTCTTAGAACCGGGACTTCAACGACGTTTTGAACGTCATGGAGCATCTGAGATGTTCCAGGAGTTGAAGTTAATATTTCAAGCAAATGCCCGGATTGAGAGATATGAAGTATCCAATAAGTTCTATAGCTGCAAAATGGAGGAGAATAGTTCTGGCAGTGAGCATATACTCAGAATGTCTGGGTACCACAATCACTTGACTCAGCTGGGAGTTAATCTTCCAGTTGATAGTGTCATTGACAGAGTTCTTCAATCACTGCCACCAAGCTACAAGAGCTTCGTTATGAACTATAATATGCAAGGGATGGATAAGATGATTCCCGAGCTCTTCGCAATGCTAAAAGCTGCGGAGGTAGAAATCAAGAAGGAGCATCAAGTTTTGATGGTCAACAAGACCACAAGTTTCAAGAAAAAGGGTAAAGGGAAGAAGGGGAACTTCAAAAAGAATGTCAAGCAAGTTACTGCTCAAGTGAAGAAGCCCAAGTCTAGACCTAAGCCTGAGACTGAGTGCTTCTACTGCAAAGGGACTGGTCACTTGAAGCGGAACTGCCCCAAGTATTTGGAGAAGAAGGATGGCAAAGTGAAAGGTATATTTGATATACATGTTATTCATGTGTACCTTACTAATGCCCGCAGTAGCGCCTGGGTATTTGATACTGGTTCTGTTGCTAACATTTGCAACTCGAAATAGGGGCTACGGATTAAGCAAAGATTGGCTAAAGACGAGGTGACGATGCGCATGGGAAATGGTTCCAAAGTCGATGTGATCGCCGTAGGCACTTGATAATCCCCAAGTGCAGGGAATCATCATAGCAATTCCCAAAGGTGGAAGTGATATGTATGGAGTGTCGAACCCATAAGGAGCTAAAGGTAAGATCGCTATTCTCTCAAGTCCTATCTGCCATTGATACGACTCTACGTACACCAAACGATTCCTTCCAACTAGAAACGAGAAATAAAACTACATTGTGGGTATGAAGAGGATACCTTTGCATGGTATCGGAGAGCTAAAATATAAAAGTAGGTGTTGTTATCATAAAGTTAGAATATATTACTAAATATTATAAATAGCGCGTGTGGAATAATGATGGGTCGGTGTGCGAAATTATCCTAGGCAATCATTAACAAAACCAGTAGTCGTCATTGCAATTTTATATGAGGGAGAGGCATAAGCTAACATACTTTCTCTTCTTGGATTATATGCACTTATGATTGGAACTCTAGCAAGCATCCGCAACTACTAAAGATCATTAAGGTAGAACCCAACCATAGCATTAACATATCTAGTCCCCTTTATCCCATACGCAACAACCCCCTTACTTGACTTTATGCTTCTGTCACTCAAGCAACCCACTATAAGCGAATCATGAACGTATTGCAACACCCTATAGCGGGAATCCCTCACGCTTGCGCGACGCGGAGGACACAATAGGACAACACCAAAATAAAACATACAACTCATACCAATCTAGATCATCAGTCAACCCAAAGACAAAGGATATCTACTCAAAACATCATAGGATGGCAACACATCATTGGATCATAATATGTGGCATAAAGCACCATGTTCAAGTAGGGATTACAACGGGGTGCGGGAGAGTGGGCCGCGTAAAATAGATGAGGATGGTGATGATGATGGCGATGTTTATGAAGATGATCACCGCGGCGATGATTCCCCTCCCGATGGCACTCCGGCGCCACTGAGAGAGAGGAGGAGAGGTTCTCCCCCTTGCGCTTCCTCCTCCATGGCCTCCCCCTGGATGGGGAGAGTTTCTTCCTCTGAATCTTGACCTTGATGGCGATGATGGCCCCTCCGAGATCCTCCTCCATGGCCTCCGATGATGATGGCCCCCTCCGGCAGGGTGCCAGAGACGGCCTAGATTGATTTCTCGTGGCTACAGAGGCTTGCGGCGGCGGAACTTCCGATCTAGGTTATTGCCTGGAGGCTTGGGCATTTATAGGAGAGGTTGGCGTCGAGAACAAGTCAGGGGGCCCCACGGGAAGTCAACGAGGCACAGGGGCGTGCCCTCCACCCTCGTGGGTCCGACGGGCCTCCGCTCTGGTAACTCTTTGTTCCAGTATTTTTTATATTACCCCATATGTCTCATATACTATCATGTGGTACTATATATACTATTTTGTTATTTTAAATATGTTCATATACTATATCTAAGATATTTCAAAACAAGTTCCATGAAAAAATTTGCATATAAACCCATAGTTTTTATTATATTTATGAAATACGTATATATTTGTACGTAAAAAAGAGCATACTCAAAAAATGGTACATACTACCTAAAAATTAGTATATATACTACCTAATTATTGTTATATACTACATAGTACACGTACATACTCTCGGTTTAGACAGATACTACATACAACATACAAAACGCAAGTGGTGGTAACTACCACTGCTTGTAGGAAACATTTGTCCTATATAGGGAAAAAAATATATATATAGACATAAACACTATTCTGATCACGGGATCAGAATAATATTCTAATCACAACCTGAATCGCCTCAAGAACGCTACCTTTGAACTTCCCTCAGCGTAACCCGACCTTCGGGCTATCTTCGTAACTGTGGCTTCCCCCGCGAATTATTCTGGTTAGTCGTGTTCTTTATGATGTTAGTGTAATCTAGAAACGTTTTTAGCAACTAAATACTAGTTTTAAATAGGAATCTCGCTCGTTGGCGGATTTTGTTCTCGGGTCGTGATAAAATTGCGTTTTTTGCAATTTTTCTGCCTGAGTTGTTCGACCTGAACTTCTCCCAGTGCTAGGTTGAACTTCCGCCAACATTGCCCAAATGGGGCTTATGATATACCGTTGGAAAGCTATGGACACCGGTATCATGACCCAAGTTAAATTTTTTGGCAAAATGTAAGTGGTTTAAGAGCAGTTTTGAATACCGTTTTCTCTTCATACAAAAAACGTGAATCGTATTTTCGATCGCATTTCAAAAACGTTTATCAGAATGAGGCAAATAATATGGCGTTGGAAAGCTGCTGCAAAACTGCTCCTTCAACATGTTGAAAGTTTTCTCTAATTCCCTACGGTTAACGAGTAATTTGGAAAATCATAAAATTCCGCAAACCAAACAACCGAGTTCGTAATTTTGATTTCATTTCTAAACGGCTAATCCAATTGAGGCAAATGATATGGCGTTGGAAAGCTTATGAAAATGCGCTACTTTTTCATGTAGCAAGTTTTGTCTAATTTTGAACGGTTTAAGAGTAATTTGGAATACGGTACAAGTTCCACCGAGTTCGTATTTTCGATCTATTTTTGAACAGTACGTCCGAATGCAGCAAATAATATGGAGTTGGAAAGCTTGAGGAAATGCGAAATTTTTTGGTATATATTGTTTCTCCCAATTCCTTACTGTTAAAGTCAATTTTGAAAATGGCTAAAAAAGTATTTTTGCCGTGGATTTCACAAACTTTATCAGAATGGGGCAAATAATATACCGTTGAAAAGCTAAGGAAAATGTGAAAAAATTTCATGTTGATGTTTTTCTCTGATTCCTAGCCGTTTTCAAGTAATTTCAAAAACGGCGAGATCATTCGTTCTGCCTTTATCGCGAAACAGATCCTTCGAAAATGCACCGCGTGAAGAACCTGAACTTCTCGGCATGTCTTCTTGAACTTCACTCTGTTTTTCACGTGCTTTTTTTGCGCGTAGCTCTCCATCCACTCACCAGAACACTCACCGGAACTGAGCAAGTGATATACCGGTGGAAAGCTGATGTAAACATGCAACTTTCTCGTGTTGATCGTTTTTTCATACTCGCGACGATTTTAAAAGTTTTTCATCTGAAATTCACTCAATGCAGTAGTTGAACTTCCTGCTGTTTTTACATTGAACTTATGTGACATATTTTCGTTTGTAATTTTATCATCCGTTTCGTTAGTGCTGCACAAATGATATTCTTTTTGTACAAACCTCTCTCACAATTTTTTTTAACTTTGTCCTACCGAGGAGTTGAACTTATAACAACAAAACTTTAGTATTTGCTTTTTATTCCTTTTTCAATACAAAATGCACACCGTGTAGTATGTGAACTTCTGGTAGTTATCAATCTGAACATCTTTCGGTTGCGTGAAAATATCTGAATTTTTTATGAATATTAATCTGAATTTCTTAATCCCTTTTTATGAATTTTAAAGCGCTCTATTTTTAAAAGTTGAACTTCTTGTTATTTTATTTTTGAACTTCTTGTTTCCATTCTTTAGTAACGAGGAAAATCTAATTTTTCTATAATCATCGAACTTCTGCATCTTTTTAATATGGACTTCCAGGTTTTTTTCTTAATCTTTTTTATGAATTTTGAAGCGCTCTATTTTTTAAAAGTTGAACTTCTTGTTCTTTTATTTTTAAACTTCTTGTTTCCACTCTTTAATAACGAGGAAAATCTGAGTTTTCTATAATCATCGAACTTCTCCATCTTTTTAATATGGACTTCCTGGTTTTATTTCTTAATCCTTTTTATGAAATTTTGAAGCGCTCTATTTTTAAAAGTTGAACTTCTTATTATTTTATTTTTGAACTTCTTGTTTCCATTCTTTAATAACGAGGAAAATCTGAGTTTTCTATAATCATCGAACTTCTCCATCTTTTTAATATGGACTTCCTGGTTTTATTTCTTAATCTTTTTTTAAAAATTTGAACATGGTTGATTCTTCAATACTAAGGGATATTTGAGTATTTTAATAGCAGTCAAATCTTAGTTTCTAAATAAACATCGAACCACTTCGTTATTTTCATTTGAACTTCTAGTTTTTTTAGAAATGGGGAAAATCTATTAAACTTTTTTAGTTGTTCCTTTTTTTAATTTGAACTTCTTCGTTTAATACTTTAGTAACGTGAAAAATCTGAGTTTTTCATAATCTTTGGACTTCTCTTTTATTTTAATTCGAACTTCCTAGTCTTATTCATAGAAAAATTATGATTTTAAATAAGCACCAAACATTTTTTTAAATAAACTTTATACTTTTATTTTTCCAAGAAACGGAATGAAATTGAGTTTTTGTATATCCATCGAACTTCTTCTTCTTTTTAATTTGAACTTCTTCATTTTATTTTTTAGTAACAAGGAAAATATGACTTTTGTCATAAATATGAAACTTCTCTATTTTTGTAACTTGAACTTCTTGATTTATTTATTTCAGTAAAGACAATATCCTAGTTTTGTAATAAATATGGAATTGTCCATTATTTCAATTTCAACTTCTAGAGTTTTCTTTTAATTTTAGAAACAATGAAAGTCCTTTTTGTGATTTTTGAACTTCTCTATTTTTAAAATTTGAATTTCTTGTATATTATTTTAGAAATGGTGAAATATCCGCTTCTAAGTGTCTTTTACTTTTGAACTGCTCTATTATTTCTATTTAAACATCCTATGATCTTCTTGATTGTCTTTAGTGATTGAATAAATTTGAGGTTTTAGTAAACATTGAACCGCTCCGCTTCTAGGTTTTTTTAAGGTGTGTTGTGAGTATAACTCCAAACTTTGGTTGTCGGTGTATTTGAACTTATGCGATATTAGTAAAAAACAGAGCCAATTTGCGCATTTTTTGAATCTTTTCTAAATGGTTAACCTTAAACTTCTCGACATTTTTCACTATACACACCTTTTTTGTATGTAATAACTTTTCTATGTCAAATGTCTCCCTGAATGTATATGAGCTTACCTAAAAAATGTACGTGAGCTTCTTTTTCCAATGGTGTTTTTCTTACTAACATGGCACCACATAGATCCCTTAATTTACCTTTCGGCTTCATACCTTCTAATGCAATGGTTTTGCACAGCATGCATGTTTATGAAATTACAGAAGTTAATTGGTTCGAGATAAAAGGAAACACTAAAATAATTTATTTCCATTTTTGGCATAACTGTCGGCACCTTAGGAACGTATCCATTTTTTATCTGCATTTGCTCTTATTTTTGGAGGCTCCACTCCTCTCTGCTGTAATTTCCCAGCACGAGACTATACAATTTTTTTTGAATTACTACAATCTTCAACCTGGAGTCAACCTTGGACTGCACAATCACGTGCAAACGGACAGGAAGTGTTATGCATTTGTAGTTGGATATAATTTACAACAATCGCGTACAATATGCATCAAACTTCAACCTGGAGTCACATTGGACTCCAAGACCAAATTTTAGAAACAATGAAGTAAGTAGAGAGGGGGTGGAAGGGAGATTCGTGTGGTCCTTTATTCGCTCCAGCGGGACAACCAACGTTGTTGCACGAGACCAGAGAGAACATCTCAGGCGAGGATGGTATTAAGATAAACAAACTAACTGATATTAAGATAAACTCCACTTCTTAAATTATTGCCAATGATGATTTGGATCATTGATTGCTTTGTTGCTTCCCAGCTCCTCTAGACTGTAGTCCATCGTTCCGTACGTGGGATGGATGACCGAACCAAATAAAACTTAAATGATAATTGGAGGCAATGTCAGGTCGCCTCTTGGACCCCCAAGCTTGCCGGTGAGCAAACTGTGCACTGCAACACTAGTACCTGCGGCCTAACTTCCGAAAAGCACACTGCCGGGGGTTGGGTGCGACATATGCCAATGGATGGCTTATCATGGTGGGAGCGAGTAGAACGTCGTTGGTGCCTGGAAGCGGGATAAGGCGTAGACACGAACGCCGGTGCACTTTACCCAGGTTCGGGGCTCTCCTAGGAGATAACACCCTAGTCACCTTTCTGTGGGGTCTCCGCATGATCACTAAGGCACAAGTGAATACAATGGTGCTCCTCGAGCTGTATGCTAGAGGTAGGAGAAGGCAAGGCTAGCTCTCTCCTTTCTCTATGGGTTGGTCTAGCTCTAACAGGTTGGGACCCTTTGCATGGGTGACCTGGGGGGTTTATATAGGCCTACCCCCCAGGGGTACAATAGTAATTCGGCCAGGTGTTGGACCTGGCTGTCAATCTCTCTGGTCGCCGGCTTCTCCGCCGGCTGCTAGGGCCCGCCGACTGCAGTGCACGGGCCGACAGGCCGCTTCGGCTCCACGGGTCTTGTCGGCTGCCGATCACTGTAGCCGTGATGTTGATGATGCAGGCTTGGTCAAGGGAGCGTGGCTACAGCTCCATCGCCTGGCGGGCGATTAATGTAGCCACTCTGTGTCTCGTCTAGTTAATGGCGCGTAGGTGCCAAGGAAGGGGCGGGCCGACTGCTGGGGGCCGACCTCCCTCGGGTCCGACTGGTGGAATTGTAGCCGTCTTCTGGGCTCTCGCTGATCGGTGGGGCCCGCTGTCCTTGGGCCGTACTGACAGGCCGTCGTGGGAGCAGGACTCCGCCTTCTTGTGGTGACGTCAGGGGTGGAGTGGCAACAGTGCCGCGCCGGGCAGAGATCTCCGCCGGTACGGTGCACTGTGGTCATGCCCGTCCCAGGAGGGGGGGGGGATGGGCTACGCTGTAGCCACTCCCTTTCTTGTCTTTCTTGATGAGGGTGCAGGCTTCGTGGGTTCCTTGGGCCGACTGCTAGGGGCCGGCTTCTCTAGAAGCCGCCAACTAGGAGTCAGCTTGTCTAGAAGCCGCCAACTAGAAGTCGGACTCTGGGACTCGGCCGTCTTCGAGCAGCTGGCTATTCCTCCAGCCGGCCATCGAGCGGCACTGCCTTGGTGCCTTGAGGGGCGCAGCCAGCCCCGATGTCTTGAAAGGTTATGGGTCCCGGGTTAGCCTACCCGTGGCCCATTACACCGACAGTAGTCCCCGAAGCTGCTGAGGTGCCGCGGCTGAGCAGCCGAGGAGCCTCAGCAGTTTCCTTCTCTGAGTTCTTGAGGTGGAGCTTCATCCGGCTTCCGCCAAGCCGACTGGCGGGAGTCGGCCCTGCCCAGTCTGACTTGTACAAACTTCGAACGCGTCGGCGGGAACCAAGTGGCGTGCTAGCTAAGCCTCCAGGCCGCCGCCTGTTGTGGGCATGTCACGTGGCGCCGAGAGGCCGGGCCGGCCTGCCAACCCACGCTCGTGATGGGACACGCCTGCGGGCGGGGCCCACCACTACCACGCCTCGGCACGCAAGCAGGTTCGTTGCAGCCAAGGTGGGCGGTTGGGTTTCCCGCGGAGTTACTGCGCGCAGTAACTCGCGCGATAAACGTGGGGGCATGGGGTCGTGGGCGCAGTAAATCCCACGATCGCTCCCTCGGCTGCGCAACCGTAGGCCTATAAGTAGGGGGAGGAGGGGGAGCGGCGGAGCACGCGCGTCCCTCCTCTCCATTCTTTCCTCCTTCTTCTTCCTCTCGTCGTAGTGCCTCCAAGCCACGCTGAGCGCTGTGGTGGTTCTTCTCCGATGAGCTCATCCTCCAATCCCACGCCTCCCATGGCGCGCTCCGGAGCATGGGACGGCTCCGAAGTTCACGACGACCATATCGACTTCCTCCACCAGACGCGGTGGCTGCCCGGCAAAGATTACATGAGGGTCCGCCTCGCGCCGAAGAAGGAGATCTCGCCGGCGCCGGAGGAGGGCGAGCGGGTCATCTTTCGCTCGCACTGCCTGCGTGGCCTCGGCCTGGCGGCGAGCAACTTCTCCCGGTCCTTCCTCGAGTTCTATGGTCTCTCCAGCCGCACCACCTCACCCCGAACACGGTGGTGCTACTGTCCGCCTTCGTCACCTTGTGCGAAGGCTTCCTCGGCGTCGTCCCCACCATCGAGCTCTGGGGGGAGTTCTTCTACATCAAGCTCGGCACCCTCGCCGCAGGCGTGCCGGCTCAATGCGGCGCGTTTATCGCGGTGCGGAGGCCAGCGACCGAAAATCCGTTTCCTCCCATCACGCTGATCAAGTCGGTGAAGATGTGGCAGCGGTCGTACTTCTACGTGAAGAGCGTCTTCCCGGAGGGCGACTGGGTCAACTTGCCGGCTTACGAAGCCGGCCCGCCAGCTGGGAGGCGGCCCAACTGGTCGTACCGGGCCAGGACGCTGTCGCCTTCTGGAGCCGCCGCCATCGCGCGGCTCCGAGTGTTGACACAGACGGAGGGCCTGACCGGGACCGACTTGTTGTCCGCCTTCATGGTGCGCCGAGTGCTCCCGCTCCAGGGCCGTCCTCATATGATCTGTCAGATGAGCGGTCATCGGGACCCAAGCCGGTTGTGCACCAAGGAGATGCCTCACGCAGAGGTAGCTCACATGGTGAACTATCTTGCGAACTGCGAGCTCACGGAGGAGTGGCGGTTTGGCAAGGAGCCGTATTCACGCGCCAACCCCCCGCCCATGGTAAGTTATCTTTCTTTTTCTCTATTCTTTCTTTTTCTTTTTCTCAAAAGAGCCCCCTCCTCCAGCCAGCAGCCGGCGCCGCGGGGCCGGAACGCCAATTCAGCGACTTCGACGACCTCGACTTGGGGGTCGTGGCCTTGGAGGACGACACCGAGGGAGGAGGCGGCAAAGCAGTCAGCTCGAGGCTTGGAGCCAGCCTCGAGGACTGGCCTGACGACGACATGGGGGAAGTCGCCCCGCGCCACCAGCCAGGAGTCGGCCAGCCGGGCGCGAGCTCGTCCGCCATGCCGGACGCCCAAGGTGGCGTGAAGAAACGCAGGGCCGCGCTGAGCCTGTTCGGCAGCCGCCCGAAGAAGCCCAAGGGCTCGGCTGCAGCAACCAAGCGGGATGAGGCGGCCGCAAAGGTACATCCGCTTCCGCAAGGAGATGAAGAAGCTGCAGCTGGTTTCCGCGTAAGTACCGCCTTTATCTCGTACCTTCATTTTTCCCTTGTTGACTCTGTCTGAGCTTCTTCACTTTGTTTCCCTTGATCTAGGGCTCCACTCTCTCTCTCGAGAAATCGGCCGCCGCCTCCATCGTGGGGTCGGCGGAGACTTTCACCACCACTCGGCGGATCGATCCGGCCGCCGACCTCCGGGAGGCGAGGGAGCGGAACACGCGAGAAGTGCGCGAAGAGCAGGAAGCCGCCCGCCTGGAGAAGGCGGAGGCAGAGAAGGCGGAGGCTGCCGCCTTGAAGAAAATGGCGGAGGCCGAGGCGGCTGACGCGACGAAGAAGCAGGCTAAAGAAGCCGCGCACCGCCAGTCGGCGATTTTCATCACTCCCCTGAACTCCGCGCCGCCGCCTCCGGAGTTCATGGCGCAGACTGGGGAGGCCGGCGACGAACAGCTGGTCATGGAGAGGGACGGCGGTGATGTCGCCATGCCGGACGTGATTGTGCCTCCACCGCCGCCGTCCAGGAGTGTGCAAGGCAAGCAGCCGGCGGACCCGCCGGTGCCGCCAACCGAAAACAAGGTGGCGACGGGCCTGACTCTTGAGACGGCAAACCGACGCATCGCCGACTTGCAAAGGCGGCTTCGGCGCCACGCCCGCTGGAGACTGGCGCCGCGAGATCCTCGATCCGGACACCGAGGCGACCAGCGCCGCGCCCACTGGGTGGGTGCGGGTTGGCGGGAAAGGCCCTCTGAACAAGGCGATGCTGGATGTTCAAGCCAAACTCTGCCTGAAGCCGACGCCATCAAGAACTACAACAAGGCGTATCTGGCATCGCGAGAGGCCATCCGGGTATGCTTCTTGCTTCTTCGTTTTTAACTCTTGTATTGCTTCGTGGGGGCGCGTCAGCACCCACTGGTGTAGTCCCCGAGTTCCGGCGGCTTCGAAAGCAAAGCGGTGAACTTTAACTTCAGCTCTAAGAGCTTATATCCTTGCTGCAGGATTATCATAACCTTTGTGCTGTCGCCTTCAACTCCAAGGTCCAGGAGTTGGATCAACGTGCGGTCGACTTGTCGGAGAGCCAGAGTAAGTCTTCTTCCTTTTTCTGCGGGGGGCGCGCTGGCGCACCCGCGGGCTGTAGTCCCAGAGATTCGGGCCGACTGCTGAGCAGTCGGGCCGGATCTCCCCGGCGATTGTTCTTCTTTCTTTTGATTTTGATGACTCCTTTCTCCGTGGGGGCGCGCTGGCGCACCCGCGGGCTGTAGTTCCCAAGATTTGGGCCGACTACTGAACAGTCGGGCCGGATCTCCCCGGCGACTCTGCCTCTTCTCTGTTGGCAGCTGACGCCTTCCCTTCTACTTTTCTTCCACATGGGCCAACGCCACCTTGCAGCAGCAGCAGCTGGGCGAAGCCAACACTGTGCTGCGCGCTAAGGAGGAGGAGCGTAGCAAGCTGGCTGAAGAGCGCGACCGGCTTGTCACGCAACTGGCGGAACAGGCGGAGCTTCTCAAGAAGGCCCAGAAGGAGGCGGAGGACAAGGAGACCGGCCTCCCTGCTGAGTTCGCGACCGAACGCTCCGCCTGGACCGACAAGGAGGCGATGCTAATTTCCGGCTTTCACGAGATCGAGGACATAGTCGATGGTGAGCTTCCCTCTTTTTTCTTCTTTGAGCTGCCGGCTGTTGGTCGAGCCGGCTTCTCGCCTCTAACTTTGGCTCTTTGCTTTCTGTCTTGGCAGACTTCTTCCCTGGTCACTCGGACGCTGCCAATCAGGCCATTGAAGCTGATTGGGAAGGACGGAGGGCGGAAGGCGCACAAATCGCGGCCGATGCCCCCCGAACCCTTAGTGAGCAGATCCTGAGCATCGAGGCCCATCTTCGGCCGGCTCACCGGATGTTGCGCCGGCTTTAGCGTGTCGGCGCCCAGGCGATCGCCGCTCTATGGCCGGACATGCCGGCACCGCGCACTCCTAGTCGGACTGCCGACTGGCTGGAGGTGGGGCCGGCCGTCTTGAGGCCTGGAAAGGCTCCTCGGCCCGGGCTGGAGCGCGCCAGGCCTTGGAATTCGTCAAGGCGTGGTACCCTGGGCTGAGTCTAGCCCAGCTAGCCACGTTCCGGCTGGAGGCTCAGGAGGAGTTGGCGGTCGTGGAAGATGACCTCGTCAAGCGTGCGGCATCAATCGCCGAGTACACCGACACCAGCATCTTCGTCCCGAAGCGGGTTGAGAACGGCGCCGAGGCGCCACCAGAATCGTTCGGGCTGAACCCGGAGGATGGCGAGGACTCGGCCGAGGTGATCGACTCCAGCGGCGAGGAAGAAGGCAAGGAGGAGGAGGAAGGCGAAGAGGAGGCGCCAGAGGTCGTAGCGGACGGCCAGCCTCAGCTCGGCCGCACCTCCAACAACGAGCCACGCCCAACCGAGCCGGCTACCACTGGAGGCGACCAAGAGGAGACTGACCAGCCGGCCGCTCCACCAACCGGCGCCACCGACTCCTCCGATCCATCGAACCTGCCTGCGCTCCCTAGGCCGCCAGCTTATCTTTGCTTTACCTGCCTATCGGTCTCGTGAACTTGTTAATTTTGCACAATTCCACCCGCGGGGTGTATCTCAAACTTCTGTTGAATATCGGCCAAGGGACTTTGCTATGTAAATATTTTTCCGAGTTCTATCTTTTCTTGCTTGCTGCTCTTTGGCTTTTTCCTTTGCCGCCTTCCCTTGGTTGCCATCTTGTTAGCCAATGTACCGCTCTGGCAGATCAAGGCTGAGTCAAGCACTTAGCTACTTCCAGGGAGGCAAGTACTTAGCCATTTTTAGAACATTTTAGCAAGTTAAGTAGAAGCCGGCCGGCCGGCTGCTCAACAGTCGGTCGTAGAAGGTGGGAAGCCGGCTTAAACTATGCACATGCTTTGTGTCCTTAGCCATTTTTCATGTGGGCACCCTTTCTACCTTGCTCGTGCCCACCAGACAGTCGCTCTACGAGCTGCGGCTTCTAGCAGAAGATGGCTTAAGTGCCAACACATTACTTGCCCGGCTGCAGGAAGCATTTCATAGTACAAGGCCGCAAGTCCCCGGGCCGACTCGTCGGACCCGGTACCAAGCGGCATAAAGAAAATGACACATTCATAGGCATAATTCTTATCGTATAGATAAAAGAGGGCAGTCCCCGAGCTCTTCTCGGGGGATCCGGAGTCTTCGTACTTTTAATACAAAAGGTAGCATGGTACATACTGCGTTAACTGTAAAATCTTCGGAGGAGATTCGCATTCCATGGCCGCTCTGTCTCCTTGCCAAAGTTGTCCCTTTTGCGCGCTCGCTTGTGGGCGTCGATCAGGTAGTAGGAGTCGTTGCCCAACACTTTGCTGATGATGAAGGGGCCTTCCCAAGGCGCTGAGAGCTTGTGCTGGCCGGCTGTTTGCTGGATCAGCCGGAGCACAAGGCCTCCCTCTTGGAAAGATCTCGGCTTGACCTTCCGATTTTAGTATCGGCACAGGCTCTGCTGGTTGATGTTGGACCGGCTGAGTGCCAACAGCCGGCCCTCCTCCAGCAGATCGACGCCGTCTTGACGTGCTTCTTATGCCTCCTCTTCAGTGTACATGGTGACTCGAGGGGAGTCGAATTCTATGTCCATTGGGATGACGGCTTCGGCATCGTAGACGGAGAAGAAAGGCGTGAAGCCGGTTGACTTGTTCGGAGTTGTGCGCAGGCTCTAGAGGACGGCTGGCAGCTTGTCGAGCCAGCAAACAGCCGAACACTCCAGAGTCTCGACCAGTTGGGGCTTGATGCCGGACAAGATGAGGCCGTTTGCTCGCTCTACTTGGCCATTTGACTGCGGATGAGCAACGGACGCTAGGTCCAGTCGGATGCCCTGCGTCGCGCAGAAACGGGCCAAGGCGCCTTTGGTGAAGTTTGTGCCATTTGTCGGTGATGATGCTATGTGGTATGCCATACCGGATGGTGATGTCGGAAACGAAAGTCACAGCAGTCGGACCGTTCAGCTTCTTGATTGGTATTGCTTCTATCCACTTGGTGAACTTGTCTATTGCGACAAGCATATGAGTCATGCCACCTCATACAGTCTTGAACGGTCCCACCATGTCCAGGCCCCAGACAGCAAAGGGCCAGGCAATGGGGATAGTCTTGAGTGCAGAAGCCGGCTGATGTGGCTTGGAATGGAACTTCTGGCACCTTTTGCATTTCTGGACCAAGTCTTTGGCGTCTTCTAGAGCAATCGGCCGAGAAAAACCATGGCGGAAAGCTTTGGCGACAAGTGCTCTTGAAGCTGCATGGTGGCCACATTCGCCTTGATGGATGTCTTTGAGGATTTCTTGGCCTTGCTCCGGCTCCACGCAGCACTGGTAGACACCAGTGACACTGCGCCTCACAAGCTCTCTGTTGACTATGGTGTATGCTGCTGCCCGGCGGCCGAGATCTCATCAGTCGGCAGCTCTTTGTGCACCAGGAAGTTGAGGATGGGCTGGGCCCATGAAGGTGTTGCGATTTCTTCGACTGCTAGGACTGCTACTTGCACAAGGGCGGTTGGGCCGGGAGGTGGCGGATTGGAGTCAGCTGCCGCTGCCGCTTGCTGAGTTGATGAAGTCCCCAGGCCGATTGCTCCAGTCCTCGGGCCGGGCTCTGAAGTCCTCGGGCTGACTGCTGCAGTCCACGGGCCGGGTTCTGAAGTCCCCGAGCCGGGTGTGACTGCCGCGGCCCCCCGACCGCCTGCCGGAATTCCCGTGCCGGCTGCTGGAGCTCTCAAGTCGGATCCGACTGCTTCAAGAGGAGCCGGCACGAAGATAGAATCTGACTCTGGCGATGGCTTGACAGACAGCTTGAGAAGGTGTTGTAGGGCAACGCCGGTCGGTATTGCTTGACGGGTGGAGCCGATTCGTGCCAAGGCATCTGCTTGCTCATTGTCATTTCTTGGCACATGGAGAAACTCGCACCCTTCAAAATAGAGGAAGCGGTAGCTCGCCATGTTTGCATCTTTGGTGTCCCAGTCGCCTAATGACTGCTGGACCACCAAGTCAGAGTCACCATAGCACAGGATCCGGCGAATGCCGAGCTCTTTGGCAAGCCGGAGCCCGTGAATGAATGCCTCATATTCAGCGACATTGTTGGAGGTGGCAAAATGGATTTGCAGCACATATTAGAGCTTGTCGCCTTTGGGAGAGGTGAGGACGATGCCGGCTCCCAAACCAGTGCGCATCTTGGAACCATCAAAATGCATCTGCCAATGGGTGGAGTCAGGCGCTGGCGACAGATACTGGGTCTCGGCCCAGTCGACGAGGAAGTCGGCTAGCGCTTGTGACTTGATGGTGGTGCGAGGCTGGTAGTAAATGGTGTAGGGGCCAAATCGATGGCCCATTTGTCCACTCGGCCTGAAGCATCCCGGCTTCCAATGATCTCAGCCAGTGGAGCTGTGTAGACCACAGTGATTGGGTGCTCTTGAAAATACGGCTTCAATTTCTTGGCGGCAAAGTGCACGCCGTAGCACATCTTCTGGTAGTGGGGGTAGTTTTGCTTGGAAGCTGACAGCACTTCACTCAGGTAATACACCAGTCTCTGGACTGGTAGTGCCTTGCCTTCCTCCTTGCGCTCTACCACTATGATCTTTGACCACTCGGCTGGTGGCGGTGATGTAGAGGAGCATGGGCTCCTTAGGAGTCGGAGCCGCCAGGACAGGTGGAGTAGTCAACATCTTTTTGAGCTGGAGAAAAGCTTCATCAGCCTTGTCGTTCCACTCGAAAAAAGTGGTCTTCTTCATGAGCTGGTACAGGGGAAGAGCCTTCTCTCCCAGCCGACTAATGAAACGGCTGATGGATGCCAAACAGCCGGTGAACTTCTGCACATCCAGTAGTTGGGTGGGCACTTCCATTCTCTCGATGGCCTTGATCTTCACATGGTTGCACTCTATGCCATGCTGTGAGACCAGGAATCCAAGAAGCTGGCCGGCTGGTACTCCGAAGATGCATTTTGCCGGCTTGAGCTTGATTTGAAATCGGCGCAAGTTCTCAAAGGTCTCCTTGAGGTCTTCTAGCAGTGTTCCACGCTTCTCCGTCTTCACCGCAATATCGTCCACATAAACGTGAGCGTTTCTGCCGAGCTATTTGAGGAGGCACTTCTGCATGCAATGTTAAAACGTGGCACCGGCATTCCTCAAGCCGAACGTCATGGTCAAGTAGCAGAAGGCTCCAAATGGTGTGATGAAGGCAGTCTTCAGTCTGTCGGCCGGGTTCAGCTTGATCTGGTGATACCCTGAGTATGCATCCAAGAAACTCAACAGCTCGCATCCGGCTGTGGAGTCTATCACTTGGTCAATTCTCGGCAAAGCGAAGGGGTCTTTGGGGCAGGCTTTGTTGAGGCTGGTGTAATCAATACACATGCGCCACTGCTTGTTTTTCTTCAGCTCAAGGACTGGGTTGGCCAGCCATTTTGGAAAGAACACTTCCATGATGAAGCCGGCTGCCAGCAGCCGGGCTATCTCTTCTCCAATGACTCTCCTCTTCTCTTTTGACAGGCGGCGCAAGGGCTACCTGACTGGCTTAGCATCAGAGTGGACATGTAACTTGTGTTCGGCGAAATCCGTCAGAACACCCGGCATGTCTTTAGGTGACCATGCAAATATGTCCCGATTCTCACGAAGGAAATCGACGAGCTCGCCTTCCTATTTGATGTCGAGGTTTGCACCTATGACGGCGTTCCTCTCCGGGTGCTCCGGGTCCAAGGGTATCTTCTTTGTCTCTTTGGCCGGCTTGAATGAGCCCTCGGCTTCCGACTCCTTGGGGTTGGGTGACATCTCCGGCTGCTTGCCTGCCATCGCCACAACTCGGTCAAGGAGCCACTTCTCGGCCGCGATCACAAGGGACTCGGCCAGCCGGCTGCTATTTCTGCACAAGCGGACGACTTCTTATAATCCCCTGCTATGGTCAGAATTCCCTTGGAACTCGGCATCTTCATCTTGAGGTAAGCATAGTGGGGGACCGCCATGAACTTGGCCACAACAGGCCAGCCAAGCAGTGCATGGTATGGGCTCTCAAGGTCCACCACCTCAAACCAGACTGGCTCTTGGCGGAAGTGATCTTTGTCTCCAAAGAGGACGTCCATCTGGATCTTGCCGATTGGTGAGCAGGAAATGCCAGGAACTATGCCATGGAAGACGGTCCGGCTGGGCTGAAGCTGCCTTTGTTTGATTCCTAACTTCTCCATGGTATCCTTGTACAAGATGTTGATGCTGCTGCCGCCATCTACCAGAACTCGGGAAAAGCGAGTAGCTCGCCTATCAGAGGCAAAGGTGGCATCCAGAACCAGAGCGTAGGAACCGGGATTGGGCATCACTTCCGGATGGTCGGCTCTGCTCCAGCTAATGGGCTTCTCAGACCAATGCATGAACTCGGGGGTCTCTGATGCTACTGCATTCACTTCTTGCTGTCATTGTCGTCTGCTGTGCTTGTCGTCGGCCACGCTGGTGAACACGACATAAGCTCCGTTCTCTTCAGGATACTCGTCTTGTATGGCTCCGACTGGTCGAACCGCCGGCTGCTGGGGGGAAGGAGGTGGCGGCTGCCCAGCAGGCGGAGGAGGCAGAAGGCGATCTCCCTTGGCGATCCTGGTGAGCCAATGGCAC
Organism: Aegilops bicornis; assembly: GCA_021605145.1. Lineage (NCBI taxonomy): Eukaryota > Viridiplantae > Streptophyta > Magnoliopsida > Poales > Poaceae > Aegilops > Aegilops bicornis. The sequence goes on along the minus strand of CM038670.1, from coordinate 524,342,405 downwards.
TTCCGAGTGGTGTGGTTGGACGGCTTCACGCCACTGTGGAACTTGCAGGGCGCGTCAAGAGTCTGCTGATACGAGAAAGCAAGTAGCCAATTGGGCTTCCGCCCTTCTGGTGCTTGGATGGAGGCTGTCCTTTCGGCTGCTGGTCTACGACCGTCGCCACCTGCCGTCTTGTGGAAGCCGGCTACATGGCCTTGCGCTTGTTGTTGCTGGGTTGTTGGCGCCGACTGGTGTCGCCAGCCGGGGTCCGAGGAGCCTGAGGGGCCACTTTGCCAGATGCATCAACTTGGATTTCTGCCTTCATGGAGGAGTTGGCCGTGGCATATTTATCTGCTATGATCAGCAGCTCGTCGAGGGTCGCCGGCTCGTCATAGAGAAGTCGGTGCTTGAGGAGGGTACCCTCTCGGCACCCAGCGGTGAAGTACTCGATGGCCTGTACCTCGTGCACGTCTTCACAAGAGTTGCGGAGCTCGGCCCAGCGCGTGAGGTAGTCACGAGTCGACTCGCTGGGGCCTTGTACGCACAAGGAGAGCTGGCGAGGTTTGGGCGGCCACTTGTACATGCTGGTGAAGTTGTGGATGAAGGCTTCGGTGAAGTCGACCCAGCTATTGATGTTGCGGGGCTTCATGTTGTTCAGCCATGTCGGGGCCGTGCCCTGGAGCATGAGCGGAACGTAATTCATAGCAACGCGCTTGTTGCCGTTCGCTATGCTGACGGTTGTGGAGTAGTCGACCAGCCATTCCTCTGGCTTCACGGAGCCGGTTTACTTGGGAGTATCTCTTGGGAGCGTGAACCCTTTGGGGAAGGGCTCGTCTCGGATGCGGGGGCCAAAACAAGGCGGACCCAGCTCGTCTTCTTCTTCTAGCGCCAGGGATCGGAGGAGACGGTCGATCCGGTGGCGGGCATCGTTCTCTCTGACTCCCTCTAGGCGGCCAAGGCGGTCGCCGAGTGTCGGGTGTTCAACAGGCGGCGGGGAGACGCGCCTCTCCCTGCGAGGGGGAGGAGGCGGACAGTCATCCCGTCGTTTCGCTGCTCTCGGGCGGCCGTCTTGGTCCGCTCAATGGTGATATGAGTCCGACTGCGGCTGGCAGCCGGCTCCTTGTCTCTTCTTCCACGGACGCCACCAGTCGGTGTCCGAGATGTCGCGCCTTGATCTCGGCGGGGAGGCAGATCGTCATTTTGCCGGTGAGGCGCCTCAGTGCGGCAACCGGCCTCGTGCTGCTCAGCAGCCGCGTCGAGGAGTCGCTGGACGCGCTCCGCCATCTGGCGACGCTCTTCGCCCTCGAACTTGTCCAGCTCTTCTGCTGCCACCTGGGCAGCTCGTATGTTTTCCGCATGTGTGGCATAGACGGGGCGATCTGCCCCGAACAGGTTGGCGATGGCCACGCCGCACTGCCGGACCGTGCCAAGGCGGCTGGGCCCACCGGGAGCCGGCATGCCACCCACAGCGTGGTCCATCTCGCGCTGGTAGGCCTCTGATAGGCGTCTCATGCTGGCCAGCTTCTTGGCGCCCTCGACGAGCTGGATGCGGCGTGCTTCCAGCATCTCGGCGTCGGCGTCTTCTGGGATGGGCGCCGTCAGGTCTTGAAGTGCCGCATCGAGCGGGTCATGAGCACCTCCGCCGGAGTGCTCGCTGTGGCCGATGACTAGCACCTCCGTGACAGCGCTTTCGCCGCTCTCCGCACGAGGAAGCGGCTCATCGTAGACCACCATGTTGGTGGGGAACGAGTCAAGCGACGCAGTGTCAGAATCGACACGCATAGGGTCGGTGGAGCCAACAGACTCCAAGTCTACAGCAGGCTCGTTGGCAACGTGGAGCTGATTGAGGAGGCTGACGAGGCGGCTCTCACGGCCGTCATTGCCCGCATCGGACGCTGGCTCGTCGGAGAGGCGAACCTCGCCAACAAGGTCAGCGAGGCAGCTTGCCGCGCACGCGACCTTCGCGTCGTGCAGCGCGTCGGTGCAGACTCCGTCTGGCGTGCTAGGCTGGCTGCGCTCGCTAGGGAGGAAAAGGGTTCCCGTCCAGAACAGGTCTCCGAACGACGGTGCACCTCGCCCCATGGTGGCACCAAATGTCGGGGGTTGGGTGCGACATATGCCAATGGATGGCTTATCATGGTGGGAGGGAGTAGAACGTCGCCGGTGCCTGGAAGCGGGATAAGGCGTAGACACGAATGCCGGCGCACTTTACCCAGGTTCGGGGCTCTCCTAGGAGATAACACCCCTAGTCCTGCTCTGCGGGGTCTCCGCATGATCACTAAGGCAAGAGTGAATACAATGGTGCTCCTCGAGCTGTATGCTAGAGGTAGGAGAAGGCAAGGCTAGCTCTCTCCTTTCTCTATGGGTTGGGCTAGCTCTAACAGGTTGGGGACCCTTTGCATGGGTGCCACAGGGGGTTATATAGGCCTACCCCAGGGTACAATAGTAATCCGGCCGGTGTAGGACTGGCTGTCGATCTCTCTGATGCCCGGCTTCTCCGTCCCTTTGAGGGCCCGCCGACTGGTGTGGTACGGGGCCAACAGGCCGCCCTCGCCGCTCACGGGACTTGTCGGCTGCCGATCACTGTAGCCGTGATGCTGATGACCCAGGCTTGGTCAAGGGAGCGTGGCTACAGCTCCGTCGCTTGGCGGGCGATTACTGTAGCCACTCTGTGTCTCGTCTGGTTAATGGCGCGTAGGTCCCGAGGAAGGGGCGGGCCGGCTGCTGGGGGCCAACCTCCCTCGGGTCCGACTAGTGGGATTGTAGCCGTCTTCCGGGATCTTGCTGATCGGTGGGGCCCGCTGTCCTTGGGCCGTACCGATAGGCCGTCGTGGGAGCAGGACTCCGCCTTCTTGTAGTGACGTCAGGGGTGGAGTGGCAACAGTGCCGCGCCGGGCGGAGATCTCCGCCGGTACGGTGCACTGTGGCCACGCCCGTCCCTGGAGGGGGGAGGATGGGCTACGCTGTAGCCACTCCCTGTCTTGTCTTTCTTGATGAGGGGGCAGGCTTCGTGGGCGCCTCGGGCCGACTGCTAGGGGTCGGCTTCTCTAGAAGCCGCCAACTAGGACTCGGCTTGTCTAGAAGCCGCCAACTAGAAGTCGGTCTCTGGGACTCGGCCGTCTTCGAGCAGCCGGCTATTCCTCCAGCCGGCCATCAGAAGGCGGCACGTCGTCTTGGTGCCTTGAGGGGCGCAGCCAGCCCCGATGTCTTGAAAGGTTCTGGGTCCCGGGTTAGCCTACCCGTGGCCCATTACTCCGACACGCGCGCATGCAAACAAAGACCTACTAAAAAGCAAAGCAAAAAGAGCACGCATGCAATGGCAACGTCTCGAACGATGCCGCTCACGGTTCTGCTACGGCCATTACTTCCATGAGAGCTGGATCTCTAGCTCGTAGGAAATCTTCATCTGATCCATCAATCTCTCGGAGGACCCGGAGACAAGCCCGACACGGATGTCGCACAACATGTTGTGCTCTGCCTCTAGGCGGAATGCCGCATGCTCGATTGATCGGTGGTCTGATCCCATGATAAACTCCACTGGTGATTGACAGTTTGACACCCTCGACCAGTCGACCGACGCGACCGTCAGAAAACAGAAGAGGCGCCGGGTCAGGGGAACCCAAGTGGAGACGCAAATTACTCGAACGACATCGACGAGTCATGCTGCACCATGTTCGCAGTAGCATAGAATGGCAAGCATCACTGAGCATCTCTCTAAATAAACTGGGTGCAAAATTATGGACAAATGCAGCAGTGGGAACCGGGCGGCTGAGGCGGTGGATGTCTTGGGGCTACATAGTTGAACGGTCGGAGGTAGCAGCGGCGAACGACTTGAGTGCTGCTGCAGCCGGAGGAAAGGTAGGCTAGCATAACGGAGGCTGGAGAAGAAGATCGAGCCCAACGAGGAAGCCGTCCATGGTGAGTTGGAGATACGTCGGCGGGGGACGCATGCAGGCGGGATACGGCGTGACCTCCCAAGGCGTCTGACCCCTGGACGGCAGCTTGGCCGGAGACCGGGGCCTGTAACCCGGTCCTTGAGGCGGCGGAGCTGGAGCACGCGGCGAGCCTCTGCGCCCATGTAGCCGGCGGGGGGCACGGCACCAGTGTGAGGAGGGAGGAGCCGCCAGGGGCCACGTGGGATCTGTGGAGGCTCTCGCCGGGGTTGGTGGGGCGGCGCCTTGGCTAGGTCGGTCAGCGAGAGGAGGCGACGGGCGGCGAGATCTGGGAGGGTGGCGGCGCCGGGAAGGGGATCGAGGGATGTCGTGGTGGGGATCGGGGCAAGCGGGTGGGGTGGGGTGGTTTTTTTTTTCTGTAATCGGTCCGGTGGGATTTTCGGGAGTTCGGGAACAGCTCGTCGCTCCTATATATAGGGCTTGGCTGTGATCCAAATAGTTATTCTAATCTCAGGATTAGAATAGTGCTGTCCTATATATATATATATATATATATATATATATATATATATATATATATATATATATATATATATATATATATATATATATATATATCCGGATCGCTCCAACACAAAGTGCTTGCCAAAGGAAAAAGTGTAAAAAGGAAAGGTGATGATCACCATGACTCTTGTATAAGGGTAAAAGATAAAAGTAAAAGATAGGCTTGTGATAAAGACCTTTATATTGCCGCTTGTGATAAAGACCTTTATTATGTAGTCTGTTGCTTTTATTTCTTCCCTATCACAAGTTCGTATAAAGCTTATTTTCGTCGCACTAATAGATCATACATATTTAGAGAGCAATTTTTATTGCATGCACCGATGGCAACTTTCTTGAAGGATCTTACTCAATCCATAGGTAGGTATGGTGGACTCTCATGGCAAAACTGGTTTAAGGGATGTTTGGAAGCATAAGTAGTATTTCTACTTGGTGCAAATAATTTGGCTAGCATGAGAGGGAAAGGCAAGCTCAACATGTTGGATGATCCAAGACAATATAACATTTCGGATATAGGAAAACCCAACCCATTAAGTTGTCTTCCTTCTCCAACATCAACCTTTTAGCATATCATATTTTAATGAGTGCTCACAATTACAAAAGATGTCCAAGATAGTGTATTTATATGTGAAATCTCTCTTCCTTTAATATTCTTTCATGAATTGTTCAAGTGACCAATTTGTGTTTGCTAACTTCCAATAAATTTACCACCTATCTTTATTATGTGTGAAGTCATTACTCCCCATGGTATAAGCATATGAAACATATATAAATTTAGATTTATGATATTCGATTCATTCAACCATTTACTCATAGGATATATGTGAAGCACATGAGTAAATGACAAACTACTCCAAAAAGATATAAGTGAAGAACACTGAGTAGTCAAATAATTAACTAGCCATGGGAGGATTCTTTTTCACTCAAGATTTCAGATCCAATGATTTTATTCAAACATCAAGTAAAAAAATTAAAAAATACGCTCCAAGAAAAACACATATCATGTGACGAATAAAAATATAGATTCGAGTAAGGTATACCTATAGTTTTGAAGATTTAAAGAGGGATGCCTTCCGGGCATCCCCAAGCTTAGGCACTTGAGTCTTCCTTGAATATTACCTTGGGGTGCCTTGGGAATCCCCAAGCTTAGGGTATTTCAACTCCTTATTCTCCTCATATCGATATCTCACCCAAAACTTGAAAACTTCAATCACACAAAACTTAACGGAACTTCGTGAGATGAGTTAGTATGATAATGAGTAAACCATTCACTTTGGTGCTGTCAAAGACAAGATTCATAATTGTTATCACACAATGCCTACTGTACCATATCATTTCTACAATTTATATTGGGAAATATAAGCCATAGAAACTAGAAAACAAGCAAACTATGCAATGAAAACAGAATCTGTCAGAAATAGAACAGTCTGTAATGATCTGAACAGCAACCATACTTCTGCTACTCCAAAAATTATGGAATAAATTGGTGGACGTTAGGAATTTGTCTAATAATCTTCTGAAAAAAGAATTAACTCAAAATCACCCTTCTGTAAAAAATAACAGCTAATCTCGTGAGCGCAAAGTTTCTGTTTTTTACAGCAAGATCACATTAACTTTCACCCAAGTCTTCCCAAAGGTCTTACTTGGCACTTTATTGAAACAGAAGCTATAATACATGATTACTACTGTAGCTTAATCATGTGAACACACAAAAACAGTAAGTGTAAATATTGGGTTGTCTCCCAACAAGCGCTTTTCTTTAATGCCTTTTAGCTAGGCATGATGATTTCAATGATGCTCACATAAAAGATAAGAATTGAGACATAAAGAGAGCATCATGAAGAATATGACTAGCACATTTAAACCTAACCCACTTCCTATGCCAAGGGATTTTGTGAGCACACAATTTATAGGAACAAGGATCAACTAGCATAGGAAGGCAAAACAAGTATACCTTCAAAACTTTAAGCACATAGAGAGGAAAATTGACATTATTGCAACCCCTACAAGCATATATTCCTCCCTCATAATAATTTTCAGTAGCATCATGAATGAGTTAAACAATATAACCATCACATAAAGCATTCTTTTCATGATCTACAAGCATAAAAAAATTCTACTCTCCACATAAGCAAAATTCTTCTCATTCGGAATAATGGGAGCAAACTCAACAGAATAACGGTCATGTGAGGCATAATCCAATTGAAAATTAAAATCATGATGACAAGTTTCATGGTTAACATTATTCTTAAGAGAATACATGTCATCACAATAATTATCATAGATAGCAGCTTTGTTCTCATAATCAATTGGAACCTCTTCCGAATTAGTGGAATCATTACTAACTAAAGTTGACAGTCTTCCAAATCCACTTTCATAAATATCACACTAAGATCCAACACCCTCCAAAATAGTGGGATCACTAATTCCTAAAGTCGACACTCTTCCAACCCACTTTATATTATGGTATTATTCACACTCCAAAAGATATAAGTGAAGTTCATGGAGCATTCTACAATTAATATAGAGTAACCAATATCCAAGCTCAAAATATATAAGTGAAGCACACGAAACATTCTATAAAACCATACTCAAAAGATTTAAGTGAAGCACAAAGAGCAATTGTATAATATCATACTTAAAAGATATAAGTGAAGCACATGAAGTATTCTATAAACCAATGAAGGGCTATCTCATACTAGCACGGTTCTTAAAGGAAAAACAAAAACACAAAGGACACAAATCATGTGAACAAAACAAAAACCAAAGTATGCCGATAATTGTTGAAGAAGAAAGATGGGATGCCAACCGGGGCATCCCCAAGCTTAGATGCTTGAGTATCCTTGAAATATTTACTTGGGGTGCCTTGGGTATCCCCAATCTTGAACTCTTGCCTCTATTTATTTTTCTCATATTGATAGCTCCTCGATCTTCGAACACTTCATCCACACAAAACTTTAACAAAAACTTTGTGAGATCCGTTAGTATAATAAAGCAAATCACTACCTTTAGGTATTGTTGAAAACTTATTCCGATTTCATATTAGAACTATATCTACTGTATTCCAACTTCACCATGGTTCATACCCCCAGATACTACCCATAGATTCATCAAAATAAGCAAACAACACATAGAAAACAGTATCTGTCAAAAACATGTCAGTCTGTAGTAATCTGGAAGTTTAATATACTTCCGTAACTCCAAAAATTCTAAAAGATATATAAAAATTTAAACAAATTGTACGGAAGTAATGTGCAAAAAATTTCAGACCCATTTGACTTTCCAATAAAAAAGTTAAATTCATGTGCTACATCCAAAGTTTCTGTTTTTGTACTGCACAAAGTAAACAAGCAATCTAATCATCCTAAAACCAAAGCTTGGCACATTATTTTTATAATACAATGGATATATACAAGGGGATAATTATTTTCACAGAAACTTCCATGAATTTTTTACATTGTTTCCATGAGCATGAACACAAGTGTTCAAGGTCGACCCTCACTTATCCAATGCATAACCTTCCAATCACTTCTCTTATTGAAAAAAATTTAGGCATGAGAGGCAAGTAATTTTTTTTGTATTTTCATTCTTTAAAAAAAATTGTATGCTTCACCCACAACTAAACAGAAAAAAAGGGAAAACAAAATCTACTTAGTGAAGAAAGCAAACAAGCACACGCGAGAATATCAACCCCACGCTATTGCTCCCCGCACAAGCGCCTTTAAAAGAGCTTGATAATCCCCAAGTGTAAGGAATCATCGTAGCAATTCCCAAAGGTGGAAGTGATAAGTATGGAGTGTCGACCCCATAAGGAGCTAAAGTTAAGATCAATATTCTCTCAAGTCCTATCTGCCACTGATACGACTCTACGTACACCCAACGTTTGCTTCCAACTAGAAACGAGAAATACAACTACGTTGTGGGTATGGGGAGGATAACTTTACATGGTATCGGAGAGCAAAAATATAAAAGTAGGTGCTGTTATCACAAAGTTAGAATATATTACTAAATATTATAAATAGCTCGTGTGGAATAATGATGGGTCGGTGTGCGGAATTATCCTACGCAATTATTAACAAGACCGGTAGTCGTCATTGCAATTTCATATGAGGGAGAGGCATAAGCTAACATACTTTCTCTTCTTGGATCATATGCACGTATGATTGGAACTCTAGCAAGCAAAAGCAACTACTAAATATCATTAAGGTAAAACTCAACCATACTATTAATATATCAAGTCCCCTTTATCCCATACGCAACAACCCCCTTACTCGGGTTTATGCTTCTGTCACTCAAGCAACCCACTATAAGTGAATCATGACCGTATGGCAACACCCTACAGCGGGAATCCCTCACGCTTGCGCGACACGGAGGGCACAATAGGACAGCACCAAAATAAAACATACAACTCATACCAATCTAGATCATCAATCAACCCAAAGACAAAGGATATCTACTCAAAACATCATAGGATGGAAACACATCATTGGATCATAATATGTGGCATAAAGCACCATGTTCAAGTAGGGATTACAGCGGGGTGCGGGAGAGTGGACCGTGTAAAATAGATGAGGATGGTGATGATGATGGTGATGTTGATGAAGACGATCACTGCTACGTCTTGAGCTTGCGTTGGTTTTCCCCTAAGAGGAGAGGATGATGCAGCAGAGTAGCGTAAGTATTTCCCTCAGTTTTTGAGAACCAAGGTATCAATCCAGTAGGAGGCCACGCGCAAGTCCCTCGTACCTACCCAAAGCTAATAACTCCTCGCAACCAACGCGAATAGGGGTTGTCAATCCCTTCACGGTCACTTACGAGAGTGAGATCTGATAGAGATGATAGATAATATTTTTGGTATTTTTGGTATAAATATGCAAAGTAAAAATAAAAGACAAAGTAAAGAGCAAAGCAATAATAAAGCGTAGGAAGATTAATATGATCAGAATAGACCAGGGGCCATAGATTTCACTAGTGGCTTCTCTCAAGAGCATAAGTATTTTACGGCGGGTGAGCAATTCTTTGTTGAGCAATTGATGTAATTGAGCATAGTTATGAGAATATCTAGGTATGATCATGTATATAGGCATCATGTCCGAGACAAGTAGACCGACTCCTGCCGCATCTACTACTATTACTCCACTCATCGACCGCTATCCAAAGATGCATCTAGAGTATTAAGTTAATGAAAACAGAGTAACGCTTTAAGCAAGATGACATGATGTAGAGGAATAAATTCATGCAATATGATAAATACCCCATCTTGTTATCCTCGATGGCAACAATACAATACATGCCTTGCAACCCTTTACATCCTTTGGGTAAGGACACCGCAAGATTAAACCCAAAGCTAAGCACTTCTCCCATTGCAAGAACTACCAATCTAGTTGGCCAAACCAAACGGATAATTCAAGAGACTTGCAAAGATAACTCAATCATACATAAAAGAATTCGTAAAAGATTCAAATATTGCTCATAGATAATCTTGATCATAAACCCACAATTCATCGGTCCCAACAAACACACCGCAAAAAACAAGATTACGTCGAATAGATCTCCACGAGAGAGGGGAGAACATTGTATTGAGATCCAAAAGAGAGAAGAAGCCATCTAGCTACTAACTATGGACCCGAAGGTCTGAGGTAAACTACTCACACTTCATCGGAGAGGCTATGGTGATGATGTAGAAGCCCTCCGTGGTGGAATCCCCTTCCGGCGGAGCTCCAGAAGAGGCCCCAAGATGGGATCTCGTGGATACAGAAAGTTGCGGCGGTGGAATTAGGTTTTTGGCTCCGTATCTGATCCGTTGGGGGTACGTAGGTATATATAAGAGGAAGGAGTACGTCGGTGGAGCTTCGGGGGGGCCACGAGGCAGGGGGCAGGCCCTCCACCCTCGTGGTCGCCTCGTGGATTTCTTGACGGAGGGTCCAAGTCTCCTGGATCTTATCTGATGAGAAAATCACGTTCCCGAAGATTTCATTCCGTTTGGACTCCGTTTGGTATTTCGTTTCTTCGAAATACTGAAATAGGCAAAAAACAGCAATTCTGGGTTGGGCCTCCGGTTAATAGGTTAGTCCCAAAAGTAATATAAAAGTGGAAAATAAAGCCCAATATAGTCCAAAACAATAGATAATATAGCATGGAGCAACCAAAAATTATAGATACATTGGAGACGTATCAAGCATCCCCAAGCTTAATTCCTGCTCATCCTCGAGTAGGTAAATTATAAAAAGATAATTTTTGATGTGGAGTGCTACTTGGCATAATTTCATTGTAATTCTTCTTAATTGTGGTATGAATATTCAGATCCGAAAGATTCAAGACAAAAGTTCATATTGACATAAAAATAATAATACTTCAAGCATACTAACTAAGCAATTATGTTTTCTCAAAATAACATGGCCAAAGAAAGTTCATCCCTACAAAATCATATAGTTTAATCACGCTCCATTTTCGTCACACAAGAATGCTCTCATCATGCACAACCCCGATGACAAGCCAAGCAATTGTTTCATACTTTAGTAATCTCAAACCTATAAACTTCATGCAATATATGAGCGCAAGCCATGGACATAGCACTATGGGTGGAATAGAATATAATGACGGGGGTTATGTGGAGAAGACAAAAAAGGAGAAGGTCTCGCATCAACTAGGCTAATCAACGGGCTATGGAGATGCCCATCAATTGATGTTAATGCAAGGAGTAGGGATTGCCATGCAATGTATGCACTAGAGCTATAAATATATGAAAGCTCAACAAAAGAAACTAAGTGGGTGTGCATCCAACTTGCTTGCTCACAAAGACCTAGGGCATTTGAGGAAGCCCATCGTTGGAATATACAAGCCAAGTTCTATAATGAAAAATTCCCACTAATATATGAAAGTGACAACATATGAAACTCTCTATATGAAAAACATGGTGCTACTTTGAAGCACAAGTGTGGAAAAAGAGATAGTAACTTTGTCCCTTTTTTTATTTTTATTTCGGGCCTTCCCTTTTTTTCTTTGGCCTTTCTTTTTTTGGTGGACAATGCTCTAGAAAATGATGATCATCACACTTCTATTTATTTACAACTCGATGATTACAACTCGATACTAGAACAAAGTATGACTCTATATGAATGCCTCCGGTGTAATGGGATATGCAATGAATCAAGAGTGACATGTATGAAAGAATTATGAATGGTGGCTTTGCCACAGATACAATGTCAACTACATGATCATGCTAAGCGATATGACAATGATGAATGTGTCATGAAGAACGGTATGGTGGAAAGTTGCATGGCAATATATCTCGGAATGGCTATGGAAATGCCATAATAGGTAGGTATGGTGGCTGTTTTGAGGAAGATATAAGGAGGTTTATGTGTGAAAGAGCGTATCATATCACGGGGTTTGGATGCACCAGCAAAGTTTGCACCAACTCTCAATGTGAGAAAGGGATATGCACGGTACCGAAGAGTCTAGCAATGATGGAAAGGTGAGAGTGCGTATAATCCATGAACTCAACATTAGTCATAAAGAACTCACATACTTATTGCAAAAATCTACAAGCCATCAAAAACCAAAGTACTACGCGCATGCTTCTAGGGGGATAGATTGGTAGGAAAAGACCATCGCTCGTCCCCGACCGCCACTCATAAGGAGGACAATCAAATAACACCTCAAGTTTCAAATTTGTTACATAACGTTTACCATACGTGCATGCTACGGGACTTGCAAACTTCAACACAAGCATTTCTCAAATTCACAACTACTCAACTAAACATGACTTTGATATTATCACCTCCATATCTCAAAACAATTATCAAGCATCAAACTTTTCTTAGTATTCAACGCACTCAAAAGAAAGTATTACAAATCTTGAATACCAAGCATATTATTATTTAAGAAAATTACCATGCTATTTAAGAATCTCAAAATAATCTAAGTGAAGCATGAGAGATCAATAGTTTCTTTAAAACAAATCCACCACCGTGCTCTAAAATATATAAGTGAAGTACTAGAGCAAAACTATAAATCTCAAAAGATATAAGTGAAGCACATAGAGCAAAATTATCAAGCTCAAAAGATATAAGTGAAGCACATAGAGTATTCTAAAAAATTCCAATTCATGTATGGCTCTCTCAAAAGGTGTGTATAGAAAGTATGATTGTGGTAAACTAACAAGCAAAGACGCAAGTAATATAAGATGCTCCAAGCAAAACACATATCATGTGGTGAATAAAAATATAGCTCCAAGTAAAGTTACCGATGGAAGTGGATTTAAAGAGGGGATGCCTTCCGGGGCATCCCCAAGCTTTGACTTTTTCGTGTCCTTGTATTATCTTGGGGGTGCCATGGGCATCCCAAAGCTTAGGCTATTGCCACTCCTTGTTCCATAATCCATCAAAAAAAATTCACCCAAAACTTGAAAACTTCACAACACAAAACTCAACAGAAATCTCGTGAGCTCCGTTAGCGAAAGAAGACAAAAGACCACTTAAAGGTACTGTAATGAACTCATTCTTTATTTATATTGGTGTTAAACCTACTGTATTCCAACTTCTCTATGGATTATAAACTATTTTACTAGCCATAGATTCATCAAAATAAGCAAACAACACACGAAAAACAGAATCTGTCAAAAACTGAACAGTCTGTAGTAATCTGTAACTAACGCAAACTTCTGGAACTCCAAACATTCAGCCAAAATAGGAAGGCATAGGCAATTTGTTTATTGATCATCATCAATTGGAATCACTATTTTATCACGTTCTGGTGATTTTTAACAATTGTTTTCGTGAACCGAAAGTTTCTGTAAATTACAGCAAGATCAAATAACTATTATCCAAGAAGATCCTATACGTTTAACTTGGCACAAACACTAATTAAAACATAAAACCACATCTAAACAGAAGGTAGATGATTATATATTCCTAAACATAAACAACAACAAAAAACTAAAAATAAAATTGGGTTGCCTCCAAACAAGCGCTATAGTTTAACGCCCCTAGCTAGGCATAGAAGCAAGGATAGGTCTAGGTATTGCCATCTTTGGTGGGCAATCCATAGATGGCTCTCATAATAGATTCATATGGTAATTTTATATTCTTCCTAGGGAAGTGTTCTATGCCTTTATTTAATGGGAATTGGAATCTAATATTCCCTTCCTTCACATCAATAATTGCACCAATCGTTCTAAGGAAAGGTCTACCAAGAATAATAGGACATGAAGGATTGCAATCTATATCAAGAACGATAAAGTCTACGGGCACATAATATCTATTTGCAACAATAAGAACATCATTAATTCTTCCCATAGGTTTTTTAATAGTGGAATCCGCAAGGTGCAGTTTCAAAGAGCATTCATCAAAATCACGGAAATCTAGCAAATCACTCAAAGTTTTGGGAATAGTGGAAACACTAGCACCCAAATCACATAAAGCATAAAATTCATGATCCTTAATCTTAATTTTAATAGTTGGTTCCCACTCATCATAAAGTTTTCTAGGGATGGAGACTTCCAACTCAAGTTTTTCCTCATAAGATTGCATCAAGGCATCAACGATATGTTTAGTAAACGCTTTATTTTGACTATAAGCATGCGGAGAATTTAGCACATATTGTAACAAGGAAATACAATCAATTAAATAGCAACTTTCATAATTAAATTCCTTAAAATCCAAAATAGTGGGTTTAGCAACATCTAAGGTTTTACTTTCCTCAATCCCAGTTTTATCAATTTTAGCATCATACTCTAAAAGCTCCGAATTTTTAGAACGCCTTCCAGGTAAAGGTGACTCATATTCAATCTCATCATTATCAAGATTCATATTGCAAAACAAAGATTTAATGGGAGACACATCAATAACTTTTAGATCTTCATCTTGATTTTCATGGAAATTGGAAGAACACGCTTTAATAAAGGCATCTTTCATAGCACGCTTCTTAGCGGTTCTTTCCTTGCACTCATCAATGGAAGTTCTCATGGATTTGATAGACTCATTGATATCATGCTTAGGAGGAATAGATCTAAGCTTTAAAGAATCAACATCAAGAGAAATTCTATCAACGTTCCTAGCCAATTCATCAACTTTAAGTAATTTCTCTTCAAGCAAAGCATTAAAATTATTTTGTGAATTCATAAACTCTTTAACACTATTCTCAAATTTAGAGGGCATCTTATTAAAATTTCCATAAGAGTTGTTGTAGGAATTTCCATAATTATTAGAAGGATTACTAGGATAGGGCCTAGGATTAAAATTCCTTCTATATGCGTTGTTACCAAAATTATTCCTACCAACAAAATTCACATCCATAGATTCATCATTATTCTCAATCAAAGTAGACAAAGGCATATCGTTAGGATCAGAAGAAACACTCTTAGTAGCAAATAATTTCATAAGTTCATCCATCTTTCCACTCAAAATATTAATTTCTTCTATCGCATGCACTTTTTTATTAGTAGATCTTTCAGTGTGCCATTGAGAATAATTAACCATAATATTATCTAGAAGTTTAGTAGCATCTCCTAAAATGATTTCCATAAAAGTGCCTCCCGCGGCCGAATCTAAAAGATTTCTAGAAGCAAAATTCAATCCGGCATAAATTTTTTATATAATCATCCACAAATTCAAACCATGAGTAGGGCAATTACGTATCATAAATTTCATTCTCTCCCAAGCTTTTGCAACATGTTCATGATCAAGTTGCTTAAAATTCATAATATCGTTCCTAAGAGAGATGATCTTAGCGGGAGGAAAATACTTAGAGATAAAAGCATCTTTGCACTTGTTCCAAGAATCAATACTATTTTTAGGCAAAGACAAAAACCAAACTTTAGCACGATCTCTAAGCGAAAAAGGAAATAGATTCAATTTAACAACATCATTGTCAACATCTTTCTTCTTTTGCATATCACACAAATCCACGAAGCTATTTAAATGAGTAGTGGCATCTTCACTAGGAAGGCCGGCGAATTGATCTTTCATAACAAGATTCAATAAAGCAGCATTAATTTCACATGATTCAAGATTGGCAAGAGGAGCAATCGAGTGCTAAGGAAATCATTATTGTTGGTATTGGTAAAGTCACAGAATTTGGTATTATCTTGAGCCATAGTGACAAGCAAGCAATCCAAGACACGAGCAAATGAAAAGGCAAGCGAAAAGAGAGGAGGAGATTGGGAAAGAGAGGGCGAATAAAACGGCAAGGGTGAAGTGGGGAGAGGAAAGCGAGAGGCAAATGGCAAATAATGTAATGCGAGAGATAAGGGATTGTGATGGGTACTTGGTATGTTGACTTTATGCGTAGACTCCTAAGAACGGCGCCGTAAATCCTTCTTGCTAAGTCTTGAGCTTGTGTTGGTTTTCCTGAAGAGGAGAGGATGATGCAGCAGAGTAGCGTAAGTATTTCCCTCAGTTTTTGAGAACCAAGGTATCAATCCAGTAGGAGGCCACGCGCAAGTCCCTCGTACCTACACAAAGCAAATAACTCCTCGCAACCAACATGAATAGGGGTTGTCAATCCCTTCACGGTCACTTACGAGAGTGAGATCTGATAGAGATGATAGATAATATTTTTGGTATTTTTGGTATAAAGATGCAAAGTAAAAATAAAAGGCAAAGTAAAGAGCAAAGCAATAATAAAGCGTAGGAAGATTAATATGATGAGAATAGATCCGGGAGCCATAGATTTCACTAGTGGCTTCTCTCAAGAGCATAAGTATTTTACGGCGGGTGAACGAATTACTGTTGAGCAATTGATGTAATTGAGCATAGTTATGAGAATATCTAGGTATGATCATGTATATAGGCATCATGTCCGAGACAAGTAGACCGACTCTGCACGCATCCACTACTATTACTCCACTCATCGACCGCTATCGAGCATGCATCTAGAGTATTAAGTTAATGAAAACAGAGTAACGCCTTAAGCAAGATGACATGATGTAGAGGAATAAATTCATGCAATATGATAAATACCCCATCTTGTTATCCTCAATGGCAACAATACAATACGTGCCTTGCAACCCTTTCTATCACCGGGTAAGGACACCGCAAGATTGAACCCAGAGCTAAGCACTTCTCCCATTGCAAGAACTACCAATCTAGTTGGCCAAACCAGACGGATAATTCAAAGAGACTTGCAAAGATAACTCAATCATACATAAAAGAATTCAGAAAAGATTCAAATATTGCTCATAGATAATCTTGATCATAAACCCACAATTCATCGGTCTCAACAAACACACCACAAAAAGAAGATAACATCGAATAGATCTCCAAGAGGTGGAGAACATAGTATAGAGATCAAAAAAGAGAGAAGAAGCCATCTAGCTACTAACTATGGACCCGAAGGTCTGAGGTAAACTACTCACACTTCATCGGAGAGGCTATGGTGATGATGTAGAAGCCCTCCGTGGTGGAATCCCCTTCCGACGGAGCTCCGGAACAGGCCCCAAGATGGGATCTCGTGGATACAGAAAGTTGTTGCGGTGGAATTAGGTTTTTGGCTCCGTACCTGATCTGTTGGGGGTACGTAGGTATATATAGGAGGGAGGAGTACGTCGGTGGAGCTTTGGGGGGCCCACGAGGTAGGGGGCGCGCCCTCCACCCTCGTGGCCGCCTCGTGGCTTTCTTGACGGAGGGTCCAAGTCTCCTGGATCTTATCTGATGAGAAAATCACGTTCCCGAAGATTTCATTCCGTTTGGACTCCGTTTGATATTCCGTTTCTTTGAAATCGAAATAGGCAAAAACAACAATTACAGGTTGGGCCTCCGGTTAATAGGTTAGTCCCAAAAGTAATATAAAAGTGGAAAATAAAGCCCAATATAGTCCAAAACAATAGATAATATAGCATGGAGCAATAAAAAATTACAGATACGTTGGAGACGTATCAATCACCGCGGCGATGATTCCCCTCCCGATGGCACTCCGACGCCACCAAGAGAGAGGAGGAGAGGTTCTCCCCCTTGCGCTTCCTCCTCCATAGCCTCCCCCTGGATGGGGAGAGGTTCTCCCTCTGGATCTTGACCTTCATGGCGATGATGGCCCCTCCGGGATCCTCCTCCATGGCTTCCAGTGATGATGGCCCCCTCCAGCAGGGTGCTAGAGAGGGCCTAGATTGATTTCTCGTGGCTACAGAGGCTTGCGGCGGCGGAACTTCCGATCTAGGTTATTTTCTGGAGGTTTGGGCATTTATAGGAGAGGTTGGCGTCGAGAACAAGTCAGGGGGGCCCCACGGGAAGTCCACGAGGCACAGGGGCGCGCCCAGGGGGTGGGTGCGCCATCCAACCTCATGGGGCCCACGGGCCTCCCCTCCGGTAACTCTTCATTCCGGTATTTCTTATATTTTCCAGAAAAATTCTCTGTTGATTTTCATCACATTCCGAGAACTTTTATTTCTGCACAAAAACAACACCACGGTAGTTCTACTGAAAACAGCGTTAGTCCGGGTTAGTTTAATCAAATCATACGAAAATCATATAAAACTATTGTAAACATGGCATGAATACTTCATAAATTATAGATACGTTGGAGACGTATTAGCACGCTACCTCTACATCTACCTTCGGGATTAGTTTTAGACCTGAATAATTGTTATTTGGTGCCGCCATAAGCATGAACATTATATCTGGATCTTGTTTGATGCGAGATGGTTATTCATTTAAATCAGAGAATAATGGTTGTTATATTTATATGAATAATATCTTTTATGGTCATGCACCCTTGATGAGTGGTCTATTTTTACTAAATCTTGATAGTAGTGATAGTCATATTCGTAGTATTGAAGCCAAAAGATATAAGTTTAATAATGATAGTGCAACTTATTTGTGGCACTGCCATTTAGGTCATATTGGTGTAAAGCGCATGAAGAAACTCCATGCTGATGGGCTTTTGGAATCACTTTATTATGAATCACTTGATGCTTGCGAACCATGCCTCATGGGCAAGATCACTAAAACTCCGTTCTCTGGAACAATGGAGCGAGCTAAAGACTTGTTGAAAATAATACATACTGATGTATGTGGTCCGATGAGTGTTGATGCTCGCGACGGGTATCGTTATTTTCTTACCTTCACAGTTGATTTGAGCAGATATGGGTATATCTACTTGATGGAACATAAGTCTGAAACATTTGAAAAGTTCAAAGAATTTCATATTGAAGTGGAAAATCGAAACAAGAAAATAAAGTTTCTGTGATTTGATCATGGAGGAGAATATTTGAGTTACGAGTTTGGTCTTCATTTGAAACAATGCGGAATAGTTTCGCAAGTCACGCCACCCGAACACCATAGCGTAATGGTGTGTCCGAACGTCGTAATCGTATTTTATTAGATATGGTGCGATCTATGATGTCTCTTACTGATTTACCGCTATCGTTTTGGGGTTATGCTTTAGAGACGGTTGCATTCAAGTTAAATAGGTTACCATCTAAATCCGTTGAGACGACACCATATGAACTGTGGTTTGGCAAGAAACCCAAGTCGTCGTTTCTTAAAGTTTGGGGCTGCGATGCTTATGTGAAAAAGCTTCAACCTGATAAGCTCAAACCCAAATCGGGGAAATGTGTCTTCGTAGGATACCCAAAGGAGACTGTTGGGTACACCTTCTATCACAGATCCAAAGGCAAGATGTTCGTTGCTAAGAATGGATCCTTTCTAGAGAAGGAGTTTCTCTCGAAAGAAGTGAGTGGGAGGAAAGTAGAACTTGATGAGGTAATTGTACCTGCTCTTTATTGGAAAGTAGTTCATCACAGAAATCAGTTCCAGTGATTCCTACACCAGTAAGTGAGGAAGCTAATGATGATGATCATGAAACTTCCGATCAAGTTACTACCGAACCTCGTAGGTCAACCAGATTAAGATCCGCAACAGAGTGGTACGGTAATCCTGTTCTGGAGGTCATGTTACTTGACCATGACGAACCTACGAACTATGAGGAAGCGATGATGAGCCCAGATTCCGTGAAATGGCTTGAGGCCATGAAATCTGAGATGGGATCCATGTATGAGAACAAAGTGTGGACTTTGGTTGACTTGCCCGATGATCGGCAAGCCATAGAGAATAAATGGATCTTCAAGAAGAAGACTGACGCGGACGGTAATATTACTGTCTACAAAGCTCGACTTGTTGCAAAAGTTTTTCGACAAGTTCAAGGAGTTGACTACGATGAGACCTTCTCACCTGTAGTGATGCTTAAGTCCGTCCGAATCATGTTGGCAATTGCCGCATTTTATGATTATGAAATTTGGAAAATGGATGTCAAAACTGCATTCCTTAATGGATATCTTAAAGAAGAGTTGTATATGATGCAACCGGAAGGTTTTGTCGATCCGAAATGTGCTAACAAAGTGTGCAAGCTCCAACGATCCATTTATGGACTGGTGCAAGCCTCTCAGAGTTGGAATATACGCTTTGATAATGTGATAAAGCATATGGTTTTATACAGACTTTTGGAGAAGCCTGTATTTACAAGAAAGTGAGTGGGAGCTCTGTAGCATTTCTGATATTATATATGGATGACATATTGTTGATCGGAAATGATACTGAATTTCTGTATAGCATAAAAGGATACTTGAATAAGAATGTTTCAATGAAAGACCTCGGTGAAGCTGCTTATATATTGAGCATCAAGATCTATAGAGATAGATCAAGACGCTTAATTGGACTTTCACAAAGCACATACCTTGATAAAGTTTTGAAGAAGTTCAAAATGGGTCAAGCAAAGAAAGGGTTCTTGCACGTGTTACAAGGTGTGAAGTTGAGTCGACTCAATGCCCCACCACCGCAGAAGATAGAGAGAAAATGGAAGTTATTCCTATGCTTCAGCCATAGGTTCTATCATGTATGCAATGTTGTGTACTGCACCTGATGTGTGCCTTGCTATTAGTTTAGCAGGGAGGTACCAAAGTAATCCAGGAGTGGATCACTGGACAGCGGTCAAGAACATCCTGAAATACCTGAAAAGGACTAAGGATATGGTTCTCGTTTATGGAGGTGACAAAGAGCTCATCATAAATGGTTACATCGATGCAAGCTTTGACACGGATCCGGATGACTCTAATTCACAAACCGGATACGTACTTTTATTGAATGGTGGAGCTGTCAGTTGGTGCGGTTCCAAGCAGAGCGTCGTGGTGGGATCTACGTGTGAAGCGGAGTACATAGCTTCTTCAGAAGCAGCAAATGAAGGAGTCTGGATGAAGGAGTTCATATCCGATCTAGGTGTCATACCTAGTGCATCGGGTCCAATGAAAATATTTTGTGACAATACTGGTGCAATTGCCTTGGCAAAGGAATCCAGATTTCACAAGAGAACCAAACACATCAAGAGACGCTTCAATTCCATCCACGACCAAGTAAAAGGAGGGAGACATAGATATTTGCAAGATACATATGGATCTGAATGTTGCAGACCCGTTGACTAAGCCTCTCTCACGAGCAAAACATGATCAGCACCAAGACTCCTGCTAACTCTTGAGCACTGCGTTGGTTTTCCCTTGATGAGGAAAGGGTGATGCAGTAAAGTAGCGTAAGTATTTCCCTCAGTTTTTTAGAACCAGGGTATCAATCCAATAGGAAATCACGCACGAGTCCCTCGCACCTACACAAACAAATAAGAACCTCGCAACCAACGCGATAAAGGGGTTGTCAATCCCTCAACGGTCACTTACGAGAGTGAGATCTGATAGATATGATAAGATAATATTTTTGTTATTTTTATGATAAAGAGAAATAAAGATGCAAAATAAAATAAAAGGCAAAAGAAATAACTAAGTGTTGGAAGATTAATATGATGGAAAATAGACCCGGGGGCCATAGGTTTCACTAGTGGCTTCTCCCAAGATAGCATAAGTATTACGGTGGTGAAGAAATTACTATCGAGCAATTGATAGAATTGAGCATAGTTATGAGAATATCTAGGTATCATCATGTATATAGGCATCACGTCCGTGACAAGTAGACCGAGTCCTTCCTGCATCTACTACTATTACTCCACACATCGACCGCTATCCAGCATGCATCTAGAGTATTAAGTTCATAAGAACAGAGTAATGCTTTAAGTAAGATGACATGATGTAGAGGGATAAACTCATGCAATATGACAGAAACCCCATCTTGTTATCCTCGATGGCAACAATACAATACGGGCCTTGCTGCCCCTGCTGTCACTGGGAAAGGACACCGCAAGATTGAACCCAAAGCTAAGCACTTCTACCATTGCAAGAAAGATCAATCTAGTAGGCCAAACCAAAATGATAATTCGAAGAGACTTGCAAAGATAACCAATCATACATAAAAGAATTTAGAGGAGATTCAAATATTGTTCATAGATAATCTTGATCATAAACCCACAATTCATCGGTCTCAACAAACACACCGCAAAAGAAGATTACATCGAATAGATCTCCACGAGAATCATGGAGAACTTTGTATTGAGATCCAAAGAGAGAGAAGAAGCCAGCTAGCTAATAACTATGGACCCAAAGGTCTGAGGTAAACTACTCACACATCATCGGAGAGGCTATGGTGTTGACGTAGAAGCCCTCCGTGATCAATGCCCCCTCCGGTGGAGCGTCGGAAAAGACCCCAAGATGGGATCTCACGGGTACAGAAGGTTGCAGCGGTGGAAATAGGTTTTTGGCTCCGTACTTGATAGTTAGTTTGGGGGTACGTAGGTATATATAGGAGGAAGAAGTACGTCGGTGGAGCAACATGGGCCCCACAAGGGTGGAGGGCACGCCCAGGAGGGTTGGCGCGCCCCCTACCTCGTGCTCTCCTGGTTGATTTCTTGACGTAGACTCCAACTCCTCTGGATCATGTTTGTTCCAAAAATCACATTCCCGAAGGTTTCATTCCGTTTGGACTCCATTTGATATTCTTTTTCTGCGAAACACTGAAATAGGCAAAAAAACAGCAATTTGGGCTGGGCCTCCGGTTAATAGGTTAGTCCCAAAAATAATATAAAAGTGTATAATAAAGCCCATTGTGTTGGGGAACGCAATAATTTCAAAAAATTTCCTACGTACACACAGGATCATGGTGATGCATAGCAACGAGAGGGGAGAGTGTGTCCACGTACCCTCGTAGACCGAAAGCAAAAGCGTTATGTCAACACGGTTGATGTAGTCATACGTCTTCACGATCCGACCGATCCAAGTACAGAACGCATGGCACCTCCGAGTTCAGCACACGTTCAGCTCGATAATGTCCCACGAACTCCGATCCAGCAGAGCTTCAAGGGAGAGTTTCGTCAGCACGACGGTGTGATGACGGTGATGATGATGCTACCGACGCAGGGCTTCGCCTAAGCACTGCTACGATATGACCGAGGTGGATTATGGTGGAGGGGGGCACCGCACACGGCTAAGAGAGATCAATGATCAACTTGTGTGTCTAGAGGTGCCCCCTGCCCCCGTATATAAATGAGCAAGGGGGGAGAGGCGGGCGGCCAAGGAGGGCACGCCCGGGAGTAGGACTCCTCCTTTTCTTGTTGGAGTAGGAGAAGGGAAGGAAAAAGGAGAAGGAAGGAAGGGGGCGCCCCCCTCCCTAGTCCAATTCGGACCAGTCCATGGGGAGGGGTGCGGCCACCCTTTGAGGCCCTTCTCCCCTTTCTCGTATGGCCCATTAAGGCCCAATATGAATTCCCGTAACTCTCCGGTACTCTGATAAATACCCAAATCACTCGGAACCTTTCCGATGTCCGAATATAGTCGTCCAATATATTGATCTTTACGTCTCGACCATTTCGAGACCCCTTGTCATGTCCCTGATCTCATCCGGGACTCCGAACTACCTTCGGTACATCAAATCACATAACTCATAATACAAATCGTCACAGAACGGTAAGCGTGCAGACCCTACGGGTTCACGAACTATGTAGACATGACCGAGACACGTCTCCAGTCAATAACCAATAGCGGAACCTGGATGCTCATTTTGGCTCCCACATATTCTACGAAGATCTTTATCGGTCAAACCGCATAACAACATAAGTTGTTCCCTTTGTCATCAGTATGTTACTTTCCCTTATTCGATCGTACGTATCTCAATACCTAGCTCAATCTCGTTACCGGCAAGTCTCTTTACTCGTTCTGTAATACATCATCCTGCAACTAACTCATTAGTTACAATGCTTGCAAGGCTTATAGTGATGTGCATTACCGAGTGGGCCCAGAGATACATCTCCGACAATCGGAGTGACAAATCCTAATCTCGAAATACGCCAACTCAACAAGTACCTTTGGAGACACCTGTAGAGCACCTTTATAATCGCCAAGTTACGTTGTGACGTTTGATAGCACACAAAGTGTTCCTCCGGTAAACGGGAGTTGCATAATCTCATAGTCATAGGAACATGTATAAGTCATGAAGAAAGCAATAGCAACATACTAAACGATCAAGTGCTAAGCTAACGGAATGGGTCAAGTCAATCACATCATTCTCTAACGATGTGATCTCGTTAATCAAATGACAACTCATGTCTATGGCTAGTAAACTTAACCATCTTTGATTCAACGAGCTAGTCAAGTAGAGGCATACTAGTGACACTCTTTTTGTCTATGTATTCACACATGTATCAAGTTTCCGGTTAATACAATTCTAGCATGAATAATATACATTTATCATGAAATAAGGAAATAAATAATAACTGTATTATTGCCTCTAGGGCATATTTCCTTCAGTCTCCCACTTGCGCTAGAGTCAATAATCTAGTTCACATCACCATGTGATTTAACACCAATAGTTCACATCACCATGTGATTAACACCCATAGTTCACATCATCATGTGACCAACACCCAAAGGGTTTACTAGAGCCAATAATCTAGTTCACATCGCTATGTGATTAACACCCAAAGAGTACTAAGTTTTGATCATGTTTTGCTTGTGAGATAAGTTTAGTCAACGGGTCTGCCACATTCAGATCCGTATGCATTTTGCAAATTTCTATGTCAACAATGCTCTGCACGGAGCTACTCTAGCTAATTGCTCCCACTTTCAATATGTATCCAGATTGAGACTTAGAGTCATCTGTATTAGTGTCAAAACTTGCATCGACGTAACCCTTTACGACGAATGTCACCTCCATAATCGAGAAACATATCCTTATTCTACTAAGGTTAATTTTGACCGCTGTTCAGTGCTCTACCCTTAGATCACTATTGTACTCCCTTGCCAAACTCAGTGTAGGGTATACAAATAGATCTGATCCACAGCATGGCATACTTTATAGAACCTATGGCTGAGGCATAGGGAATGCATTTCATTCTCTTTCTATCTTCTGTCGTGGTCGGGCTTTCAGTCTTACTCAATTTCACACCTTGTAACACAGGCAAGAATTCTTTCTTTGACTGTTCCATTTTAAACTACTTCAAAATCTTGCCAAGGTATGTACTCATTGAAAAAACTTATCAAGCGTCTTGATCTATCTCTATAGATCTTGATGCTCAATATGTAAGCAGCTTCACCGAGGTATTTGTTTTAAAAACTCCTTTCTAATACTAGTTTATGCTTTCCAGAAAATTCTACTTTATTTCCAATCAACTATATGTCATTCACATATATTTTTCAGTAATGTTGTAGTAATCCCATTCACTTTATTGTAAATACAGGCTTCACCGTAAGTCTGTATAAAACTATATGCTTTGATCAAATCATCAAAGCGTATATTCCAACTCCGAGATGCTTGCACCAGTCCATAGATGGAGCACCTTTAGGATTGACAAAACCTTCTGGTTGCATCATATACAACTCTTCTTTAATAAATCCATTAAGGATTGCAGTTTTGTTATCCATTTGCCAGATTTCATAAAATGCGGCAATTGCTAACATGATTCAGACAGACTTTAAGCATCAATACGAGTGAGAAAATCTAATCGTAGTCAACACCTTGAACTTGTCAAAAACCTTTTTTGACAAATCGAGTTATGTAGATAGTAACACTACTCTCAGCGTCCGTCTTCCTCTTGAAGATCCATTTATTTTCTATGGCTTGCCGATCATCGGGCAAGTCAACCAAAGTCCATGCTTTGTTCTCATACATGGATCCCATCTCAGATTTCATGGCCTCAAACCATTTCGCGGAATCTGGGCTCATCATCGCTTCCTCATAGTTCGTAGGTTCGTCATGGTCAAGTAACATGACCTCCGTAACAGGATTACCGTACCACTCAAAGTGCGGATCTCACTCTGGTTGACCTACGAGGTTCGGTAGTAACTTGATCTCAAGATACATGATCATCATCATTAGCTTCCTCAACTTTGATTGGTGTAGGAGTCACATGAACAGATTTACGTGATGAACTACTTTCCAATAAGGGAGCAGGTACAATTACCTCATCAAGTTCTACTTTCCTCCCACTCACTTCTTTCGAGAGAAACTCCTTCTCTAGAAAGGATCCATTCTTAGCAACAAATGTCTTGCCTTCGGATCTGTGATAAAAGGTGTACCCAACTGTCTCCTTTGGGTATCCTATGAAGACACATTTCTCCGATTTGGGTTTGAGCTTATCAGGATGAAACTTTTTCACATAAGCATCGCAACCCCAAACTTTAAGAAACGACAACTTTGGTTTCTTGCCAAACCACAGTTCATATGGTGTCGTCTCAACAGATTTAGATGGTGCCCTATTTAATGTGAATGTAGTTGTCTCTAATGCATAACCCCAAAATGATAGTGGTAAATCGGTAAGAGACATCATAGATTGCACTATATCCAATAAAGTACGGTTATGACGTTCGGACACACCATTACGCTGTGGTTTTCCAGGTGGCGTGAGTTGCGAAACTATTTCGCATTGTTTCAAATGAAGACTAAACTCGTAACTCAAATATTATCCTCCACGATCAGATCGTAGAAACTTTATTTTCTTGTTACAATGATTTTCCACTTCACTCTGATTCTTTGAACTTTTCAAATGTTTCAGACTTATGTTTCATTAAGTAGATATACCCATATCTACTCAAATCATCTGTGAAAGTGAGAAAATAACGATACCCGTCGCGAGCCTCGACACTCATCGGATTGCATACAACAATATGTATTATTTACAATAAGTCAGTTGCTCGCTCCGTTGCTCCGGAGAACGGAGTTTTAGTAATCTTACCCATAAGGCATGGTTCGCAAGCATCAAGTGATTCATAATCAAGTGATTCCAAAATCCCATCAGCATGGAGTTTCTTCATGCGCTTTACACCAATATGACCTAAACGGCAGTGCCACAAATAAGTTGCACTATCATTATTAACTTTGCATCTTTTGGCTTCAATATTATGAATATGTGTATCACTACGATCGAGATCCAACAAACCATTTTCATTGGGTGTATGACCATAGAAGGTTTTATTCATGTAAATGTAACAACAAATATTCTCTAACTTAAATGAATAAGCGTATTGCAATAAACATGATCAAATCATATTCTTGCTCAATGCAAACACCAAATAACATTTATTTAGGTTCAACACTAATCCTGAAAGCATAGGGAGTGTGCGATGATGATCATATCGTTCTTGGAACTACTTCCAACACACATCGTCACTTCACCCTTAACTAGTCTGTGTTCATTCTGCAACTCCCGTTTCAAGTTACTACTCTTAGCAACTGAACTAGTATCAAATACCGAGGGGTTGCTATAAACACTAGTAAAGTACACATCAATAACATGTATATCCAATATACCTTTGTTCACCTTGCCATCCTTCTTATCAGCCAAATACTTGGGGCAGTTCCGCTTTCAAAGGACCAGTCCCTTTGCAAGAGAAGCACTCGGCCTCGTGCTTAGGTCCAGACTTGGGCTTCTTCACTTGAGCAGCAACTTGCTTGTCGTTCTTCTTGAAGTTCCCCTTCTTCACTTTGCCCTTTTTCTTGAAACTAGTGGTCTTATCAACCATCAACACTTGATGCTTTTTTTGATTTCTACCTTCATTGATTTCAGCATCACGAAGAGCTTGGGAATTACTTTCGTCATTCCTTGCACATTATAGTTCATCAATAAGTTCTAGTAACTTGGTGATAGTGACTAATGAACTTTGTCAATTAATTGTAGTACTCAGACAATCTGAGCACATGCTCACTGGTTGAGCTATTCTACTCCATCTTGTAGGCAAAGTACTGTCAGAGGTCTCATACCTCTAGACATGGGCATGAGTTTGAAATACCAATTTCAACTCTTGGAACATCTCATAAGTTCTGTGGCGTTCAAAACATTTTTGAAGTCCCGGGTCTAAGCCGTAAAGTATGGTGCACTAAACTATCAAGTAGTCATTATACCGAGCTTTGTCAGACGTTCATAACGTCTGCATATGCTCCTGCAATAGGTCCGTCACCTAGCGGTGCATCAAGGACATAATTCTTCTGTGCAGCAATGAGGATAATCCTCGGATCATGGATCCAATCCGCATCATTTTACTAACATCTTTCAACTTATTTTTCTCTAGGAACATATCAAAAATAAAACAGGGGAGCTAAACGCGAGCTATTGATCTACAACATAGATATGATAATACTACCAGGACTAAGTTCATGATAAATTAAAGTTCAATTAATCATATTACTTAAGAACTCCCACTTAGATAGACATCCCTCTAATCATCTAAGTGAGCACGTGATCCAAATCAACTAAACCATGGCCGATCATCACGTGAGATGGAGTAGTTTTCAATGGTGAACATCACTATGTTGATCATATCTACTATATGATTCACGCTCGACCTTTCGGTCTCCAGTGTTCCGAGGCCATATCTGCATATGCTAGGCTCGTCAAGTTTAACCTGAGTATTCTGCGTGTGCAAAATTGTCTTGCACCCGTTGTATTTGAATGTAGAGCTTATCACACCCGATCATCACGTGGTGTCTCAGCACGAAGAACTTTTGCAATGGTGCATACGCAGGGAGAACACTTATACCTTGAAGTTTAGTGAGAGATCATCTTATAATGCTACCGTCGAACTAAGCAAAATAAGATGTATAAAAGATAAACATCACATGCAATCAAAAATATGTGACATGATATGGCCATGATCATCTTGCGCCTTTGATCTCCATCTCCAAAGTACCGTCATGATCTCTATTGTTACTGGCATGACATCATGATCTCCATCATCTTGATCTCTATCAACGTGTCGTCACATGATCGTCTCACCAACTATTGCTCTTGCAACTATTGTTATCGCATAGCGATAAAGTAAAGCAATTACTTGGCACTTGCATCTTATGCAATAAAGAGACAACCATAAGGCTTCTGCCAGTTGCTGATAACTTCAACAAAACATGATCATCTTATACAACAACTTATATCTCATCACGTCTTGACCATATCACATCACAACATGCCCTGCAAAAATGATACGTCTCCGTCGTATCTACTTTTACAAACACTTTTGCCCTTGTTTTGGACTCTAACTTGTATGATTTGAATGGAACTAACCCGGACTGACGTTGTTTTCATCAGAACTGCCTGATGTTGTTTTATGTGCACAAAACAAAAGTTCTCGGAATGACCTGAAACTCCACGGAACATCTTAGAAAAAATAATAATAAATCCTCGCCAAAGATGAAGACCAGGGGGGCCACACCCTGTCCACGAGGGTGGGGACGCCCCCCCTCCTGGGCACGCGCCCCTAACTCGTGGGCCCCCTGGAGACCTTCTGACGCCAACTCCAACTCTATATATTGGCTTTCGGAGAGAAAAAATAAGAGAGAAGAAATCATCACGTTTTACGATACGGAGCCGCCGCCAAGCCCTAAAACCTCTCGGGAGGGCTGATCTGGAGTCCGTTCGGGGCTCCAGAGAGGGGGGTTCGTCGCCGTCGTCATCATCAACCATCCTCCATCACCAATTTCATGATGCTCACCGCCGTGCGTGAGTAATTCCATCGTAGGCTTGCTGGACGGTGATGGGTTGGATGAGATCTATCATGTAATCGAGTTAGTTTTGTTAGGGTTTGATCCCTAGTATCCATTATGTTCTGAGATTGATGTTGCTATGACTTTGCTATGCTTAACGCTTGTCACTAGGGCCCGAGTGCCATGATTTCAGATCTGAACCTATTATATTTTCATGAATATATGTGTGTTCTTGATCCTATCTTGCAAGTCTATAGTCACCTATTATGTGTTATGATCCGACAACCCCGAAGTGACAATAATCGGGATACTTCTCGATGATGACCATAGTTTGAGGAGTTCATGTATTCACTATGTGCTAATGCTTTGTTCCGGTTCTCTATTAAAAGGAGGCCTTAATATCCCTTAGTTTCCATTAGGACCCCGCTGCCACGGGAGGGTAGGACAAAAGATGTCATGCAAGTTCTTTTCCATAAGCACGTCTGACTATATTCTAATACATGCCTACATTACATTGATGAATTGGAGCTAGTTCTGTGTCACCCTATGTTATGATCATTACATGATGAACCGTGATCCGCATAATTATCCATCACCGATCCAATGCCTACGAGCTTTCCATATACTGGTTTACGCTTATTTACTTTTCCGTTGCTACTGTTACAATCACTACAAAACACCAAAAATATTACTTTTGCTTTCGTTACTCTTTTGTTACCGTTACCACTACTATCATACTGCTTTGCTACTAAATACCTTGTTGTAGATATTAAGTTTCCAGGTGTGGATGAATTGACAACTCAGTTGCTAATACTTGAGAATATTCTTTGGCTCCCCTTGTGTCGAATCAATAAATTTGGGTTGAATACTTTACCCTCGAAAGCTGTTGCGATCCCCTACACTTGTGGGTTATCAAGACAAATTTACAAGGCCGTTCTTGAGGAGCATGGCTCTATTCTTTGAGTTACTTGGGATTTATATCTGCTGGACACTATGAAGAACTTGAAAGATGCTAAGACAAAAATTTGTCCCTCAACTACGAGGGGAGGTAAGGAACTGCCATCTAGCTCTGCACTTGATTCACCTTCTGTTATGAGTAAGCTTGTGACACCTAAACCTGCTTCTTCTATTCGTTCTGATATGTCGCATGTTATTGATTATGCCACTTCTGCCATGGATGATACTTATGATGAAACTACCTCTATGCTTGATACTACTGTGCCCCTTGGTGAATTTCTTGATGAACGAATTTCTAGGGATAGAGAGAAAGAAATTATTGAAACTGATTGATGATGAGGATATGCCTGCTATTCCTGAGGGTTATGTTTTTGATGTGGAATCTTCTGCAGCTATTTTTGCCTGCAAAGATAGATACAAACTTAAGAGGCTGTTAGTTAAATGGAGTAAAGAATCTCTTAGAGATAGAATGAAACCTGACCCTGCTTTTGCTACTTCACCTATTTGTGTTCCCGATAAGGATAATGAATTCTCTGTTGATCCTCATTTAATTACTTTGGTTGAATCCGATCCTTTTCATGGTTATGAATCTGAAACTGTTGTGGCACATCTTACTAAATTAAATGTAGCCACCCTGTTCACAAATGATGAGAGATCTCGCTACTTTTACATCCTTAAAATATTTCCGTTCTCATTAAAGGGTGATGCTAAGATATGGTTTAATTCTCTTGACCCTGGTTGTGTGCGTAGTCCCCAGGATATGATTTATTACTTCTCTGCTAAATATTTCCCTGCTCATAAGAAACAAGCTGCTTTAAAGGAAATATATAACTTTGTTCAAATCGAAGAAGAGAGTCTCCCACAAGCTTGGGGGAGGCTTCTCAAGTTACTTAATGCTTTTCCTGATCATCCTCTTAAGAAAAATGAAATACTTGATATCTTTTATAATGGACTAACCGATGCTTCAAGAGATTACCTGGATAGTTGTGTTGGTTCTCTTTTCAGGGAAATAACACCGGATGAAGCTGAAATTCTATTGAATAATATGTTGACAAATGAAAATAATTGGGCACTTCCCGAGCCAGCTCCTAAGCCAGCTCCAGAGCCAATTACTGAGCCTATTCCTAAACCAACTCCGAAGAAGAGAGGTGTTCCATTTCTCAGTCCTGAAGATATGCAAGAGGCAAAGAAATCTATGAAAGAAAAAGGTATTAAAGCTGAAGATGTTAAGAATTTATCTCCTATTGAAGAAATACATGGTCTTAATATACCGCCTTTTGAAGAAACATATGATCTTGATCCATTACCTATTGAAGAACCTCCTGATCCCGATAACCCGGCTACGGTAGTAAAGGTAAAGTCTCTCTATAGATTTGATGAAGGTGATATTCCTCACTATAAGTCTGCTAGGCAGTGCTTGGATGAGTTTGATAATTTTATTGTTAAACAAGAAAATTTTAATGCTTATTTTGGTAGACAGTTGAAATATGATTCCGATATGATTAAACACTTGGGTGATTATATGGCTAATGTTAGATGCGAACTTAAACTCATTAGCAAACATGCTTCTATGGTTACCACTCAAGTAGAACAAGTACTTAAGGCTCAAAAAGAATTGCTCCATGAAATGAATAGTAAGAAAAATGATTATGCTATTAGAGTGGCTACTAGAACTGGTAGAATGACTCAGGAACCTTTTTATCCTGAAGGACACCCTAAGAGAATTGAGCAAGATTCTCAGAGAAATAATACTGATGTGCCTAGTTCTTCTAAAAGGAATAAAAAGAAAAATGATAGGACTTTGCAAACTTCTAGTGAACCTATTGCTAAACCACCTGACAATCCAAATGGTATATCTATTTCTGATGTTGAAACACAATCTGGTAATGAACATGAACCTAGCGAAAATGTTAATGATGATGTTCATGATGATGCCCAACCTAGTAATGATAATGATGTAGAAATTGAACCTGCTGTTGATCTTGATAACCCACAATCAAAGAATCAACGTCATGATAAGAGAGACTTTGTTGCTAGGAAACACGGTAAAGAAAGAGAACCATGGGTTCAGAAACCCATGCCTTTTCCTCCCAAAACCATCCAAGAAAAAGGATGATGAGGATTTTGAGCGCTTTCTTTGAAATGATTAGACCTATCTTTTTTGCGTGTCACGATTAACTGATGTGCTCAAAACAAATCCTTATGCTAAGTATATGAAGGATATCATTACCAATAAGAGAAAGATACCGGAAGCTGAGATTTCCGCCATGCTTGCTAATTATACATTTAAGGGTGGAATACAAAAGAAACTTGGAGATCCAGGAGTACACAATATACCATGCTACATTAAAAGAAATTATGTTAAAACTGCTTTATGTGATCTTGGAGCTGGTGTTAGTGTCATGCCTCTCTCTTTATATCGTAGACTTGATTTGAATAAGTTGACACCTACTGAAATATCTTTGCAAATGGCTGATAAATCAACTGGTAACATCCCAAATTTTTAATTTGGAATGTTATACATAGGTCATCCATGCATACCATGTTTTATTGCATCTTCGTTCCGCAATCCTCGAAATCCTAAGCAACTCAAGGACCCTCGGAGAGAGTTGGGGATTTTCCGGTTTTCATATTTTGATTTCTATCAAATACTGAGAACGAGGATTTTTTATTTTAATTATTTTTCTCTCCGGAATTTTTTTTCATATTAAAATATATGAGAGGAGATAATATGACATCTCCAAAATAATTGAAAAATTGGAGGAAAAATGTTAGAATAATTATTTGGATTTTATTTGAGTTTATTTTGAATTTTATTTGCATTAGAAAAATTTGCATGTTTTTAAAAAATTGCATTTTAGGGCCAAGAAAATGTTCAACTCGTTCTAAATATTTCATTTAGACGGTGAAAATTTGTTTTGGCATTTTTAGATTTTTAATTTATTTTATAGGAATTTTTCTGTCGGCGGAACTATTTAAAAAAATCACATACCAAGACCCGACCGGGCGAAGCCGAGCCAGGCAGCCAAGCCTCGGCCGCCTTCCTTCAGCGCCACTTGGCCGCAGAGTCCGGCTCGAACTCCACCGCCGCCTGCCCCTTCCCCAAGGCACCGCACCCCCCTCCTTTAAATCCCCCCGCACCCCCCCTCTAGCCGCCTCCCGCCGCCACCCCGCCGTCGAGCCCGAGCCCCGCCGGAGCCGAGCGAGGTAGCCGCCCCGCCGGAGCCGAGCGAGGTAGCCGCCCCGCCGCCCGGTTTTCCGAAGAAAACCGTTTCGGTTTTTTTGAAACCCTAGTTTCGTTTTTTTAATAGATCGGTTTTTCTCTAGTTTATTTATTTAGCGAGCGTTCGCTCGTTCGTTCATTTTAACGAACGTTCATTCGTTAAGCTGTTCGTCGCTTTTCTTTTCCCGGATTTATTCCGCGATTTTTCTGATCGCGATTTCTGATCCGATGTTCGATCTAGTATAACTTTTCGCTCGTTTATCGGAATCAGGCGATTCAAGTGCCTAGAGTTTCGTCTCGAAACCCTCTTACCGAATAATCAACTCAAACAAGTTTTTTCCTCTCTAAAATTTGACCTTAGTTCATATTAGTAAACGGATCTTATTTCTTTCGCCGTTTGAGTTTTGTTGCTTCGTTTGGTTTGATTCTTTTTGCGAACCGGAGTTCTTAAGTTGAACTTTCTGGTCAACCTCTTTTAGTTGAGTTTTACCTGTGCATCTTTGCTTGTTTCTTATGTATGTTATTGTTTGCTTGCGATAGAACTCCCAGAGTGCGAAGCGTGTTACTACGAGTCTCTAGGATTCACAGATCGTCAGCAAGGCAAGTAACACATTGATCATACTCTTTTCATACCCAATTTTTATGCATTAGTTCCAATCCTCAAACATTGCATGATTAGGATGTCATTAATTTATGGGTTGGGAAGTAGTAGTTGAGGTAGAACCTATTGCCCTGTTACTATCAAACCCTTGGGAGTTACTTCTACGTGTTGTTATTATTGCCATGCTTTGCTCGTAGACATGGATTGGGTTTGAGTGCATCCATGACAGATGTGAGATTGTTAATTAATGGTTTACTCTAAGGTGGAAACTTTAATACACATCTGGGTGGATTGAGGCACCTGGGGAACCCAGTGTTGTCTGTTTTTTTGGAAATCCCGGGTACCTGTGTGATCTTCCTATGGACCGCCACCTGTGCTCAAAGGGAATCGAGATTATTCATGCTAGAAACTTCCATGTGCAGCCACAAGCTATTATGGGCTCTAGCATAGTTGAGTAAGTTACGTGAAGCTCTTGAAGAGGTAGATCAGCAGGTAGTGGGTTTTGTAGATTTGGTATGGTCTACCCTGAGTAGAGAGTTAATGTTTCTGAAAGACTATTTCTCGGTCATCCGTTTCTCAAACACCATGTAGTGCGAGAAATTAACGGAGGCGATCGAGTCTTGTGGGGAAAAGTGTGCAAACCTCTGGAGAGTGTACAATCTAATCATGGTTAGCCGTGTCCCCTATTATGGACAATTCTGAGTATCTAGTACCTGAGTATTCATCACTCTTAAATTAATATTGTTGGGATGTTAACTACTTTAATTGGGATTGAGAATGCTGTCAACCATTCTCAATGTTTAACAAACACCAAGATAGTTAAATAAAATTTATTCCTTTGTTGTAGGAAAAATTGGCTTTTCGCAAAACTATAACCATAGAGCTTTCCACCAGCCAAATATGCATGTAGTGATAGCATTATTCTGTTCTTGCTCTACTGTGTTATATTGTGTAGCGACCAGACCTCAAACAGTCTGATCTCTGTGCTCAGTGTCATCCCTGGATCAGTAATGCTGACACCACACAGTACTCGAAGGATTTATAACAGAGTAGCAATCACACACTTATTACAATCGAATGTCTCAAGAGAGAACTTAATAAAATAAATATGGCTTAAGGCCAACTAATACGATAACAACGGAAGGCTTGGAAGAATAAGCGAGTCCATCAACTCCAACGGCATCACTGAGTATAGAACCACGACCTATGCACCTTAATCGTCGTCTGAAAAGTCTGCAACACGAAACGTTGCAGCCCGAAAACGGGCCAACACATGGAATATGCTGGCAATGTAACACATAGAGAATAATGGAATGAATAGCCTATACTACATGCATATATGGCTGGTGGAAAGCTCTATGGTTACAGCTTTTGCATAAAGCGAATTTTCCTCACCGCAAAGGAATAAATTTATTTAACTATCATGGTGGTTGTGAAACATTGAGAATGGTTGACAGCATTCTCAATCCCAATAAAAAGTACTCAAAACCCAACAATATTAATTAGAAGTAACATGATGAGATTCACATGATATCTAGGTACTAGATACTCAAAATGTCCATAACCGGGGACACGGCTAACCATGATTAGTTTATACACTCTGCAGAGGTTTGCGCACTTTTCCCCACAATACTCGATCGCCTCCGTTTGGTTTCTCGCACTACATGGTATTTGAGAAACGGATGACCGAGACATAGTCTTTCAGAAGCGCTAGCACCTTACATGTGGGTAGACCGTACCAACCTACATCTCCTACATCTGCTAGCCTACCCGTAAGAGTTCACACAACTTAATCAACTATGCCAGAGCCCATAATGGCTTGTGGCTGCACACGGAAGTTTCTAGTTTGAATAATCCCATGATCCCTTTGAGCCTGGGTGGCGGTCCGAAGAAATACAGGCAAATCCTGATAGAAACTAGGTGCCTCACTCCACCCAGATGTGTGTTTAAGTTGCCACCTTAAAATAAACCATTAACTTAACAATCTCACATCTGTCATGGAATTCACTCACCCAATCCACGTCTACTAGCATAGCATGGCATAATAAGCAAACGTAGAAGTAACTCCCAAGGGTTTGATAATAAAACAGGTAATAGGTACTACCTCATCTACTTCCCATAACCCACAATTTAATTAGGTCCTAATCATGCAAGTGTTTGAGGATAGATCTAATGCATAAAAACTGGGTATGAGAAGAGTATGATCAAAGGGGTTACTTGTCTTGCTGATGATCCGCGAAACCTAGAGACTCGAAGTAACAAGCGGCGCACTCCGGGTAATCTATCGCAGACAAATAAACAAGCATACAATAAATACTCATCTAATGCACAGGTTAAACTCAAATAGATCTAACTAGATAGTTCAACTTAAGAACTCCGGTTTGCAAAAAGAATCAAATCAAACGAAGCAACGAAAGTCAAACGGAAGAAAAAACTTCATTTTACTAATCTGGATCTAGGTCAAATTTTACAGAAGCAAAAACTTGTTTAAGTAGATTATTCGGAAAGAAGGTTTCGAGACTAAACTCCAGGCTTTTTAATCGCCTTTTTCCTATAAACTAGCTAAATTTTATAATAAAACTAAAATCGTATCTGTAATCGCTATCATAAAAATCGCGTATTAAATCCGATAAAAAGAAAAAAAACGACGAACAGATTCGAACGGAAAAAGAAAAAAATAAAAATAAAAAAACCGAAAAAAACAGAAAAAAACCGAAGAAAACTGATCGGTTTTTTAAAAAAAACCGGCACGGAAAACGAGGCGGCGGCGAACCTCGGCGGCCGCATGGCGGCGGTCAAGCGGCTAGGGTTTCAGGCGGGCTCGGGTGGGTGGCGGCTCGGGCGACCGCTATTTATAAGCGTGCCCGAAGCGAGTCCCGCCTGCACGGCCCGAAAGGCGGTGCGCGTTTTTTTTTAAATAATTACGCGCAGAAAAAAATCAAAAGAAGTACTAAACGGACTCCAAAAATCCCGAAATAAATTTTCCCTGGCTTCTAAAATAAAGCCGGATTTAATGAACATTTATTTGGGGCCTAAATGCAATTTTGAAAAACGCGCATTTTTCCTAAATTCAAATAAAAGTGCGAAAAACTCCAAAATAAAATCTTATTTGATTTTATTATTAAATCTTCATTATTTCTTTATTTTGGGAAAGTCATTTAATTCCCTCTCTCATATTTTTGTAATAGAAATAATTGAAGATAAAATAATTAAAATCAATGATCCTATTTCCAAAATTTGAGAAAACTCAAATAACGAAAATCCCCAACTCTCTCCGAGGGTCCTTGAGTTGTGTAGAATTTCTAGGATCGAGCCAAAATGCAATGAAAAATATGATATGCAATGATGCTCTATGTGTAACATTCCAAATTGAAAATTTGGGATGTTACATATTGCCAGCATATTCCATGTGTTGACCGTTCTCGGGCTGCAACGTATTATGTTGCAGACTTTTCAGACGAGGAGTAAGGATCGTTAGGTCGTGCCGTGCAGCTCAGCTATGCCGTTGGAGTTGATGGACTCACTTTATCTTCCAAGCCTTCCGCTGTTATCGCATTAGATGGCCTTAAGCCATATTATTGTAATAAGTTCTCTTTTGAGATATTCGATGTAATAAGTGTGTGATTGCTACTCTGTTATAAATCCTTCGAGTACTGTGTGTGTCAGCATTACTGATCCAGGGATGACACTGAAACACAGAGACTTGACCATCTGAGGTCGGGTCGCTACATTAACCGCTATAATTGTCGGTATTTGTGAGGATGTGCCTGTTGTGGTTGCAAAGCGTTACTATTTTAACGGACTTTGTTATTCTTGATATTCCCGAGGACGATAGTATGTCTATTATTCTTGGAAGACCTTTTACGAATACTGCAGGGCTATTATTGATTGCAACAAAGGCAATGTTACTTTTCATGTTAATGGTAATGAGCATATGGTACACTTTCCGAGGAAACAACCTCAAGTCTATAGCATCAACTCTATTGGAAAAGTTCCATCATCGATTATTTTTGGAGGTTTTGAATTTCCTCTTCCTACTGTCAAGAAGAAATATGATATACTTATTATAGGGGATGTGCATATCCCTGTTGAGGTAACATAGTGTTATTCGAAAATTCTCCGGTTCCATGTTAGTCGGAATGAGTTTGTTAACAAGACCTGATCAACCTTGTTAGTGGATTCTTTTTGATGAGCATGAGATGGATGAAACTAGAAGCACAAACTTCGGTACCCTCTTTATACTTTCTCATTATTTAGTTTAAATAAAGTAAAAATAGTATTTTTTCATGCATTTCTGATTTATCCGTGCAATATAAAAATATCCCAAAAATAAAAGTCCTCAGAATGCCATGCCAATTTAATATGATTTTTTGGGAATATTTGAGGATTTTCTGTGCAAAAATCACCGTGGGGGGAGCTGCCACCTGGCCACGAGGGTGGAGGGCGCGCCCTATCCCCCAGGGCGCGCCCCCTGCCTCATGGGCCCATGGTGGCCCTCCACTTATTCCTGCACCCATCCTCTTCTTCTTCCTCCCACAAACACGAATATCCAGCTCAAACACGAGTTCCAAATTTCGTTCTTTGTGATTTTCGATCTCCTTGCTCAAAGCACCTCTCACAAAACTGCACAGGAGATTGTTCCTTGGTATGCGACTCCTCCATTGGTCCAATTAGTTTTTGTTCTAGTGCTTTATTCATTGCAAATTTGTGCTGCATAGGTGACCATGTTCTTGAGCTTGCATGTCAATTTTATATGGTTCCAAGTAGTTCTAATGCATGATAAAGGCTCTAGGCACTTGTAACATCCCAAATTTTCAATTTGGAATGTTATACATTAAGTCATCATGCATATCATATTTTCTTGCATTTTGTTGATCCTAGAAATTTCACGCAACTCGAGGACCCTCGGAGAGAGTTGGAGATTTCGTTATTCTCATGTTTGAGTTTTCTCAAATTTTGAAAATAGGATCATTTGATTTTATTTATTTCATCTTCAACTATTTCTACTATAAAAATATGAGAGAGGGAATAAAATGACTTTCCCAAAATAAAGAAATAATGAAGATTTAGTAAAAAAAATCAAATAAGATTTTTATTGTGGAGTTTTTCGCTTTTTATTTTTCCTTAGGGAAAAATGCGTGTTTTCAAAAAAATTGCATTTTGGCCCCGAGTTAAAGTTCATTTTGTTCGACTCATTTTAGGAGTCGGGAAAATTTACTTTTAAATTTTGGAGTTCGTTAGATTTTTTATTTCGTTTTTCAAGTGATTTAAAAAAACATCGCCGCCCTTGAGGCCAAGGGCCCACTGCCCACCGCCTCCTCGCCATGGCCGCCACGCCGGCCGAGACCAAGGACTCCTCCTCCTCCTCCCCATTGCTTGCCCCTCCCCAAGCTACTCCCTCCTATATATACCCCTCACCCCCTCTCCTCCCAACCCGCAGCCTTGCCGCCCCTCTCCATAGCCGCCGCCGCCCATAGCCGCCCGCCGCCCATAGCCGCCGCCGCCCTAGCCGTCGCCGCCGCCGCCGACAAGGGCGCCGTCGCCCGCCACCTAGCTGAGCCCCACCTCGACGAGGTAGCCGCGCCACCCTCCCCTCGGTTCGGTTTTTTTTATAAACCGTTCCGGTTTTCTTTTCCGTTATTCGGTTTTTTTATAAAAAAAACCTAGATCGGTTTTATTTTTTTCGGTTTTGTTGTTTAGCGAGCGTTCGCCGGACCGTTCGTTTTAACGAACGTGTTCACCGGTTAGTTTCTGTTAACGAACGTCCGTTCGTTTAACCGTTCGTCGTTTTTCTTTTAATCGGATTTAATCCGCTATTTTCCGATCTCGACTTCAGATCCAATCTTCGTCCTAGTTTATCTTCTCGCTCGTTTATCGGAATCAGGTGATTCAAGCGCCTGGAGTTTCGTTTCGAAACCGCCGTTCCGACTAATCAACTTAAACAAAGTTTTGCTACTATAAAATTTGACCTAGTTTCAACTTGCTAGGACTGAG
The DNA here is from genome assembly GCA_021605145.1 of Aegilops bicornis. Taxonomy (NCBI): domain Eukaryota; kingdom Viridiplantae; phylum Streptophyta; class Magnoliopsida; order Poales; family Poaceae; genus Aegilops; species Aegilops bicornis. The sequence continues at coordinate 524,302,367 of CM038670.1, read as the reverse complement.
TTGTTTTCTTCCGCCGGATGTTTTTCGTTGCTTTATTTGATTCGATTCTTTTTGCAACCAGGGTTCTTAAGTTGAACTTTCCGGTTAGATCTTTTATTCGAGATTTACCTGTGCATTAGATGAGTACTTATTGTATGCTTGTTGTTTGTCTGCGATAGATCACCGGAGTGCGCCGCTTGTTATTTCGAATCTCTAGGTTTCGCGGATCATCAGCAAGGCAAGTAACACTTGATCATACCTTTTCTACTACCTAGTTTTTATGCATTAGATCAATCCTCAAACACTTGCATGATTAGGATCTAATTAAATTGTGGGATGGGAAGTAGATTGAGGTAGTACCTATTACCTGTTTTACTTATGAAACCTTAGGAGTTACTTCTACGTTTTCTTATTATGCCATGCTATGCTAGTAGACGTGGATTGGGTGAGTGAATATCCATGATAGATGTGAGATTGTTAAATTAATGGTTTATCTAAGGTGGCAACTTAAACACACATCTGGGTGGATTCAGGCACCTGGTTTCTATCAGGACTTGCCTGTTTTTCTTCGGACCGCCACCCAGGCTCAAAGGGATCATAAGATCATTCATGCTAGTAACTTCCGTGTGCAGCCACAAGCCATTATGGGCTCGCATAGTTGACTAAGTGGTGTGAACTCTTACGGGTAGACTAGCGTATGTAGGGGAAAGTAGGTGTACCGGTCTACCCACAAGTAAGGTGCTAAGCGCTTCGAAAGACTATGTCTCGGTCATCCGCCTCTCAAACACCATGTAGTCACGAGAGAACCAAACGGAGGCGATCGAGTCTTGTGGGGAAAAGTGCGCAAACCTCTGCAGAGTGTACAAACTAATCATGATTAGCCGTGTCCCCGGTTATGGACATCTTGAGTATCTAGTGCTTGAATATCATGTGAATCTCAACATGTTACTCTAATTAATATTGTTGGGTTTTTAATGAGTATTTTTAATTAGGATTGAGGATGCTGTCAACCATTCTCAATGTTTAACAACCACCATGATAGTTAAACAAATTTATTCCTTTGCAGTAGGGAAAAACTAGCTTTATGCAAAAGCAGAATCAGAGAGCTTTTTCCACCAGCCATATATGCATGTAGTATAGGCTTATTCCTTCATTACTCTCTATGTGTTACATTGCGGCATATTCCATGTCTTGACCCGTTTTCGTGCTGCAACGTTCATGTTTGCACTTTTCGCATTGACGAGTAAGGTGCTTTAGGTCGTGGTTCTATACTCAGTGATTGCCGATGGAGTTGATGGACTCACTTATCTTCCAAGTCTTCCGCTGTTATCGTTATTAGATGGCCTTAAGCCATATTTATTGTAATAAGTCCTCTTTTGGACAACGATGTAATGAGTGTGTGATCGCTACTCTATTATAAATCCTTCGGCATCTTGTGTGGTGTCGGCATTATCGATCCGTGGATGACACCTGAGCACGTAGACTTGATCCATTCGGGTCGGGTCGCTACAGAGATGGTATCGAGCACACGCCGATCGTAGGACACGACCACTAAGTTAAAGCCATAGATCACTACTCTCTTCTCATTTTCTAACTCCTGATCTTTTCTACTCTTTTAGGATGAAGGACGTGAAGATCAAGTACACTCAACCAGATGAAGGCACACCTTTTGGATTTCACTTGAAGGAAGTCACCAAGTACCTGAACATTGGACTACCAAGCTTCACCGGGACTTTCAACGCCACTCACTCAAGAGGAGCTACTGGAAGATTCAAGCTCATGTTCCGGAAGGACATTCACCTCAATGACCAAGCCTATAGATAGTGTTTTTAGTGCACCAATCTGGAGTCTGGGAAAGAGCATGGCAGCTCATATCACCATGGGACGCATTGGAGAAGTTTATCAAGAAGACCTCAAGGGCACTATCTACCAGATTTGCGGACGCCAGAATGGACAATGGGAGATAGTCAGCACCAAGAAGGATATATCCATTGCAGCTTTCATCCAGGAGTTAAACCAGCACATTCGACGCCAGGAGAACCAGATGTGCAATGATATGATAGAGTTGAAGAATGCGAAGGGAAGGATCATCGAACTTGAAGGAGAATTGAAGTCTACACGTAAGGACTACATGGACGAGATCGTAGCTGTAGGAAGACACAATAATGATCTTAAGTATGAGATTGAAGAACTCAAGAAGAAATTGGCGCTCAAGAATGAAGACAAGTACGTCGACTGTCCGAGCAACTACATCATCATCGAGGACACCGATTCGGATCCAAGTGAACCCGACTTTGAAGACGAACTTGGAGTAGACATCATGGAGTCTTCCACCGGTTCAAATTAATAGATGACCCCCACATATTAGTAGTATTCCCCCCATGTAAACATTTTGGTTCACGCACTTTTGCGATAGTTAGACCGTTGTAAGCCCTTTGTTTGAATTGAATGAAGTGATTTTGTGTGCATTTGCTCATATACATTTGGGTAATGTTTCTCATTAGACCCCACTCTATTCTTAATTCTCATCTTTTCTAAAACCATCAGATGCCTCCGCGCCGCGACCCCGGGTTTGTTTTCCCGCCAGAGGTCACCCAGTTGATCCAAAGAAGCGTAACACTTTGATCCAAACATTGGTACAGAACCAAGGCAACAACAACAACAACAACCCACCGCCACCACCACCAGTTGACCATCTGGCTCGTTTCTTAAGGCTGAACCCAACAGTGTTTTCCAGTAGCACCGAGCCGATAGTAGCAGATGATTGGCTCCGTAAGATAGGGAGGGAGTTGACCACTGCAGGATGTACAGATGGAGAGAAGGTGAAGTTTGCTGCACACCAGCTTGAAGGACCTGCAGAACATGGTGGGAGAATTTTACTGACCACTTACCCGGTAGATACTATCACATGGGATCAGTTTGACAAGCTTTCCACTGCCCATGTCTCAGCAGGAGCTATGGCCATGAAGAAGCGTGAGTTTCGCAACTTACGCCAAGGAGGAAGGACTGTTGGCCAGTATGTGGATGATTTTAGTAAGTTAGCACGTTATGCCCCGGATGACATTGCTACAGATGCAACTAAGCAGGAGAAGTTTCTGGAAGGACTGAATGATGAGTTAAGCATGCAGTTGATGGTAGCAAGTTTCAATAACTACCAGGAGTTGGTAGACCGTGCCCTCATGATTGAAGGAAAGCAGCAGCAAATTGAGAACCGCAAGAGGAAGTATGCACAGGGAAGTATAACTCGAGCCCAATGAAGCCCCGTTATACCCCTAAACAGGGAGTTTAGTTTCAGCATACCCATGGAGGAGGTAATTCTCACAACCATAATGGCCACAAGAATGGGAACGGGAATGGAGGAAGCAACGGCCAGAACCGCACCAACCCGTCAACACCATCCAAGGTAGACCTGAGCCACATAACTTGCTTTAAGTGCCGCAAGACTGGGCATTATGCAAATGACTGTCCAGAAGGCCAGAATGGAAATGGAAATGGCAGCTCAGGAAAGAAGCCAAACCCTTTCAATAGGGGACAGGTGAACCACATTGATGTAGAGGAGATTGAAGATCAGCCCGATGCAAGAATTCCGGTAAGTTTTTGGTTAAGTCATTTATCTGCGGTTGTTCTTTTTCGATCTTTGGTGCATCGCATTCATACATATCAAGGGGATTTGTAGAGAAGTATAGTCTGCCTACTCGGATTCTTAAAACCCTTTGCTAGTAAGCTCACCAGAGCGGAGTATATGGCCGCACAAGGATGTTTTCAAGTGCCATTAAGTATAGGAAGGCATGTGTTCCGACGGATTTGATCATTTTGGAATCCCAAGGATTTGATGTGATTCTCGGTATGGATTGGCTGTCGATGTATGGAGGAAACATCGATTGCGCAAGTAAGACGATTTTGCTCACAACACCAGAAGGGAGGAGAATCAAGTATGTATCACGGCATGAGCCGAGGAGAGCACAAGTAAATTCCTTATCAGGAGTTGTGCAGAAGAAGTGCCGATGGTGAAGGATTTCCGATGTATTTCTCGAAGAATTGCCGGGAATGCCACCGGATAGAGACATTGAGTTTTGATTGAGTTGTTGCCGAGGAACAGGCCCAATATCGGCGACCATACGGGATGCCCGCATTACGGGATCTGGCGGAAATCAAGAAGCGATTAAAGAGCTATTGGATAAAGGTTATATCGCCCAAGTTCTTCGCCTTTGGGGATCACCGTCTTGTTAGTGGAGAAGAAGGATGGATCGTTAAGGATGGTTGTTGATTATCGTGGATTAAATGAAGTAACAATCAAGAACAAGTACCCACTACCAATGATAAATGATCTGCTTGATCGTTTGCAAGGAGCTAAAGTGTTTTCCAAGATCGATTTGCGATCGTGGTACCATCGATTGAAGATTTGAGAGCAGGACACACCTAAGACAGCATTTACCACGAGATATGGATCAGATGAATATACCGTTCGTCATTTGGACCGACTAACGCTACCGCCTATTTCATGAACCTGATGAACAAAGTGTTTATGGAGTTTTTGGATAAGTTCATCGTGGTGTTCATAGATGATATTTTGGTTTTCTCGAAGAATGAAGAGGAACATAAGGAACATTTGCGATTGGTTTGGAGAAACTAAGGGAACATCAGCTATATGCCAAGTTCAGCAAATGTGAGTTTTGGCTAAATGAAGTTGGATTTCTTGGACATGTAATATCCGGAGAAGGGATAACAGTTGACCCCACAAAGGTTGAGACCGTAACCAAATGGGAAGCACCAACGACAGTTGGAGAGATCCGGAGTTTCCTTGGACTCGCAGGATACTACCGAAGATTCATTGAAGATTTCTCAAGGATTGCAAAACCTATGACGGAATTGCTGAAAAAGGATACCAAGTTCATATGGACTGAGGATTGTGAAGCAAGTTTTCAGGAGTTGAAGAAAAGATTGGTTACCTCACCAAGTTAATTTTGCGGATCGGACCAAGGATTATGAGGTGTATTGTGGCGCTTCACGCCGAGGACTTGGAGCGGTGCTTATGCAGGAAGGAAGAGTTGTTTCAGATGCTTCACGACAGCTAAAGCCTCATGAGTTGAATTATGCCACACATGACTTGGAGTTAGCAGCCGTTGTTCATGCATTGAAGACACAGAGACATTTTCTCATTGGAAATCATTGTGAGGTGTACACGGATCACAAGAGTTTGAAGTACATCTTCACGCAGAAGGAATTAAATCTCGAGAGAGGAGATGGTTGGAGCTTATCAAGGATTATGATATGAGATTACATTATCACCCGAGGAAGGCTAACGTTGTAGCAGGCGCATTGAGCCGTAAGAGCCACGCCAATACCCTAATGATGGGAGGAATACCCAAGGAGTTAGCCGAGGACCTTCGAGAGCTATGTTTGGAAATAGTTCCGAGAGGCTATGTAGCAGCATTGGAGATTCAGTCTGCGCCGATGGACAAATCAGAGAAGCTCAAAAGGCAGACAAGGAAGTTGCCTCTATAAAGGAGAAAATGAGCGAAGGAAAAGCTAAGGGATTTCGTGAGGATGAGCACGATGTCCTATGGTTTGAGGACCGTGTGTATGTGCCAAATGACCCGGAGATCAGGAAGTTGATTCTGCAAGAAGCACATGATTCACCATATTCGATTCACCCTGGAAATACCAAGATGTATTTGGATTTGAAGGAAACGTTCTGGTGGACCGGAATGAAGAAGGATATCGCGGAGTATGTAGCAGTTTATGATGTATGTCGAGAGTGAAGGCGAGGAGCATCGAAGCCAGCAGGATTGTTGCAGCGATTGCCAATACCCGAATGGAAGTGGGATAAACTAGGCATGGATTTCATCACAGGTTTGCCAAAGACTCGTTCAGGCTATGATTCGATTTGGGTTATAGTCGACCGCTTGATGAAGGTAGCTCATTTCATTCCAGTCAAGACTACCTATAGCAGCGCTAAGTTGGCAAAGATATACATGACCAGGATTGTGTGTTTGCACGGAGTTTCGAGGAGTATCAGATCGTATAGAGGAACCCAATTTACCTCAAAGTTTTGGAATCGGTTGCATGAAACATTGGGAACCAGTGCTGGAATTCAAAGATGCCTTTCCACCCACGTAACCGATGGATGACCGAGAGAGTCAATCAGATTTTGGAGGATATCTTTGAGAGCTTGTGCACTAGATTATGGATCTAGTTGGGATGATAACTTGCCGTATGCAGAGTTTTCTTATAACAACAGCTACCAAACCAGCTTGAAGATGGCACCTTCGAGGCTTTATGCGGAAGGAGGTGCAGGACACCGTTATCATGGGACGGCCGAGACCGCCGATTGTTTGGACCAGATTTGATTAAGGAGTCCTAACAGAAGGTTAAGTTGATTCGCGACAGGCTCAAAGTAGCCCAAATCGATGTAAAAGCTATGCGGATTCAAACGCATAGGCGATCGAATATGAAGTTGGAGACAGAGTTTATCTTAGAGTATCCCCACTTCGAGGAGTTAAGCGTTTTGGAGTTAAAGGAAAGTTAGCACCACATTTCGTTGGACCGTATAAGATTTTGCAACGCATGGGAGAAGTTGCTTATAAGCTGGAATTGCCAGAGGGATTGTCAGGAGTTCATGATGTATTCCATGTTTCTCAGCTGAAGAAATGTCACGCCAAGATGGCGGAAGTACCGCTAAGAGATACTGATGCCACTTGAAGCAATTCGGTTGAAGGATGATTTGACATATGAGGAGAAACCAGTCAAGATTCTCGATTATGCCAAGCAGAGTTACTCGCAGCAAGGTTATCAAGTTTTGCAAGGTTCAAAGGAGCCACCACACCGAGGATGAAGCCACCAGGAAAGAGAAGAAGATTTGCTCAAGGATCACCCTCACCTATTTTCTAGCCAACCCGAATCTCGAGAGCGAGATTCATCTTAAGGGGGGTAGGTTTGTAACATCCCAAATTTTCAATTTGGAATGTTATATATTAAGTCATCATGCATATCATATTTTCTTGCATTTTGTTGATCCTAGAAATTTCACGCAACTCGAGGACCCTCGGAGAGAGTTGGAGATTTCGTTATTCTCATGTTTGAGTTTTCTCAAATTTTGAAAATAGGATCATTTGATTTTATTTATTTTATCTTCAACTATTTCTACTATAAAAATATGAGAGAGGGAATAAAATGACTTTCCCAAAATAAAGAAATAATGAAGATTTAGTAAAAAAATCAAATAAGATTTTTATTGTGGAGTTTTTCGCTTTTTATTTTTCCTTAGGGAAAAATGCGTGTTTTCAAAAAAATTGCATTTTGGCCCCGAGTTAAAGTTCATTTTGTTCGACTCATTTTAGGAGTCGGAAAATTTACTTTTTAAATTTTGGAGTTCGGTTAGATTTTTTATTTCGTTTTTTGTGATTTAAAAAAGCGTCATACCGCCTGGGCCAAGGGCCCACTGCCCAGCCTCCTCCTCGCCACACATGCTGACCTTGCCGCCGCCACGGCCGAGACCGAGGAGGACTCCTCCTCCTCCTCCCTTTACTTGCCCCTCCCCAAGCTACTCCCCCTCCTATATATACCCCTCACCCCCTCTCCTCCCAACCCAGAGCCGCCGCCTCTCCATAGCCGCCCGCCGCCTAGCCGCCCGTCGCTTGGTGCCGCCCGCCGATCAGGGCGCCGTCGCCCGCCACCCTGGCAGCGGAGCCCCACCTCGGCGAGGTAGCCGCCGCGCCACACTCCCCTCGGTTCGGTTTTTTTATAAACTGTTCTGGTTTTATTTTCCGTTGTTCGGTTTAAAAAAACCCTAGATCGGTTTTATTTTTTTCGGTTTTGTTGTTTAGCGAGCGTTCGCCGGATCGTTCGTTTTAAGAACGTGTTCACCGGTTAGTTTCTGTTAACGAACATCCGTTTGTTTAACCGTTCGTCGTTTTTCTTTTAATCGGATTTAATCCGCTATTTTCCGATCTCGATTTCAGATCCAATCTTCGTTCTAGTTTATCTTCTCGCTCGTTTATCGGAATCAGGTGATTCAAGCGCCTGGAGTTTAGTTTCGAAACCGCCGTTCCGACTAATCAACTTAAACAAAGTTTTGCTACTATAAAATTTGACCTAGTTTCAACTTGCTAGGACTGAGTTGTTTTCTTCCGCCGGATGTTTTTCGTTGCTTTATTTGATTCGATTCTTTTTGCAACCAGGGTTCTTAAGTTGAACTTTCCGGTTAGATCTTTTATTCGAGATTTACCTGTGCATTAGATGAGTACTTATTGTATGCTTGTTGTTTGTCTGCGATAGATCACCCGGAGTGCTCCGCTTGTTATTTTGAATCTCTAGGTTTCGCGGATCATCAGCAAGGCAAGTAACACTTGATGACACCTTTTCTACTACCCAGTTTTTATGCATTAGATCAATCCTCAAACACTTGCATGATTAGGATCTAATTAAATTGTGGGATGGGAAGTAGATTGAGGTAGTACCTATTACCTGTTTTACTTATGAAACCTTAGAAGTTACTTCTACGTTTTCTTATTATGCCATGCTATGCTAGTAGACGTGGATTGGGTGAGTGAATATCCATGACAGATGTGAGATTGTTAAATTAATGGTTTATCTAAGGTGGCAACTTAAACACACATCAGGGTGGATTGAGGCACCTGGTTTCTATCAGGACTTGCCTGTTTTTCTTCGGACCGCCACCTAGGCTCAAAGGGATCATAAGATCATTCATGCTAGTAACTTCCGTGTGCAGCCACAAGCCATTATGGGCTCTGGCATAGTTGACTAAGTGGTGCGAACTCTTACGGGTAGACTAGCAGATGTAGGGGAAAGTAGGTGTACCGGTCTACCCACAAGTAAGGTGCTAGCGCTTCTGAAAGACTATGTCTTGGTCATCCGTCTCTCAAACACCATGTAGTGCGAGAACCAAACGGAGGCGATCGAGTCTTGTGGGGAAAAGTGCGCAAACCTCTGCAGAGTGTACAAACTAATCATGATTAGCCGTGTCCCCGGTTATGGACATCTTGAGTATCTAGTGCTTGAATATCATGTGAATCTCAACATGTTACTGTAATTAATATTGTTGGGTTTTTAATGAGTATTTTTAATTGGGATTGAGGATGCTGTCAACCATTCTCAATGTTTAACAACCACCATGATAGTTAAACAAATTTATTCCTTTGCAAGAGGGAAAAACTAGCTTTATGCAAAAGCAGAATCAGAGAGCTTTTTCCACCAGCCATATATGCATGTAGTATAGGCTTATTCCTTCATTACTCTCTATGTGTTACATTGCCAGCATATTCCATGTGCTGACCCGTTTTTCGGGCTGCAACGTTCATGTTGCAGACTTTTCAGACGACGAGTAAGGTGCTTTAGGTCGTGGTTCTATACTTAGTGATTGCCGATGGAGTTGATGGACTCACTTATCTTCCAAGTCTTCCGCTGTTATCGTTATTAGATGGCCTTAAGCCATATTTATTGTAATAAGTCCTCTTTTGGACAACGATGTAATGAGTGTGTGATTGCTACTCTGTTATAAATCCTTCGAAGTACTGTGTGGTGTCAGCATTACTGATCCAGGGATGACACCTGAGCACAGAGACTTGATCCATTCGGGTCGGGTCGCTACAGCACTTGTAGGAGTAGTTGCTATCAATTTTATTGAAGTTGGTTCACTTTTGTTTGAAGTTACTAAAATTTTCAGAGAAAACAATATGTTTAGGAAGATGTTCCAAGGTGGTTCTTCAAGGAAGCAAGCCCCCAGGCTTGCAATGCGCGATGCCGATGAGGAGCCCCAAGGGACGCCTCTCGTGAGGCCCATGAATGGCCTTCGGAAAATTTTATGGATCGGCGGGAATCAAAGAAGAATTTAACGCATATTTCATGCTTGCCGGTCTTGTGGATTTCGAGGCAGACAAATGCCCACAGTATCATGATCTCACTAGTTCATTTGTGAGGAGGTTTGAGTTTTCATCTTCGCGTAATTCCCCTTCTGTCATGTTTGACCTTTATGATAAATCTTATACCATGGACTTAGAGGATTTTACTTTTGCTTGCAAACTCCCACAATGGGGTAGTACTATTGATCCCCGTAAATCTGAATTTAGAGACTTTCTTGCTAGTATAACTGTGGAGGAATCTAGAGATATAACGCAAGCCACTATAGGGAGCATTCACTTTCCTGCTATGCATTATTTTTCTCTCTTCATAGGTAGGTGCATAAATGCTAAGGATGAAGCATGTCACATGTGTGTCCCTGACCTTAGCATTCTCAGGAGTCCTGTGTTAGGAGACCAATCTTATCATATGGGAGCCATTGTAGCTCGTAGGTTGCATCATAATAGATATAACGGAGATTTCTTTGGAGGAATTTATGCAACCCGTTTAGCTAATTTTCTTGAGATAGACATTCGTGAGGGTGATATGGAGTTGCCCCCCACTTATTTAGATTTTGATTCTATGGTTTCCCACCAGTTTGTCGAGAGGACTGAATCACCTCTCCAGTATCGACTAATCTTTAACAAACGACATGTTGTCCGTATTACTATTCCTACTCCTGCCTTCTTTGATTCTCGCATAAAAGGAAGATATGTTATTACCAGAGAGGAGGCGGATGAGTACGAAAGGAGAGCGGAGGTGGCTCGACTCACGCTGCAGCTCAGAGGCGATAGCCACTGCATCACAAAGACGACCCGGCTACACCTATGGGTATCCGCCAGCTATCCTCGGTAATGAACCAACTTAGGCCAAAAGCCTAAGCTTGGGGAGTACGTATTTCCCAATCGACATTACATTTATGTTCACACACACTCATTGCTAGATTTCGTGCTCATACTCTTTCACCGTAATATCCACGCTAGTTTATTTTCTTTTTCCTGCTTTCTTCTTGTGTGTTTGTTAAACTTTAAGAAAACAACAAAAAAATTAGTAGTAGTTTACTTTTCCTGCTATAGTAGTAATAATTAAAAAGAAAACCCAAAAATATTTCCCGTTCTTCTTTTGCTTGTTGGGAGCTTTCCCGTGTAAATAGTTTTATTTCTTTTCTTTTTCTTTGGGGTCGATAGGAGAAGACCATGATTAAATTGTTGAAGTGGCTCTTATATGCTTTAATGTTGATTTAACCAAGAGCCCATATTGCCTTGTCTTCTTCTGTTTATTGAATGCTCACAGATTCCATCTTAGTCCAATGCACGTGCACTCTTGTTATTATTTACATCGTTCGGTCGTGCAAGTGAAAGGCAATCATGATGATATATGATGGGTAGATCGAGATGGAAAAGCTGGTATGAACTCGACCTCTCTTGTTTTTGTAAATATGATGAGTTCATCGTTCTTGATTCAGCTTATTATGAATAAACATGTTTGCAATGACAATTAGAGATCATAGTTGCTTATGCCATGCTTGATTAGCCATGAGTTATAATGGTTTACCTTATGCGCCAACATGCTATTAAAATGGTTGTGATGTGGTATGATGGGGTGGTATCCTCCTTTGAATGATTTAAGTGACTCGACTTGGCACATGTTCACACATGTAGTTGAAACAAATGAACATAGCCTTCACGATATTTATGTTCATGGTGGATTAAATCCTACTCATGCTTGCATCCAATGTTTATTAATTTTAGTGCATGTTCATGACTGTTGTCGCTCTCTAGTTGGCCGCTTCCCAGTCTTTTGCTAGCCTTCACTTGTACTAAGCGGGAATACTGCTTGTGCATCCAATCCCTTAAACCCCAAAGTTATTCCATATGAGTCCACTATACCTTCCTATATGCGGTATCTACCGCTGCCCAAGTAAATTTGTATGTGCCAAACTCTAAACCTTCAAATAAACATTCTGTTTTCTATGCTCGAATAGCTCATGTATCAACTAGGGCTGTCCTTATCTTCCATGTTAGGCGGGTTATTCTCAAGAGGAGTGGACTCCGCTCCTCACTCACGAGAAAATGGCTGGTCACCGGGATGCCTAGTCCCATGCTTTATGCAAACTAAATCAAAATAATTGCAAACAAAACTCCCCCTGGGACCTGATGTATGTTGGAGGCACTCGTTGTTTCAAGCAAGCCATGGATTGATGCTTGTTGGTGGAGGGGGAGTATAAACTTTACCATTCTGTTTGGGAACCGCCTATAATGTGTGTAGCATGGAAGATATAGCCATCTCTTAGTTGTTATGTTGACAATGAAAGTATGCCGCTCAAAATATTATTTATCTCTATTTCAAAACCGAGCTCTGGCACCTCTACAAATCCCTGCTTCCCTCTGCGAAGGGCCTATCTATTTACTTTCATGTTGAGTCGTCACCCTCTTATTAAAAGCACTAGCTGGAGAGCGCTGCTGTCATTTGCATTCATTACTATTAATTTATATTGGGTATGAGTATGACTGGATCTCTTTTACCATGAATTACAATGTCTAGTCAGTCCGTGGTCTTTAAAGGTGCTCTGCATTTATGTTTTGCAGTCTCAGAAAGGGCTAGCTAGATACCATCTTGTTATATCATATTATGATTGTTTTGAGAAAGTGTTGTCATCCGAGATTTATTATTATGGCTCGCTAGTTGATTATGCCATTGATATGAGTAAACATGAGACCTGAGAATTATTGCAAATGTGGTTAGTTATAATCATTGGTGAAAACTTGAATGCTGGCTTGACATATTTACAGCAACAAGAGCAAACAGAGTTTGTATAAGTTTTTCTTTTTCTCTTTCAGTTTGTCAACTGAATTGCTCGAGGACAAGCAAGGGCTTAAGCTTGGGGGAGTTGATACGTCTCCGTCGTATCTACTTTTCCAAACACTTTTGCCCTTTTTTGGACTCTAACTTGTATGATTTGAATGGAAGTAACCCGGACTGACGCTATTTTCAGCAGAACTGCCATGATGTTGTTCTATGTGCAGAAAACAAAAGTTCTCGGAATGACCTGAAACTCCACGGGACATCTTAGAAAAAATAATAAAAAATCCTCGCCAAAGATGAAGACCAGGGGGCCCACACCCTGTCCACGAGGGTGGGCCCCCCCTCCTGGGCGCGCCCTCCTACCTCATGGGCAACCCCTGGAGACCTTCCGGCGCCAACTCCAACTCTATATATTGGCTTTCGGAGAGAGATAAATTAGAGAGAAGAAATCATCACGTTTTACGATACGGAGCCGCTGCCAAGCCCTAAAACCTCTCGGGAGGGCTGATCTGGAGTCCGTACGGGGCTCCGGAGAGGGGGATTCGTCGCCATCGTCGTCATCAACCATCCTCCATCACCAATTTCATGATTCTCACCATCGTGCGTGAGTAATTCCATCATAGGCTTGCTGGACGGTGATGGGTTGGATGAGATCTATCATGTAATCGAGTTAGTTTTGTTAGGGTTTGATCCCTAGTATCCATTATGTTCTGAGATTGATGTTGCTATGACTTTGCTATGCTTAATGCTTGTCACTAGGGCCCGAGTGCCATGATTTCAGATCTGAACCTATTATGTTTTCATGAATATATGTGTGTTCTTGATCCTATCTTGCAAGTCTATAGTCACCTATTATGTGTTATGATCCGACAACCCCAAGTGACAATAATCGGGATACTTCTCGGTGATGACCATAGTTTGAGGAGTTCATGTATTCACTATGTGCTAATGCTTTGTTCCGGTTCTCTATTAAAAGGAGGCCTTAATATCCCTTAGTTTCCATTAGGACCCAGCTGCCATGGGAGGGTAGGACAAAAGATGTCATGCAAGTTCTTTTCCATAAGCACGTATGACTATATTCGGAATACATGCCCTACATTACATTGATGAATTGGAGCTAGTTCTGTGTCACCCTATGTTATGACTGTTACATTATGAACCGCATCCCAAGATAATTATCCATCACCGATCCAATGCCTACGAAGCTTTCAGATATCGTTTACGCTTATTTACTTTTCCGTTGCTACTGTTACAATCACTACAAAACACCAAAAATATTACTTTTGCTTTCGTTACTCTTTTGTTACCGTTACATCTACTATCATACTACTTTGCTACTAAATACCTTGCTGCAGATATAAGTTTCCAGGTGTGGTTGAATTGACAACTCAGTTGCTAATACTTGAGAATATTCTTTGGCTCCCCTTGTGTCGAATCAATAAATATGGGTTGAATAATTTACCCTCAAAAGCTGTTGCGATCCCCTACACTTGTGGGTTATCAAAAAACAAGTTTGACGTCCTCTACTTTGTTGTTGCAAGTTTTACGTGGCTGCTAAGGGCTTGAGCAAGAACCATTCTTACCTACGCATCAAAACCACAACGATAGTTCGTCAAGTTAGTGTTGTTTTAACCTTCTCAAAGACCGGGCGTAGCCACACTCGATTCAACTAATGTTGGAGAAACTGACACCCGCTAGTCACCTGTGTGCAAAGCACGGCGGTAAAACCAGTCTCGCGTAAGCGTACGCGTAATGTCGGTCCGGGCCGCTTCATCCAACAATACCGCCGAAACAAAGTGTGACATGTTGGTAAGCAGTATGACTTGTATCGCCCACAACTCACTTGTGTTCCACTCGTGCATATAACATCTACGCATAATACCTGGCTCGGATGCCACTGTTGGGGAACGCGGTAATTTCGAAAAAAATCCTACGCACACACAGGATCATGGTGATGCATAGCAACGAGAGGGGAGAGTTTGTCCACGTACCCTCGTAGACCGAAAGCGGAAGCGTTATGATAACGCGATTGATGTAGTCGTACATCTTCACGATCCGACCGATCCAAGTACCGAACGCACGGCACCTTCGAGTTCAGCACACGTTCAGCTCGATGACGTCCCACGAACTCCGATCTAGCAGAGCTTTGAGGGAGAGTTCCGTCAGCACTACGGCGTGATGACGGTGAAGATGATGCTACCGATGTTGGGCTTCGCCTAAGCACCGCTACGATATGACCGAGGTGGATTATGGTGGAGGGGGGAACCGCACACGGCTAAGAGAGATCAATGATCAACCTATGTGTCTAGAGGTGCCCCCTGCCCTCGTATATAAATGAGCAAGGGGGAGAGGCGGCCGGCCATGGAGGGCACGCCCGGGAGTAGGACTCCTCCTTTCCTTGTTGGAGTAGGAGAAGGTAAGGAAAAAGGAGAAGGAAGGAAGGGGGAGCCCCCTTCCCAAGTCCAATTCGGACCAGTCCATGGGGAGGGGTGAGGCCACCCTTTGAGGCCTTTCTCTCCTTTCTTGTATGGCCCATTAAGGCCCAATACGAATTCCCGTAACTCTCCGGTACTCTGATAAATACCCGAATCACTCGGAACCTTTCCAATGTCCGAATATAGTCGTCCAATATATCGATCTTTACGTCTCGACCATTTCGAGACTCCTTGTCATGTCCCTGATCTCATCCGGGACTCCGAACTACCTTCGGTACATCAAATCACATAACTCAAAATACAAATTATCACAGAACGTTAAGCGTGCGGACCCTACGGGTTCGAGAACTATGTAGACATGACCAAGACACGTCTCTGGTCAATAACCAATAGCGGAACCTGGATGCTCATATTGGCTCCCACATATTCTACGAATATCTTTATCGCTCAAACCGCATAACAACATACGTTGTTCCCTTTTTCATCGGTATGTTACTTGCCCGAGGTTCGATCGTAGGTATCTCAATACCTAGCTCAATCTCGTTACCGACAAGTCTCTTTACTCGTTCTGTAATACATCATACCGCAACTAACTCATTAGTTACAATGCTTGCAAGGCTTATAGTGATGTGCATTACCGAGTGGGCCCAGAGATACCTCTCCGACAATCGGAGTGACAAATCCTAATCTCGAAGTACGCCAACTCAACAAGTACCTTTGGAGACACCTGTAGAGCACATTTATAATCACCTAGTTACGTTGTGATGTTTGGTAGCACACAAAGTGTTCCTCCGGTAAACGGGAGTTGCATAATCTCATAGTCGTAGGAATATATATAAGTCATGAAGAAAACAATAGCAACATACTAAACGATCAAGTGCTAAGCTAACGGAATGGGTCAAGTCAATCACATCATTCTCTAATGATGTGATCTCGTTAATCAAATGACAACTCATGTCTATGGCTAGGAAACTTAACCATCTTTGATTCAACGAGCTAGTCAAGTAGAGGCATACTAGTGACACTCTTTTTGTCTATGTATTCACACATGTATCAAGTTTCTGGTTAATACCATTCTAGCATGAATAATAAACATTTATCATGAAATAAGGAAATAAATAATAACTTTATTATTGCCTCTAGGGCATAATTCCTTCACATTAAACATCCAAAACAGAATATAATATAGCATGGAACAATAAAAAATTATAGATATGTTGGAGATGTATCAAGCATCCCCAAGCTTAATTCCTGCCCGTCCTCGAGTAGGTAAATGATAAAAACAGAATTTTTGATGTCGAATGCTACTTAGCATAATTTTCAATGTAATTCTCTTAATTTTGGTATGAATATTCAGATGCGAAAGATTCAAGACAAAAGTTTAATATTGACATAAAAATAATAATACTTCAAGCATACTAACTAAGCAATTATTTCATCTCAAAATAACATGGCCAAAGAAAGTTATCCCTACAAAATCATACAGTCTGGCTATGCTCTATCTTCATCACACAAAGTATTTAATCATGCACAACCCCGATGACAAGCCAAGCAATTGTTTCATACTTTTGGTGTTCTCAAACTTTTTCAATCTTCACGCAATACATGAGCGTAAGCCATGGACATAGCACTATATGTGGAATAGAATGGTGGTTGTGGAGAAGACAAAAAGGGAGAAGATAGTCTCACATCAACTAGGCGTATCAACGGGCTATGGAGATGCCCATCAATAGATATCAATGTGAGTGAGTAGGAATTTCCATGCAACGGATGCACTAGAGCTATAAGTATATGAAAGCTCAACAAAGAAACTAAGTGGGTGTGCATCCAACTTGCTTGCTCACGAAGACTTAAGGCATTTTGAGGAAGCCCATCATTGGAATATACAAGACAAGTTCTATAATGAAAAATTCCCACTAGTATATGAAAGTGATATCATAGGAGACTCTCTATCATGAAGATCATGGTGCTACTTTGAAGTACAAGTGTGGTAAAAGGATAGTAACATTGTCCCTTCTCTCTTTTTCTCTCTTTATTTATTTATTTATTTGGGAATTTTCTCTTTTTTATGGCCTCTTTTTTTCTTTCTCTTTTTTTCTTTTTCGTCCGGAGTCTCATCCCGACTTGCGGGGGAATCATAGTCTCCATCATCCTTTCCTAACTTGGGACATTGCTCTAATAATGATAATCATCACACTTTTATTTACTTACAACTTAACAATTACAACTCAATACTTAGAACAAAATATGACTCTATGTGAATGCCTCCGGCGGTGTACCGGGATATGCAATGAATCAAGAGTGACATGTATGAAAGAATTATGAACGGTGGCTTTGCCACAAATACGATGTCAACTACATGATCATGTGAAGCAATATGACAATGATGGAGCGTGTCATAGTAAACGGAATGGTGGTAAGTTGCATGGCAATATATCGCGGAATGGCTATGGAAATGCCATAATAGGTAGGTATGGTGGCTGTTTTGAGGAAGGTATATGGTGGGTGTATGATACCGCGAAAAGTGTAAAAGTGTATTAGAGAGGCTAGCAATGGTGGAAGGAAGAGAGTGCGTATAATCCATGGACTCAACATTAGTCATAAAGAACTCATATACTTATTGCAAAAATCTATAAGTTATCAAAGCAAAGTATTACGGCATGCTCCTAGGGGGATAGATTGGTAGGAAAAGACCATCGCTCGTCCCCGACCGCCACTCATAAGGAATACAATCAATAAATAAATCATGCTCCGACTTCATCACATAACGGTTCACCATACGTGCATGCTACGGGAATCACAAACTTTAACACAAGTATTCCTTAAATCCACAAATACTCAACTATCATGACTCTAATATCACCATCTTCATATCTCAAAACAATTATTAAGCATCAAACTTCTCATAGTATTCAACACACTCATAAGATATATTTTTTACTAATCTTGGATGCCTATTACTTTAGGACTAATTTCTCAATTTAAGAAAATTACCATGCTGTTTTGTAGGACTCTCAAAATAATATGAGTGAAGAATGAGAGATCAATAGTTTCTATAAAACAAATCCACCACCGTGCTCTAAAAGATATAAGTGAAGCACTAGAGCAAAAACTATATAGCTCAAAAGATATAAGTGAAGCACATAGAGTATTCTAATAAATTCTGAATCATGTGTGTCTCTCTAAAAAGGTGTGTAAAGCAAGGATGATTGTGGTAAACTAAAAACCAAAGACTCAAATCATACAAGACGCTCCAAGCAAAACACATATCATGTGGTGAATAAAAGTATAACTCCAAGTAAAGTTACCGATGTAAGTGGACGAAAGAGGGGATGCATTCCGGGGCATCCCGAAGCTTTGGCTTTTTGGTGTCCTTAGATTATCTTGGGGTTCCATGGGCATCCCCAAGCTTAGGCTATTGCCACTCCTTGTTCCATAATCCATCAAATCTTTTACCAAAAACTTGAAAACTTCACAACACAAAAATTAGAAGAAAATCTCGTGAGCTCCGTTAGCGAAAGAAAACAAAAAACCACTTCAAGGTACTGTAATGAACTCATTCTTTATTTATATGGGTGTCAAACCTACTGTATTCCAACTTCTCTATGGTTTATAAACTATTTTATTAGGCATAGGTTCATCAAAATAAGCAAACAACACACGAAAAACAAAATCTGTCAAAAACAGAACAGTCTGTAGTAATCGGTGATTAACGCAAACTTCTAGAACTCTAAAAATTCATCCAAAATAGGATGACCTAAATAATTTGTTTATTTATCTGCTGCAGTTGGAATAAATATTATATCATGTTCTGGTGATTTTTAACAATTGTTTTCTTGAACAGAGAGTTTCTGGAATTTTTAGCAAGATCAAATAACTATCATCCAAGAAGATCCTATAGGTTTAACTTGGCATAGACACTAACTAAAACATAAAAACAAATCTAACCAGAGGCTAGATCAAATATTTATTCCTAAACAGAAGCAAAAAAGCAAAAAACTAAAAACTAAATTGGGTTGCCTCCCAACAAGCGCTACCGTTTAACGCCCCTAGCTAGGCATAAAAACACGGATAGATCTAGGTATTGCCATCTTTGGTTTTAGGGAAGAAAAGAGCAAACTTATTATCTATGAAATTAATCTTTCTATTTTGATAAAGCACGTGGCTATTAATGGTAGAAGAAGGATTAAGCACGTTACATAAATTTGCATCCAAGCTAGCTTTTATCTCTTTGATAGATTCGTTTTGGTAGGAAAGCAAAACAGATGTAGATTCAACTTTCTCATTCATGGGGTGCCCAAATATGGTTTTCATATTTTCATAAGTATCTACGGCATCCCCTTCAAGGAAGCCTTCTTCAAATATAGAATCTAAGACATGCTTAAACAAAGAAGGTAGGGCAACATAAAAGCTCTTTAAGTAAATTTCAATTTGGTATTGGGGTACATAGTTAGCCCGGATCCTTAACAGTCTATCCCAAGCATCTTTCAAAGATTCATTGAGTAAATAAAGAAAAATTCTGGAATCGTCTTCATCAAAATTATTAAGACTCTCATTGACAACTCCGGCAGGTTTTTCCATAGCATTATTTATGAGTTTGGATAGAATAGAAGGATCGTCCAAAGTACTAAAACTCGGGAGAGAACCCCCAACTCTTTTTGGTTCTGACATGGCGAAGGGAAGGTGAGCAGAAAAGAGAGGGCGAATAAAACAGCAAGGGTGAAGTGGGGGAGAGGAAAACTAGAGGCAAATGGCAAATAATGTAATGCGAGGGATAAGGGTTTGTGATGGGCACTTGGTATGTTGACTTTTGCGTAGACTCCCCGGCAACGGCGCCAGAAATCCTTCTTGCTACCTCTTGAGCACTGCGTTGGTTTTCCTTTGAAGAGAAAAGGGTGATGCAGTAAAGTAGCGTAAGTATTTCCCTCAGTTTTTGAGAACCAAGGTATCAATCCAGTAGGAGATCACGCACGAGTCCCTCGCACCTACACAAATAAATAAGAACCTCGTAACCAACGCGATAAAGGGGTTGTCAATCCCTCAAAGGTCACTTACGAGAGTGAGATATGATAGATATGATAAGATAATATTTTTGGTATTTTTATGATAAAGAGAAATAAAGATGCAAAATAAAATAAAAGGCAAAAGAAATAACTAAGTGTTGTAAGATTAATATGATGGAAAATAGACCCGGGGGCCATAGGTTTCACTAGTGGCTTCTCTCAAGATAGCATAAGTATTACAGTGGTGAACAAATTACTGTCGAGCAATTGATAGAATTGAGCATAGTTATGAGAATATCTAGGTATGATCAAGTATATAGGCATCACATCCGTGACAAGTAGACCGACTCCTGCCTGCATCTACTACTATTACTCCACACATCGACCGCTATCCAGCATGCATCTAGAGTATTAAGTTCATAAGAAAAGAGTAATGCTTTAAGTAAGATAACATGATGTAGAGGGATAAACTCATGCAATATGACAGAAACCCCATCTTGTTATCCTCGATGGCAACAATACAATACGTGCCTTGCTGCCCCTACTGTCACTGGGAAAGGACACCGCAAGATTGAACCCAAAGCTAAGCACTTCTCCCATTGCAAGAAAGATCAATCTAGTAGGCCAAACCAATCTGATAATTCGAAGAGACTTACAAAGATAACCAATCATACATAAAAGAATTCAGAGGAGATTCAAATATTGTTCATAGATAATCTTGATCATAAACTCACAATTCATCGGTCTCAACAAACACACCGCAAAAGAAGATTACATCGAATAGATCTCCACGAGAATCATGGAGAACTTTTTATTGAGATCCAAAGAGAGAGAAGAAGCCATCTAGCTAATAACTATGGACCCGAAGGTCTGAGGTAAACTACTCACACATCATCGGAGAGGCTATGGTGTTGATCTAGAAGCCCTCCGTGATCAATGCCCCCCCCTCCGTGAGGCCAAAAGGCCCCAAGATGGGATCTCACGGGTACAGAAGGTTGCGGCGGTGGAAATTGGTTTTTGGCTCCGTATCTGATAGTTTGGGGGTACGTAGGTATATATATGAGGAAGAAGTACGTTGATGGAGCAACATGGGCCCCACGAGGGTGGAGGGCGCGCCCAGGGGGTAGGCGCGCCCCCCTGCCTCGTGCTCTCCTGGTTGATTTCTTGATGTAGACTCCAAGTCCTCTGGATCATGTTTGTTCCAAAAATCACGTTCCCGAAGGTTTCATTCCGTTTGGACTCCGTTTGATATTCTTTTTCTGCGAAACACTGAAATAGGCAAAAAAACAGCAATTTGGGCTGGGCCTCCGGTTAATAGGTTATTCTGAAAAATAATATAAAAGTGTATAATAAAGCCCATTAAACATCCAAAACATAATATAATATAGCATGGAACAATAAAAAATTATAGATACGTTGGAGACGTATCAACTCCATAGGTGTTAGAATCATTACAATGTAATCTAGATTATTGACTCTAGTGCAAGTGGGAGACTGGAGGAAATATGCCCTAGTGGCAATAATAAAGTTGTTATTTATATTTCCTTATATCATGATAAATGTTTATTATTCATGCTAGAATTCTATTAACCGGAAACTTAGTACATGTGTGAATACATAGACAAACAGAGTGTCATTAGTATGCCTCTACTTGACTAGCTCGTTAATCAAAGATGGTTAAGTTTCCTAGTCATGGACAAGTGTTGTCATTTGATAAACGGGATCACATCATTAGAGAATGATGTGATTGACTTGACCCATCCGTTAGCTTAGCACGATGATCGTTTAGTTTGTTGCTATTGCTTTCTTCATGACTTATACATGTTCCTATGACTATGAGATTATACAACTCCTAAATACCAGAGGAACGCTTAGTGTGCTATGAAATGTCACAACGTAACTGGGTGATTATAAATATGCTCTACAAGTGTCTCCGATTGTGTTTTTTGAGTTGGCATAGATCAAGATTAGGATTTTTCACTCCGATTGTCGGAGAGGTATCTCTGGGCCCTCTCGGTAATGCACATCACTATAAGCCTTGCAAGCAATGTGACTAATGAGTTAGTTACGGTATGATGCATTACGGAACGAGTAAAGAGACTTGCCGGGAATGAGATTGAACTAGGTATGATGATACTGACGGTCGAATCTCGGCAAGTAACATACCGATGACAAAGGGAACAACGTATGTTGTTATGCGGTTTGACCGATAAAGATCTTCGTAGAATATGTGGGAGCCAATATGAGCATCCACTCCGCTATTGGTTATTGACCGGAGATGAGTCTCGGTCATGTCTACACAGTTCTCGAACCCGTAGGGTCCGCACGCTTAACATTCGATGACGATCGATATTATGAGTTTATGTGTTTTGATGTACTGAAGGTTTTTCGGAGTCCCGGATGTGATCACGGACATGATGAGGAGTCTTGAAATGGTCGAGACATGAAGATTGATATATTGTATGACTATATTCGGACACCAGATGAGTTCCGGGGGTCACCGGATATATATCGGAGTGTGGAAGGATTAACGAAACCAACGGAGAAGTAATGGGCCTTATTGGGACTAGGGGAGAGAGAGAGGGGCTGCCAAGGGCTGGCCGCCCCCCCATGGGCCTAGTCCGAATTGGACTAGGGGGAGGGGCGGCGCCCCCTCCTCCCTTCTCTTTCCCCCTCCTTCCTTCTTCTCCTAGTAGGACTAGGAAAGGGGGGAGTCCTACTCCTACTAGGATGAGGATTCCTCCCCCCCTTGGCACGCCTATGAGGGTCGGCTGGCCTCCCCATGCCTCCTTTATATACGTGGGGAGGGGGGCACCCTAGAACACATCAAAGTTGATCTTAACCGTGTGCGGTGCCCCCTCCAAAGATTTCCACCTCGGTCATATCATTGTAGTGCTTAGGCGAAGCCCTGTGTTGGTAATTTCATCATCACCGTCACCACACCGTCGTGCTGACGAAACTCTCCCTCGGCCTCAGCTGGATCAAGAGTACGAGGGACGTCACCGAGCTAAACGTGTGCAGTGCAGATCACGGAGGTGTCGTGTGTTCGGTACTTGATCGGTTGGATCGCGAAGACGTTCGACTACATCAACCGCGTTACTTAACGCTTCCTCTTTCGGTCTACGAGGGTACGTGGACACACTCTCCCCGCTCGTTGCTATGTATCACCTAGATGGATCTTGCGTGTGCGTAGGAACTTTTTCGAAATTACTGCGTTCCCCAACAGTTATAAGCAATGGTAATATATGAAATTAGTCCCAAAGTGATAGATATCCAAGGGGGATATAATAAAAACTTTCATGAAGATCATTGGATATTATAAACTTCATTCTTTGTAATAGTTTTGAGATATGACGATAGTAATATGTGAGTCATGTTAGTAAGTAATTATGCTTTAGTAAGAATATTGGTGTTAAGGTTTGTGATTCCTTATGCAAGCACGAAAGTCAATAGTTATGCAATGAAATTACATCCTACTTTTGGTGCATTACTCGGTGTTAGTTATGCTTAATGCTCGTTTATGAGATTTTTTGTTTCTTGGTTGATTGCTTTTCAATCTATTTGCTAGCCTTTCCTTTTACTAAGTAGGAATACTACTTGTCCATCCAAAATCCTTAAACCAAGTTGTGTGATATGAGTCCACCATACCTACCTATATGTTGTATTTTTATGCCTTTCCAAGTAAATTTGTATGTGCCAACTCTAATTTTCAAAATGAATTTCCTTTTTTGTGTGCCCATCCCCCTCATGAAGCGGCAGGGGTTGGCCATTATTTTTCCACGCTAGATGTGTTATTCTCAAGATGAGTGTTTATTCACTTGTCATTGCACAAGAGTGTGGCGGTAATAGCGATGCCTAGTCCCGAAATGAAAAAGAAATTTACTTTATGTTGTCAAATAATAAATTCCTTGGAAAGTGTCATGGTTTTGTCACGGCAGATGTCCTAGTGTGAGGACTTAGTCATGAGGCCATCGCAACTAGGTAGTAGCTTGTCGGGGTTGATCGAAATCGAGAGGCGCGAGTTTTATCCAGGTTCGGCCCCTCACAGTGGAGGTAAAAGCCTACATCCTGCTTCATTGATATTGATGATGATGATGATCTCGGTTACAAGGGCGGTGTTTCCCTGCCTCTGTCTCGAGAGCATCTACTTTTATCTTTTCTAAGACTTGTCTATCTGTCTAAAACTTGTCCCCCTTGGGGTGCCCTACCCCTCCTTATATAAGTTGAAGGGGCGGCTTACATGTAGAGTCCTAGTAGGATTAGGACTAGTCTATTTTCTTATTTACAAGTGGAATCCTAATCTAGATCTTGCTTCCCTTATAAGGGAAATATTCCTTATGACTTTCCTCTCACGCTGGCCCACAGGATACCGTACCCTAAAGTCGGCCTTCTCATAAACCGCCTTCTAGGCCTTGGGCCTTGTCATTCGTCTGACCCGCCCTCCGGGTCACAAGTGAGTCGTCAGACTAGGCCGAGTCACCAGTGAGTCGCAAATTTCGGCCGGGTCACCAGTGAGTCACCAAGTCTCGGCCGGGTCATACTTCAGGCCGGATTATACCGCTGGGTATATCCCTGACATTAGCCCCCAGCTTAATTTGGATTTATCCATGTTTCCTACAAAATAAAAATAAGAACAAATTTGACAGGTTGTGCGTCGGGTCAAAGGTTCTTCTGAGCCGGCATTTATTCGTCCTTAATTGCTGACATTGGCTTCTTGTAGGGAAATATTGGAAAAATAATCCATTTGAGTCGACTTCCAATGCTTGACAAAAGTATTGGTCTTAAGATATTCATCTGATGTTCGGCCGGCTTGAGGATGTGGAGCTTGTCGAGTTATGATCGTCAAAATTGTCGAGTTATAGAGATTGATGATACCGGGTCATGATTGTTACTGACCTCGGGTCCTATACTTGGTCTTCCTAAGTTCTTCAGGCCAAGTCCTTATACCTTGTGATGACTTGGTGCTTGCTTTTATAAATATAGCTTCCAATCGTTGAGTTGGCTCTCAAGCATTTCTATGAATAGCTTTGAGGAAATAAACTTTGCTAATTTCTCCACTATGAATATGATACCTGGTTTGGTAAAAAAATGAGAACTTGAAGGTGTAACTCCCTTATATGCATATCACTTGTGGCCCCCAAGTTTTAAGAGGGGAATGTAGTGATTGCTTAAGAATTGCTTCAATATAAATGTTGCACCTCTGGAGAAATCCGGGTTGTTCGTCTGAGTCACCAGTCATAAGTTGAATGTTTTGTATTCCACATATGTAGCCCCCCAAGTACTAGGTTGTCTTGCCTGCAGCAACCTGGGACTTGTAATTGTCTTATGCTCATAAAACTTCAGCCAATGTAGCCCCCAAGGGTGAGGTCATTATATAATAATGAGCAGGGACTTTGTAGATCTGGTTATATAGACTTGAGAAGCAATGTGTAGCCCCCAAGGGCCGGCTCAGTAAGATAATACTAGGTTGGGACTTAGAAAATGACGAAAGGTCGGCTCATCTCCTTGAAAATAACCGGGTCTGTTGACAATGTGATGATTTGAAAAGCAAATTGCATTAGCCCCCAAGTGCTGTGGTACATGCTTGTAGTGACATGGGACTTGCATACTTGATGTAATCTTGATTTAAATAATGTAGCCCCCAAGTGTCGGTCGTGTGCATGCGGCGACTCGGGATCTTTTTCTTCCATTGTAGAATAAAATCATATCCACTGCCTGGATGATGTTACTGAATGTTTTGCATATCAGTATTGAACTATGCTCCTTGCTGCAAGCTGGTATTTTTGGATGAGGAAATAATATCCATTTTCTGAAGCGGCTTTGAAAACCCCAATCATTAAATACTGGTTATGATAACCATAATGAAAATCCAGCTATGTTGGCTATTAAAGATTGCAATAATGTAACCCGGTTTGAAAAACCAGTTCCTGCAACATAAACTAGTATATCCATGCATATATGATGCATGGTATGCCACGTCCGCTTCTTCCTCTACAACGAGCCATAAGGATCGGGACGGACCCGCAGCACCGCCCCGACACCTCGCTGCCTCGTCCTCGTCTTCCTCCTCGCAGGCTTCAACGAGCCCCGCTGCCCTGTGCATCGACGCCACACGTGAGCTCACCCCTCCCTTCCCCTGGCCTCGACCATCTCCCTGACGCGCCCCGAAGCCTCACTGCTCATGCACTTGCGCGCCAGGGCCGCGTCTCGCCCATGCTCACCCCAGTCGTTCCCTGCACCGCACCCCTGCACGCCTGCGCCGCATCACGCACAAGACGGCTGTCGACTGCTTTCGCCGCGGGATGCCATTGCTGAGCCTCTGCTCCCGCCTCCCCGTCGTCTGCCGCCGCGCGGCGCCCAGCGCCCACGCTCACCGGGGCCTAGTCGCTGCTGCTCATCCCCAGGCGACGTCCCGCCTCTACCCCACCACCTCTTCCGCTGCACTCACATGCGCTCGTGATTCGCCTCCCCTGCTTCGCCCGCTCGCAGCCACCACCGCCGCCGCGATCACAGACTACCCGCCTTCGCCGATGCCGCGCACTTTTTTCCTCAAGCGAAAGTGCGCGCGGCGGCCCACGCTGGCCGGGCCAGGTTCCGCGGCCACGCCATTGCCGTCGTCGGCCGACCGCCACAAGATCATCGGCGCACTTCGGCGCCTTTGCACTCCGCCTGCTAACTGTGGCTTTGCGCCCAACGCCCGATCCGGTGGCCTGATGGGCCACTGCCAAGTGGCCCCACGCCCCATTTTTATTAAAAAATATTTAAAAAGTTAATTAATTAATTAGTAATATAATTAATTAACTTAATTAACATGCTTAATAACCTAATTAACTAGATTAGTTAACCTAATACTCCCTCCGTTCCTAGATATAGGGTGTATAGTTTTTGGTACGGAAATTAAAGAACGCACGTGGAGGGAAAATTTCACAAGTTTTGGACGAGATTACACCTGACTAATTGACATGAGGAAATAGAGGAGCTTGCCCGATATAAGGAAATGTAAAGAAATCCCTAAAAAAATTATCCAAATGAGTGGTGCAATGCAATACACCTTATATTTCGAACTTTTTTCTCAAAAATCTATACACCTTATATCAAGGAACGGAGGGAGTAGTATTTAACTAAACTGTGTCTATGACAGTGGGTCCCATTGCCCTGTGTTGACCAGTCAACTACACTGTTGACTGCTGACCTCATGATGACATCATGCTGAAGTAATAACTCCATTTTTTGTTTCTATACCTAATATTAAAGGACGGAGGCTTTCATAGTTCTTCATACGTCATTCTTTTCTATCCGTTGATTTTATATTAATCATAAAGATTGGCGGCTAAGATTTAAAAGTAGATCTATGTTTTTCCTATCGAAAAGTTTTTTCCTATCTAAAAGTTAATCATATTGTTTTTCTTATAACTGCGTATGCCTAAATTGCTAGGTTTCCATATGTAGGTACAACTCAGGTTATCTAGGTACACTAGTAGAAAAAGGGCCTATTGTCCCGGTTGGTGAGGGCCTTTAGTCCCGGTTCATGAACCGGGACTAAAGGGTCGGTACTAATGCCCTGGCCCTTTAGTCCCGATTCAATCCAGAACCGGGACAGATGAGCCTCCACGTGGCTGTGGCCGAGCCCAGTAGAGGGTTTTGGTCACGGTTGGTGGCACCAACCGGGACCAATAGGCATCCACGCGTCGACATTTACGTGGCTGGGGTTTTTTTGAAAAGGGGGGTTTGGGGTTTTTGGGGGGTTAATTTAGGTGTTTCATATATTGTAATAGCTAGCTAATTAATAGAGAGAAGTGTCCTCTCTTTTGTCCGTGCTTGGTCGACGCTACGTACTATACATACGTATAGAGAGGACTACCTAGACACGCTAGCTAGCTAGTAAGCAAACGAAGGAAACAGAAGATCGTCATGAACATATATGCATACAGAGAGAAGTGATATCGACCACCTCTCCTTCTCCGAGAGATTGGTCGAACAACAAGTTCTCGTATATCTATCCGACACTACCGGCTACATATATACAATAATTATCTTTTACAAATATAATCTCCTAACACATACGGACGCGTGGTCCACATAATATTCTCCGTCTTCAGCAATCATGTGGTCAAGAAAGAATGCCGCCAATTCCTCTTGAATTGCTCATGGCGATCTGGTGCTAGGAGTTCATCCGCATCCGAAACATCTAATTTTAAGATAGGGGTCTATAAATATATATATATATATATATATATATATATATATATATGAATGAATGAAACTCAACACAAATGATGGTAATAAAATAAAATTGTGAATATTGTTATTTACGCACTTCATATTGTTTGTCGAGTAGCCCGCTCACAGTCGTGTGGCGGATGGACTCGCAAATGTAGTATCCACAGAAATCATTCCCTTGTTCCTGCCACAACCACTTAATAAGAAATAGAGGTCAATAAAACTGATAATTAGCAAGCATGTTAAATGGTATTGATGAAACTAGCGCTTGAATCACTAGGAGATGCGTGGAATATGCTACTATAGTACTTACTTTCGGGTGTCTAAATTGCAGCTTCTTCGGCAGCCCCGGAGCTTTTTTGGTGAATATTCTCCAAACCCTGTGTAAGTGCATCTAGTGCCACCCCTAGTTGGTTTTGGAGTATTGACGACAAATGTGCTTGAGGGACTAATGCGTTTGTGAGAATTGCAGGATAACGCAGGTAGTGTCCCCCATTGATTCGGTTTGCCTACCGGAGATGACCCCTAAAAATGTATGAAGACATTGATGACAATGGTGGTATGTGAAGATATTCACATTGAAGACTATGACATGAGAAGACATTGAGTGAAGACTATGGAGCGCGAAAACTGTGTCGTTTTGTTGTTTCCTTTTCTTCTTTGTTGAGTCATAGGAACCACCGTACTGTTAAGTGGGGTCCAAGTGATCATAGTCAGAATGACTGAAGTGATGCTCAACCCAAATCCTATGTCTTCAAGCGAAGACAATGAGAGCAAAAATTATCCAGAGCTGGATGAGTCAGCTTTGCTTGGAGCCCAAGTAAGGTTGTCGTGTGTGTTTGAAATCTGATCGTTGGAACACGTGTCAGTTCCTTAGTGACCCAGGGTCATTTCGGACATATCAGGTCGGGTTGCCTAGTGGCTATAAATAGCCCACCCCCTACATCATAAATTGGTGGTTGCTCAGAGTTAGTGCACGGCTTTTGTCGTTTGAGAGCAACCCACCTCGAAGCCTTTGAGAGAGAGAAATCCTTGCGAGGACAAAGCCCAAACACCCAGAGCCAAAGAGTGTTAGGCATCACTGAAGTCTTTCTGTCTGTGTGACTTGAAGACTTATTACACTTGAGGACCGTGAATCCTCCGGCCGGTTAGGCGTCGCTGCTCGAGCATCCAAGAGTCATTGTGGATTGCCGGTGAACGCCGTCTGTGAAGGTTCGGAAGTCTACCTTGAAGACTTACCAGAGGGATTGGGCGAGGACTGTGTGTCCTTAGCTCAAGGGGAATAAGGTGAATACGCGGTCTTCTGAGTTGAATCTCAGCCTCCCTAACCAGATGTACAGTTGTCATAGCAACTGGAACTGGTCCAACAAATTATGTGTCTTCAACAAGTGACTGGTTCTATTTTCTCCCTCACCTTACTTAGATTTTGTCTTCGTGAAGTCATTGCCTATTTGTCATACCTGTCTGACTTCATTGCTTGACTACTTTTGATGATTGGCTTCTCACTATCTTCCATCTTGATCCTACTACCAAGCTGCTATTAGTCTTGTACTTTCACGTTATTGCATACTAGACTATAGTTTGCTTGAATTTATCTTCCGCTGCATATCAATTAGGTCATTTCTATTGTTTGTCTTCGAAACATCCGTGTTTTGAAGACTTCCCTAAAAATCGCCTATTCACCCCCCCCCTCTAGTCGATAACTAGCACTTTCAATTGGTATCAGAGAAAGGTACTCCCTTGTTCTGTGTGATTCGGTTTAACCACATGGAGTTTTAGCTATGTCGACTGCAGGGATAATCAAAGTCTCCGCTGCTTGCCCCGTGTTCGATGGAACTGACTATCCCTACTGGAAGAATAAGATGTGCATGCATCTTGAAGCCATTGATGTCGACCTCGGTATGTCGTCAAGAACGGCGTTCCCCAAAACTGGTGAAGGTGTCACCCCGCCGATGTCAAGAAGTTCATCCAATCGACTCTCTGCAAAGAACATCATCTGTGGTCATCTAACCAAAGGACAGTATGGCCGTGAGTGCTCTGAAACGTCGAAGCTAGTCTGGACTGGCTATCCAAGGTCAACGAAGGCGTCTCAACCCGTAGAGATCAAAGGATCGGTGTTCTTCGCAACCTCTTCAACCGCTTCAAGAGAAACGACAATGAAAATGTCCAGCTCACGCTTGATCGCCTCACCGACATCACAAATGAGCTTCATGCTCTCAGCCACCGAGATCACCAAGCATGAAATCGTCAAGACACTACCGAGATCACTTGACAGCTCTTTTGACACCCTTGCCCTCATGATACAAGAACTTCCCGACTTCAAGACACTCGATCCGATATACTTGAGAGGCTCAACACACATGAGTTCCAAATTTTA
The DNA here is from genome assembly GCA_021605145.1 of Aegilops bicornis. Classification (NCBI taxonomy): domain Eukaryota; kingdom Viridiplantae; phylum Streptophyta; class Magnoliopsida; order Poales; family Poaceae; genus Aegilops; species Aegilops bicornis. The sequence goes on along the minus strand of CM038670.1, from coordinate 524,271,690 downwards.
CGAGAAAAGAGATATCTATGGTCCCAACTATGGCCGAACTCGCGCTTTGAAGGCAAAAGTTGTTTCCTCATCTGAAGAAGAATCTGACTGCGGTTCTGATGATCCTGAAGACATTGGAAAGGAACTTGCTATGCTTGTGAAGAAGTTCCAGAAGTTCACTAGGAAGAAAGGCTTCAGAAAGTCTTCACGATCCAGCTCAAGAAATGATGAAGCTTCCACTCATGACTACAAGAAGAGAACCTATCACAAGTGCAAGAAAACTGGACACTATATCTCTGAGTGTCCACAGTGGGACAATGAGAAGAAGAAGAAGAAGAGCAAGGAATATGATTCTGATGACAAGAAGAAGAAGAAATCTTCAAAGTCTTCTTCCAAGTCCTCATCAAAGTCTTCATCTCATAAGAAGAGCTCATATGGCAAGGCTCGTGCTTTTGTTGGCAAGGAAATGGATTCAGAGGAGGAGTTTGCTTCTGAGGAGGTGGAGGTGGAGTCTGAAGAGGAGTCCGACCCTGGCGTTGCAAGTCTGGCTTTAGCCACAGCCTATGTTGCCAAGTCCATCTTCAACATCAAGACAATGACTTCTACACCAACGCCGATGCTCATGACAAGGACGACCTGCTCCCCCACTCTTCGCTTCATGGCACGCGGTGCCAAGGTAAAATCACGTGATGCTTACTTTCAAACATCAAGTGAAGATGACTCTGATTGTGAATCCAAACCCAGCTACAAAACACTTGCTAGAATTGCAACCGAACAACAAAGAGCTATGGAACATACTCAAAAACTGTTAGACAAAAGCGATGACATGTTGGACACGGAAATGACACGTTCCACGGTCCTTAGTTGAAGACATTAAAATCTTCATGCTAAGTACCAAGAACTTGAAAGTCGTCATGAAACGCTCTCAACTACTCATGAAAAGCTCTCCTATGATTATCTTCAAAGGAAGCAAGAGCTTGAGAAATTGAGAGCTGGCTCATGAAGATCTTCAAAAGAGAATGAGTCACTTCGCTCAACAGATCAGTTCCTGGCCAGGATGGATTTGAACCACCATGTCTAAAATGTCTTGAGCGTGATATCGCTACCTCTGTTGCTGAATGTTCAACTACTGCTACTGTTTCATTGTCTTCAACTACTAATGTGGTAACTAACCCCTCTGCGGAGGATACCACTGCAATTGCTGATGAAAATGCTAGGTTGAAGACATTGCTTGAAACAGGGATGTATAAAAGTCTAAAAGGGCATCAGACACTTTGCGATGTCCTCAAAAAGCAGATTCTGAATCGAAACCCTAGGAAAGAGGGTGTTGGATTCGAGAGGAAAATGAATGTTGATGGTTCCTCTTTGGAAGCATAAGCGGTATCCCAAAACCACATGGAGTTCTTGTCAAAGGGACCTTCAAAGGATCCATCCACCTTATATGGCTTTACCTGTGCTAACCCTATTATCATTGATGAATCCTTTGATGCAAACTATAAGCTGTTCAAGAATCGTAATGGTGAAGTGTTTGCCAAGTATATTGGTACTAATCGCAGAAATGGACCACCTATGAAGAAGATCCGGTTCCCAAAAGCTGTCTTGAGAATCTTCCAGTTGAATGTCATCATGACAAAGACCGGGAAGAAGACAAACCCTGCACCTAAGGCGTCATATGGTCCAAAGGCTTCATACAGACAGAGGACTCACCTGAGTCACCCTAACGCCAATGTTTTGCAGGGAAACCGTACTCAAGTTTATGAATATGAGCGTGTGTCTTCAAACCGATATGTTCATATAACTAAGAACTTTTCTGCTTATTCATACGAGTATCATTCATCTTCTGCAAGGCTATTTGCTAGGGCACCAAAGCCGAAATTCTCAGATGCTGCACTTAGACTCATTGCTTCTAAGCCACCCCTGAAGATGTGGGTGGTTAAGAAGAATTAACTCTCTTTTGCAGGAAAGGGTCTCCAAATTGAAAATCAAAGGCGTCGATGATATTGCGGGGACCTAAAACATCTTGTAGGGCACAAGATCAAATGCCCAAATGGTCTCACTTGTGTATTTTGTTCTGAATCGTTTGCCATTCATCCTATCAGTCCTAATCTTGATTTAAGGTTCAATAATCCACTTGCCGTCAAATGTTTATGCTTCACAATGCTCTTGGTGAAGCCTATCCCCTAATGTCTTCAGAGGGTATGACACCTCATGCTTGAGAATGGATTATGGACAATTGGATGCACTAATCATATATTTGGTGATCAAGTCTTCTCATGGACTCAACCTTCGTCCATCGGACAAGAGTCACATCACATTTCTTGACCTTTGGTAAAAGCAAGGTATTGGGTCTAGGTAGAGTTGCAATCTCAAAGGATCAACACATGGATAAAGTGATGCTTGTTGAATCCCTTGGTTTCAACTTGATGTCTGTCTCAATGCTTTGTGACTTGAACATGATTGTGATATTCGGAAAATATCGCTGCCTTGTACTAATGGAATCGACAAGTCTCTAGTCTTTGAAGGGTATAGGAAAGATGATCTATACATGGTAGATTTCTCGGAGGTCCACGACTTGCCGTATGTCTTCTTGCAAAAGCTTTAATGTTGGCTCTCGCATCGAGGTGGGGCATCTTGGCATGAGGAACTTACACACACTCGCCAAGAAGAAGCATGTCATAGGCATCGAAGGTGTCAAGTTCAAGAAGGATCATTTGTGTGGTGCTCTTAAGTCGAAAGATGACTAGGGCAAAGCACCCTCAAGACAATCATGACGACATCTCAACCCTTCGAGCTGTTACACATGGATTTGTTTGGCCCTACTCATTACTCTACCCTCACAACAATCGCTTGTCTCTATGGCTTCGTCATTGTTGATGACTACTCAAGATACACATGGGTGCACATAATTCTCTACAAGATCAAGTGCAAGATGTCTTGACGCTTCGCCAATCGAGCAATGAACAATTATGGCGCCAAGATCAAGCATATCGGAAGTGATAACGCAATCAAGTCAAGAACACCAGACTTGATCTTTATCTCGATACCATGGGAATCACTCATGAGTTCTCTGCTCCATACACACCTCAAAGAAATGGCATCGTGGAGCGCAAGAATGTAACCCTCATTGAGATGGCTCGAACAATGCTCGACGAGTACAAGACACCAAGAAAGTTACGGCCTGAAGCTATTGATACAAAGATGTCACGTCATCAACCGGGTTTACATCCATAAGCTTCGAACAAAACTTCCTATGAGCTCCTTCTTGGCAAGAAGCCAAATGTCGCCTACTTGAGTATTTGGGGCTAAGTGCTTTGGATCAAGGATCCCCATCACAAGTCAAAATTTGAACCCAAAGCTCACGAAGGCTTCATGCTCGATTCTGAAAAGGACTCGCACTCCTACGTAGTCTTCAACCTTTATCTCTACAAAATCGTCAAAACTGTAGACGTGCGATTTGATGAAACCAATGGTTCACAAAGAGAGTTCCTGCCAAGCACACTAGACGAAGCTCCGCCCAGCGAATCTATCAAGCTGATGGGAACTGGTGAAATCATGCCTTCTGAAGCACAAATCAAGAGGAACTTATCATTTCTGCACCTAACCAAACTGAAGACAATGCTCAGCCTGAAGACAACCCTCCCAATGATGACAGTGATCAGCAAGAGCAAAGTCTTCGTCCACTTCATCCTCGAGTTGCAAATAAAGTACAGATTGAGAAGATAATCGATAGCATCAATGCACCTGGTCCGCTTACTCGCTCAAGAGCAACACAGCTAGCAAATTTCTGTGGGCACTTTTCTTTTGTGTCAATATCAGATGCCATGAAAGTTTCTTAAGCCTTTATGGAACCAGAATGGATACAATCTATGCAAGAAGAACTTCAACAGTTCAAGCTAAACAATGTTTGGGAACTTGTCAAGCGCCCTAACCCTCGCAAGCATAACATTATTGGCACCAAATGGAAATATCGAAACAAGCAAGATGAGCATGGTCAAGTCGTCAGAAACAAAGCACGGCTTGTGGCTCAAGGATATACTCAAGTTGAAGGAATTGACTTCGATGAAACATTTGCTCCTCAGTAGCTAGGCTTGAAGCTATTCGCATACTACTAGCCTATGCTAACCACCACAACATCTTGCTCTATCAAATGGATGTGAAGAGTGCATTTCTCAATGGCAAGATTGAAGAAGAAGTATATGTCGCTCAACCCCCTGGCTTTGAAGATCCAAAACATCCTGATATGGTGTGCAAGCTAAATAAAGCACTGTGTGGCCTCAAGCAAGCTCCTCGCGCCTGGTATGATATGATCAAAGACTTCCTGAAGAGCAAAGGCTTCAAACCTGGATCCCTTGATCCCACACTCTTCACGAAGACATATGATGGTGAACTGTTTGTGTGCCAAATATATGTGGATGACATTATCTTCTACCGCACCAACCGTAAGTATAGTGATGAATTTGGATACATGATGCAAGAACAATATCGATGTCCATGATGCGAGAGCTCAAGTTCTTCCTTGGTCTTCAAATTCACAAGAAAGGAATGGCATCTTTATATCTCAAGAAAAATACCTCCAAGATTGTCTCAAGAAGTTTGGAATGCAAGAGTGCAAAGGATACACGACGCCAATGCCGACCAAACACCATCTGGTTCCCGACGACAATGGTAAAGAGTTCGATCAAAAGGTATACCGCTCCATGATTGGTTCCTTACTTTACCTATGTGCATCTAGGCCAGATGTTATGCTTAGTGTTTGCATGTGTGCTCGATTCCAAGCGGCACCAAAGGAATTGCATCACTTAGCTGTGAAGCTTAATTCTTCGATATTTGGCTCACACCCCAACACTCGGATTACGGTATCCAAAGGGCTCAAAATTTGATTTGGTTGGTTTTGGGTTGTTGATTATGCCGGGTGACAAGGTGGATCGCAAGTCTATATCGTGCACATGTCACTTTACGGGACGATCACTTGTCTATTGGTCTTCAAAGAAGCGTAACTGTATCACTCTCAACTCTTGAATCTGAATACATTGTTGTTGGATCTTGCTGCGCTCAGCTTCTATGGATGAAGCAAACTCTCAAGGACTATGGCATCAATCTGAAACAAGTACCTCTCTTCTGCGACAACGAAAGCACCATCAAGATTGCCAACAATCCAGTCCAGCACTCAAAGACAAAGCACATTGAAATTCGTCATCATTTTGTCAGGGATCATGTCATGAAGAAATATATTGACATCATTCACGTCAACACCAAGAGCAATCGCGTATATCTTCACAAAGCCCTTGGATGAGAAAAGGTTTTGCAAGTTACGGTGTGAGCTAAATATCTTGGAATCCTCAAATGTCCCGTGATCAAGCACACATCCTAACACTTATGCATGTTGATGACTTAGATGTGCAACACACGGTAACGATATCTTCAATCAATGAAGACTTACATTACGAGTGTGAATACATCAACGATGGAATTTGACTTGAGCGCCAAGATAACTGTATACCGTGTCCGGGTCTAATACTTCCTATGCGGTGGGTAACGCCACCACCAAATTTCTCTGCTTGAAGTGTTTCACTCATGGCGTTACTTCTCAATATCTTCGCATTTGATGTGTCTTCAACTTCAACCTATCTTCATGATTTTTTTCACTATGTTGATTTGGTTGCTTTCATATATATATATATATATATATATATATATATATATATATATATATATATATATATATATATATATAGTTCTGTCCTCTACAACATTCACCTTATAGCTATGTCTTCCAAGTTGAATCTTTTGAACTAAGTGAATGTGATCGGACCCTAATCTCTCTATGCTTTCTATCTCAAACTCTATCTGTCCAAATCATATGCATTCTATTGAAACTGTCGAATGTCTTCTCTGCGTCCTTGTGACAAGAAGACACAGAGACAAACGTTAAGTCTGTTTTAAATGATTCATCCTAACTGTTGAAATCCGGAGAAGCCGGAACGACCATCCGACAAACCTGGCGGGCGTGGGAACGTGGGACAACTCAGAGTATGTTGCATGCTTGCCACGTGCCCCTCGATGTGAACCGCCAGGCACTGCGTAATTGCGCTGTGCCGCACACCTCCTTATAAATACTTGTCCCTCATGTAATGAAGACCTTCTTCCACCTCTCCACCTCGTCAAAACCCTAGCGCCACCGCTTAGCTCTCGATGACGCCTTGACGGCGCTTTAGCTGCCGCGACTTCTCCGACGCCGTCCTCACGCCGGTCGCGAACATCGTCATCTCCGCCGCCACCGTAGGTGTCCTCCGTCGCCAAGTTAGGGCACGGTGGATTGAACTACTCGGCTTCCTTTTCTTCCCGTCTAGCAGTTCTTCGAGTGGTAAATATAACTCTATCTTTACCATCTTTTTTATCTTCAAGATTCATCCTACTTACCAAAATTGGTTTCTGCCCATACAATGTTAGATCTATTTTGTGTGCAACTCATACTGCCTAGTATATTCACTTAAGCTTCACAACTAGTTAGATTCCTCAATTGTACTTATTCACGGATTCGTACAAATCTGGAACCAACTCTCAGCGTATAAGTGAATGTCTTCGCATCATGAGGTCAATGTCTTCAAACTGATTTATCTTCAAAATCTTATGAGAATGAATATGACCTCTTCCCTTCCCTCGCATCTCTAATGCTGTCACGGTACATGTCCGTGGGAGAATCCCTTTGGTTCTCATAGTCTGCATTCGCTTGCGTAATTCCTACAAAGATCAAATTAACTCTCCCGAAGCCAGTTCCTGTTTATCCAGCAACGCAAGCCTTTGAAGCCTTTGAACGTATTGAAGCCATTCAGCTTGAAGTTCATGGCTGCAGATAAATCAGTCAGGAAGGGCGGCAGACAGCGTCGTGGGGGAACCTCAAAAGATCTGCCTGATGACCTCGCAGAGCTTTACAAGACAGATCCCGAAGAGAACTACAATCAGCGCAAGACGCGAATCCAATGGATTCGTCGATATTGGGCTGAACAATGGTTCAAGTAAAATTTCGTGACCCAGGAATATGCCGAGAAGAATGCTATCAGAAGCCCTTGGGGTGATATTCTCTTTCGAGGCCTTCCACCCAAGAACATGGTTGAAGCTATTGCACAAGGTTTCTATCCTTGTATGGTCCGTGGACCTCAGCCTGAAAATGCCGGCCCAACGTCATTGCTCTGGTGTCGTGACGATAATCTCTTTAAGCGCAACCTCCAGCACGCAAAGGCTTCGGCCAAGGAAAACAAGAAGTCATTGGGATTAGACTTCAACCTGGTCCCTCTCGCTCCCCGGCCGACGGCTCACGTGATGTTGAACCCAATGTCATCGGCCCCTTTTCAAACCTTGATGGCCTCATCACTTACATCTTGGTCCAAGGTGCCAAAGTGGATCACTCTGATGACGATGCTGAGTTTGATGAAGCCCTAGCTCAGCTTCCCGCTCCCTGCTCCAAAGTCGCGAAGCAAAAAGAAAGTCAAGGCTTCAAAGTCACCGCTTCCTCCAAAAGCTTCACGTGTGAAGCCATCGCCATCTTGCACCTCCCCGAAGCCAGCAGCCTCAAGATCAATCCCGTATCTCCAAGAAGACAGAGAAGAGAAAGAAAATTGTCAATAATACTAAACTGACACTGACTCCTGCTGCCATTCTGCGTGAAGGGCACATTGATCTGTCCAGTGATGAAGATCTTGCAGATGATGCTCTTGAGCAACTTATCAAGAGCAAAGAAGAAGCGTAAATCTTCAACAATTTGCCTCTCTTTGATGTGGCAATCATCCATCACTTCATTGATGAGTGGTTTGACACCCCAAACATCAGCTTTGAAGATCTGCAACTTCCTATCGGCCTCAGCGTCTCCTTCAATGGCGCCATTGCTTCTGAGCTAGCTCTTGCTCGGTAGCATTGTTGAACTTAAGAACAAAATCGACTATGAAAAAGCTCAGTTCAAGAAGCATATGGCTGCACTCAGTGTGCAAGATGTCAAAAACTTCAAGGTCATGCTGCACGAGCTCAAAGAAGCCTTTCTCAAGAAGCGAGAAGAAGCCAGAGGCTCTCGTGAGCGCATGAAGAGTCTGGCTGACAAGTGTGTGCTTGCCTACAATGAGGCTGAGAAGCGCAAGGCTCTTGGCCGTCCTGGCATTGACCCCGGAATGGCTGCAAAGAGAAAGAAATCTTCAATTGACCAAGCTGCACCTTCAAGGCAGGAAGAACCCCGCATAGTCTTCCCAAGCAGCATGACTGGCTCGAAGCCAAAGGTCCGGTCAACCGCTTCAATGTAAGAAGACGAGGGTTGCCGAGGCTGAAGCCGTAAAAGGAAACTTCCTGAAGCCTCTCCGATGCTGCTCCCTCCAAGAAGAAGCTTAAGACCAAGAAGAATCGGGCTGCTCCCAAAGAGACCTTGGTTGTTGAACCCATTTCGATTGGTTCGCCCCGTCTGCAACCCAAGAACTTCAGATGACTGTTCATGAGCCTGCTTCCACAGAGGCTCAAGAAGCTGAAGATATTCCATCAGCTTATCCCCTCACTGCAGAAGACAATGGTCACCAAGACAAAGTTGAAGATGATGAAGTTCTTCCTCAAATTGAATACAATGTGGTATCATCGCCTATTCGCATTTAACAATGAACTCATCAAGATTGGTCGCCCTTCCGACGCCAATTGCTCAGATGCTTCATGGGCTGATCGCCCGCAACAAGAAGACTCCCTAGTACTCCCCAACAACAAGTCACTCCCCAACAACAAGTCACTCCCCAACAACAACAGCAAGAAGAAGAGGATGACTTTGAGGCCCAGACAACCCCATCTCCAAAGGCGTCACCAGGATTTCGCAGGCTTCGCAAAGGTCAAAGGCCTCAAGTTCCTCTCTCAAGCGTTCCAGAAGGAGAAGTGCACCACCAACCTGTTGCACGTCAAGTGTTTTCAGAAGCCACTCCAACTGTGAATGTCTCCAGTCCAAGCCAAAGCTGCTGAAGACAATCCGTCAGATCACCAAGACACCCAAGAAGAAGAAGAACGTGTCCCTACACCCTGTAATTGAAGAAGTTATTCCCGATATCAACGTGCAAGGTTCGACCCTCCAGCTCCTCAAGTGGAGGTTGAAAACATTGAGGCTGCCATCTCCAACACCAATGAAGCCAATGATGTGGTCATGGTCAAGCAAATGTGGAGCCTGCACCAACAGCTCTCAAGCCAATGAAGGAACTGTGCTGAAGCTAATGAGGCAACTGCTCCTCAAGCATCTGGCCGAGCAGCTGAAGCCTCGATTGTTGCCACTGCTCAGCCCGCAACCAAGGCCCTACACAATTGAGCAAGCATACAACTATGGTCACTAATCACGAGAAGATGGCACATTACGGTCCCTCCGCCTCATGCCTCGGGTCCTCGGTTTGAATATCATATTGCGCATAGGCCTCGTGTCCGTAAGCCGAAGCCAAGACTGCCAAGGTTTCCGAGCACCGCCACCTCTACTGAGTTCTTTCAATGCAAATGGCTTCAAAGCCCACAACACTTTCTTTGACAGAGCAAAGAACCCCTACACAAGGCCAAGGATATCATCCGACCGTTTACGGAGATATCAAGCAACGGGCTATTACTCATGCGTTACGTATGATCAAGGGCACATTTTCCCTCATATGCGCCTCGACACCTTTGAAGCCATTGCCGGTCTGCCGTGCTTAGAAGAAGCACTTGATTGCTTTCGTGATGCAGGTCTGCTTCGGCCGTTATGCATAAAGAACACCGGAATGAAGAACTTGTGCTTCAATTCTATGCTACCCTCCACATCCGCTGCTACAACAGAGATACAAAGACATGGGTTCTCGAGTGGATGACAGGAAATGTTCATCATGAAGCCAAAGCTCTTGGCGTCATTGAGCTCACAGGCCTACCCACTCCGGAGAGCTGTTTGAACACTGGTTGTCAACTCCACCGCGATGCCTTTGGAGAGCATATTTCATAAGCGTAACCCGACATGAGTCGATGTGGAGCATGATGAAGCCATCGCCACATGACGTTGAATACCCTCAGACTTCTTTGTTGATGACCTTGAGTATCCGCCTCGTACAATATATCACATCATCGTGCAAACTCTATGGCCTATCAAAGGGCATTCATCATCCGCAAAACTTGAAGGAGCAATGAAGACATTGGTCTTTTACATCCTCAATGGCATCGCCTTCAATACGCAAGAATTCTTCATCCGACAATTGGCTGCGTGCGGATCTGATCTGTTTGGTCTGAAATTTTATGCTCCATGGGTCATGCGCCTCATCAAGATGCACTCTGCTATCAACTATCAGCCCTCTGCTCGCAATCATCTGATCTTTCTACCAGAGGTTGATATGTCAGTTGAAGCCATTTACCCTGAGCCTGCCAAAACGCCACTTTGTCTTCAGAATGCCGATCACCATAGCTTCTCTCAACCGATGGAAGGCGTCCAAGCGGTATCTCGTGTCTATCCTCTGGCTGGGAACACACGTCTGCCTCACCGTCGCGGATCAAGCCACCGAGAGCACAATTGGCCAAAGGCCTCGGAAGCGCTCTCGAGTCCTCAATGATCGAGAACTTCTTGTCGACCGCATCAAAAACAAGATAAGCATCACTCCTGGCTCAAGCGAAAATGCAAAGCCTCTTGGTGGACGTCAATCGCATTCAAACCTTGCCACCAAGAATGCTTTTGTCACTCACGAGACATCGGCGATCATGGAAGAGTTTGACCACCTTTCGGTCTTTGAAGCAGATCTTCAAGACGATGGCTTCACTGAACGCTTCAAGTTTGACTCCACTACTCCACGGAATGCAGTCCTACGACGAACTCCATCACTTGAAGACTCTGACTATTCTTCCTCTGTGGCAACTGTTAATGCCAGAGTGATCGATGATGAAGATGATGCTACTTCACCGCCCCCTACTTCTGCACGAATAGACACTGCACCAAGCTCGTCTGCACCACCAACCAACAACGACAACCCTGCTGCATCATCAACTTCTAAAGAGGACGAGTAGATGCTCTATGTCTTCAAACCTTTTTGGTCCTTACTGACAAAAGGGGGAGAAGAATATGAGTTTGATAGTCTTCAAGCGGGTTCATAAGGGCGGTTGCATAATATTTTGCCTAGTGTTTACAACTCTCGCTTTTGATACATTTGGTTCTTTGAGTTGTAACACTTAAACTCGATGGTCGTCTGCTACTTATTTGCTTTACTGTGGTGCGATGATAAATTCCGCATGTGCATTTATAACTTCCGTGACTTAGATCATTCTCATAGACGTCCATTTTTCATTATGCATGTCATTCTCTTAGCTATATCATTTCATGCATGATGAATTATCTTCGTAAGTTGAAGAGGATCTCCACAAGTACAACCTACCATGTGCATTTGCATTCCAAAAGCAAACTACTTATATGCACATCTTCAAGGGGAGCCTTTGCCACTTATGAAGACAATTCCCTATCCTTTACAATTTCATATATTTTATCCCCGTTGAAAACTTCAACCAGTTTGTCACCAATCACCAAAAAGGGGGAGATTGTAAGTGCATCTAGTGCCACCCCTAGTTGGTTTTGGAGTATTGGCGACAAATGTGGTTGAGGGACTAATGCGTTTGTGAGAATTGCAGGATAACGCAGGTAGTGTCCCCCATTGATTCGGTTTACCTACCGGAGATGACCCTAAAAATGTATGAAGACATTGGCGACAATGGTGGTATGTGAAGATATTCACATTGAAGACTATGACATGAGAAGACATTGAGTGAAGACTATGGAGCACGAAGGCGTGGTCGCTTAGTTGTTTCCTTTTCTTCTTTGTTGAGTCATAGGAACCACCGTCTTTGTTAAGTGGGGTCCAAGTGATCATAGTCCGAATGACTGAAGTGATGCTCAACCTAAATCCTATGTCTTTGAGCGAAGACAATGAGAGCAAAACTTATCCAGAGCTGGATGAGTCAGCTTTGCTTGGAGCCCAAGTAAGGTTGCCGTGTGTGTTTGAAATCTGACCGTTGGAACACGTGTCAGTTCCTTAGTGACCCAGGGTCATTTCGGACATATCAGGTCGGGTTGCCTAGTGGCTATAAATAGCCCACCCCTACACCATAAATTGGTGGCTACTCAGAGTTAGTGCACGGCTTTTGTCGTTTAAGAGCAACCCACCTTGAAGCCTTTGAGAGAGAGAAATCGTTGCGAGGACAAAGCCCAAACACCCAGAGCCAAAGAGTGTTAGGCATCACTGAAGTCTTTCATGCAGGTGACACGAAGACTTATTACAATTGAGGATTGTGAATCCTCCGGCCGATTAGGAGTCGCATTACGAGCATCCAAGAGTCATTGTGGATTGCCGTGAACGCCGTCTGTGAAGGTTCTAAGTCTACCTTGAAGACTAACCAGAGTGATAGGGCGAGGACTGTGTGTCCTTAGCTCAAGGGGAATAAGGTGAAGACGCGGTCTTCTGAGTTGAATCTCAGCCTCCCTAACCAGATGTACAGTTGTCACAGCAACTCGAACTGGTCCAACAAATCCTGTGTCTTCAACAAGTGGCTGGTTCTATTTTCTCCCTCACCTTACTTAGAGTTTGTCTTCGTGAAGTCATTGCCTATTTGTCATACACCGACTTCATTGCTTGACTACTTTTGATGATTGGCTTCTCACTATCTTCCATCTTGATCCTACTACCAAGCTACTATTAGTCTTGTACTTTCACGTTATTGCATACTAGACTATGGTTTGCTTGTTGTAGTTTATCTTCCGCTGCATATCAATTAGGTCATTTCTATTGTTTGTCTTCGAAACATTCGTGTTTTGAAGACTTTCCAAAAATGGCCTATTCACCCCCTCTAGTCGATAACTAGCACTTTCACCCCGCCATACAAAGAAAACAATTACTTGATATCGTAAATGAACAAAGTTCTTGATATGGTGGATAATGATCGATTTAACTTACTTCATGAGCATTTCAGTCATGTCCGCATACTCCTTGGGATCTTTCCGTTTGGAGTCTAAGACAGTTACTACTCCCTGCTCAAGCTTAATCTCTAGGAGAATATAGTGGTACCTGCGCACGCATGCATAACTCATCAATATTACATTACTATAACATGGACTAATAAGGGAAACCGAATATGCCACAAGACAGTAACACTCACTTGAAGTTGTAAGGAAAGAGTATTATATCTTTGCGTTCATTTATTACCAACGATTGTAGCAAGTTGGCCTCGATATTTTCGGCATGAAATTCAACCTCAGTTGCATCTATGAGATATGTGTTAATGAACCCAATATCACCCACTTGTCTTTTCTTCAATTCGGCCATCTTCAATCTGCATAATATAGTGAAGATAATTATAAATACATGCAATGAAAGAGCTGAGTTATATAGAGAGACTTAATGATGTAAGTAGTACTACTTACAGCGATGGCAGGTGACCGTTGCTTTATCGAGGGCCAATTGATTGAAAAAACTGATAGAACTCCTCAAATGGAATAGGCAACAGTTCAATTCCAACGAGGTCATGCTCCTTTTTAACTCTCACATACAAAGTACTCCTCCCCTCAGACTCTCTGCAGGTTTTCATGTACCAATCATGCAATCTTCGCATCATCGTTGATAGAGATCTTTCATCTTCGACGAGAGGCTTCCTGCATCGTATATTTGTATCTGCACCTCCAAGAAATCATAATGTACATCGTCGGGCAGGTAATCTTCGTGGATTGCCATAACCGGGCACCATCCTTGGATCGACGATGTCGCTAGCGAGCACCTTGAGCGGGGGCACGATTGCTTCGCTTTGTTCGCCGAGCTGGGCAATTTGTTTCCTAGCTCATCGTTCTTTCATTCTTTGATCACTTTTAGTACTTCCCGACCTCTCCGCTTGACAAATGCCTTTCCAATAATGTGCTCATAGTTGCCTTTTGGCGGAGACTTGGGTGGTTTTGTCAGGGCAGCCAGAGTGCGCTTCGCTTTCACCGGATCTACCTTCTCCTCCGGAGGTGGATGTCTCTTTGCTTTCAACCCTTAAAACCAGTCATCCACTTCGGTCTGCGCGATCTTCGCGTTTTCCTCCTCGATCCTCTCGAACGGTAACTTCTCTGGAGTCTTCAGAGAAGGACTGAATCTGTATCTCCTCCCACCTTTGGATGTACTTTGCTAGGCCGGGCAGAAGCGAGAGGAGGCGGATGTCTTCTTTCCTTGCTTACGAGGCGGAGGAGAAGGACTACGACGCCACGGAACAGCCGAGGCGGGCAGTCTCTTCCACCCTTGCCGACGAGGCGGAGAAGGAGGAGGCTGGCTGCTCGGGCGCCGGTGCAGGCAGAGAAGGCGGAGTGCCGCCACGCCGGAGAAGGAGCCGGCCGAGTGCCACGATCAACACTTTCGCCGGAGGAGGCGGTGGAGGAGGCGGAGTGCCCTGACTCGCCGGAGGAGGAGGAGGAGGCGGAGGCGTCCAGTTCGGAAGGTTGATGAGATCCTTCCGGCATAGGCATGGAGTCTTCAGAGCAGAACCCAGCTGATACTCCCCTTCACCGGTAGGGTGGTCAAGCCGGAGGTCCTCAAATCCCTCCGTTATTTCATCCACCATCACCTTAGCATATCCTTCTGGAATCGGCCGGTAGTGAAAAGTTGAGTCGGGTTTAGTAGGATAAACAGAGCCAACAGCCGCCTTGACCTTCAAATTTCTCCATTCCGCCATAAGGTGGCAATTTTGAGACTCCGTGATAGCATCCATGGGATAGCTGGCAGGAACCGTCAAGGCATGCTCCGGCTGAAGCAGCTCGGTGGAAGCCACGCTGCTTCTCCGCTGAGATGGCGGGGTAGCTTTGGGAAGCTTGTGGTCGTTTGCTCCGTTCTTCTTCTCATTCCTCTAGCCCCATTACCCTTTCGTGCAGCGCCTGCATTTGGCTTTGCTCCAGTTTCTTCCTCCTCTCCTGGGTTTTGTAACCCCCTGCGTCTGGAAATCCAGCCTTCCACGAAACGGAGCCTGGCGTGCCTCGTGTCCGTCCGTGGTGCTCGAGATTCGAGGGCCATTGTGAGCTCGTCCTTCTCCCCTGTCTGGAACGAACTTCCCTTGTCATGTTGCTTCGATATATTGCTTTAGCCTCTTGACTGGTATGTCCAATTGATCGTCCGTCCAAATGCACTTCCACAATCTGAGGTCCAAGGTTCTGCCACCCGAAGAACTAAGTCCTTAGCATGCAGCGATTCATTGTCTCTGGTTCGATCCCTTTATCAAGCGAGATCATTCTCAGCCTTGGCCCACTTAGGCGGGCTATGAGGTAGCCACGACCCCGTGCGATGGTGAAGCTTCTTCTTCGCAGCATTTTGCTTGTTTGTCGCCGACATCTTTTTACCTTTGTTTCGATGTCTTATGGGCCACAAATGCGGGCGATCATCTCTCGATCTTCTCATATTTGCCCTTGAATTCTGGTGTCTCTTTTTGATCGACAAACTTATTCAGGTCTTTCTTCCAATTCCTGAATAGGTCTGCCATCTTCTTAAGAGCAAAAGACTTGATTAATGGCTCTATAAGCGGCTTCTCCGGATCATCCTCTGGCGGTAGGGTGAAATTTGACTTCATTTCGGTCAAAGATCATTTTTCTGCAGATCATTGACATAAGACACCTCAGGGTCTTCGTTCTTAGGCTTATACCATTGCTGGATGCTGATCGAGATCTTTGTCCCTAACCAGAACCCCGCACTGAGCAACAAATGCCTTCTTTGTCCGGACGGGTTCAATCGGTTGGCCGTCGTGATTTCTATGATCTCAAACCTTTCATCCAAGCTCAACTTTTTCTTCGGCCTCGTCTCTTTACCGAAGTTGTGCTCGATCCGGAGGGCTAGAAAAAGAAACAAAGGCGAGAGTTAATTAATATGTGTACATACCAAAACAATGAATGCATCAATTAGCTAGTCGACAGGCTTAACTAATATATATACCTGGTCGGACTCGATTCGGTGATCACCGGGCGATCCTCACGGTCTACTTCTTCACCCTCTCCTTCTTGCACCGGCATTGGGTCATCGGAGCCATCATAATCATAGCCAGCCGCTTCTTCACCCTCTCCTTCCGGACCATCGGTTTCGTTGAGAAACATCAATGAGCGTACGGCATCACTTCCTTCATGCGATTATGTCCCTCAACAACGCTTCTTGTGCTTCGTCTCAAGGGGTGTCCATAGTTTCTACAAATATTTATAACATGGCAATTATTATTCAAACATGACAGATATGGATATATTAGTGGCAAACGTAGAACTAGCTAGCTAATCACAATAAGGAATCATATTAATTAGTGGCCTCGACGCTGCTTCTCTAGGGTTTCGGGTGGACTCGACAATGCTTCAAGGGTTAGGGGTGGCCTCGAGAATGCTTCAAGGAGGGGGTCATATCGACCCCCCCCCCCACGTGTTGAAGCTATCGGGAGGGGGTCTATCGACAACAACAACGGACGACACTACATCTATGTCCCACAAGTGGCGTGGGCATCGGCGCCTGCGTCACTTGTGGGACGTGGATGTAGTGTCCATTCTAACGACCACATGTATCTCACACCAACGATACTTGCTATTTAATTAGGGTTTCCTCTACCGCTCGGTGACCCTCGGCGACCCTCGTTCGATAAAAAAAGAGGAAGAAGAAAAGAGGAGAAGAAGAAGAATAGGAGAAGAACTCCTCTATTCTTTCTTCTCCTCTTTTTTCTTCTTCCTCTTCTTTTTATCCTCTTCTTCCTCTCGGTCAAGGGGTCGAGGATGGCGAGGGTTAGGAGGTTGCCTAGTGTCAAAGGATTCAAAAAAACCATGTATTCATCATTAGTGAAAATGCTTGGTGCATGATGGTGCAAGCTCTCCAAAGTTATTTTGGAGCGGAGTCCCGAGATAGGATAATTAGCTTTTTGGTACAAAGTTCAGCAAGAACCTTCCGAATATGTTATTTGGAAGGCCTTTGCTGAAATTGCACAAAAGGCAAATTATCCAATCCGGGACTCCATTCCGAAATAACTTTGAGGACTTCTGCCATCATGCCTCAAGTTACTTCCGCTAATGATGAAGCCATGGATTTCTTCAATACTTTGACACTAGGAAACCTCTCTTGACCTCGGCGATCCTCAACCCTCGAACGCTCGGCGACCACAGGAACCCTCGACCCCTAGGCGACCACGGAACCCTCGACCCTCGATCCCTCGACCCTATAGAACCCTCGAACCTCGACCACAGAACCCTCGGCCGTTGACCCCTTGCGACCCTCGACCCTCTACCCTAGTTCCCGACCCTCGACCCCTCGGCGATCCTCGACACCCTCGACACCCTCGAAAAAAGAGGAGAAAAAAGGAGAAGAAGCTCCTCTATTCCTTCTTCTTCTCCTCTTTTTTCTTCTTCTTCCTCTTCTTCCTCTCCTCGTCTTCTCCTTCTTCTCCTTCTTTCTCTACTTATTTTCCTTTTCCTCTCCTTCTTTTCTTCTTCTTCCTTCTTCTTCCTTCCTCTTTTCTTCCGTTTCCTTATTTTACTTTTTCCTCTCCACTAACATAAAATGCACTAACCTAAAATGCAACAAACATAAAATGCACTAAATCGACCAACTAACCTAAAATCAGTGATAAAATGCACTAACCTAAAATCGATATCTACTAACAACTTAAAAAATTAATACATATATGAAAAATGCATATATGAAAAAAGCATCATCATATCATCAATGTAAAAATAGTATTTTTCTAAAAATCTATCTTTTGCATATATACATCAACATATATATACACAGAACATATATATACATACATATATACATTTTTATAAAATGCAAAAACAAAAAATATAAAAACCGGACATATAAACATATATACACACATACATATACTCATACATATACATATAATCTGAAGGAAAAAACATATATACGTTTGCAAAAAAGGGGAGAGGCGGTGCCGACCACGACCACAATGAGGCAGAGGCGGCCGGCGCAAGGCAGTCATGGCGGCGAGGCAGAGGTGACGGCGAGGCAGGAGGGGCCGCGACGGCATCGGGCGCGACGCGGCGATGGCGTCTGGGCGGCGTATGGGAGACTGCGACGGCGGTGGCGCGCGGCGAGGCAGCCTGGCGTCGTCGGGCGGGATCGAAGAACTGAACGAAAAATTTCATAAGTGTTGCTTATATAGGCAGTATTGGTCGGTTCGTGGCACAAACTGGGACTAATGCCCCTTTAGTCCCAGCTTGGTGCCACCAACCGAGACCAAAGGCCTCTTTTTCAAGAGCCCAAAGGGCGGGAAGCGGCGCTTTGGTCCGGTTAGGCACCAACCGGGACTAAAGGAGGCATTAGTCCCGGTTGTGCCACTAACCTACTAATGCTTTAGTCCCTTGGTGCCACCAACCGGGACCAAAGGCCTTGTGCTGCCCCACGCCTAAATGTTTAGTCCCACCTCGCTAGTTGAGAGGGAGCCGCTTTTGTTTATAAGGTGTGGTGCGCCTTCCCTCTCAAGCCCTCTCTCATGTGCTTCGGGCCTAGCAGGTGCAATCTGTGCCTGTGGGCCTACTGGGCCTCCCGCGGGCCTGAATCCTGGCCCATGGTAGGGTTTCTAGTCGTATTCATGCCGTGGGGGCCCAGTAGGTGGCACATTTTTGTTTTTTTTGTTTTTTTGTTGCTTTATTTAGTTTATTTTGTTTCTATTTACAACAAAATACTTATTGTTGCTATATTTTATTTATTTTCCAGTTTTTTTGTTTTGTTTTCTGCATTATTTATTTTCTTTTGTTTTTTGCTTTATTTTTTAATTCTTTTTTCTTTTAGTTTTAGAAAAATTATAAACTTTCTGTTAGTGCCATTAGTTTTCAAATTTGAAAACATTTTTTTGTTTTCTTTGTTGCTTTATTCATTTTATTTTGTTTCTACTTACAACAACATACTTATTGTTGCTATTTTTATTTTTATTTCAGTTTTTTGTTTTGTTTTCTGCATTATTTATTTTCTTTTGGTTTTTTCTTTATTTTTTAATTCTTTTGGCTTTTAGTTTTAGAAAAAATATAAACTTTCTGTTAGTGCCGTTAGTTTTCAAATTTGAAAACACTTTTTTATTTTCTTTGTTGCTTTATTTATTTTATTTTGTTTCTACTTACAACAAAGTACTTATTGTTGCTATTTTTATTTTATTTTCCAGTTTTTTTGTTTTGTTTTCTGCATTATTTATTTTCTTTTGGTTTTTTGCTTTATATTTTTAATTCTTTTTACTTTTAGTATTAGAAAAAATATAAACATTATGTTAGTGACATTAGTTTTCAAATTTGAAAACACTATTTTAGTTTTCTATGTTGCTTTATTTATTTTATTTTGTTTCTACTTACAACAAAATACTTATTGTTGCTATTTTTATTTTTTTCCAGTTTTTTGTTTTGTTTTCTGCATTATTTATTTTCTTTTGGTTTTTTGCTTTATTTTTAATTCTTTTTGCTTTTAGGTCAGCAAAATTATAAACTTTCTGTTAGTGCCATTAGTTTTCAAATGGATAATCGGTTGGCGAGGTTTTCAAATTCATAGTTTTCAAATGAACTCTGAAAAGGTTGGCATAGCATGTGCATGTAAAAACCGGACAATGGTATCATACTAAATGCATTACAAAGTTGGCATGGTATCATCATAATAGTTCTTGGAGAAAGTCTTCACTTTTTCTTGGCTTGTGTCATTTGCTTATTGCGCCATAACCATGGATAATCTTCATCGTTTATCGGGATGCTTGGGTCAGCCTTGACTTTGAAGGAGGAATTTCATGAAACTTTTCATACTCTTGAGACATATGTCATCTTGCCCTCCACTCCCGGGATGTCCCTTTTTCCCCGAAAAGAACTATGTGGCGCTTTGGCTCATCGTATGATGTATTCGCTTCCTTATCTTTTCTTTTCCTCGGTGCCGTAGACATGTCCTTCACATAGATAATCATGCCACATCATTGGCTAGAATGAGCAGTTCGTCGGTGTACCCAAGATTTTTCAGATCCACTGTTGTCATTCCGTCTTGTGGGTCTACAGCCTACTCGCCTCTGACAGATTGACCCACTTGCACTTAAACAAAGAGACCTTAAAATCTACTCTCCGTCAAGTTCCCATATGTCTACTATGTAACCATAATATGTGTCCTTTCCCCGTCGGTTCTTTGCATCAAAGCGGACACCGCTGTTTTGGTTGGTGCTCTTTTGATCTTGGTCAATCATGTAAAATGTATTCCCATTTATCCCGTATCCTTTCCAAATCATTACGATCGTAGATGGTCCCCACTGGACAACAAGTACAGCTCATCACAAACAGTGTTGTCACCTCCGAGACGTGTTTCCAACCAAGCTTTGAAAGTCCTGATGTGTTCACATGTAATCCGGTTGTCGCCTTTGCTCTGGGTGTTTGGAGCGCAGATCGTTCTTGTGTTCATCGACATACAGGGGTCACCAAGGTAGATTTACAGAAGCGTGTAGTGTGCTTGAGACCAAGAATATCCGTCCTCGCATATTATTGAGTCCCTTCCAAGCGTGCCTTTTCGGTCAGTCTCCCCTCATACCGCGATTTAGGGAGACCTATCTTCTTAAGGCAGGAATGAAGTCAACACAAAACCCGATGACATCCTCTGTTTGATGGCCCATGGAGATGCTTCCTTCGGCCTAGCGTGGTTACGAACATATTTCTTTAGGACTCCGTGAACCTCTCAAAGGGGTACATATTGTGTAGAAATACGGGCCCCAGAATGACAATCTAAATCGACTAGATGAACTAGGGCGTGCGTCATGATATTGAAGAAGGATAGTGGGAACACCAGCTCGGCCCGACAAGACATTGCACCACATCACTCCTTAGCGTTGGTACGATTTACGGATCGATCACCTTCCCGAGATATTGCATTGAGGAATGCACATAGCTTCACAATGGCTAATCGGACGTTTTCCGGTAGAAGCCCCCTCAATGCAACCGGAAGCATTTGCGTCATAATCACGTGGCGATCATGAGACTTTAGGTTCTGGAACTTTTCTCTGGCATATTTATTATTCCCTTTATATTCAACGAGAAGCCGGTCGGGAACTTCATCTTGAGCGAGCATTCAAAGAAGATTTATTTCTCTTCTTTCGTAAGAGCGTGGTAGCGGGACCTTCATCTTTGCTTGAGGCATGCCCTCTTTTTCGTGCAAGCGTTGCAGGTCCTCCGTGCCTCGTGTGTATCTTTTGTCTTCCCATACACGCCCAAGAAGCCTAGCAGGTTCACGCAAAGGTTCTTCGTCATGTGCATCACGTCGATCGAAGAGCGGACCTCTAGGTCTTTCCGAGGGTAGGTCCCAAAATATAGATTTCTTCTTCCACATGGGTGCGTGATTCTCGGCGTCATTCGGGACAGCTAGTCCGCGGGACCCTTTCCAAAGATTACGTGTAAATCATTGACCATAGCAAATGCGTGATCACCGATGCGCATGGCGGGCTTCTTCCGTGATCTGCCTCGCTTTGAAATACTTGCCTTTCTTTCGACATTGATGGTTGGTTGGAAGAAATCGATGATGGCCCAGGTACACATTCTTCCTGCAGCTTCCCAGGTATATACTATCGGTGTCAAGTAAACAGTGATTGCATGCGTGGTATCCCTTGTTTGTCTGTCTTGAAAGGTTACTGAGAGCGGGCCAATCGTTGATGGTCACGAACAACAACGCCTTTAGGTCAAATTCCTCCTTTTTGTGCTCATCCCACGTATGTGCACCGTTTCCATTCCACATTGTAAAAGTTCTTCAACTAATGGCCTTAGGTACACATCAATGTTGTTGCGGGTTGCTTAGGGCCTTGGATGAGAACTGGCATCATAATGAACTTCCACTTCATGCACATCCAAGGAGGAAGGTTATACATACATAGAGTCACGGGCAGTGCCGTGATTGCTGCTCTGCTCCCGAAAGGATTAATGCCATCCGCGCTTAAAGCAAACCATACGTTCCTTGGGTCCTTTGCAAACTCATCCCAGTACTTTCTCTCGATTTTTCTCCACTGCGACCCGTCGTGGGTGCTCTCAACTTCCCGTCTTTCTTACGGTCCTCACTGTGCCATCACATCAACTTGGCATACTCTCCGTTTTACGAATAGACGTTTCAACCGTGGTATTATAGGAGCATACCACATCACCTTCGCATGAACCCTCTTCACAGGAGGCTCGCCGTCAACATCACGAGGGTCATCTAAATGCGATCTTATACGCAATGCACCGCATACCGGGCATGCGTTCAGATCCTTGTATGCACCACGGTAGAGGATGCGATCATTAGGGCATGCATGTATCTTCTCCACCTCCAATCCTAGAGGGCATACGACCTTCTTTGTTGCGTATGTACCGTCGGGCAATTTGTTATCCTTTGGAAGCTTCTTCTTCATTATTTTCAGTAGCTTCTCAAATCCTTTATCGAGCACGACATTCTCTGCCTTCCTTTGCATCAATTCCGATGCAGTACCGAGCTTTGTGTTGCCATCTTCGCAATTGGGGTACAACCCTTTTTTGTGATCCTCTAACATGCGATCGAACTTCAGCTTCTCCTTTTGACTTCCGCATTGCGTCCTTGCATCGACAATGACCCGGCGGAGATCGTCATCATCGGGCACATCGTCTGGTTCCTCTTGATCTTCAAGACTTCGCCGTTTGCGGCACCATCATGCACATCGTCTGGTTCCTCTTGATGTTCAAGAGCATCATCGTATTCAGGGGCACATAGTTGTCATCGTACTCTTCTTCTTCGCTGTCTTCCATCATAACCCCTATTTTTCCGTGCCTCGTCCAAACATTATAGTGTGGCATGAAACCCTTGTAAAGTAGGTGGGTGTGAAGGATTTTCCGGTCAGAGTAAGACTTCGTATTCCGCATATAGGGCATGGACAACACATAAAACCATTCTGCTTGTTTGCCTCAGCCACTTCGAGAAAATCATGCACGCCCTAAGTGTACTCGGAGGTGTGTCTGTCACCGTACATCCACTGTCGGTTCATCTGCGTGCATTATATATAATTAAGTGTGTCAAAAATTATTACAGAACATCATGAATAGATAATTAAGTGACCAAATTAATAGAAGTTCATCATCACATAAAAACCAAAGTATATACATAGTTCTCATCTAACAACATAAAGCTCTGCAGAGCATCTGAATTAATTAAACCATACATTGAAACTATGTAAAACATTTCAATGCGAAAAGAAATGCGATCATAATCGCAACCAAGGTAACAACTGATCCAACGGCATAATGATACCAAGCCTCGGTATGAATGGCATATTTTCTAATCTTTCTAATCTTCAAGCGCATTGCATCCATCTTGATCTTGTGATCATCGACGACATCCGCAACATGCAACTCCAATATCATCTTCTCCTCCTCAAGTTTTTTTATTTTTTTCCTTCAAGAAATTGTTTTCTTCTTCAACTAAATTTAACCTCTCGACAATAGAGTCGGTTGGAATTTCCGGTTCAACAACCTCCTAGATAAAAAAAATCTATGTCACGTTGGTTGGCATAATTTTCATAAACAATAAATGAACCAATAGTTATGAAAAGATAATATATACCACATCCGTATCATAGACGGGGACGAGGGCCGTGAGGCGGATACCAAAACCATCGCACTATATAAGATGCAATAATAAAAGTAAGAAAATAATACAATTATCTATCTAAACATACAAGTAAGAATATTTTTTCTTTCAGAAAGAATATAAGAACAAGAGGCTCACAAAGGTGGTGCAGGCGATGAGATCGGCAGCGGGTGATCGGCCGGTGAAGGCAGGGGACGGGCGTGACGGACCGCTAAACCTAGATAAATATTGAGGAAAATGAAGCTTGGCGGTCGAGCTTGGAGAGGAGAAACCTTATGTAGTGTGGCTCGGGCATTCCATCGAACACCTTGTGTGCATAGGAGGGAGCTAGAGCACCACCAAGCCCTCTCCCCCTCGGCCAGAAAAAACAGAGCAGTGTGCTCTGCTCTTGCGCCCGGGGTTATTTATCGGCACCACCAGTGGTCCCTGTGGGTGGCATGAACCGGGACTAAAGAGAAGCCTTTGGTCCCGGTTCAAGCCACCAACCGGGACCAATAGTAGTGGGCCAGGAGCCAGGCCCATTGGTCTCGGTTCGTCCCACCAACCGGGACCAAAAGGTCCGGACGAATCGGGACCAATGGCCCACGTGGCCCGGCTGGCCCCCTGGGCTCACGAACCGGGACAAATAGCTCCATTGGTCTCGGTTCGTGGCAGAACCGTGACTAATGGGCTGAACCGGACTGGACCATTGCTCCCTTTTCTACTAGTGTTATATACCTACCTTGCCATGGATTGGATCCGTTAGTAGCAGGAGACACGGCTGAGCCGGCGGTGCTTCATCACTGCCCTCGCCATGGGCTAGGCACCAATACGACATGGGCGGCTCCCCGGTTCCGAGCCAGGGCAATTCTAGGACGAAGTGGTTCGTGGCCGGCCACGTGGTTGCCGTGTCCTTCATCAAATTATCCTCTAGCCGAGTAAGGCCTTGTTCGGTTGCATGTAAATCCGAGTGGATTGAAGGGGTTTGAGGAGGATTTAAACCTCTTCTAAGTCAAAATATGAACCAATCCTTACCAATCCCCTCCAATCCTCTTGGGAAGAGGATTAACCGAACAAAACCTAAAGCTACTATTTACCACCGATCTAGAGGTGTACTAGAGCTTCGGTGGAAGAAGCAGGTAGGTGGGCTTCTGGATGCCGCGATTGAAGAAGAAGGTGAGGAGGAGGAGGTCGGGGAGAAGATAGTAGAGGGACGGATGCAGGAGTCGATCGTGGACATTATGCAGGATGTCGGCAAGGCACTATTCCTGGTCCAGCTAATTTTCAGCACTAGCAGAAGGTCATGCCGGCGTAGTGCGGGCCCGAGTCGTGGAGAGCCGACATGACGTGCGGCACCGGTGGTGCCGGGCGGACAGCAGCCCATTGACGTTGATATGGCCGCCTCTCCTCTTCATAGCTAAGGGTGGAACTGCATGCACGCACAGGACATGCAAGCGGCTTGCGGTGTTTCTATTTTCGCCCTCTTTATTCCTTGCATGAGCCCATGATTTTCTCTCTCCGGGCCTTGCTGTGACGGGGAATTAACTCCGGCGTGGAGCTAATCGTGGGATAGCGCCATGATTGTCGAGATCATACCACGTTTCTTTTCGTTCCTTTTTGTTTTCATTCAGCGAGAATAAAAGGAAAGGAAAATTGGATCGAGGAGGAAGCGGCTATGCGGGAGGAGGCGCGATGGTAGCGATCGTCGACTTCGTCGGTCGCGGCGGCGTAATCTCTCCGGCCACAAGCGGGGCTCGCCGACGGCACTGGGAGAAACGGCGGTGCCTTCGGTCGCACCGAGCCGGAGTGGACCAAAAGCAGATCGGACCCGGTAATTTTCGGTCCTGTTTCCACACACTGGACTGGCCAAGACTGCTCATCCGATCCGATATGAACGCATAAACGCATAAACACATTGTCCGGACAGGTGCCATCGCTTCTGGATTAGAAAGAATAGACACATCGCTTTCAGATCAATGTTGTTGGATGCCGATGTCACCAAGGGCCATCTCACACTGTAGTGTTTTTCACACACTCTAGCTGCTCGAGAAATAGTGAGGCTAAGCCTCTCTGCTTCCAGTGTGCTCGGCAGGAAACCTCCAAGTACTTTCTCTTATTGCCACCAATCCAAGACTAGAGATTATGATTTGTGTATGTTCTCATGTCTTGCTCCTTCATTCCCAATTTGCTGGTAGACACATGCCACGCTTGCATTAGTGCTGATCTCTATGGTATTGCGGTGTATGCTTTCCACACGTTTGTGAAATTGCCAACCACATAGGTCGAAAGAATATTTTAAACATCCACATTAGCAGCAATTCTATGTTCGCCATCGTCAATTTAGAGGTGATTTGGTATTAGTTCTCTCATATATATCATTAAAGTAGCACTTCCAGTCCTCGACAAACATGTTTTTCCTTTAAAAGTAAATGTAGTCTTCATGCATACTATTGGCAGTTCACGAAATTACCAATATCGTTGGTTGAATCTCATGGATGAGAGTGCACGGGTGAGAAGGATGTATACTCTCTTTTTTTGCGGGGAAAGAAGGATGTATACTTTGCAAGAAGAATGCTATTAATATTGTTGTATGTGTGTAACTTTGTATGAATTTCTTTTATGGTAACTTTATAAGGCTTTCTTTCAGTTACTATTCATATGGAATACTTTCCTAGCTCTATTCTCTCCTCTGAATATAGGTTCACTTGTCCTTGATCTAATTAATGTACAAAAGGTTAATTTATAATACATATTTCCCATTGTTTATTAGCAAATCCGGATGATTTGGTGTCGCGCCAACGTTTTGTCGGAATCCAAGAAGATGTGGCCAATGTATAAACAAATAATCAAACGTTAGTGTTGTTCACCTGGATCATTTGAGCATGTCATGTCTAAAACTAGAGAGTCAAAGAACTCTACTTCTGATTGATCTATTGTTTTGCATTTGCTTCGTTAATGAAATTTTTGCCGTTGCAACGCACGGGCATATGGCTAGTTAATAATAAATCCTGAATATTAATAAAACTTTGAAAATTGTTATAAAATAAACCGTAGCTCGGATTAAAAAGTTTTATACATGAAAGTTGCTCAGAACGACGAGACGAATCCGAATACGCAGTCCATTCGTCTGCCCCATACCCCTAGCATAGTGAATATGGAACCGTCCCCCTCCGGTTCGTCTGCCCGAAAATTGCAAGCTTCGGGAAAACATTCCCGGATGTTTCCCCCTTCGCCGGTATCATGTAGCACCGCATTAGAACACCCCTAGCACTGCTTATTGTTTGTCATGTCACTACAAAAAAAAGACACATCCGTGACATTTTGGGTCGAACGAAAAAAATTCTCTCATACATATGACACTTCTATGACGATAATTGTGACAAAACCCGGTATCATCATAGATGTGGTGGGCTCCTACTTCTATGACAAAAAATCATGACAAAAAATGAGCTTTTCGTTCTGGGCGGGCCAGAGATGCAGCTGCATGACATTCTTTGGGCCGTCCATGACGGAAAAAACCGTGGTAGAAGCGAGGCCGAGGAAAATTTCGCCGGAGTTCCGGTTACGGTGGGAGGTCGGGGGCGGCGATGCAGCGTTCTCTCATACACGTCTGTGGCGTGTGTGCAAGGCGTTGCCTCTAATCGAACCCGAGTGAGGCGTTGGGCTCTAATCGAACCCGGCGATTACGACTGCAGGCTACGCGTTATTGAACTGGCGATCGATCGATGGTCGTTAATCAACCTGATCGAGCGATTCGCCCGCTCTGTTGCTAATCAAGCCGATCGATGCTGCCTGGGATGAGCGGTGGCGTTGCGGAGGGGTTGGATGAGCGGTGGCGGTGGCGTTGCCTCTGGGTGAACAGGACCACTGTGGTGTGGTGGAGGCTGGATGAGCGATGAAGCGGTGGAGGGTGCCCGTGGAAGGGTGGTTGAACAGGACCCCGTGGTGTGGAGGGCTGGATGAACAATAGACGGTGGAGGGGTGGTTGAACAGTAGCCGGTGGAGTAGCGCGCGGTGGAGGCTGGATGAACAGGAGCATGTGGAGGCTGGATGAACAGGAGCATGTGGAGGCTGGAGGAGGTCGACGGTGGAGATGAACAGTGTCCCGTGGAGTCCCGTTTTGTGGTACGCCACACCCCTCCCGATGAACAGGACCCCCATTTCGACCGTAGGAGGTCCGTTTCGTCCGTTTTGCGGTACGCCACACCCCTCCCGATCAACAGGACCCCTTTTCGAGCGTAGGAGGTCCGTTTAAATCCGATTCTTGATGCGCCACACCCCTCCCGATCAACAGGACCCCCGTTTCGACCGTAGGAGGTCTGTTTCCTCCGATTTGCGGTATGCCACACCCCACCCGATCAACAGATGTAAGTGCATCTAGTGCCACCCCTAGTTGGTTTTGGAGTATTGACGACAAACCTGGTTGAGGGACTAATGTGTTTGTGAGAATTGCAGGATAACACAGGTAGTAGTCCCTCCTTGATTGATTTACCCTAGGAGATGACCCCTAAAAATGTGTGAAGACATTGAAGACAATGGTGGTCTGAAGATATTCACATTGAAGACTATGACACGAGAAGACATTGAGTGGAGACTATGGAGCCAAGACTTAGTTGTTTCGTTGTTTCCTTTTCTTCCTTGTTGAGTCATAGGAACCACCGCACTGTTAAGTGGGGTCCAAGTGAACAAAGTCAGAGTGATTGAAGTGATGCTCAAACCAAATCCTATGTCTTCAAGCGAAGACAATGAGAGCAAATCTTATCCTGTGTCGGATAAGTCAGCTTTACTTGTAGCCCAAGTCAAGCTGCCGCGTGTGTTTGAAATCTGACCGTTGCGACACGTGTCAGTTCCTTAGTGACACAGGGTCATTTCGGACAAATACGATCGGGTTGCCCAGTGGCTATAAATAGCCCATCCCATACACCATAAATTGGAGGCTGCTTAGAGTTAGTGCATGGCTTTTATCGTTTGAGAGCAACCCACCCCCGAAGCCTTTGAGAGAGAATCCTTGCGAGGACAAAGCCCAAACCACCCAGAGCCTAAAGAGTGTTTGGCATCACCGAAGTCTTTCTGTCCGCGTGATCTGAAGACTTGTTACACTTGAGGACTATGAATCCTCTAGCCGGTTAGGCGTCGCGTTCTGAGCATCCAAGAGCCATTGTGGATTGCCGGTGAACCAAGTCTGTGAAGGTTCTAAGTCTACCTTGAAGACTTACCGGAGTAATTGGGCGAGGACCGTGTGTTCTTAGCTCAAGGGAATAAGGTGAAGACGAGGTCTTCTGAGTTGAATCTCAGCCTCCCTAACCAGACGTGCAGTTGTCACAGCAACTGGAACTGGTCGAACAAATCCCTATCCCTCTGAAGCCACTAGTTCTATCTCTTACTCCTCTTTACTTACAGTTTGTCTTCGTGAAGTCATTGTCTGCTTGTATTATCTGATTGACTTCACCGTGTGACTATCTCATTACATTTGGCTTCATACTATCTTCCATCTTGATCTTTACTACCTAGCTGCTACTAGTCTTCATGCTTTCACTTCATTGAATACTTGACTATGGCTTGTCTAGTGTAGTCTATCTTCCGCTCCAGTAGAATAGTGTTGTTTATATTGTATGTCTTCGAAACTTCCATTTGGTTTAACCACCTGGAGTTTAGCTATGTCGACTGCTGGGATAATCAAAGTCTCCGCTGCGTGCCCCATCTTCGATGGCACTGAATATCCCTACTGGAAGAATAGGATGCGCATGCATCTTGAAGCCATTGATGTCGATCTATGGTATGTCGTCAAGAACGGCGTTCCCAAGACTGGTGAAGGTGTCACCCCTACTGATGTTAAGAAGTTCATTCAACAGGACTCTACTGTCAAGAACATCATCTGTGGTCACCTTACCAAAGGACAGTATGGTCGTGTGAGTGCTCTAGAAACGTCGAAGCTAGTCTGGGACTGGCTATCCAAGGTCAAAGAAGGTGTCTTAACCCAGCGAGATCAACGTATCAATACTCTCCGCAACCTCTTCAACCGCTTCAAGAGACACGACAACGAGAATGTCCAGATCACATTTGATCGCCTCACTGATATCACAAATGAGCTCCATGCACTAGGCGCCACTGAGATCACGAAGCATGAGATAGTGAAGACACTCTGAGATCTCTTGACAGCTCATTTGACACCTTAGCCACGATGATACAAGAACGCATACGATTTCAAGACTCTCGATCTGTC
Organism: Aegilops bicornis; assembly: GCA_021605145.1. Lineage (NCBI taxonomy): Eukaryota > Viridiplantae > Streptophyta > Magnoliopsida > Poales > Poaceae > Aegilops > Aegilops bicornis. The sequence continues at coordinate 524,241,930 of CM038670.1, read as the reverse complement.
GACATACTTGAGAGGCTCAACACACATGAGTACCAGCTATCCGAGAAGCGAGATATCTATGGCCCCAACTATGGCGAAACCGAGCTTTGAAGGCAAAGGTTGTTGCTTCCTCATCGAAGAAGAATCATTGCAGTTCTGGTGATCCTGAAGAACTTGGAAAGGAGCTTGCTATGCTTGTGAAGAAGTTCCAAAAATTCACCAAGAAGAAAGGCTTCAGAAAGTCTTCACAATCCAGCTCAAGAAATGATGAAGCTTCTGCCTATGATCACAAGAAGAGAACCTGTCACAAGTGCAAGAAACCTGGTCACTACATCTCTAAGTGTCCAAAGTGGGACAATGAGAAGAAGAAGAAGAAGAAGAAGAGCAAAGAATATGATTCTGATGACAAGAAGAAGAAGAAATCCTCAAAGTCTTCTTCCAAGTCTTCTTCCAGATCTTCATCACACAAGAAGAGCTCATCTGGCAAGGCTCATGCGTTTGTTGGCAAGGAGATGGATTCAGAAGAGGAGTCTGCTTCAGAGGAGGCGGAGTTGGAGTCTGAGGGGGAGTCTGACTCGGGTGTTGCGAGTCTGGCCCTAGCTTCTGCCTACATCGCCAATTCCATCTTCAACACCGAAGACCATGGCTCCGTCACCAACACTGATGATAATGACGAGGACGACTCGCCTCCCACCTACTGCTTCATGGCACGTGGTGCCAAGGTAAAATCATGCGACGCTTACTTTCAAACATCAAGTGAAGATGACTCCGATTGTGAATCCAAACCCAGCTACAAAACACTTGCTAAAATTGCAATCGAACAACGTAAAGCTATGGAACACACTCAAAAGCTGTTAGACAAAAGTGATGACCGTTGGGCCTTGAAATGACCCGTTCTCAGTCCTTAGTTGAAGACATTAAAAATCCTCATGCTAAGTACCAGGAACTTGAAAGTCGTCATGAAACGCTCACAACCACTCACGAAAAGCTCTCCTATGATTATCTTCAAAGGAAGCAAGAGCTTGAGAAATTGAGAGCGGCTCATGAAGATCTTCAAAAAGAGAATGAGTCACTTCGCGCTCAACAGATCAGTTCCGCTCAGGAAGGATTTGAACCACCTTGTCTAAAATGCCTTGAGCGTGATAACGCTACTTACATTCTTTGAATGTTCTCTAGCTACTATTGCAATATCTTCAACTGCTGATGTGGTAACTAACCCTCTGCGGAGGATACCACTACTATTGCTGATGAAAATGCTAGGTTGAAGACATTGCTTGAAACAGGGATGTACAAAAGTCTCAAAGGGCATCAAATACTTTGCGATGTCCTCAAAAAGCAGATTCTGAACCGAAACCCTAGGAAAGAGGGTGTTGGGTTCGAGAGGAAAATGAATGTAGATGGCTCCTCGAAGCTTTGGGCGTACCCCAAAACCACATGGGTTGCTGCAAAGGGACCTTCAGTGGATCCATCCACCCTATCTGGCTTCACCTGTGCTAACCCAATTGTCATTGATGAATCCTTTGATGCAAACTATAAACTGTTTAAGAATCAGAATGGTGAGGTGTTTGCCAGATATATTGGTACTAACTGCAGGAAAGGGACACCTATGAAGAAGATCTGGGTTCCCAAAAGTTGTCTTGAGAATCTTCCTGTGAATGTCATTATGACACCACCTGGGAGGAAGACAAATCCTAGACCAAAGGATTCATATGTCCCAAAGGCTTCATACAAAAAGAGGACTCACCTGAGTCACCCTAATGCCAATGTTTTGCAGGGAAACCATACTCAGACTTATGAATATGAGCGTGTGTCTTCAAACCGCTATGTTCATAGAACTAAGAACTTTTCTGCTTATTCATATGAGTATCGTTCTTCTCCTGCAAGGCTATTTGCTAGGGCTCCAAAGCCGAAGTTCTCAGATGCTGCACTTAGACTCATTGCTTCTAAGCCACCCCTGAAGATGTGGGTGGTTAAGAAGAATTAAATTTATTTTGCGGGGAAAGGTCTCCAACCGGAAATCAAAGGCGTCTGATGCTATTGCTGGGGACCTAAAACATCTTGTAGGGTGCAAGATGAAATGCCCAAATGGTCTCACTATGTATTTTGTTCCTGAATCATTTGCCTTACATCCAATCAGTCCTAACTTGGATCTAAGCTTTCATAATCCACTTGCTCGTCAAATGTTTATGCTTCACACTTCTCTTTGTGAAGCCTATCCCCCTAACTGCACTGTAGGCTATGACACCCCATGCTTCGGAATGGATTATGGATAGCGGATGCACTAATCATATGGCTGGTGATCGAAGTCTTCTCATGGACTCAACCTTACGTCCATCTGACAAGAGTCACATCACATTTGCTGACACTGGTAAAAGCAAGGTATTGGGTCTAGGTAGAGTTGCAATCTCAAGGGATCGGACATGGATAAAGTGATGCTTGTTGAATCCCTTGGTTTCAACTTAATGTCATCTCAATGCTTTGTGACTTAAACATGATTGTGCTATTTGGAAAATATCGATACCTTGTACTAATGGAATCGACAAGTCTCTAGTCTTTGAAGGGTATCGAAAAGGCGATGTATATCTTGTAGATTTCTCAATTTGGACCGCAGATGGTCGTATGTCTTCTAGCAAAGGCTTGAGAATCTTTGGCTCACGGCATCGAAGGCTAGGGCATGCTGGCATGAAGAACTTGCACACTCACGCGAAGAAGAAGCATGTCGTGGGCATCAAAGGCGTCAAGTTCAAGAAGGACCATCTGTGTGGCGCCTGCGAAGCAGGAAAGATGACTAGGGCCAAGCATCCCTCGAAGACAATCATGACTACATCTCAACCCTTCGAGCTGCTTCACATGGATCTATTTGGCCCTACTCACTACTCTACTCTCAATGCTACTGCTTGCCTCTATGGTTTCGTAATTGTTGATGATTACTCTAGATATACTTGGGTACATATAATCCTCTACAAGACTGAAGTGCAGGGTGTCTTCAGACGCTTTGCCAACCGTGCCATGACGAACTATGGCGTCAAGATCAAGCATATCACACGCGACAACGACACTGAGTTCAAGAACACTGGCCTCAACCTCTATCTGGATACACTTGGCATCACACATGAGTTCTCTGCTCCTTATACACCTCAGCAGAATGGCATCGCTGAGCGCAAGAACAGAACTCTCATTGAGATGGCCCGAACGATGCTTGATGAGTACAAGACTCCACGGAAGTTACGGCACTGAAGCCATTGACCTTTGCTTGTCACATCATCAACCGCGTTTATCTTCACAAGCTTCAAGAAAACATCCTATGAGCTCCTAACCGTAAGAAGCCAAATGTAAGCTACTTCAGAGTATTTGGTGCTAGGTGATGGATCAAGGATCCACATCACACTTCAAAATTTGCACCAAAAGCACATGAAGGTTTTATGCTTGGTTATGGAAAGGATTCGCGCTCCTACAGAGTCTTCAACCTCTTTCACTATAAAGTGGTTGAAAGCTGTGGATGTCTTGATTCGATGAAACTAACGGCTCACAAAGAGAGCACACGCCAAATGTGATAGATGAAGTACCTCCAAGTGAATCCATCAAGCGAGATGGGAATTGGAGATATCATACCCTCACGAGAATCAATGCGAAGAGGGCTTATCATTTCTGCACCTAATCAACCTGAAGACAATGATCGGTCGAAGACAATCCCCCAAATGATGATATTGATCGGCAAGAGCAAAATCTTAAATCCTGCTCATCCTCGTGTTGCAAATGAAGTTCAGATTGAGAAGATAATTGGACAGCTTGAATGCACTGGTCCACTCACTCGTTCAAAAGCAACTCGAGAGAGCAACACGACTAACCAACTTCGTGGGCATTTTGCATTTGTCTCAATCATCGAACCCAAGAAAGTTGATGAAGCCTTCATGGAACTGAATGGATTCAAGCTATGCAAGAAGAGCTTCAACAGTTCAAGCTGAATAATGTGTGGGAATTGGTCAAGCGTCCTGATCCTCGAAAGCACAATATCATTGGCACCAAATGGATATATCGCAACAAGCAACATGAGCATGGTCAAGTTGTCAGAAACAAGGCTCGTCTCGTTGCGCAAGGTTATACTCAAGTGGAAGGAATTGACTTCGATGAAACATTTGCTCCGGTGGCAAGACTTGAAGCCATTCGCATACTGCTAGCCTATGCAAATCATCACAACATTCTTCTGTATCAAATGGATGTGAAAAGTGCTTTTCTCAATGGAAAGATAGAAGAAGAAGTATATGTCGCACAACCTCCAGGCTTTGAAGATCCAAAACATCCTGATATGGTATACAAGCTCAACAAGGCAATCAGATGGCCTCAAACAAGCCCCTCGTGCTTGGTATGACACACTCAAAGACTTCACGAAGGGCAAAGGCTTCAAACACAGTTCACTAGATCCTACACTCTTCACGAAGACATATGATGGTGAACTATTTGTGTGCCAAATCTATGTGGATGACATTATCTTGGTGCACCAACAAGAAATACAAAGTGATGAATTTGGTCACATGATGCAAGAGCAATATCAAATGTCCATGATGGGCGAGCTGAAGTTCTTTACGGGTCTCTAAATCCGTCAACAACGCAATGACATCTTCATATCTCAAGAAAAATACCTCAAAGATTGCACTCAAGAAGTTTGGAATGCAAGACTGCAAAGGATACACGACGCCAATGTCAACCAAAAGTCATCTGGGTCCCGACGACAATGGTAAAGAGTTTGATCAAAAGGTATATCGCTCCATGATTGGCTCTTTGCTTTATTTATGTGCATCTAGGCCAGATATAATGCTTAGTGTTTGCATGTGTGCCCGATTCCAAGCGGCACCAAAGGAATCGCATCACTTAGTTGTGAAGCGAATTCTTTGATATTTGGCTTACACCCGAACACTAGGATTATGGTATCCAAAGGGCTCAGAGTTTGATCTAGTTGGATTCTCAGATGCTGATTATGCTGGTGACAAGGTTGATCGCAAGTCCACATCAGGCACATGTCACTCTCTGGGACGATCTCTTGTCTGTTGGTCTTCAAAGAAGCGAGGCGTATCTCTCTCTCTTGCTGAATCTGAATACATTGTCTTTGGATCCTGCTGTGCTCAGCTTCTCTGGATGAAGCAAACTCTCAAAGACTATGGTATCCATCTGAAGAATGTGCCTCTCTATTGCGACAATGATAGTGCCATCAAGATTGCCAACAACCCAGTTCAGCACTCGAAGACAAAGCACATTGAAATTCGTCATCACTTTCTCACAGATCATGTTATGAAGGAAGATATTGATATCATTCACGTCAAGACAGAAGAACAGTTGGCTGATATCTTCACAAAGCCCTTGGATGAGAAAAGGTTTTGCAAGTTGCGGCGTGAGCTAAATATCTTGGAATCCTCGAATGTCCTGTGAATGGACACACATCCTAACACTTATGCATTTTGATGACTTAGATGTGCAACACACAAAGTAATGTATATCTTCAATCAATGAAGGCATACACTCTAAGTGTGAATACATTAATGTGGAAATTGACTTCGGAGTGCCACGATAGTTGTGCGTCGTGTCTGGGTCTAATACTTCCTATATGGTGGGTAACGCCACCACCAAACTCTTGTTTGAAGCGTTTTTCCTTGGCGTTATATTTGCAAAGTCTTCACAGTTGATTTGTCTTCAACATTAATTTGAATTCATGATTAACTGCACCATGTTGATTTGGTCTTGACTCTGTTGTATACATATATTGTGTTCTGTCCTCTACATTCACTTATAGCTATGTCTTCTTGCTTGAATCTTTTGAACTAAGTGAATGTGATCGGACCCTAACCTCTCTATGCTTCTTACCTCAAGCTCTATCTATCCAAATCATATGCATTATGATGAAACTGTCGAATGTCTTCTCTGCGTCCTTGTCAGCAGAAGACACAGAGACAAACTTTAAATCTGTTTTTAATGTTATATCCTTTCGCCTGAAACCCGGATAATTCGGAACGACCACCCCGACAATCCTGGCGAGCATGGGAACATGGAACAACTCTCGATGTGTTGCATGTGTGCCATGTGTCCTTCAGATGTGAACCGCCAGGGGCACCTGCGTAATTGCGTTGTGTCGTCTCCTTCCTTATAAATACCCATCACATCTCGGTCAAAAATTTTTCTTCCACCTCGCCACCTCTCGCAAACCCTAGCACCTCTGCTAAGCTCTCGACGACGCCGGCGACGAAGCGCTTAGCTACCGCGACTTCTCCGACGCCGTCCTCACGCCGGCCGCGGACCTCATCCTCTCCGCTGTCGTCGTAGGTGTCTTCCGTCGCCAAGTTAGGGCACGGGAGATTGAACTGCTCGGCCTCCAACTTCGCTCCGTCTAGCAGTTCTTCGTGTGGTAATTAAAATTCACTTTTTACCATCTTTTCAATCTAATAGATTCATCCTTTCTTACCAAAAGTGGTTTCTAGTTCCCCAAGTTGAATCTATCTCTTTCTGCATCTCATACTATGCCTAGTCCATTCACTTATGCTTCTTTACAAGTTCGAGTCCTCACTTGTACGTATTCTTGGATTTGTACAAATCTGGAACCAACTCTCATCAAATAAGTGAATGTCTTCGCGTTGTGAGGTCAATGTCTTCAAACTAATTTATCTTCAAAATCTTCTGAGAATGCATATGACCTCTTCCCCTTCCCTCGCACCTCTAATGCTATCACGGGTACATGTCCATGGGAGAATCCCTTGGTTCTCATAGTCTTCATTCGTTTGCAGAATTCTTACAGCTTCACATCAACTCTCCGAAGCGGTTCGGTCGACCAGTGACGGAAGCCCTTAATGATGTTGAAGCCAATCAGACTGAACCTCATGGCAACAGAGAAGTCTACAAGGATGGGTGGCAGACAGCGTTGTGGGAACACTTCCAAGGATTTGCCTCCAGATTTGCACGAGCTGTACAAAACAGACCATAGGAAACCTATATGGGCCGCAAGAATCGAATCCAATGGATTCGAAGATATTGGGCTGAGGAATGGTTCAAGTACCGCCGTTCTGTTGAGAATATGCAGAAGAATGCCATCAAGGAACCCAGGGGTGATGTTTTGTACGAAAATCTTCCACCCAGGACCCAGGCTGAAGCTATTGAGCAAGGTTTCTATCCATGCATGGTGCGCGGACCACAGCCTGTGGATGCTGACCCTTCTTCACTGCTATGGTGCCGTGAGGATCATCTGTTCAAGCGCAACTACCAGTTCACCAAAGACTCAGCTGCGAAGAACAAGAAGGATCTAGGGCTTGACTTCAACCCAGGTCCTTCCTCACCTCGGGGCAATGGCACCCGTGAAGCCAATGAGAACAGGATCGGCCCCTTCTACAACCTTGCTGGCCTCATCACTCACATTGTTGTTCAAGGTGCCAAAGTGGATCATTCTGATGATGGTGCTGACACTGATGAAGCCCCAGCTCCTACCCCAAAGCCGCAGAAGCAAAAGAAGGCTAAAGCTTCAAAGTCATCTGCTGCTCCAAAAGCTTCGCGAGTGAAGCCATTGGCAACTGCCCCTCCTGCTCCAAGTAACACTTCTGAAGATCTTTCTCGCATCTCCAAGAGGCGCGAGAAGCCACAGAAAACTGCTCAAGGATCAAGTCACGCACTCACACCAGCTGCCGTTCTGAGGAACGAATCTGAAGCTGTTGATTTGTCTTCAGATGAAGAATTTGGCAATGATGCTCTCGAGCAGTTGATCAAGAGCAAGCAAGAGGTGGAGATCTTCAATGATCTGCCCCTCTTTGATGTGAACATTTTGAAGAATTTCATTGATGAATGGTTCGACAATCCGGTATCGCCTTTGATAATCTTCAACTTCCTATTGGCGTCGGCGTTGCTTTCCAAGGCACCATTGCTCCCGAAAGCTGGCTCGGCTCAAGCATTATTGAATTGAAGAAAAAGATAGACTTTGAGAAAGAGCAATTCAAGAAGCATGTAGCCAAGCTTAGCGTGGCTGATGTTCAGAAATTCAAGCTGATGTTGAATGACCTCAAGGAGTCGTTTCGAAAGAAACGCGGAGAAGCCAAAGGTTCAAGAGAGCGCATGAAGAATCTTGCAGACAAGTGTGTTCAAGCTTACAACGAAGCTGAGAAGCGCAAGGCACTTGGGCGTCCTCGCATTGATCCCTCGATGGCTGCCAAGAAAAAAAAGAAGCATACTGAGGCCCAGACTGAAGCTCCACGGCGGGAAGAACCCCACATTGTCTTCCGAGCTAGCATAACAGGCTCGAAGCCTAAGGTCTCCACAGTGGCTTCAAATCAGCAGAAAACCAAGGCAGCTGAAGCCGAAGCCAGGAGGCGGAAAACTAAGCACACTACTGATGATGCACCACCCCCTAAGAAGAGAAAAACCAAGAAGAGAGATCGGGCTGCTCCCAAAGAGCCCCTTGTTGTTGAACGCGTTGCTTTTGCTCATCCTGCTTCTGGAAATCAAGAGCGTCAGCTAATCGTTCATGAGCCTGCTTCCACAGAGGCTCCTGAAGCTCAAGAAGTTCCAGTCGTTGACCCCATCGCGACTGAAGACATTGGTCCCCACGACAATGTAGAAGATGATGTAGTTCTTCCTCGGATCGAAGCGCCTAGCGGTATCAACGCCTGTTCTAACGAACAGCGAGCTCATCAGTATTGGTCATCCTTTGACGCCAATCTCACAAGATGCCTCATGGGCTGATCGCCCCCAACAAGAAACTCCAAATCAAGACTCACCAAGTACACCTCGTCCTTCACCAGTGCCTGTCATCAGCCCCATTTCAAATGATAACAACTACATGGAGACCACACCGTCACCAAAGGCGTCGCCCGTGTTCCAACAGCTTCGCAAAGGCCTGAAGCCATCCGTCTCCATGACCACCATCACAGAAGAAGACTCAAACTTGTCCAGCTCAGTGGCACGTCAAGTGTTCCCTGAAGACAATCCTTCTGTGACAGTCCCAATGTCTGAAGCTAATATGGCTGAAGACAATCTGGCTGCATCAGCCGAAGAAAGACAAGAAGAAGAGCGTGTTGCTACTCCCCATACCACTCAAGAAGTTGTTCTAGAAGAGAACGTGTCTGTGTCCAACCCTCCAGCTCCTCAAGTGGAGGTTGAGAATCCTGAGGCTGCCACCACTAACACCACTGAAGCCAATGACGTTGTCATGGCTGAAGACAATGTGGAGCCTACACTGAACACTGTGCCAGAAGCCCATGAAACCAATGATGCACCTGCAACAGATATGCAGCCTGACGCCTCTGCTGATGCCACTGCTCCTGTTCCGCCACCAAGGCCCCACACCATCGAGCAAGCATACAACTATGGCCAGCTAATCACTGTCAAATGGCCTTTTCTGGTTCCTCCACCTGCTGCTGGTCCTCAATTTGATTACCACGTCGAGCACAGGCCACTGGTTTAGAAGCCAAAGCCAAGGCCGCCAAGGTTTCTAGGTACTGCATCTGCACCAGGATCATTTAATGTCAATGGCTTCAAAGCGCACAACACCTTCTTTGATAGCGCTAAGAACCCCTACTCAAGGCCAAGAATTTCATCTGGTCGGTTCTGGAGCTATCAGCAGCGCAGTTATTACTCATGCATTTTATACAATCAAGGTCGCATATTCCCACATATGCGTCTTGACACTGAAGCCATAACTGGCCTGCCCTGTTTGGAAGAAGCACTGGATTGCTTCAGAGAGTCTCTGCTTATCGCAGTTCACAATCGACAAAGAGCACCTTTGGAATGAAGAACTGCTACTCCAATTATATGCCACCCTTCATATTCGTGGCTACTACGAGGATCCAAGACATGGGTCCTTGAGTGGATGATGTGAAATGTCCATCATGAAGCCAAAGCTCTGGATGTCATTGAGCTCAACCGCCCGCCCACTGTGTGATCTATATGAACACAGGTTGTCGCCTTCACAAAGGTGCTTTGGAGAGCATTTTTCACAAGCCTGAGCCCAACATGAGCCAGATGCTTAGCATGATGAAGCCTTTGCCTCCAGATGCAGAATATCCTAAGGAGTTCCTTGTTGAAGACCTTGAGTATCTGCCACGTACCATCTATCACATTATACGGCGAACTCTTTGGCCCATCAAAGGACATTCTCCACATGCTAAGCTGGAAGGTGCAATGAAGACTTTGGTCTTCCATATTCTTCACGGCAAAAGCTTCAATGCACAAGACTTCTTTATCCGCCAACTTGCTGCATCAGGATCTGACATTTTTGGTCTGAAGTTCTATGCTCCCTGGATCATGCGTCTGATCAAGCTCCACTCTGCCTTCAACTATCAGCCCTCTGCACGCAACCATATCATCTTTTTGCCAGAGGTTGATCTGTCTATTGAAGCCATCTACCCAGAGTCTGCCAAGGAGCCAATTCATCTTCACAACGCAGATCACCAAAGCTTCACTCAGCCCATTGAAGGAGTATTGGCTGCCACTCGTGTTTATCCCCTGGCTGGTACTACGCGTGCACCTCACCGTGCCCACACTGAATCCACAGAAAGCACAATTGCTCAACGGCCTCGGAAGCGATCTCGTGTTCTCAATGACCGAGAGCTTCTCGTTGCCCTTCATCGTAAGCAGGATAAGCATCATGGTATTTGAAGCACCAAATGCACAGCCTCTTGATGGACGTCAACCGCATTCGCAACCTTGCCACCAAGAATGCCTTTGTCGCCCATGAAACCTGTCGGTGAACATGGAAATGGCTGACGCTTATGCGTCCTGAAGATGATCTTCAAGATGATGGCTTCTCTGAACGATTCAAATTTGACACAACACCGCCCAGAAAGGTTGTACTGCGGCACACTCCATCTCTTGAAGACTCAGAGTTCTCCTCCTCCGCAGCAACGGTGAATGTCAGAGTGATCGATGATCAAGATGATGCTGTTTCGCCACCTCCAACACGTATCGACACTGCACCAAGTTCGTATGCACCGCCAAACCCCGACACCGACCCTGCATCTTCTCCTACTCCTTCTGGGAACGAGTAGAGGCTCTATGTCTTCAAACCTTTTTGGTCCTTACTGACAAAAGGGGGAGAAGCATATGGGTTGATAGTCTTCAAGCGGGTCCATATGGGCGGTTGCTTTATATTTTGCCTAGTGTTTACAACTCTTGCTCTTGATACATTTGGTTCTCTGAGTTGTAACACTTAAACTCGATGGTCGTCTGCTACTTATTTTCTATTCTGTGATGCGATGATAAATTCCGCATGTGCGATGATAACTTCCGCACTTAGTCATTTTGCAGACGTCCATTTTTCATTATGCATGTCATTATCTTCATTATATCAAATCATGCATGATGAATTGTCTTTATAATTTGAAGAGGATCTCCACAAGTACAACTTGCCATGTGCATTTGCATTCCAAAAGCAAATTACTTATATGCACATCTTCAGGGGGAGCCTTTTGATACTTATGAAGACAATACCTTATCCTTTACAATTTCACATATTTTTATCCCCGTTGAAAACTTCAACCAGTTTGTCATCAATCGCCAAAAAGGGGGAGATTGTAAGTGCATCTAGTGCCACCCCTAGTTGGTTTTGGAGTATTAAAGACAAACCTGGTTGAGGGACTAATGTGTTTGTGAGAATTGCAGGATAACACAGGTAGTAGTCCCTCCTTGATTCGGTTTACCACCAGAGATGACCCCTAAAAATGTGTGAAGACATTGAAGACAATGGTGGTCTGTGAAGATATTCACATTGAAGACTATGACATGAGAAGACATTGAGTGAAGACTATGGAGCGCGAAGACTTAGTTGTTTCGTTGTTTCCTTTTATTCCTTGTTGAGTCATAGGAACCACCGCACTGTTAAGTGGGGTCCAAGTGAACAAAGTCAGAGTGATTGAAGTGATGCTCAAACCAAATCCTATGTCTTCGAGCGAAGACAAGGAGAGCAAATCTTATCCTGTGTCGGATAAGTCAGCTTTACTTGTAGCCCAAGTCAAGCTGCCGTGTGTGTTTGAAATCTGACCATTGTGACACGTGTCAGTTCCTTAGTGACCCAGGGTCATTTCGGTCAAATCTGGTCGGGTTGCCCAGTGGCTATAAATAGCTCATCCCATACACCATAAATATGAGGCTGCTTAGAGTTAGTGCACGGCTTTTGTCATTTGAGAGCAACCCACCTCCGAAGCCTTTGAGAGAGAATCATTGCGAGGACAAAGCCCAAACCACCCAGAGCCCAAAGAGTGTTTGGCATCAATGAAGTCTTTTTGTCTGCGTGATCTGAAGACTTATTACACTTGAGGACTATGAATCCTCCAGCCGGTTAGGCTTCGCGTTCTGAGCATCCAAGAGCCATTGTTGATTGCCGGTGAACAAAGTCTGTGAAGGTTCGGAAGTCTACCTTGAAGACTTACCAGAGTAATTGGGCGAGGACTGTGTGTCCTTAGCTCAAGGGGAATAAGGTGAAGATGAGGTCTTCTGAGTTGAATCTCAGCCTCCCTAACCAGACGTATAGTCGTCACAGCAACTGGAACTGGTCGAACAAATCCCTGTCCCTCTAAAGCCACTGGTTCTATCTCTTACTCCTCTTTACTTGCAGTTTGTCTTCGTGAAGTCATTGCTTGCTTGTATTATCTGATTGACTTCACTGTGTGACTATCTGTTCTGTTTGGCTTCATACTATCTTCCATCTTGATCTTTACTACCTAGCTGCTACTAGTCTTCATGCTTTCACTTGATTGAATACTTGACTATGGCTTGTCTAGTGTAGTCTACCTTCCGTTGCAGTAGAATAGTGTTGTTTATATTGTCTATCTTCGAAAATTCCATGTTTTGAAGACTTTCATAAAAATCGCATATTCACCCCCCCCCCCTCTAGTCGATAACTAGCCCTTTCAGTTGACCAGGCCGCGCTGAGAGCACCAGGGTGGTGGACGACGGCGAGGCCTAGGAAGGGAACGACACGGAGGCAGGGAAGACTCGGCGGTTGTTTCCCACGTGGAGGGGAGTACGACTGTACGAGGGTTTATCGTTCGTCACGCCGTCACGGAGAATAACAGCAGTGTGGGTGAGTAGAGGGATGGCTAGGCGATGATGGGAGTACGGTGGGGCGGTGAGGCTGCGGCACCTGACCGGCCGTGGGGAGGAGGAGCGAGCAGTCCACTTGGCGCTTGTTCGGTGGGCGGGAAGAAGCGAGAGATTGAAGAAGCACGATGAGCGTTCGATGGACATCCAATAGTCACTGCTTGTCGTCAACCTTTTTTAGGAAAGCCTCAAATCTGTGGAAAACAAAGATACAAATTATCCGCCATTATTTCTAATAATTTACAGCCCATTTGCCAATTCTTAAGGTTTTTGGAGCCCATATTCTTTTTGTTAGCATTACAGCCCATATTGTGGCCACGGTTAAAAATTATCTGAAATTTTGCATATTTCGGTGCGGTCTAAACTGTTTTTAATCCCGAAATTTCGACTCACATTCAAATTGATTTTAAAAATAAATGTATATCAATATAAAATCCAACAAATTCTCCATGCATAAAAATTAATGTAATTTAAAATCTCGAAATGAAAAAAAGATATTTGAAACTAATTGTCGGTTTGATGTGTTTTAAAAATGTACAGCCCATTTCTCATTCTTGATAGGCCATTTTCTCGGCCAAATTAATGAAGCTCTCCTCGTCTTGAAAGATTTACAGCCCAACAGGCCTCGACAAAGCGACTTACTTGGCAAATCACAAAAACTGGCTATGGCCATGGACCCACTGTCGACCTCTCCACGTCTGATACTCTTCCGATGGAAGTCGGTCGTTGACCACATTGACCACGCTGCGCCGAGAGCACCACGGCGATGGACGACGGTGAGGCCTAGGAAGGGGACGACGCGAAGCCGGCCAAGACGCGGCAGTGGATGCCCACGCGGAATGGAGTACGAGCGTTCACTTGTTCGGCTGCGGTGTGAGGCTGCCGTCGCCGCAGAATAACAGGGGGTGTGGGTGAGTATATGGATACACTGGGCCATCTGAGGGAGTAGTAGGGGGCGGTGAGGCCTCCGCGGCATCACAGCCGGCCACGAGAGGCAGGAGCACGCGGCACGACCGGCGCTGCTTTGGGCGGCTGAAGCAAGAAGACCGGAGGTTGAAGAAGCACTATGGTTGTTCGATGGACATCGTACGGTCACTGGAGCTAGAATCATTCATATTGACTAAGTTGACAAAGCCCTCCATCCTCGTCAACTTAGTAGGCCCACAAGTCAGCCACCCACTATGGTGGGTCCCAGCTAGCAGGGGGTATTCATTTTTGGTGCGTAAAAGGAAGCACTTCCTTGCGTGCGAAGATATAGCTGGTGGGTCCGACTGTCGTGGGAACGTTTTTTGTGAAATACTGAAGCCCTTCCCACGCATAAAGGCACGACAAAGGCGTAATAAGGAGGAACTTTCCTTGCGTGCGACCATGGACCTCGTGGGTCCCAGCCGTCAGGCTCTCCATGTACAGTCCTCTTCCGATGACTCTCGTATGTTGACCACACCACGCCGAGCGCACCGAGGTGGTGGACAACGGCGAGGCCCCAGACTGGAACGACCTGGAGATGGGGAAGACGCGGCAGTGGAGTCGCAGACAGAGAGGAGTGGGAAACTTGACTGGTTCGGGTGCGGGGTGGGCCTACACTCGGCAGAGAATAACAGGAGGTGCGGAGTGGAGGGATGGCCTGGCCGTCGTGGATAGCGTTTGAGGAGCGCAAAATAACGCCAAACGCCAAATTTGGAGCAGCAGTTCCGTGCTGGGGGAAGAAGACGAGATATTGAAGAAGAATGCCGGCCGTTGGATGTAAATCCAACGCCTTCTTAGGCTTCGACCTACTGGCCAACATGTCAGCCAGTCCATTTGTTTTTTTAGTCCATTTGGTGGGCTGGGTGAAACAATGATGTAGCATTTATGCAGCCCGTTTAAATCCCATTTGTATTTTTCTCAAAATCCGCGGACTTGCTGGGCTGGGTGAAAATATCATGTTGGGCTAGACAGAGAAATGTTATAAAAACATAAACACATGATTGCATGTCAAGAAATCTTTGCAAGCTTATGTACGCAATCACTAGGAGTTAACTTGCCAAGTTATATATAAACAATTATTATTATTATTTTGTAAGAACTTTCAACTTACGAAATAAAATATCATTTTAATTTGATGAGTTAATAGTACGTGGGGTATTATTATTTTTAGGCTAGACATGAGACAGTTGAGTTGGTTCTAGGGAAAGTATCGAGCAAACTCAGTTTACATCGAAAAAGAAAGTGGGAGAAAATTCAGAGACTCTTTGGGTCCACCGAGGAGGGAATATGTTGGGAGGAAGGAGATTCAAAGCACGGCAGCCGAGTGAACTAGTTCTTTTACGGACAAGTGAACTAGTTTACATACATAAGCAAATAGCCACTAAAAAAAGCAATCAGGTTAATGGGTTCTTAAAATAAATATTTCGGACAAAACAGATAATTACGGCACATAGGCTAATGCATGAAGCACTCGGATGATAAAGGTGCTTATAAACAGATAAAGTACAACATCTAGACCTTCCTAGCACGCTTGATCATGACGTTGTGGCTGTCCGTGTACTCGTCGGTTACGCGAAGCAGACATGCCCTCATGTAAAAGATCTGCCTGTACATGTCGTAGCATGCGTATGTGTCCTTGGCCGCGTAGGTTTTGTAGGCTAGATTCAGAGGTACCTCCCACGTGTTCAGGTCGTCTTCTTTCATGTTGGCGTATCAGGGGTCGATGGTCTCAGTGAGGTCAACCACGGAGTCCTTCTCCTGCCCGTTGCTGATGATCTTGTATTGCTTCTTGATGTCGACAAGCTTGTTGCACCAGATGGCCGAATCGTCGCGTTCTTCCTTCTCTCCACCATAGCGAAGGTGTAGTCGGCGCTGCTGAAAGTGCAACAATCCCTAGGTGGTTTTGGTAATTCATAACAACATATAGCTCATTGAGCTAATGCCATTCCAAGATGAACATTTCAGGAAAGCTCAATGAATGGCATGGCATGGATGATGAAAGTGGATCCCTCAAAATGCTAATGACAAAGGATTGGCTCAAGCTCAAAAGCTCAAGACTCTTCATTTTATATTTTAGTGATTCAAGATCACATTGAGTCTATAGCAAAAGCCAATACTATCAAGGAGGGATGAGGTGTTGCTTAATGAGCCTCTTGCTTCATGTGCTTAGTGATATGCTCCAAAACCCTCAGCTACTTTCTCACATCCACATATGACCTAAACCTAAAGCCAAAATCGGTCTCACCAATTCTTCCTATCCGGCGCCACCGATTCATATGTCATAGCCACTGCCACAAACCCTAGGCAAATCGGTTCTACCGATAGGGATCTCGGTCTCACCGAGATGGGATTGTAATCTCTCTGTTTCCTTTTCGTAACTTTTCGGTCTCACCGAAAAGAGCGGATCGGTCCCACCGAGATTGCAATGTAAACTTTTGTTTCCCTTTTCGTAACGCTTTCGGTCTCACCGAAAGAGCGAATTAGTCCCACCGAGTTTACTCCGACCAACTCTCTGGTTAGCTAATTACCAAAATCGGTCTCACCGAGTTTGTGTAATCGGTCTCACCGAGATTATGTTATGCCCTAACCCTAACCATATCGGTCCTACCGAGATGCAAGTCAGTCCCACCGAAAACCCTAACGGTCACTAGGTTTACTAAAATCGGTCTCACCGAGTTTGTTGATTCGGTCCCACCGATATTGGTAAATTGTGTGTAACGGTTAGATTTTGTGTGGAGGCTATATATACCCCTCCACCTCCTCTTCATTCGTGGAGAGAGCCATCAGACTAAACCTACACTTCCAACTTACCATTTCTGAGAGAGAACCACCTACTCATGTGTTGAGGCCAAGATATTCCATTCCTACCATATGAATCTTGGTCTCTAGCCATTCCCAAGTTGCTTTCCACTGAAATCTTCTTTCCACCTGATCCAAATCCTATGAGAGAGAGTTGAGTGTTGGGGATATTATCATTTGAAGCACAAGAGCAAGGAGTTCATCATCAACGCACCATTTGTTACTTCTTGGAGAGTGGTGTCTCCTAGATTGGCTAGGTGTCACTTGGGAGCCTCCGACGAGATTGTGGAGTTGAACCAAGGAGTTTGTAAGGGCAAGGAGATCGCCTACTTCGTGAAGATCTACCGCTAGTGAGGCAAGTCCTTCGTGGGCGACGGCCATGGTGGGATAGACAAGGTTGCTAATTCGTGGACCCTTCGTGGGTGGAGCCCTCCGTGGACTCGCGCAACCATTACCCTTCGTGGGTTGAAGTCTCCATCAACGTGGAGGTACGATAGCACCACCTATCGGAACCACGCCAAAAACATCCGTGTCTCCAATTGTGTTTGAATCCTCCAAACCCTTCCCTTTACTTTCTTGCAAGTTGCATGCTTTAATTTCCGCTGCTCATACACTCTTTGCATGCTTGCTTGAATTGTGTGCTGATTGCTTGACTTGTCCTAAGATAGCTAAAATCTGCCAAACTCTAAAACTGGGAAAAGGCTAAATTTTTAATTGGTCAAGTAGTCTAATCACCCACCCCTCCCCCTCTAGACATACATCAAGGTCCTACAAGTGGTATCAGATCCTTGGTCTCCATTTGCTTTGATTTCCATAGCTTTTGGTGGTCATAGCCTTGGTTTCACAACCTAGGAGAGTATGGCGTCTAGCGAGGGAAATTATCACCATAGAGGTCCTTACTTTGATGGTACTAATTTTGCTAGTTGGAAGCATAAGATG
The DNA here is from genome assembly GCA_021605145.1 of Aegilops bicornis. Lineage (NCBI taxonomy): Eukaryota > Viridiplantae > Streptophyta > Magnoliopsida > Poales > Poaceae > Aegilops > Aegilops bicornis. The sequence goes on along the minus strand of CM038670.1, from coordinate 524,224,185 downwards.
AAAATGCATATTCTCGGACATAACCCCGCCGTTCGGGCAATTATTTGTATTGGCTTGCAAGGTGAATTCTTTTATGGGAGAGAGCCGAACCGTGAAGCTAATGCGGAAGAATTGAAGATGTTGCAATACAACGCTCAAGCTTGTCATATCATCTTCAACAGATTGTGCCCCGAAGAATTCAACAAAATCAGCCGTCTGGAGAATGCAAAGGAAATTTGGGATACTTTGATTGATATGCATGAAGGTACCGAATCCGTCAAGGAATCCAAGTTGGATGTGCTCCAAAGTCAGCTTGACAAATTCAAAATGAAGGATGGTGAAGGTGTCGCTGAAATGTACTCTAGGCTTGCACTTATCACAAATGAGATTGCCGGCTTAGGGAGTGAAGAGATGGTAGCAGATTCATCATCAAGAAGATTCTAAGAGCATTGGATGGAAAGTATGATACCGTGTGCACATTGATTCAAATGATGCCAAACTACAAAGATCTCAAGCCAATGTAAGTCATTGGAAGAATTGTTGCTCATGAGATGTCACTTAAGGATAAGGAGGAACTTCACAACAAGTCAAGTGGTGCTTACGAAGCCTCAAGTGAAGCCCCCACATCATCAAGTGAGAAACAAACCTTCAATGAAGAATTGAGCTTAATGGTGAAGAACTTCAACAAATTCTACAAGAGTAGAAGCAAAGAAAGAAGCTCTAAGTTAAGGTCTTACAATGACAAAAGATCTTCTAGTCAAGAGCGCAATTGCTACAATTGTGGGAGACCCGGACACTATTCCAATGAGTGTACGGCACCCTACAAAAGAAGAGAAGACTCTCCAAAAAGAAGAAGTAGAAGAGAAGAATCACCACCAAGAGAGAGAAGGAGTAGAGATGATCGTTATGAACGAAGACCCTCACGGAGAAGCAAGGATTCAGAAAGGAAGGAGAAGTCATCAAAGAGCTACACAAAACGAAGACATCAAGCTCATGTTGGTGAATGGGTATCCGGCTCCGACTCCGACCATCACACCGAGAGAAGCTATCACTCCGACTCCGAATACACTCAAGATGAAGGTGTTGCCGGTCTAGCACTTGTGTCAACCAACTCCTACGACATATTTGAATCACCAAATGAAGGAATTGGTAGATGCTTCATGGCCAAAGGTCCTAAGGTAACACACCCCGAGTATGTTGATTTTGATGTTGATGAAGATGACTTGCTAGGTGATGATGATTTACTTGTTGACAACTCTAGTGATGAATACTATGATGAAACATCAATTAATCATGCAAATCAAGGTGAAACGAATGACAATGATAAGGAGAAAATTGAGCGTCTAACTAAAGAACTAAACACTCTTAAGTTAGCTCATCAAACTATCATTGAAGAGCATCGAGAACTTTTAAGGGCTCATGAGAAGTTACGCTTTGAAAAGCTCAATCTTGAGCAAGAGCATGAGTTCTTAAAAGCAATCAATGATGATCTCCGTAAGAAAAGTTCTTCTTACATTGCCAAGCGTTTACTCTTATCTACTTACATGCCTCAAGTCAAGTCTAGTAACAAGATCAAGAAAGATTCTTCTTCTAGTAGTAACAATAACAATGCTAAATCCAATATTGTTGCTTCTAGTAGTTCTCTTGATTCCACTAATGATTCTCTTAGCCAAGTTACACTTGAGCAAGAAAATAGCTTATTGAAGGGAATTATAGAGAAAGGTGTATACAAGAGCCTTGCCGGGAGTAAGCAATTCGAGGAAATTGTACTCAAGCAAGGAAGGCACCGGAAGAATCAAGGTGTTGGTTTTGAACGAAAGTTCAATGCCAATGGAGTTGAGTGGGAAGAAGATCAATACCCCAAGACGAAGTTTGTTCCTCAACAAGAGAAGTATGATCCTACTTCCTTCAAGGGAACACAAGCACAAGATGATCTTCCACCACAAGACCACAAGAACAAGGGCAAGGACAAGCTTCAAGAAGAGATTGATGCATTTGAAGAGGCACCTAAGGTCTCGGTCAAGTGGATTCCCAAGACTACGTCAAGTTCTACCTCATCAAGTACAACTACAACTCCAAGGATTCCCATCAAGATGATGTGGATCCCGAAGAAGAACTAGAGAGTTCTTGAGGGTGACTCCGCCAACATATTTCACTCATATCATTATAGCAAGGACAAGTGCAATCAACTTCCATATCTTGCACTAGTTCAAGGAGTCACAAACCCTCATGTTGGTAAGGCAAGGGACAAGGTAACCTAATGATTTCATGGACATCATTTTGTGTGTGCATCACTCTATGTCTATGGATATACTTTTTTGTTCCTTGTGGGACTAACCCATGTAGGTATTGAAAGTGCAACTCACTCCAAAGGATTGCTCCAAAAAGATCTACATCAACATTGAGCATTGACATCTTCAACACCTACATGAAGTCATCATCAACAAAACTCAAGGTTAGTTCATCCCTCTTAGGGGGGATCTCACATCTAGGGGGAGCTTAACTCTAAGAATTGAGTCAAAGCAACTCTAATGATGTGAACACATAAATGCTTTATGTAAAAGTGGTAACCCCACTTGAGCTTTAGCGATGAGTATGACCTATGATCAAATGTCTATCATTTGACTCCTAAGTCAATATACTCATATATAGATGACCTAGTCATCGCCAATTGGTTGATAGATGCTAGAATTGGTTGTGCATGCTTTGCCACATATTTCATTTGCCATCTTATTGTGTGAGCATGTTGGTTGCATACTTTACTCATTCGAGGACATCCACTTGTTGTTTTGATTGATTGGCTTCTTTTCTTTGGCCAAGTGGATGGACAAGAATGCCTAAGAACCTTCTCTAGCTATCTATGCTTTTCTCATCTCAAACTCTATTCATGCTACATCACAAAATTTGATCAAGTCAGATTCGAACCACTCTGTGTGAGGAGCACTCGGAGTCCCCGATTCATCATAGACTTAAACTTCCAAAACTTCTTTGTGATTCTCGGTCTGACCGATTCCTCCATTTCGGTCTTACCGAGATCACTTAGTCGATCTAGGTTTTCAATCTCGGTGCAACCGATTTGAACTCTTCGGTCACACTGAGTTGCAATAACTGTACACAGTTTTGCATCTCGGTACCACCGAGTTGTTCCACTCGGTCACACCAACAGGGTCGGGCTATATATAGTCACGGGAAATTTTTTGGAAATTTCTCCGAACCTCTTCGCCCACGCAATAGCTCGCTCTGCCTCCGTGGTCTCCGGATCATCTCCTCGTCGCCACCGCCTCCCAGCTGGTCTCCGCCCGCCGTCAACGGAAATCAACCCGCCGTTGCCGCCGTAGCGAGTCTCCTTGAACTAGGGTATGGACTCGATCACAGTGCTTTCGTCGTCCGATTATCAGCACATTGTGTTCTTATTGATTCTTGCCACGATTGAAACACTCCTATCCAGTCAATGCAATCCTTAGAATAGTTTTGATTCGAAAATTTAGGGTTAGGTTTCCGCCGAAACCATCTCGGACCCACCGAGTTGAAAAACTCGGTCCCACCGATTTGGCTTATGCCATTGCACTAGTGAGACTCGGTCTGACCGAGAATTGCTAATCGGTGAGACCGATTTTAGGACTTTGTGAAACCCTAGCAGTCTCGGTGCCATCGAACTGTGACTCGGTTCGACCGAGTTCATCGATTTAGGTTCCAAACTGCTTGGTATCACCGAGTTTGAAAATCGGTTGATCCAAAATGCTTTCTGTGGAAAACTAAAACTGAATTTTTGAGTCATTCTTTTGCAAAAATCTCTGCATTTTGTAATGCTCATCCACTCTACCTCATCTATAACTCTTCACAGGGTCAGCAGTCAGTGTTTGCAAGATGTCGCATCAGAGAGTGACAAATGTAATGTGTCGAGGAGCAGGTGAACATGAGTGAGGGCACTAGTCCCTCCAGCTCTTCAGATGAAGGCAGCAGGAGCACCTCGAAGCAATTTGCCTAAAGCTGCCACCAGGCAAAGGAAGAAGAAAACCTCAGATTCTGAAGATGAGGATTATAGGGCAGAAGAGGATGAGGCAACCTCCAAGAAGGCAAAGGTTTCAAAAGGAGTATGGCTCAAAGACATAGCACAAAGCCCGGACTAAATAGGAAGGTTCCTGCCAAGAGGACACATGTGCCAAAGGTCGAGCATCAACTCAAATTCCTGAAAAGCCTGATCCCAAAGAGCCAATTTCTTGCTGAAGGAAAGAAAAGAAAAGAAAGGGTCAAGAAGACCACAGTCAGAGTTATTGGGAAGCCTTCCATGATGGAAGAGGAAGAAGAGATTGCTGCACCAGCACCCAAGGCACCAAAGCTTATGGGTGATGTTATAAGATCAGGGGCTGCCACATCTAAGCCCAAGGAAGCACCCAAAGCTGCCCCCAAGGCCAAGTCTGCACCAAAGGGGAATACCAGAGTATTCCAACATCGAGAAGAACAAGGCCCCGGTGCCTGAGGTTGCTGATGAAGAAGATGAAGAAGGACAAGTTCTGAGGAAGCTCAAGCCCAAGATACCAGACCACAATGATGCCCATCCTGTGGCTGAGGATATGAAGATCAGAAGAGATAATGGTTTCAGGCTATGGAGGATGACAGATCCATATGCCACAAGAAGAAGAATTGTTGTGGACTACAGGTTCCACACCAAGGAACAGCAAGACTTTTATGAGACTATTCTGCTGGATAAGAAGCCCATAGTGTGTGACATGAGGTGGGTCGACTGGACCTACATGAAAGAAAATGTAGAGCACTATCATGGAGTGCAAGACAGTTTCGTTCTTTGTTGGAGTTGCAGACTTCGTTGGGCAAAAGCTCACCAACTGGAACGATGAACTTATCATGTAGTTCTACTCCACAGCACACTTTTATCCAGATGGCAGGATAGTGTGGATGTCTGAAGGTACAAGGTACCAGTCAACTGTTGAGGAGTGGGCAAAGCTGATAAATGCCCCAAAGGAGAATGAAGATGACCTTGATGTATATGCCAAGAAGAAAATGGACCACAATTCCATGGCACACATGTACAAGGAGATCCCAAGACACAGCCATTGAGACACATAAGTTTGGATCAGTCCACTTCCTTCCTCAGGCTGCCAACTATCAATCGCATCTTAAGGCATACTCTACTGCCTAAGTCTGGTGACCACAACATGATTAGAGGGCATGCAATCAACATGTTGCATTTGTTTGATGTGCCACATAAATTCAAAGTCATGAGCCTTATGGTTGAAACCATTAAGAGGACTGCAGCAGACCAGAAGAGAAGTTGTGGATATGCCCCTCAGATCCAGGAGTTGATTAACTCAAAGATGGGCACAGGCAAATATCTATTGGATAAAGAACATTTTCCAATATATCCAGACTTTGAGGACAATGAGGTTGTCATGAATGAGAATGATCCATCGTCAGTTCAAGCACAAGAGAAGAAGGAGAAGGCTGCCAGGATGCCAACTCAAGAGGAGGCATCTGAGTATTTCTTGAAGAACAAGCAAGAGCAGCTCGGATACTTAATAGCATCAACACTGAGGATTGAGAAGGGATTGGCCACCCTCACTCAAAATCAGGAGAGCTTGGAAAGAATCATGGAACAAAAGTTCTATGACTTAGATGTGAAAGTAATCGAGATTCGATGCGCTATGGAGCAACTATAGGATGACATGCAGGAGAGGAAGGGCAAAACAACAACTGATGCATTTGCGGAGTGCCTAGAGCCCAGAGGTCATCTGTTGTGCCAGTTCCGACACCAGAGCCACTTCATCCGCACCAGCTACAACCTCGGTGCCACCAGCTCCAAAGACCTACATCAGCTCCAGCTCCATCTACTTCAATCAAGCCTTCTGTCCTCGGCGCTATCCGGACTCCACCACCGAAGATCAAGCATGAGAGTCGATCTAGCACTATGCATTTTCTATGAACTTTTTGGTAACTTGTTGCCAAAGGGGGAGAAAAATGTATAGATCATAGGCTTCGAGAGAGAGTGTGTTGCTTTTGTTCTCTCTTGATTTGGTGGTTTTTAAACTTGTTTGCTTTTGTTTGCTTGATATACTATGTTTGTGAGACATTGATGATCATGTGTTTGATCATAAGCTACACTTATGCATGTTTGATGATATCATCTTATCTATCCTATGTGATCATTCACTGTGCTTGGTGATGAGTGCATGTATTCATTCCGTATCATTTTGAGCGCTCCACCAAGATGTATGTGACATGGAAGAGTAACCCATGAGCCTAATTCCTTGTGCATTTGCAGTCCAAAGCAAATCGTAAACTATACACAAATTTAGGGGGAGCTCTTGCTTATCACATACTTCTCAAAGCGACGATGTTTTTCAATCTTATTATCATTTGTCGAAGCTTTGATCTATATGTTGTCATCAATTACAAAAAAGGGGGAGATTGAAAGTGGAACTATCCCTAGGTGGTTTTGGTAATTCATAACAACATATAGCTCATTGAGCTAATGCTATTCCAAGATGAACATTTCAGGAAAGCTCAATGAATGGCATGGCATGGATGATGAAAGTGGATCCCTCAAAATGCTAATGACAAAGGATTGGCTCAAGCTCAAAAGCTCAAGACTCTTCATTTTATATTTTAGTGATTCAAGATCACATTGAGTCTATAGGAAAAGCCAATACTATCAAGGAGGGATGAGGTGTTGCTTAATGAGCCTCTTGCTTCATGTGCTTAGTGATATTCTCCAAAACCCTCAGCTACTTTCTCACATCCACATATGACCTAAACCTCAAGCCAAAATCGGTCTCACCGATTCTTCCTATCCGGCGCCACCGATTCCATATGTCATAGCCATCGCCACAAACCCTAGGCAAATCGGTTCTACCGATAGGGATCTCGGTCTCACCGAGATGGGATTGTAATCTCTCTGTTTCCTTTTCGTAACTTTTCAGTCTCACCGAAAGAGCGGATCGGTCCCACCGAGATTGCAATGTAAACTTTCTGTTTCCCTTTCGTAACGTTTCGGTCTCACCGAAAGAGCGAATCGGTCCCACCGAGTTTACCTGACCAACTCTCTCGTTAGCTAATTACCAAAATCGGTCTCACCGAGTTTGTGTAATCGGTCTCACCGAGATTACGTTATGCCCTAACCCTAACCATATCGGTCCTACCGAGATGCAAGTCGATCCACCGAAAACCCTAACGGTCACTAGGTTTACTAAAGTCGGTCTGACCGAGTTTGTTGATTCGGTCCCATCAAGATTGGTAAATTGTGTGTAACGGTTAGATTTTGTGTGGAGGCTATATATACCCCTCCACCTCCTCTTCATTCGTGGAGAGAGCCATCAGACTAAACCTACACTTCCAACTTACCATTTCTGAGAGAGAACCACCTACTCATGTGTTGAGGCCAAGATATTCCATTCCTACCATATGAATCTTGATCTCTAGCCTTCCCCAAGTTGCTTTCCACTCAAGTCTTCTTTCCACCAGATCCAAATCCTATGAGAGAGAGTTGAGTGTTGGGGATATTATCATTTGAAGCACAAGAGCAAGGAGTTCATCATCAACGCACCATTTGTTACTTCTTGGAGAGTGGTGTCTCCTAGATTGGCTAGGTGTCACTTGGGAGCCTCCGACGAGATTGTGGAGTTGAACCAAGGAGTTTGTAAGGGCAAGGAGATCGCCTACTTGTGAAGATCTACCGCTAGTGAGGCAAGTCCTTCGTGGGCGACGGCCATGGTGGGATAGCCAAGGTTGCTACTTCGTGGACCCTTCGTGGGTGGAGCCCTCCGTGGACTCACAAGAACTGCTACCCTTCGTGGGTTGAAGTCTCCATCAATGTGGAGGTACGATAGCACCACCCTATCGGAACCACGCCAAAAACATCTGTGTCTCCAATTGCGTTTGAATCCTCCAAACCCTTCCCTTTACTTTCTTGCAAGTTGCATGCTTTAATTTCCGCTGCTCATACACTCTTTGCATGCTTGCTTGAATTGTGTGATGATTGCTTGACTTGTCCTAAGATAGCTAAAATCTGCCAAACTCTAAAACTGGGAAAAGGCTCTGTTTTTAATTGGTCAAGTAGTCTAATCACCCCCCCCCCCCCTCTAGACATACTTCAAGGTCCTAAAGTTGCCGATGAAACAAGCGAATGCTCCAGAACCTGGTGCAGCCATAGGACTGAGGCGAGGCAGAGCTTCACCGAGTCCGTATCGTTGGTGTACATCACATTCAACTTGGTGCAGCCATAGGACTGAATGGCGAACTCAAAGGGGAACTCCTTGCTGAAGTCCATATCCAGCAGGCTCACCCCTCGGATCGCCATTGGAGTCTCTTCGAGTGAACGAGTGCGTAGGCGGCGGCGCAGTTCGTTTTTAGCTCCTGGGGAACTGGATTCAACAGTAAGCTGAGTGTGTACAGGCGACAACAGTTACTACCCCTCCCTCGTCCGCTGCACGCCCGGCAGAAGATGCACCCTTAGCCACACGTCGGTTCACGAGTGAGTCTGTATTGGTACTGTAATAACAGGAGTTAGTGGTCACTTTACTTAAATTTAATTAGCTTTAATAGAAATTTATACTTAAAACAAGCAATGCATTTGCTCGTTACATCAGTGCCACAGGATCAACATGCACAACAATTAGAATTATTATTCTCAGGACGCACACGATCAGCAAATTTGTCGCACTTTCACAAAGATAATAGTACCAAGTTTCAACTGTTTGTTATGGTTGTTGTCCTCTGCATCATCATGTTGTGTTTCCCAGCTTGCAAGATTCAGAACCAACAAATAAGATCCAAATAATAAGTACAACAAAGATGCCTACACATCTCATTGATTCCCGACTTGCAAGATTCGTAACCAACAAATAAGATCCAAATAATAAGTACAACAAAGATGCCTACACATCTCATTGATTCCCAGCTTGCAAGATTCGTAACCAGCAAATAAGATTCAAATAATAAGTACAACAAAGATGCCTACACATCTCATCGATTCCCAGCTTGCAAGATTCGTAACCAACCCATTAGAGCCTTTTGATAAAGTGAATATCGGGATTAAATCCATCTTGGCTAGCCATGTCATACAATTGAAGAACTTGGCGAATGCTCTTGACCGTCACAACATCTATGTTGAGTATTCCTGTTTGCACAGCATGTTTGCACAGCACAAACAAGGAGACAGGAGAGCATGATTTCGCTTTAATAGCGGCCTCCTTGAACTCAACCTCCAGCTCTACTTGGATGAGGTCTGCCTGGACTTCCATGATTCAATTCATGCGCCTTTTTCTGCAGTTCACCTGAAATGAAGCAAAGATTGCATCATTCAGCTAGCAAGAAGTACTTGCTCTTGTAAGCTGGCAGGTTCTTCTTTAGTAGTTGCACTAAAATTGAGGAACATTAAGGTTGGCTGTCCGGCTCATGTAAGGTGCAACTATAATTTTCTTATCCTTTTGTCCAGTTCCGCTAAAATAAAGTGTCACTGTGGTGACAGTGACGGCTCCATATTGCAAAGGCTAATAAAATGTTGCACGAGATTACCAGCAGAACTTGACGGAGATTTTGGAAACTCCAATCACCATTTTGCGCAGTTCCACCAAAATTGAGAGATGTTGCCCACGTGACATTTTAGTTGAACTGCACAAGATACGCATTCCAAAAAAAGTGTTTTGTGCAGTTCACCAAAAGGTCACAACAGCAACAAGGTGAAATGGATATCCCTCTCTGCACAAAAAGATAGAAAGTAAACAGTTGCTGGTCAATAAGAATATACGAAACATATACAAAATGAAAAGAAGCATCTTAATTATGTTCATGGCAATCACGCAAGGATGAGAAATTTTAAAACGCCAAAGAATGCTTCATGTTACCGTAAGCATTACGATCAACAATGAGATTCCTCAAATATGGGATTACTTTAATGGTGGCATTGCTTGTTTACGGCATACGATAAATCAACAAAGTAGCTAAAGAGTTTGTTTAAGGGCATGGGACCGTGGGGACACCAGGACACTCAGCAGCGTAAAGGAGCAACTTACTTATCATACCGGGGAAAACAACAGGAGTGCCATTTGTAACAGCTTTAACCGTGCATCTTATCACCGGGTTAACAATAACACCGGTTAGACATGTCCCCAAGGTAACAGCAGGATCGCTTCATTTTACATGCGCCCTTACATTAACAACAAAGCAAAAGGTTGGTATAAGGACATGCGACAAAGGACGATCAAGACAATGTACCTACAAGGAGGCATAAAGTGGTGATGCCGAGTTTGTTCATGCTATGTGAGGGCAAAGCAACCTAATCCTCGAGACCTTTTACTATGTGAGGGCAGCAAAACTAATCCTGGAGACCTTGTACTATGTGAGGGCACCAAATCTAATCCTGGAGACCTTTTACTATGTGAGGGCAGCAAATCTAATCCTGAGACCTTTTACTATGTGAGGGCAGCAAATCTAATCCTGCGACCTTTTACTATGTGAGGGCAGCAAATCTAATCCTGGAGACCTTTTACTATGTGATGGCAGCAAATCTAATCCTGGACATACTCTGTTGACTTGTCCACCAGCCGTCACTTTCTATCCTTTTTTCAACCAAAATAGATTTGTTCCTTATCCAGTTTGTACCGCTTTTCCCATTATTTCCCTTTTCAACCAAGAGACCCGTTGGGTATCCGTCTCGCTACTTTCACCATATTATTTCCTCTTTGAATCAAGTCCTAGATTCATGCTACAACTTTCCCCCTTTCTTCGTTGTTTGAACAAAGCCCTAGATTCGAATGCATGAAGTAGCTTTACCTCTAATAATACTAAAAATTTAGGTGGCTTTGGAAGAGCTGATGGGAGTAGAAAAAGATGCACATGCAGACACGTGGGGAGTTGGGGCAGTAGAGCAAGGCCGCTTTCGAAGAACTTATACCTAAGGGTCGCCGGGATGTCGACGGCGACAGGTCGAATCCGCGGACAATACGGCAGGGAGGAAGAAGGGTCGGAGGACCTCCCGAGTCGGCGCTGTGTCGGAGAGAACGGCACGGGCAGAGGATCGGGCCCCTCTGGCAGCTGTGGGTTTCTTCCCTCGGCGGTGATGACCGCGTGAACGATGCACCTTTTAGTCCTCTACACACACCAGCCGAAGGGATTCGGCCGGATCTGTGACCAGCGGTGAGCAGAGAGAAAATGTCACTGCCGCTGTCTTGTTTATATCTAGAGAGGATGAGAGAATCAAGAGAGCAACCCTAGTAAAGCAAGCGCTCAGGCCCCTGCGTCCATATATAGTGGAGTCATTATATTTTTTTCTCCACAACAAGCGTTTCAATTTGTGTACGTGGCATTAAAGAAAAGAAACTCTCTATTTAAGGTGACTACTGTACGACTCCTACTTGCACTAGTAGTACTACAGTATTGTTCACTAGTGCTCCCCGCCCCTCCATTCATTGAACAACCCCACGGGTGAATAAACATACAGTAAGTACTGTATTTATATAGAACGAACAAGCTAGAACTATTTTCGCGTAGTTAAAAGTTGAGGGCGGGGCTTTCCGGGCAGTACGTGCGGCAGTTTTCGGGTAGGCGGTTTGACAGAGAGGCGAGGAGGGTGTGCGAGTGGGGTTGTGCGATTTGGAGGCGCGTTACTGCTGGACAGACTTGTGATATGACCACTCACTATAGTCATGAATTACTGGCACTCCGACCGGGGTGATGCCCCCCTTCTGTTCCGCACTCTAATCTGGTGCATGACACGTCGACCCAGATGCTGGCTCTCCCACATGTCGGAGTAGTAAGAAGGAGCAAAGAATGATGCGGTATATACTAGTACTATACTACTCCCTCCGTTCCTAAATATAAGTCTTTGGAGAGATTTCACTATGGACCACATACGGAGAAAATTGAGTGAATCTACACATAAAATGCATCTATTTACATCCGTATGTGGTCCACGGTGAAATATCTCTGAAGACTTATATTTAGGAATGGAGGAGTACTACTCAGTCGGAGGAGTGCGAACCACGGCAGCCAGTGAACCAAAGAAGGCGAACCACGGTAGCCCAAAGGAACCAAAGCAGTAGAAAACAATGTGGTGATATGGCCATAAAAAACAATGTGCTACGGTCCACACTGTAGCATGTACAGTAACACTCCTCTTTGTTTTGATCCCTGAGTTAGAGCTAGTTTGGGTTGAAATAGCCTCAAATTATCATCAACAAGATGGGTTAGCTTGAGCTAGTTTGCTCTAACCCAGCTAAAAAACTAGCCCGGTGGAGAGGTTCTAATTGGGTTAGTTATCCTCGGGCCCACTAAAAGAGAACTAAAAAAATCTCCCCTGCTCCCACCAGATCGCTCCCCCCCTCTCGCACGACTCCTCTCTGTTCCCCATAGGGTCGCTTGCCCTCTCTCTCCTCCGGCCACCCTCTCCTTCCGGCCTCCGCCGCCCTACTCCGGCTGCCCTCTCCTCCGGCCTTGAAGGTCGCCCGCCTCCCCTTCACTCAGTCGTTTTCTCCCTCTGTCGCAAGATGGCGGCGCATCTACCGGGAGGTCGCGAGGGGTGAGTTTGTTCGTTCCTTCTCTGTCTCACGGCCATATCATTGATCTTGCTTGCTCTAGTGCTAATTCTGATTTGGAAAAGTAGATCCTGATAAAACTTGGTATAGATTTGTGGTGCACGCATGGAATTCTTTGATGCTGCTTGAGGAGGTAATAAATCTTTCTAGAGGCCCAAAGATTCAGGTCACCGTTCTAGGTATTTCAGTTTCAGGCGTGCATTTTTTCTAGAGGCACAAATATTCAGTTCACCTTTCTAGGTATTTCAATTTCAGCTTGCATTATTTCTAGAGGCCCAAAGATTCAGTTCACCTTTCTAGGTATTTCAGTTTCAGAGCTTGCATTATCTCTAGAGGCCCAAAGATTCAGTTCACCTTTCTAGGTATTTCACTTTCATGCTTGCATTATTTCTAGAGGCCCAAAGATTCAGTTCACCTTTCTAGGTATTTCAGTTTCAGGCTTGCATTATTTCTAGAGGACCAAAGATTCATTTCACCTTTCTAGGTATTTTAGTTACAGGCTTGCATTATTTCTAGAGGCCCAAAGATTAAGTTCCCAGTCGGCGGCAAGCGGCCCTGCTACCCATGCCGGTGTCGACCTCAACTCGCAAGGGCCGGCGTCGGAGGGGTTCCCGGGGCTTGGGCTCTACAGAGCCTTCCTAAAGTTCGTGGATTCTAAAAAAGTTCACGGGATTGACAAAAGTTTGCAAATTTGAAAAGGGATGCAAATTTTGAAAATGTTCATGGATCTGAAACAAAGATCCTGAATTCAAAAATTCGAGTTTGAAAAAAATCACTAATTCAATAAAATATAGCGAGTTTTAAAGAAGATCATTATTTTGGAAATTTCTCACGATTTTTTTAAAAAAAGTTCACAGATTCGGAAAAGTATGCGGGTCTGAAAAATGTTCACGAATTTTAGAAAACACGAATTTGAAATTGTTCTTAATTTTTAAAAAGTTCAAGAATTTTGAAGAAGAAAACAAAAAATAGAAAAGAAAACCCCCAAGAAACCACCGATAAGAAGCAGATGGAACCTTCTAGAAAGTCCCCAAAACTAATGGAGGATATTGGGCCGCAACACACTTGTGAATTCTATGTGTAATGCTTTATTTGGCGTTATAAGCGCCAGATAAGAAGTGGCTCGAAATCAAAAATTGCCACAAGGACCGGGCCGGTCAGAAGAAGGCCTAGTACAAAGATGGCCCGTGGTCGGCCCTCTTATAAAAGGGTCATGCCGTGCAGTCTCAAGGCTGACCATGGAGATCGGCCCGACATGCGAACTATAAATGTCGTCTAGCACGACACGATCAAGGCGACCAAGTTATTTTGGGCTTTCCGGGCCGAAATTTTGGCCTTCCGGGGCTTCTTCTAAGAAAAGCATTTTTTAAAAAAACAATAAGAAAAATTAATGAAAAATCCTAAAATTAGAAAAATACGAAAAATATAAAAGGATCAAGTCATACCCTATCTTATTTAAGTCATGGCATAGGGGATGGGCCTTGTTCCGTGGTGGGCTGAAGCCTGGCCCGGTGCTGGCTGAAAATCCTCGCCCGCGGGCTAGCCCGTGAGCACATCAGATTTGCTCGAAATCACTAGTTTCACCATTCGGCCCAAGCAGGAAAGACCACCCGAACCACGTAGAACCCCTTCCGGCCCATGGTACCCAGTGATCGTCACCACGCCTTGACGCCAATTTTCTCCAAAAAAATGCCTTGACGCCAATGAATCAAGATTCGATTTTTGGTTTTGGTGTCGAGTCTCTAGCATCACAGCGCACGAACCATTTCATTTGTCCTAGTAGAACGGAAGCGGCGCACGATGCAACAACTAATAAAAACTTGTCCCAATCTACAAAGCGGCAGAAACGGCAACCGACCAACGATTCCTCCCTTCGCTCTCGTGCCGGCGAAGGAAATCGGGTTCGGCAGGAGCCGGAGAATGTGCCGAGAACGTGCGTGGCGCTAGTCCAAAACGAAGGGGCAAGGGTTGAAAGTTGAGTCGTATAATTGAGGGCACAAACGACGATACGGGCAAAAAGACATCCCCTCCAACAGTAACACAGAGGCCAAGTTGACGCTGGGTGTCGGTGCGTGCCTTCGAAAGTTCCCCGTCATTCACACTTGAGCGTTCTTGGATCCAAGGGACTTATTTTAGTCTGACTAAGAATAGTCTCTTTAAGAGGCTAAAGTTCCAAGCACCCCTGACTAAAGAGGGGCTAAAACTAGTCTTGAGACTAAAAAAATTTAGTCAGGGGTACCCCTACTAAAATGTGGATTAGTCCTCTCTCTCTCCTCATTTAACTCCTCTCCTTTAACACAGGTGAGTTCTGGATTGGAGGGTTTGGAGGATAATAAATGCTCATTAACTTGATTTTAGTCTCTTTAGTATTTGGATCCAAGCATGGGTGAGGCTAGCAAGTTTTAGTCCCACTACTTTTAGTCATGGAACTAAAACGTATCCAAGCACCCTCCAAATCCGGCAGGAAATAGGGTCCAAAGTAGTCAAATGATTGAGATAGAGCATTTATTGTCAATCTAACCCTGCCATCCATACACCTCTTTGGTTTAGAGTTAGTTCAAGGTTAGAATCTAACTCTAACATCTAACTGAGTTAGAGTTCTCCTCGTCTCAGTTCATCGCCATCATACTTTCCCCATTCCTGTGTTTTCAGTATCCTGCGAATCAAAGAGGCCCTTTTTTTACGGGAAAAATCAAAGAGGCCCTTAGACTAGTTTCGGTCCGGTCATTTTTTATAAACGTGTTATGTCCAAAATTTAATGAACGTGCTCCGGTTTCCACGAAAATAATCCGGTTTCATGTAGTAATTCATTCATTTATTTATTCTTCTGCGGGGGGTTTGCGTGTAGGGGTTGTTTGGTTTGTGACTAACTTTGCCAAAGGTTGTCACACCTAAGTTTAGGCAAGTTTGACTAACTTAGGTGAGTGTTTGGTTCAAGCCATACCTTAGGCAAGCCACACTTGAGCCCCACATGGCATACACACAAAAAGTGTGGCAAGATTCCCTTAGGCTTGCCAACTTGTGGCTCTCATTTTAATGAACTAAGCTTAGGCAAGGTTGGCAAAAATGTGTGGCAAAGTATGGCAATGCTAGGCCTAGAACCAAACAGCCCCGTAATTCGTGAGGTCTGAAATGTAAAGTACCCTGGCATATGCTCCGAGTCGTGCACGCACTACGACCCAGATGCTCTACGTCCCACATGTCGGCGAATGGGAGCACGTGGAAATAGCCTAGGAGTACATATAGGAGGATAAATGCATGAAATAATATGTGTTGTAAAGCGTAGCCACGGTTCGAGAAGGAGACCTAAAGTGATGACAGCTATAGGTCGCACGCACCAAACTAGTGGTACTAGATATACGACTAATTATTCCCTCAAAAAAAAGAGGCACGAGTGCTTAGTACTCCTATTCTATAAACACGAGTCCCATCTGACAACAAATGGGTCTGCTACAGCCTAGCTCTCCTCCCTCGTTTCTCTCTTCTAATTCTAAACTCGGCCGACGCCTTGGGCGGGTGGGTTTGCTCAATCATGCCCCACCTCACGTGAAAACGTTACGATCGAATAAAATGCCATATACTCCCTCTGTTCCTAAATATAAGCCTTTTCAGATACTATTTCAAACGGAATACAGCATACAGATGTATGTAGACATAGTTTAGAGTGTAGATTCACTCATTTTGCTCCGTATGTAGTAGTCACTTGCTGGAATCTTTAGAAAGACTTATATTTGGGAACGGAGGGAGTACTATACTAATAAAACATTAAGGCCACGAGGCGATGCAGTGCTAGTTACAGGAGGCAAGAAGAGATGCATCCATCGACGACGTCCACCTCCTCGACTCAGGGCACCGGCCCACCAAACGGCGCCTAAGTAGCAGCGGCTTTCGTGTCCAGGTCGACGTGCTTCTGAACAATGGCGTCCAAAGATTCCAGTCGCTGGAAGAAGGCCGACGTCTTTCTGTCCTCGCTTGCCTTGTAGTGGCCTATGCGCATTTATTTCCTCGTAGACGTGGATGTGCAGGTCGACGGTTTCTTGCATGGCGAGCGCTATGTAGCGGCCGCCTCGAGGTGCACATTCTTTGTCGCGACCTCCGGCACATGCAGGCCACCGTGGCTTGAAAGAGTTCGTCACCATGGAGGCCGATGAGGGTGGCGAGCAATGAGGAGCCTGGGCACGCTGGCCGGAGCAAGACGGCAAGGTCGTCTGCGCTTCTTGACGGCGGTGAACTTGCGGATGGAGTTGACCATCATGTCGTCCATGCGAGAGGCGAAGCCGGGCGTTGGCGAGGGCTACGATACTGCGGGTCGCCAAAGACTGGCCTGAAATGCTGCGTGGTGTGGGGCCGCAGGCCGGCGCCTTGGATGATTTGGCACAGCCGACTGACGCTCGCGTCCATCGCCTCCATAGGTGCTTGTGGCTTCTGGTCACTTGGTCTTGGGCCCTGTTTGGACACTCTAACACAGTTAGAGTTAGAGTTATTTTCTAACCCACTCTAACTCAAATAAGCACCTCTCCACCGGGATAGTTGGGTTAGATGGAACTAACCCACTCTAACCCTACCTGTTTGGATATTTTTGGGTTATTAAGCCCCCAACTAACCCAAACTAGCACTAACCCCATGATCCAAACAGGGTCTTGGATTGGAGTGAGCAGTGTTGCGCAGAGACTTGGGAGTAGATGGATTGGAGTGGTGGGGCGCCTTTATTATATGAGAGTCCAAACTTTGTTGCATTCACATCATGCTGGCTCTATTCTGCTTCTCCAATTAATTCCCTCTGCATGTAATTGAGGATGCATCATTGATCGTTCAACGTCTCGGAAACCGCTACCCTCTCCCTCCTTGGCATTCAAGCACCTATGGACCCGTCGACGACGAGGTGCCTATGGTGACTTCAGAATTTCAAGATGATAGTGCCGTGCGTGTGTGCATTCATAGGGGTGAGTGTATGCGCGTGTATATGAGCGCTTGCGTCTGTACTGTGTAAAAAAACGTAAGTGCGTGTCAAAAAGAGACTAGTCAGTATACTCAATATTTTGCACCTCGGAGAGGAAAACGATAGAACTAGTACGTATTTATTTACGGTGCAGATTCACTCATTTTGCTCCATATGTACTCCGTCTCGGTGTAGTCTAGTCACTTGTTGAAATCTCTAGAAGGGCAAATACTCCTTTTCGGTTTGAGGGCTATACTAGCAAGTAGTTGTGCGTACTAGTACAATAGTGGGCTCACATAGCAATTTTGTCTCATGCAAGAGCTCGGCTATATGCGTGCTCCAATGTTACGCAGAATCGCAACGCTCGGTTTTGCGCTTGGCTCTTCGCCTCTTCGAGAAGACGAACAATGATGTTACTACTATCGCTTCTATAGTGTCGAATCAATCGCTGCATGTCCGCTCCACCACGAAGCGGGACGGATAGCTTGTTGTAGAAGTACTACTAAGCAAAAGCATGTCCTCGCTTATGAAAGCAAATCGCTGCATGGGTGAGGGAGAAGGTGTGTAGTAAAATCAAGCTTCTCCTTGTTGTACGAGTTGACGCGACACATCATAGCACCGGCCCCACATGCTTGCCTCTAAACTTGGCTGAAAGACCCATGATGTACAATATATTTGCTGCAACCTCTAACATTTGCCCACCACAAATTAAAATATATGTGGCCGTATGCATCGTTACGATGCGTAGGCCGGGAGTCCGTTTTGAAAAAAAACAAATTAAAATATATGTTCCTGTCTTGACCAAATGAGCGTGCAAACTACAATCACCAGGGTGTCAGGTAGGGCTAGAAGACTATTTTAATTCTTTTTTAAAACTTCGAGACGGCCACATATAGCATGGAGCCGACCCCAACGATTTTAAGCTTACAGGCACGGTACACGCTATCCTAGACTACTCTACACATGAAACTGCCACACGAGCGTCCGGGCTGCGCTTGGCTCTTCGCCTCTTTGGGAAGTCGAACAATGATGGAGTACTACTGCACTGGAGGAGTACTACAGTATGCTTCTGGCCATCTGACACCGATTGAACTGCTGCATGTCCACCTGCGTGGGAGGGGAGAGCGTGTAAAGCTTCTCCTAGTCTTGCCGGCCACCACGCTCATGGGCGAGGAGGGATGCTCCTACCTTTATGCGTGTATGACAGTGGGCCCGATGTGTGTGGCCAACTGTCATACAGCCAAAGGCGAGTGCGCTAAGTCCGCGAGGGAGAGGATAATCAAACTTCTCGTTGATGTACGAGTTGATGCGACACATCAAAGCACTGCACTTGATATATTTTAATAATTTGCGTTTACTGATGCATTAATTACAACGCATGCATGCATGCCGTGACTCTCCTTTTGATAATTGCATGTGTTGATTTAATGCACCTTGAAGTACTTTAAAATATGTGACGGTAAAGCTTTGTAATACCCCGGCCCAAGTTGAGAGCTGGTTGTGCACGAGGAGGGCGAGATCATGTAGACCAAACAGGACCCGACGATGGAGCTCTCTAAGGTCTCGATGGACCTCACCGTGCTCCACTGCCCCTTGTGCCTCCGCCCCTTGACGCCTCCAGTGTATGAGGTTCGAATACACCTCGTATGTTCGGCTGATTGAGCAAGGTGCAGGTTTCTTGATTGATGTGTTGCCTGTGCGGACTGCCGCATCGAGCGCCCCGGGAACCAGCGGCAGTGCCAGAAGTGCAAGCGCGGTGGTGTCTTCGACGTGCGGAACACGGCGGTGGACTCCGTCCTTTCGTTGGTGAGGGTGGAGTGTGGGCTCTAGTCACTTACCACAAGCTCGCCGATCACCAGAGCATGTGTCCGCTCGCGCCCTGCAAATGCCCTGCGTCTGCTTATGCTACGGCGTTCCGCCACGGCGCCTACCACCACATCAAGATCAAGCATCCCATGCCCGCGTACAGGATCCAAGACGTCAAGGTGCTCCACCGCAAGTGCCATCGTCCGAGGAGGACCGCCCGTAGCGTTTTTAAGTGGTCGGCGTGCTCGACATCGGTGCTCCTATCACCGTGTCGATTAAATGCCGCATCGAGCGGGGGCCTCCCCACTACCGCACTACGTGGCCAAGCTGTGGGCGAACGGCCCGCCGGGGGAGCCCAAAGGCACGACCGATGCCGTCAAGGTGGAAACGTGTGACGCCCTCGATTCAATCATACACTAATCATACACGCAAATGTGTACGATCAAGATCAAGGACTCACGGGAAGATATCACAACACAACTCTAGACACAACTTAAAATAATACGAGCTTTATATTACAAGCTGTGGGCCTCGAGGGCTCGAATACATAAGCTCTAATACACAAGAGTCAGCGGAAGCAACAATATCTGAGTACATACATAGGTTAGACAAGTTTGCCTTAAGAAGGCTAGCACAAAAGCATCTACGATCGAAAAGGCAAGGCCTCCTGCCTGGGAGCCTCCTAACTACTCCTAGTCGTCGGCGGTCTTCACGTAGTAGTAGGCACCCTCGTGGTAGTAGCAGTCGTCGTCAAAGGTGGCGTCTGGATCCTGGGCTCCGACATCTGGTTGCATCAACCACAAAGAAGAAGAAAGGAGGAAACGGGGGAGCAAAGCAACCGTGAGTACTCATCCAAAGTACTCGCAAGCAAGGATCTACACTACATATGCAACATTATCAAAGAGGGGCTATATATGTGGACTGGGCTGCAGAAATGCTGTAATAGAGAGAAGGCCTAGTCCTATCGAAGACTAGCATCTTCTGGAAACCACCATTTCTCAGCAATCAGGAGGGAGTAGAGTAGCATAAAGTAAAGTAGTAGTGGTGTTATCAACCTCGGCCAGAGATCCTTTCTCGACTCCTTGCAAGAAAGCAATCCTAGAGCCATACTATCCAGTTATCATCTCATATCCAAGTCCCATCTCAAGTATCCAGTTCTAGTTGTATCGATCGGGATACAACTCCAAGTGTCCGTTACCGTAGGACAGGCTATCGATAGATGTTTTCTTCCCTACAGGGGTGCACCAACTTACCCACCACGCTCGATTAACTCCGGCCGGACACACTTTCCTGGGTCATGCCCGGTCTCGGCCAAACAATACGCCGCAACCCGACCTAGAATTAATAGAGAGGTCAGCACGCCGGACTAAAACTATGCCCCCAGGGGTCATGGGCCATCTCCCCGAACTCCTGTTGACGCTATGGGCGGCCGATGAGCGAACCTAGCTACCTCCTTCGTAAAGGCGGTGATTATGCAGTCCAACCCGGCGTGCAGCTCGGGCCACGACGTCTATTAAGCTTCGGCTGATGTATACGATGCAGAACGCCCATACTATGCCCATGTGATGGTTAGTGCTATCAGGCCAGAGGCCCCTCAGATCAAATATCCAATCGTAGTGGATTAGGAACGCGCGGAAACAAGCAGAGACTCACAAAAGATGTGACTCTGTTGCCCCGTCTCAAGGACTTGCGGCAAGGGCTAGGAATGCCCGGCCACGCCTCGTAATTATCTCGCGGGCACCCTCCAGGTCAACCCGATTCTCATCACTGCAAATATGCTCGCTGGTACCCCTCGTGGTCGATTCGCCTTTAGTAACATGGTTCAGTGTAAAGTCATAGTAACTATAGTAACCGTGTGTCTAACACCAAGGGGAAAACCTGAGGAATCACCCTTGACGGATTCCACTCGATGTAATCATCAAGGTGAACGTAGGAGGAACCACCCTCGAAGTTCACACTTGAGGGGTTGCACGACAGAGTCGTATCGGAAGTGGTTAAGGCGGAAAAACCCATGATGACCACGACCGAATAGCTACACTACAGGGTAACATGAGAAGTGCTAATGAGGTCTCACCCCCGGCACTCGATAGTAACCCAGTAGTGTCGAGCAACTAAGGGGAAAGTGATGTGCGGTGTTGGGGCCTGGTCTTCGATCCTGTTGATCGGGTCTTCGATGATGAAGCGGGGGCAACAAGGACAAGGTGGGGGTCATCGATGGATCACTAACCAACCTATACTAAGCGATTTAGGATAAGCGTGTAAGGTACAACAATGAGATACAAAAGCGGGCTATGCATCGTAATAGGAGCAATCAATAACAGTAGCAAAATCTAATGCAAGCATGAGAGAATGGAATGGGCGATATCGGGATGATCAAAGGGGGGCTTGCCTGGTTTCTCTGGCAAGGAGGGGTCGTCGTCGACGTAGTCAAACTCAGTGGCATCATCAACGGTCTCGGGGTCTATCGAAGAAGAAGAGGAGGGAAGAAACAGTAAATACGGAGCAAACAAAGCATCACAAAACATAACAAGGTAATACGTGGTGCTAGGTATGCCCTAACGCGGTATTAGGTGATACCGGGGAAGGGGAAAAACATCCGGGAAAGTATTCCCGGTGTTTCGCGTTTTCGGACAGATGAACCGGAGGGGGAAAGTTGCAAGTTCGATAGGTTAGGGATGTTTGGCGGACGAACAGACTGCGTATTCGGATTCGTCTCGTCGTTCTGAGCAACTTTCATGTAGAGAACATTTTCATCGGAGTTACGGTTTATTTACTATGATTTTTCAAAGTTTTAAAATAAATTCTGTAATTTTAATTATTTAATTTCGAATTAAATTGAACAAATGATAAGTGTACACAGGAATTCCTACCCAGTGTGTAAGACAAGTGGGGCAGTGTACAGAGTTGACCCGGTCAACATTGACTAGTCAAAGTTAATAACACGGGGGTCCCACATGTTAGTGTCTTAATAATCTAAAGGATTTATCTAATCTAATTAGGTGGGACCCATTTGCCATTTGCGAACAGGCTTAATTAGCATTAAATTACTACTACTAAACTAATCCTACTACTAGTATAGTAAACAAGGGCTGGCCGTTAGATGCGAGAGACAACACAGCCATTGTGCTCACACACGCACACAACCACGGCTGAGCCGGCCGGCGCTTAGGAGGCAGGGGTCGAGCAACGACCGGCGGTCAGCTTGAGCGGCGGCCGACGGCGAGTGGCACGCTGGACACCGGCGGTAGCGGCAAGAAGAAAGGAGCAGCAGCAGAAGTAGCAGAGCAAGCAGCAGTAGTAAGCAGTCAAACGCAGCAGAGCTTCAACGCCAGCAGTGGCAAGAGTTCGACGAAGGCGAGGCTGCGGCTCGAGTATGAGCACCGCAGGAGGTTCGAGCTGCGGTTTGGGCCTACGGCGAGCTGACACTCGCGCGGATGCGCTGGAGGTGTCGAGAGAGCGCGTGGTGCTATGTCGCGACGACGGTGATGGGCGAGGCAGCGGCCGGAGCACGGTTCGGAAGCAATCGCCGTTTTGCGAGGCAAGAGGCCAAAGTAACGGCACAGGCGGCCTCACGGGGATGTCCCAAGCACGTGGACGTGCTCTTCTGGCCCTGGATACGAACGACTGCAACGGGGCGAGCTCCACGACGGGGAAAAGCTACGGAGATGGCGGCGCTACTACTAGCGGGCGAGCAGGTGAGCTACCAGCGAGATGGGAGAGAGAGAGAAGCTCACTGAGTGGCTAAGGAAAGCCGGTGACATATTAGGAGCAGCAGAGGGTGGCCGGAGTTGGAGGAGATCAACGGCGGCCGAGGCCGAAGGGGGTGGCTCGATCCGCGCATTGTGGAGCTCCCCGACTCCCGTTCGTGGATGGAGACGAAGCAGACGACGTCGACGGAGACGATGGACACGGCGGTGAGGCGAACGGGGCTCGGTGGCCGCGGTGACGGGCGAGGCACGGCGGCGACCGCATCGTGGAGGTGGAGGGAAAGGGGATCTGGGGAGAACCCAGAGGGGAGTGGGGCGACAAAGGAGAGCAGGGGAGTGAGTGGGGTGCAGGGGAGAGGACCGAGGCCTCGGGGTCTTATCCTCTCGTGGCGATGCCGGCGAGGTGATCCGGCGGGGTCTCACCCCTGTAGCGATGCGGTCGCTGGAACAGGGGAGACGACCGGGGAGGGGGAGTTGGGCTGGCTGGGCTGGCCTGGTGGCTAGCAGGGCCGGCTGGCCCGGGGGGTTCGGCCCCTTTTCTTTTCCTGCTTTCCTCTTTTATTTAAAAAGAGAGATAGAAAAAGATTATTTAGGGTAACCAAAAGAGCTAAGAAAAATGTGGGGCTTAGCTTATTAAATAGTTTGCATTTTTAGGCAGGGCCACAAATAGTTTGTAGGCCGGAGAAATCCATTTGTATTTTTCACCAATAAAATAGCACTTTAAAATGCTAAAATTGCATTCTAATAATTGCTATAGTCCATCTTAGCTCCTAGGTGATGTTGTTTTTCTTAACGACTAAATGTTATGGAATTTTGGCTAAATGATGAACTATTTTGCAGCAACTTTGGTGCAACTCCATATCTCACTTGCCAATTGAATTTGATTTCAAAGTGGAATTTCAAACGAGATTTGAATCAAAGGTGGTCAACTCCTAATTAGCAAAATGTTTATCTTAATCACGGAGGGTTACTATAGCATGACACTGGGGGTGTTACAAAATGGAGGTGACAAGTAGCAAGGATCCCGGCAGGAGCTGACCTTCTTGACAGTTCCACCCAAGCTGCTGGCCGGGGCTAAGCTTGTGTCCCTCCATATTCAGATTGACAAGCTCACGTCCTAAATGTTTCTACAGTGCCTTCTGTTTATCTTAGTAATATGCTAATATAGGGATTACCTTGGTCTACTTTAGCTTAAGAAATGGTGGATTTTGGTGGCGATGCAGCAATTACTTCGACATCAGATCAGTAATTTCCAACAGTCGAACGGATATTTTGTGCCTGTTGGATATAAAGTTCCTTTGGGTAAGAAGTACTACTTATCATCAAAATGGATAAAAGGAGATGTATGTAGACGTATTTTAGTTCTAGATACGTCCATTTTTATCCATTTTGATGACAAGCACTCTCTCCGTTCCACAATACATGCCTTCCATTTGTCAAAATATAGATGTATCTAGACATGTTTTAGTATATAGGTACATCCATGATAGAGCCAATCGGATGGTTGAGAACACTACAATTCGTAGCTACAGATGCGTGTGTGACTCCCAGATGCAGAGGCCGGGGTCATCATCCTCCTTTTCGAGAAAAAACAGACGCGTGTGTGAGAGGACGAGTGCGTGCGTGCACCTCTTCTCTTCCTGTATAACATACTACTAAACTCATAGTACACGTTTTTGTGGGTGGCAGGATGGTGCGTGCGAGAAGTCCCGAGAGATATGTTTAATGCGTCTGAAAAAAAGACAAGCCTAGAGCTCGCCACGCGGCTATTCCCGTCGAACGCCCCATTAACCGTAAGATATGTATACGACGGTGCCAGTTATTGCACGTACACAACAGTACTCCCTCCTTTCTGGTTTATAGGGCTTAATTCAAAAATCTCACCAACCAAGATGGTGAGTGGTGGAATATTTTTTGTAGTTTGCAAAAGCACCTAATTAATGCTCTTGTTTTTCTCAAAAAATTATGTTTATCAATGGATTAATTGCAATGCATGCATGCATAAAGTACATGTATTGGTCAATTTTCTCTTAATACTTGCATGCAATGATTTAATGCACCTTGGAATCTGAACATGTGTTGGGGAACAACCAAATTGAGCCTTATAAAATGGAAAAACTAAAATTTTGAGGTAAGCCCTATAAAACCGGAAAGGAGGGAGTAGAAAAAGAAGTACTCCATCCGGGAATAGTGCCGCACTTCGAAACTAGAACCGTCAATAAATTTTGAGCTTGCGTATTTTCAGATTACAAAATGTCGGTGTAGTAGAGTAGGGGTACCCTAGTATCCCGTGCTACTGCCTGGACGATTGTAACACCAGCGGCGAGGTTTGCTGGTCACCGCTAAGATCCTCCGTGGCTCCTTTGGAGCCATTCAAGAACAAAAGTATTTGACTAAGAAGACAAAGGCCCGGCAAGAGGAGCTTGCCGGGAAAGGCCATTCAAGGCATGCGGAAGACAAGGCCCGGCAAGAGGAGCTTGCCGAAGGCTCGAGCGCCGACAAGCCTCCGAACGCGACAAGGATTCAGTCATGGCGAGGCGCTTTGCCGCTGCAAGCAACCTCTCCATCTCCGCTCCAGCTCATCCAACAACGTGTCGCCATGAGGCCATTCCATGCGCCACGTGTCAAGAGGTCAGCAGCCGGCGGAGAGCGGCGACAGCGGCGCCGACAAGCTTGCCATCGTGGCGAAGCGGTGGCGCACTGACGGTCTGTCGCCTTTGTTTGGGGCGACACAGGCGGGCATTTATTGCTTTTGTCCCTTGCCGTCGGAGTTAGGTATTTTGCATCGTACCTTTGTTCAAGTAGGTGTACCAACCCTGTTTTTACATTTATACCCTCATCTATGTTGCCGCTTTGTCGGAGACCCCTTGAGCATATAAAAGGAGGCCCATGCGCAACGTGAGGGGGTTCTGATTCATTCGACTCACTCGAGACCAGATACGCTCACGCTTAGGTTTTGTAGCTCTCATCGCCTCCCTAGCAAGAACACAATACATCAAACAAGAAGCAGTAGGAGTTTTATCTCTCCGGAGAGCTCGAAGCTGGGTAAACTGCTCGTGTGCCTCGCCTCGATCCGCTCTTCAGGCGATCTCCGCCCTCCGAACCACAAGGGCCTGGTCCGCCGCCCCATAGGTGTTCGTGGGTACGATCGGCCTCCCGACATCTTTTGGCGCGCCCGAGTAGAAGGCGTCGAGGCCGTGTGAATCTGATCCGACGCTCACACGAGCAGCGTCCTCAACATCTTCCTCAACATGCCACCGAAGAAGAAGGCTTCGCGGCAGCAGAGCCGTCAGCGTCATTATCCACCATCACCGCAGCAAGCGGGTGGTGGGGCAGACGGTGGCCGGAGGAACAGCGCCGACGAAGGTGTTCGCGACGTCGCCAAGTCCAAGGACAAGGCCCGCAAACCTCGGCGTCCGCGCATCCCGCGCCCATCTCAGAGACGCGGGACCAACAACGCCATGGCGTTCACAATGCCATACGCTCGCTGGATCGAAACCCTCAAGACCAACATGCGCCGCCAACATGTCCGCACGAGTGAGATACGGTCGCTGGGCGGTGCTGCTCCTTCTAACATAGTTAGAAGTCCGAGCATATCCGCTCCTCGCACCGCTCGCCAATGCCGCCCACTACTCCAAAGGTAAGCTCGCGAGAGCTCAGCTACTCCTTGACTACCCTCCAACGGCCGACAAGGTCGACGAGTGGAGGGCCACTATCCAGAGCCTCATCGGCTTTGCTAACGGCGACGCTCGCGGCAACTAACGCCGCTGCGTTGCCGCGGCAAGACGACAAGGCACGAGCCGGTGGCGATTAGACTGCTTGAGGTGCAACTACCATGCACTCTCCGCCTGAAAGCCAAGATCGCCGACTCACCGGATCCACCTCGACAGCGACTCCACCGCGTCGTCGGATCCGCGAAGCTCGCCGCGATCAAGACCAAGTTCTTCATGAGCGACAACAAGTGGACGCCGAACTCGCATCGAGCGCCGGAGAGAAGCGCGACATCGATCCGACAAGCGCCGCTGGGCCTTCTGTTGACGTCTTGGCGCCCGGAGGAGCCAGCGACTTGTCAGATGCGGTAGGTTGCCCTGCGTTCACTCGTGAGCTGTGGCAAGTCCGGTGGCCAGCCGTAAAAACTTCAAACCAGATGTGCGGAGAAGTATGATGGCGGGACGCATCCGTCGGAGTTCCTCGGCATCTACACCATTGCGGTGCGAGGCTGCGGGGGCGGGGCGACAAGATCCTCGCCAACTACTTCCCGCCGTGCTCAAGCCCAACGTCGAGATCTTGGCTCATGCACTTGCCGGACAGCTCCATATCCTCTTGGGCAGATCTGTGCCATCGGTTTGTTGGCGCCTTCACAGTGGCCACAAGCCTCATGGCCAAGAGAGAGTGACCTTCATCACCTTTCGCCCGTAAGGGCGTTAGTGAGTTATACGCCTTGGCTGACAAGTGTGCACGCTACCGAGGAAGGGAGGAGACTCCCGGAGAGAATGCACAAGCAGGATCTCGACAGTGAGGAGACCGCCCGGCAAAGAAAGAGCGGCCCGGCGAGGCAACAGGAAGAAGAAAGGCGGAGAAGTGTTAGTAGCTGTTGAGCAGTCCGGCAACGGAGGTGGCGACAAACGCCAAGGCTGGTGGCTCGGCAAGGAGGTTGCCACTGACACCCACCACCAGTCTGTGGCGGCCGGCCGACAAGCGTGACGGCTCCGGCAAGATTACAAGATCCACCGCACCAAGGGCCACGACCTCCGTAGCTGCAAGAGAGTCGAGCAGCTTGTTGAGCAGCAGAAGGCTGAGTACGAGAGGCGCGACAAGGAGAAGGCCCAGGAAGGTGCTGGGGGAGCAGGCAAGAAACGTCCCGGCCGGGGAGGACGCCGCGGCAAAGCCAAACAGCGGCAAGGAAACAGACCTCAGCGGCGCGACAAGGATGAAGATGATGACGACGACGAAGATATGGGCGGCAGCGACGCCGATGAGCAGGAGTTTCAGAAAGCCACAGAGGTCCTCTGCGTTGACGGAGGTGCTTCCCTGCATACCTCCCACCGCCAACTCAAGCAATGGATGTGGGAGGTCAATGCAGCGGAACCATCCGTAGAGTCACGCAAGCCTCTGAAGTGGTCCAACACGCCTATCGTCTTTGATATTGAGGACCACCCTGATCGCATAACTGCGGTCGGGTGCTTGCCGATGTTGGTCTCACCAACCATCCGCAACCTCAAGGTCACCAAGATGCTAGTTGACGGCGGGGCCGGCTTGAATCTGGTCTCCTCCGCGGTGCTCCAAAAGCTTCAAATCCTGACAATGAAGCTCGAAGAGGCGGCACCTTCCAAGGAATCAATCCGGGAAGGAGCAAGCGAAGGGAAGATTACGTTCTTGCGGTAACATTTGGCGCCGAGCTGAACTTTAGGACCGAGAGGGTCACATTCGACGTTGCCGCTTTCCCATTGCCTTACAATGGGAAACTTGGCCGTCCCAAAGACTCGCCAAGTTCATGGCAGCCTCTCACTACGCCTACAATTTACTCAAGATGCCAGGCCCGATAAGCCGTCATCTCCGTCCATGGCGACAAGAAGGATGCCCTTATTTGTGCCGACAAAATCTACCGATGCAGCAGCTGCGACAGATTGCCAAACACTTGCCGCTGAAGCTCCCGGGGGGAAGAAGACAAAGTCCAAGTCCGGCAAGAGCTCTGATGCCCACTCCGGCAAGCGCACCTCTTCGGAGTGCTGCGCTACCGTCGAGGACGCACCATTGAGCTCCACCGGCAAGTACAAGAAGAAGATGGTAGCTCCGCCAAAGACCAAGAAGGTGCCCGCCAAGGAGGACGGCACTGGTGGAACCTTCACCATCAGTGCCTCTCTCGACCCTAAATATGAAGGCGCTGGCCGTTGCTTTCTGCAGGCGAATGTCGACGTGTTTGCATGGCAACCGTCGACATCCCGGTGTTCCTGTGAAAGTGATTGAGCACCGCTGGCCATTTGTCCTCATCGCGCCCGTCAAGCAAAAAGTCGTGAAGCAAGCGTTGGGCGCCAAGAATTCATGGCGTAAGAGATCAAGAAACCGAAGTAGCGTGTCTTGTCGAGGAGTGCTCCATCCCTACGTGGTTGGCCAATCCTGTAGTCGCATAAAGCAAATGGAAAATGGAGACTTTGTATTGACTTCACCGATGTTAATAAAGCTTGTCCCAAAGATCCATTTCCCTTACCGCATCGACCAGATTGTTGACTCCACGGCTGGATGTGATTTGCTTTCGTTTCTTGATGCATACTCAGGATACCATCAGATCTTCATGGCTGAAGAAGATGAGGAGAAGACCGCATTCATTACACCATGTGGCACATATTGTTTCATACGGATGCCTTTCGGTTTGAAGAATGCTGGTTCAACATTTGCAAGGGTAGTTCATGACGCTTTTGAGCCGCAAATGCATAGAAATGTAGAAGCCTACATGGATGACATAGTGGTCAAAAGCAAGGACAAAGCAACTCGTTCAAGATTTGGACGAGACCTTTGCAAATCTGCGCAAGATCAACCTCAAGCTCAACCCCGAGAAGTGCGTGTTTGGAGTCCCTTCCGCAAACTTCTCGGGTTCTTCAGTCTCAATGAGGGATTGAAGCCAATCCCGACAAGATCAAGGCCATTGAGCAGATTGAAGCACCAAAGCGCGTCAAGGATGTACGAAGACTTGCGGTTGCGTGTAGCTGCTCTCAAAGAAGTTTATTTCTAGGTCTCATCGAGCGCTACTGCCGCTTTTTCAAGATTTTGAAAAAGGCAGGTCCAATGAAATGGACTCCGGCGGAGGCTGCGCTCTGAGACTTAAAGAGATACATCCTCCACTCCAACACTTGACGCACCTAAACCACAAGAGAAGTTGCAGCTATATAAATCAGCAACCAAACAAGTGGTTAGTGCTGCGTTATTAGCGGAGAGGGAGGCGGATAACCAGCCAGCAACCACCGCAAGCACATCCAGCGACAAGCAAAGGGCTTCACGACAAGCTCTGGTCCCGACAAGGACGAATCCGCCCAGCACGCATGACCAGATGCGTAAAAGGATGGTGCAGCGCCCAGTTTACTTTGTCGGTTCCCTCCTGCGAGGGGCAAGGTCAAGGTACTCGGTGTGCGTAAATTGCTTTTCGGCCTCCTCATGGCTCCTCGAGAAAGCTGCGCCATTACTTCCAAGCACATCAGATCACGGTTGTCACTCTCTGGCCGCTCAAGAGGATACAGCAGAATCCAGAGGCAACAGCGGGATTGTCGAGTGGGCACTTTGGAACCTCAAGCTTTGGTCTCAAGTTTGAAAGCACTTCAACTATCCAAAGCGAGCATTGGTAGAATTCATAGCAGAATGGACGCCAACGCCGGATGAAGAGATTCCGAGACGAGCATTCCCGTCAAGGAAGCAAGCAAAGAGTGGCTAATGTACTTTGATGGTGCCTTCTCAGCAAAGGCGCCCGGTCTTGCGGCGTCGCTTATCGCACCCACCGGAGAGCACCTCGAGTACGTAGTCCGGATGCACTTTCCCAAGGAGCAAGCAACAAACAATACCGCAGAGTATGAAGGTTTGCTTGCCGTCTCGAGATCGCCAGAGACCTTGGGATCAAGAAGCTTATTGTCGTGGGTGACTCGCAGCTTGTCGTCCGCCAAGTGAACAAAGATTATCGAGTCCGTTGATGGAAGCCTACGTTGATGAAGTGAGGAAGCTAGAAGAGCACTTTGACGGCCCGCAAATGGAACATGTTCCAAGAGCTCGAGAATGATATTGCCGACGGGTTCACAAAGTGCTGCCAGACTTAAGTTGCTCAGGGAACCAGGGATTTTCGTGCTCAAGCTGACTCAACCAACCGTAACACCATCGACCGGACAAAGCAAGAAGAGGAAGTTGATCTCTGGTGACTACTTTCCGTGAGCTTCTCGGCCGTCGTTGCGAAGGTCCCCAAGATCAACACCAACAATCTTTGAGGGGCGATGCTGCTCCGACAAGCCCTAGGGTTTGTTTCGTTGAAGCAGACGCTTCCGACAAGTCTTGCTCCGGCAAGCTTGCCGGGGAGCATCAAGCTCCGGCAGAGCCGCAGGTTCTTGTCGTAGAAGCTGACATTCCCGCAGCAGCAGATGTGCCTTTAGTCCTCGTTGTCGAGCCACAAGCTCCGGATGGGCGCAACCGATTGTCCTTTTCCTTCGTATGACAGAGAACTTCCGAAGAGCAAGAAGAAGCGTAAAGAGTAGCCCGGCAGTCAAGTATGTACCAGTTTGTCGACAGCATACTGTACAGAAGAAGACTCAACAGTGTGAAATTGAAATGCATTCCCAGGGAAGATGGACAGAAGCTCCTGGCAGAGATACATGGAGGCATATGTGGTCACCACATTGGCGCGAGACCGCTTGCTGGTAAAGCTTTCCGGCAAGGTTTCTTCTGGCCGACAGCCCTCCAGGATGCGACTGCACAAGTAACCAAGTGTGAAGCGTGCCAGTTCCATTCCAAACAGATACACCAACCAAATCAGGCTCTCCAGACGATCCCTTTATCCTGGCCATTTTCGGTCTGGGGGCTCGACATCCTCGGCCCCGTCCCCGAAAGCTGTCGGGGCTTTGAGTACTTATACGCCGCCATCGACAAGTTCACAAAGTGGCGGAAGTGGAAGCGATGAGGAAGGTGATGGCACAACGTGATCAAGTTCTTTCAGTCGATTGTTTGCCGCTTCGAATCCCTAACAGGATCATCACCGACAACGGCACACAATTTACGAAGTCGCACCTTCATGCAAGACGTCCAAGATCTTGGCGCCAAGGTTCTGCTTTGCTTCCGCTGCTCACCCGAGAAGCAACGGTCAAGCGTAGAGGGCAAATCTTTGAAGTGCTCGCTGGCTCAAGACCGTAACTTTTGACAGGCTGCACAAGTGCGGAAGAAACTGGATCGAGGAGTCGCCGGTGGTTCTTTGGTCGATCGGGACGATGCCAAATTGAGCCACCGGCCGGACACCTTTTGCTCTAGTCTATGGAGCAGAGGCGCTTCTCCCGCGAACTCGTATAACGGATCGCCTCGAGTGCTCGCTTATGATGAGCTTGAGCAAGAGCAGCTGCGACAAGATGACCCGCCGCTCCTTGAGGAGGATCGTCTTCAGTCATTGTCTTGAGGCTGCTTGTTACTGTAAGCTTTTGCGCCGCTACCATAGCCGCAGTTAGTGCCGAAGTCTCGAGGAAGGCGACCTTGTTCTTGGGCGCTCAGTCCACCAAGAATTCAAACAAGTTGACGCTTAAAGTGGGAAGGCCCTTATCGGGTGAAACGAGTCACTAGGCCTCGCGCTGTCCGCTTTGAGACCGAAGATGGCATCCCGGTGAGCAACTCCTGGAACATTGAGCATCTTCGTAAGTTTTACCCATAGAGGCGCGGTTGAACCCGTTCCGGCAACCACCTTTTGTACAAGTCTTGCCGCTGTTGCATATAATCCTTTGTACAAAGCGAGTATGAGACCCGTGCATCGATAAAGCTCATGTGTTGCGCACAACTTGTCAAATTCATGCTTTCATCATTTTATTGCATGTTTTGGCTAACACTTTGCGCAGCAACCACACCCGATAAGCAATATCGAGTCATTGGGCTCCATAACTTTATTTCCTCTTCTTTCTCTTTTCTCAAAGAAAGAAAGGCTCCCTCGCATACGCAGTTAACCAGGGGGAAGGAGAAGATAATACTATGGACCGTGCATCGCTCGAGGAAGTTTCGCCTTATCGGGAAGCAAAAGACGGAAAAGCTAAGTTGCCAAAGTTTGAGCAATCAATTTTAAATTTTAGGTTATCTTCCTCGAACGTGAGTACTTTGTATGGAAAACCTATGCTAGAGGAACCAACTTCAGCAGGCTAGTCGCGCCTTACTTTGTTTCGAGTCCGCTCAACAACTTAAGTGAGCTGCGGTTAGTCGCGACAAGGTTGCTTGTCTGGAGGCGGCATCGCCCGGCCAGGCTGGCGACGTTCGCACTCGGCCTTCGGCAAAGGTGCCCGCACCGACAAGTCCCCCAAATGCGTAAGGCGTAAACGCATAAAGGAAGGAATCAAGTAGCGTAAATAACGTTGCATTGATTGCCTAAGATAGAGTATATTACAATATAACTTGTCGCCGATCTAACAAAGTGTTCTAAACATGATCGGCGGCGACAAGGAAAGATAAAATTGGCGGCCTAGTCTACGCGGTCGCCATCAATTCGCTTGATCTTGTCCACCTTGTCCACAATGGGTGCGACAAGGGCTTTGAAACTCCTCCACGTTGGCATCTGGCGGCAAGGATCCGAGGATGCCGTTAAGGTTGAGGCCCGGATTGCGGAAGGCCACCTTTATCAACACCTTCTCGAGGGCTCCTCGCAGATCTGGGCGTGATTCCTCGGCCAGCTGCTTTGGGACCTCTTCCCGAGTCGCTGGAGACCCGTCCCACGCCTTTGAAGAATAAACTGAGTTTGGCGCCGGGTTGGAGATGCTCGTCGGAGGAGTATGCAAGGTCCGCCATCCCCAGCTCCATCACTGCGTTGTGGATGTCGGCCGGTGTCCACAAGACCTTCACCCAAGTGCTCCACACTCTCCCTCAAGGCGCCTGGTGGAGACAACATTCGCTAGCAGCTCCTCCTTGGCCTTGATCGTCTCCAACAAGCCCACCTCCCGCTCTCGCGCCGTCCAACGTGCGTGTCGAGTGGTCACCAGCTCAAGATCCGCCTTGGAATCTTTTGGCGCCGAGCTCCTTGCCCCTATCGGCAAGACGGCCCTGCAGCTCGCCAAGAGTGTAGGCGTCCTTCTCGCGTTCGTGCTTGAGCGCCGCAAGCTCCTCGCCACTCTTCTTGAGGCTGGCCTCCAGCTTTGCCACCTTCGCCTTCAACTCTTCCTTGGCGGCCTCGGCGGCTACGGCAGCATCCTTTGCTTCCTTAAGTGCCCCGCCAAGTGACTCTCAGCTGCAAGGTCTTCTTCGTGGCTGTCCAAGTTGACCTTCCGCTGTGCCAGCTCGCTTTCCTGCGCGGAGAGCTTCTCGGCAGCCAGCCGCTGCTCCTCCTCAGCTGTGGCCTTCTCAAGGATGAAGGTCGTGCGCTCTTCACCAAGTTGCCCCAGCAGCCACGCTTTCGTCGCGGAGAGTTTCTTGGTTGGCGCTCCGGAGCTCTTCTGGCGCTTCTCCATGTCCGCTCCTGCCCTCGCGACAAGTGCTTCCGGGACTCCAACTTGGCTTGCCGGGCGCGGTAGAGCGACAGCGCTTCTTCAAGCTGCTCCTCCTCGAACTTGCCGCCTTTGCTTGGCGCGTCCACCAGCGTCAGCCCAATGAGAGGCGAGTAGCTCGCCGTCGAAGGTCTCTCCTCGACCGGCGCCTGGAGCTTCGGCTCCTGTGGCAGTTTGATGAAGACACCCTCGCCGCCTTCAAGTAGGCGCTGGCCGGGGCTCCTCGGGCAGCAACAGTAGCGATGGCGGGGAGTCGGCTGTCGGTGCAGCGCCTGGCGCTCCTGCCGCCTCGGGGCCACGTCGGTCACAATCGCCCGACCCTCGCCAGCTCTGCGTCGGCCAAGAGCTCGGTGGCCTCCTCACGACAGGCTCGTCGGCGGCCTCTTCTTCCACAAATGACGGCCTCTTCTTCCACGACAACGGCCTCGTCCGGTGTTGTCATGGCGCTTCCTCCTCGCCGCAGCCTCGACCTCCATCGGCTCTGCGTCAGACGAAGAAAGAGCAGTCAAGCAAATGTTCAAAAAGAGAAACAAAAGAAAACAAGCCCAAGGGAGATTTTCGTGTAAGGAAATTACCTGCAACGGGATCCGCAGCCATGGCCTCGACCACTGGAGGGTCACTGGCGTTGTCCCTTGCCGGGGTAGCCTCCCTTGCCGGAGTGGCCTCCCTTGTCGGAGGGCGCTCCCTTGCCGGAGAATCCTCCCTTGGCGGCGTAGTGGCGTGAGCGAGGATTTCGGGCGGCTTCGAGCCTCCCGATGAGGCTGCTCTGCTCCTACACAAGCTAACAATCGTGTATCAACGAAGAAGGAGCACCCCGCACACCAAATAGTAAGGAGAAAACCGCACACTTACTTTGGGGGCTGTCATGGGGCTGCCTGAGGAAGGGGTTGCCGGTCCGCAAGGGGTCTCAGATACGTCCCCTGTTGCCACGGGAGAATCGTCCTCAACGATGACCGTCGGGATCTTGGCCCTCTTCGACGCTCTTTGGGCCAGCGTCCTGAAAAGGAAAAAGTCCAAAACGAAGCAAATCAGATTCAAGATGAAGCAATAAAATTGGAGAAATACAAGCACAATCTCAAAGGCTTACTCTTCATCTTCCTCCTCGGAGCTGAACGCGGAGAAGTCAAACTCCGGCTCGCCTCCGGTGCGACGAGGCGGAGGAGTGGGCTCTCTTGGCCGCTTGGCGGAGGTGTCGGCGGTGGCCTGGGACGATCCCGCCCGATTGTCGCGGCAGTGTGAGGCGCTCAGCGGCAACATCGCTTGCATGATAGAAGCGCGTCATGGCCAGCCTTCTTCTTTGTGGGCGATCTGCCGCCCGATTCGTCTCCGGCCTTGCGGAGACGCCTCTTCAGCGGGCCGGGGCTCGGTGGCGGCAAGTCGCGGGGTGGTGGAGAAGAAGCGCCCTCGACAGGTCCACTCGACTCGGCCTCGGGCTCGACAAGCTCGTCCTCGCCGGCGATCTCCCTTCGCTCGGCAAGGCTTGCCGCCTTCACCGCGTCCGCCTCCTCTACGGTGTACCCGAAGGCTCCAGCGGCAGCGGCTGCTGCCGCCTCCTCCCGGCACAGTGTGTCTGGCGCCATCTCCTCGTCGGTGGTGTCGCGAGTGAGCCTTTTTTCGTCGGGCGGATCGGCACTTCTTCCAAGTCATGGAAGAACTGCTGCACGACCTCGTCGGGAGGCTCTGCCAGTTGGAACGATCCCATGGGAATCACACAGCGGCATCATGGGCGCGGATGCGGTCGAGCGCCGAAGTTGTTGCACAATGGGGCGACCCCTCGGCAACCTAAACCACTTCGGGTCGTTCTTGAACAGCTCTAGCAAGATCGCATCCAGCTCCGGGACGGTGAAATTCCAATTCAGGCCGGCGCAACCTCATGATGTCTGCGCATTTTGGAACTCCCAAGCAGGCCTCCTCCTCTCCTGCAAGGGAAGCGTCTGGCGCGGCGAAGGAAGTATCGCCAATCAAGGCTCACTGGTTAGTCCGGCAAGCCCGAGGCGCAAAATCCGGTCACAGCTATCTTCAACCTAGCATCCTCGGCGCCAAGCTACTTCCAATCTCTGCCGCGCACTATTGGGGTTTGGCGCCTGTAGTGAAGGGTCTGGGTTCTCCTCACGACCCAACACCAATTGGCTCTCCACTCCTCCCACTTGTTGCGGAACTCTCCTTCTTCTTTCTTGCCGATCCTGGAGACCCAAGCTATCCCTCCGGCAAGTGGCTCTCCTCTCTCGACGCGGGGCACGAAGAAGTGGCGGAAGAGTGCCACATTTGGGTGGATCCCGACAAAGTTTTCGCAAAGGTGTGCGAAAACTGCCATGGTCAAGACGGCGTTGGGGGTGAAATCAAGGAGGCGGAGGCCATATGTGTTCATGATATCGCAGAAGAACTCGGAAAAGGGCGGGCAAAGCCCGCAATAGAAGAAAAGGGCAAAGAAGGGGTACCCAGTTGGGGCCAAATTAGAAGCGGAGGCGGGGAGTACCTTCGTGCACGGATGCGCACGCGTCTCCGTCGACCAAAAGAGATAGAAGACATCCCGTAGCTCCTTTGCGCCGAGCTGAGGGGAGAAGATGGCCCGCTCCTTGCGCAGCGCCGCGAGCCGCTGCGCCTCGGCTGACTTGACACCCTTCTCCTTGTCGGCTTTCGGAGCCATGGCGAGGGCGGCGGAGGAGGCCGACGGCGGAAAGTGTGCTTGTGGCGAAAGGGGGCGGGGCGCTTCTCTCTTCGCACTGGAGAAGAAGGGGGGAGCGGCGGTGGTTTTCTTGACAAGACAGCAATGGCGGAGTGGACGGCCTGCCCCTGTTTCCTCCGCTTATAAGGAGGGGGAGGGGGCGGACGTTCCGCTTTTCCTAGTAAAGAAACCCCCACGACCACGCCCACGATCTCTCGCACGACGCCACGTTCGGTGCGTGCCGTTAGTGGGGATCGTGGTGGGTCCAGGCGAGTTACGGCGTGATCGAGGCCGTGTGACCGCAGATCTGCTTTTGGGCCCTGGCCCGACAGCGCTCGGCACCGTGTCTGACCCAAAGCCGGGCCTCCTGTCGGTGTACTAGAGTAGGGTACCCTAGTATCCCGTGCACTGCAGACGATTAAAGCACTCATGGCGTGGTTTGCCTGGTCACCGCTAAGATCCTCCGTGGCTCCTTTGGAGCCATTCAAGAACAAAGTATTTGACTAAGAAGACAAGGCCCCGGCAAGAGGAGCTTGCGGAAGGCCATTCAAGGCATGCGGAAGACAAGGCCCGGCAAGAGGAGCTTGCCGGGAAGGCTCAAGCGCCGACAAGCCTCCGGACGCGACAAGGATTCAGCAAGGCGCGGCGCTTGCCGCTGCACGCAACCTCTCTCCATCTCCGCTCCAGCTCATCCAACAACGTGTCGCCATGAGGCCATTCCATGCGCGCGTGTCAAGAGGCTGTGCAGCCAGCGGAGAGCAGCGACAAGCGGCGCTGACAAGCTTGCCATCGTGGCGAGCGGTGGCGCACCTGACGGCCTCTGTCGCCTTTGTTTGGGCGACACAGACGGGCATTTATTGCTTTGTCCCTTGCCGTCGAGTTAGGTATTTTGCACTATACAATGTTCAAGTAGGTGTACCAACCCTGTTTTTACATTTGTACCCTCATCTATGTTGCCGCCTGTCGGAGACCCTTGAGCATATAAAAGGAGGCCCATGCGCAACGTGAGGGGTTCGGTTCATTCGACTCACTCGAGACCAGATACGCTCACGCTTAGGTTTTGTAGATCTCATCGCTCCCTAGCAAGAACACAATACATCAAACAAGCAGCGGTAGGAGTTTTATCTCTCGGAGAGCTCTGAAGCTGGGTAAACTGCTCGTGTGCCTCGCCTCGATCCGCTCTTCGTGCGATCTCCGCCCCCCTGCGAACCACAAGGGGCCTGGTCCGCCGGCCCCATAGGTGTTCGTGGGTACGATCAGCCTCCCCGACATTGCGTCTCGTCACATTCCAAATTACTCCATGCTATATTGAATTGCAAACATGTTCGCACCGATCACAACCTAAATGGTTTCCCACTTAGGAGCGTATTAGTACCACGCTATATTAAATTGCAAACCTGTTCGCACCGATCACAACCTAAACGGTTTCCCAATTAGGAGCGTACTAGTACTCGGTTATAAATACTAGTATGCCAAGATGACTGCACATTCCTCCTCAACTGCTCATCCACAAAAACAAACAAGTCATTCGGCATCCTTCCCTTGCGCTCGCCATGGCCAGCGTGAGTTACGGATCGAGAGATTGCCACCGAGGAGAGGCGAGCATGGAAGCGGAAGCACGAGAGATGTCCCACCTCGCTGCGAGAGCAGCCGACATGTCCCGGCCACGGAAGTAGCACGGAGGTCCGCCGCCGCCAAGCAAAGACGGAGGTCCCGCGACCGCCGATGCAAGCAGATCGTCCGGCCGCATCAGAAGCAGCAGAGATGTCCGCCGCCGCCACGTAATGCAAAGAGATGTCCCGCCAGCGCCACGGCGGCCTGGAAAATTTCTCGCGGCAAGCGACGATCGTTATAGACGCATGCATGCGATCGTCCATAGCCGGATGGATCAGATCTCCGGTGGGCGAGGTTGCAGGGCGACATGAAAGCCTCGTTTGAACAGGCTACCGCGTCATCCGCAAGAACTAAGGGAGGGCAATGAGAGGCTCTGGGCGGCGCGACCTCTTGAGGAGAAGATCGTCCAAATGCGTACCAGCAGGAGGAGACCAAAGGCCTTGTTGAAGAGGACCGGCGTCATCGTCAAGAAACTTATGGACGAGAATGACATGCTCCGCAACGAGCGCCAAAGGCTGGTGGAGGAATCCATGGATGTTCTCAAACAGCGTCTTGAGGACACGGAAGAGCTCATCGCCGCTCGCCGCGGTGACTAGTTCCCGCGGCTTGCAGCAACGCATCAAGAAAGTAGAGATCAGCAAGCTAGATCCTTGTCTTCCTTCTTCTTTTGACCTTGTGTATTTCGGGCGTAGCCGCATGTGGCTTTTTTAATTATCTTTCTAATTATGTAAGACAATTAATCGTCCTTATCTTTCTGTGGAAGATCAATGTTGCGAGGCCGAATGAAGAAAACTCTTGCCGTGGCGACCACAGGCGTTGTTGTTCTTCTAGTTGCTTTTGGGCTTCCTTCGCTTTCTGGTTTCTTTTGATGTAATAATTGGTTTAGGATGTGTATTGTGTCGTAGGTTGTGAAATGATGGGTTCTAGCGCGGATGTTTGGCCTTTGTTGGCCACTTGGGATGTTGCGATTTCAATCTGGTAGCTTTTAGTCCTTCGTGTTAGGCTGGAGTTGTGCTGAACTTCTTGTGAATTGTGGTGGTTTTCAAGATGAAAATCGGAAGGGCAACCCTTCTTTGATCAAAAAAATAATTGTCCTTATATATTCATCAGTCTTGCTATAAGTCGCGATAGATGCTATATAGGTCCGTCGGATCTTACATCAAGATCCGTGCTTTCAGATTTTCTTTTTTCTCTCTTAAATCTCAGTCGAGTGAGACATAGCCACGCCATTAAACAGAGGCTCGGGCGCCATTAATGGAGATCTTGGGAGAGAGGTGGACTGCAGATGGAGGTCAAAGGGCTCTCCTCCCGATAAGCACGCACAGGGGTCTGATCGCACGCCTCTCGTACTCAAATAGCTACCCTACACGGCGCCTCCTAGCTAATAAAAATGGGGGACGGCGTGGCGCACGTAAATGGTACTAGTAAGTAGAACGCATACGGTTTCAATAATACTTGTGTTTCCAATTGTAACGTGACAGCACTTGTTCCAAAATGACTTTGTTGATTGTTAATGTGTGCGCCCGCCGTCGGACTGCAAATTTACCACAGCATGTTGGTGCCATGTCATGGCATCAAGCCAAGTTTCATTATTTTCATGCGTGTTTTGGATTTACAAGAACTAAAAAACTAAGTTTCTCAATGTTTCCAACCCAGCCACGACGCCCAGAATTTTGAATTTCATTCCCATTTCTTGCATGGAACCTAGAAATTTACCGGAGGATACACATGTGATTTTTCAACCAACTTTGGTGCACTGGAACATGTGCTTGTATTTCAAATTTGAAGTATGCACACAAAGGTGACACGTTCCTCCCGTAACCACGAGCCTTCTTGAGAGAAGCTCCAATTTGCAAGAAGCTTATACCAAAATTTGTTCCTATTCGCCATTTTTTTACCACGGCATGGTACTACCATGACATGACACCATGCCAAGTTTCATGATTTTAAAACCAAGTTTCTCAATGTTCTCGACCGAGCCACGATGCCCAGATGTTTGAATTTTATTCTTATTTTTTGCATAGAAATTCACCCGAAGACACAAATGTGATTTTTCAACCAACTTTGGTGCAGGAGCATGTGCTTGTAGTTCAAATTTGAATTGTGCACATTAAATGACCAAAAACTCAATTAATGTGTAAATAAGGCCAAACGGTAGGAATAATTCCAAAATTTAACAGGGCACTCATGTAGTTCTATGTTGCCTTTGTAAATAAACTCAAGGGGGACAACGTATATCGTTTCTCACTCAAAGGTGGCACGTTCCCTCTGAGAACCACGAGCCTTCTTGAGAGAAGCTTTGGTTTGCAAGAAGCTTATACCAAAATCTGTTCCTATTCGGCCAATTTTTTTACCACAACATGGTAGTACCATGACATGACATCCATGCCAAGTTTCATGATTTTCAGACGTGTTTTGGATTTACAAGAATTTTAAAACCAAGTTTCTCAATGTTCTCATTAGAAGCCACGATGCCCGGATGTTTTAATTTTATTCTCATTTCTTGCATGGGACCTAGAAATTCACCCGAGGACACAAATGTGATTTTTCAACCAACTTTGGTGCACGAGGGCATGTGCTTGTAGTTCAAATTTGACTTATGCACAGTAAATGACCAGAAACTCAATTAATGTATAAAAGCGACAAACGAACCCGAATAATTACAAAATTTAACAGGCACTAATGTAGTTCTATGTTGCCTTTGTTAAGAAACTCAAAGGGGGCAGCGTATATCGTTTGACACTCAAAGGTGGCACGTTCCTCTTAGAACCACGAGCTTCCAAATCGGCCCAATTTTTTACCACAACATGTTAGTGCCATGACATGACACCATGCCAAGTTTCATGATTTCCAAAGTAGTTTTGGATTTACATGAATTTAAAATCAAAGTTTCTCGATGTTCTCGGCAGTCATGACGCCCCAGATGTTTGAATTTCATTCTCATTTCTTCCATGGGACCTAGAAATTCAACCAAGGACACACATGTGATTTTTCAACCCACTTTGGTGCACCGGAGCATGTGCATGCAATTCGTATTTAGATTATGCACATTAAAAGTCCAGAAACTCAATTAATGTATAAAAATGCCAAATGAACCCAAAATAATTCCAAAATTTAACAGGGCACTCATGTAGTTCTATGTTGCCTCTGTAAATAAAATCAGGGGGAGGCAG
The DNA here is from genome assembly GCA_021605145.1 of Aegilops bicornis. Classification (NCBI taxonomy): domain Eukaryota; kingdom Viridiplantae; phylum Streptophyta; class Magnoliopsida; order Poales; family Poaceae; genus Aegilops; species Aegilops bicornis. The sequence continues at coordinate 524,182,565 of CM038670.1, read as the reverse complement.
CGTATATCGTTTCGCACACAAAGGTGACACGTTCCCTCTCAGAACCACGAGGCTTGTTGAGAGAATCTCCGGTTTTGCAAGAGGCTTATACCAAAACTTGTCCCAATTCAGCCAAAAATTATACGTATGAAAACAGGGTTTAGATTATCCCAAACATCTTACTACCTAGACCAATAATGTACTACTAGAACGGAATCGCGCGCCTTGGCGCGAGGGTGCCGGTCCCAACATTTTGATCAAGCAGGTAATAATAAGTTAGTAGGAAATATGGTTTAGCGCTGGAGACACTGGCTGCTAATAACCCACCCCGGTTGCTCGTAAATTGCAATCGGCGTCAGGAGATTCATTGATGAAAACAACTAAACATGAATAATGGGCATCCGTTGCAACTACCTTCCCTGTCCCATGCCCGTACCAAACGAAACGCCATGAAGACCGGACAGGAAGCACAAGTTCAAGCCAAGTATACTTATGCTATAGCAGATGAATAAGACGGGTACCCAGATCTCGCCGATTTTTACAATCTTAATACCTGAGGGGCATCCAAGAAAGCTCAGGGACGGGCAAAAGGGCAAGTAAATGTGCATGATTGGGACGGATGGATGGTGCGTTCAATTACATGGGGTCAAAGTCCTCTTGAGATTAGACTCATTTGGATGATCACCAAGTTGGCGACCGCGGCTTCCTCGATGGTCTTGAGTCGCATCGTCGGCGGCTTAGGGGGAACCCGACCGAGCGCCGTAATCGCTTGTTTCTCCTGGCCTTGTCGTGTCGATGAGCTCGCAAGTCATTGATCATATGGCTTGTGTTGAAGCGCGCAACCACATGGCTCTTGTCGCAAACCCTGATCTGGAGGGAGGTTGACGGCAAAGAATCATCTACTGTGATAGTCTTGTGCACGGTGGTGGTCGCAATGCTAGAAGCCGCAGCCGCAGGAGCGATATCCGCAAGACAGAGTTTTCATATGGTGCAGCGAGAATTCTTCCCCCTCCTTGAAATGGGGCAGGGCGCTTGACTGGCTCCTGTGTTCGGGTATCGTTAAGTAAATCTTGTGTGGCGACCATTTAAGAAACATATGAAGCACTACTGAGTGCATGATACTCATAGGACATTTTTCTTCTTTACGGACAAGATTTACGTTCACCTTAGACATCCCATCAGGCAAGCACAAGCTCGGTTGGGCATTCAGACTTCATGATGCTCTAGAGAAGCAGAAAAAATCAAAAGATAGATAAGTAGATTACTTGCATTCAATTCAGCACAAGCGAGATATAACAACGACAACATGTGATGGAATAAAGGAACAAATGCATGTTCCACACACTTTATAATATTGCCGAGCGAGAAAGTGTTACGAGTAAGATCAATGAGATCCAATCAGGGATAGCAATAACAAAGGTAAATATAAGACAAAGGAGTTCGAACAAAATATAGCTGACAAAGCTACCTAGTTTTTCCCCTTATCCTATTTCATCAAGAAATCTGGATGCCTTGATATGTATATTTATTTTAGTCGGCAAACTACTGCAATACAATGATAACTTGCTACGAAAAAAGTTCTTGGACAGAAAAAATGTGTCCCTAATGGCAAAAAAGTTTCCCAACCACTAACACACCCATAACCACGGCTTATACTCCCTTAGGTCCCAAAATAAGTGTTGAACAAAGTTGTACTAAAGTTGAGACACTTATTTTTGGGATGGAGGGAGTATGTATTTAATCAGGACATGGCAAAAATAAGAGAAGCCGTGAGACACCATCATGGAAGCAAATGAGTTAGTTTCTTAAATACCAGCTAAAAAATGTTACGTCTAACAACGAGGAAAGAGGTCACCAGACATTATTTCAATTAGCTAAATGCTAATGCTACTGCATACAGATATATATATTTTGCTATATATATTGTCATTGTTTAAATCCTTGTGCCATATAATCCACGAATTTGTAAGAAATTAATAAACATTATCTCAAAACATACATTAGTCGTATAAAGCATATGTACATCCTCCATAAAATGGTTGACACTTTTGATGATTCCTAATAACTTTTGAGCGGTGAATGGACCGCTACCAACTCGAATCTTCATGAGTATAAAGATGAACCATTATTATGCTATATAGCACACATAATCATCAGCATGTAGCGGCAAAAGGTTAAAGCATTATAAAAGTAAAAGAAATAGTAAAAGCATATATCAATTCCACGAGACATAACAACCAAGAGTGCATATACACTCGCGATTGCACACATCGAGTTCTTTTACATCTAAAAGGATGCATGCTGCAGGTCGTTGAAACTTCTAAGTGGACCATCGTCTCATCGTGAACTCACCGCTCGAAGTAGATGTTGTGAACAATTTCCTCGATGGTTGTGGTGCATCGAGGTCTTGCAGTTTCACCTGTTAGATTAAGCATGAGTATAGATACAACATCAAAAGCTCTTTAGAACAAACATGGGAGAATTGGCAAGACCAAGCGAGAAAACATGAATTATGTGCAACTTGGAGATCTTGTAAAGAGTGTAACGGTCGAATGAAAAATCAAAATTACTACGTGGTACACCATGAATATTGTTGAGAAAGAAAATAAATATGTGGTCTAAAAATCCGTAAGATTTCTCTCTCGAGCCTACAAGACTTACTTTGTTGCAATTACAAGCGTAAAGTGTAGTAAAGAAAAACATTAGTCCGAGTCATTTGTAACCCATGGGCGCCTAGAAAATATCGTAACACAATTTAAATGAAAGAAGGAAAACTAAATGTAGAATTAAAGAAATTATAAAAGAAAATAGAAATTGAGCTATTAATATAGCAAGAATCACACATAGAAAGAGAAATGAAAACAACCTCAGGCAGTTACCTAAAGCCAAATTTGGTATATAATAGGATAAAAAATAAAGATTCTTAGAAGAAAAATACTAAACATGATCCATACAATATAGAAGTAAATCATCCCTCCCTAATTGTTATCTCAGACAAATCTTAGTGCTTATTTGAGCAAAGAAGAACTATGAAAATACTAAACATGATCCAGACAATACTAAACATGATCCAGACAATACTAAACATGAACATTAGCACTTTCTAAACAATGTCGCTGCTAAGCATCATGTGAAAAGAAGAATTGTGAAAATCAAACATCAACAAACGTGCGCATCCACCAAATCCTCCTTCATCGAATCTTGGTGTAATCAAAGTGACTAAAACTGCTCAGACGGTAAACCATTTACTCTTTGTAGCGAAGAATTATGAAAATAAAACACCAACAAGTGCACCCGTTCTTCTTGTCGGTTAAAATCGTCAACCACACCGCTCTAACGCTAAAGCGGTTGCTTAAGCGCATAAAGCGAAACAAGTATCTAAAGGCGCCGCAGAAGGGAAATAAATATCCGCCCATCCATTCAAAACATTGTAACGGTATTGGTTGTGTTAATTTGATCCACCACAATCATCATCCGGATAGAAAGCCCGATTGAATGCTTGCGTGTAACAAGGCATAAAAAGGGGGTCAACATTACAAGCCACCAACATACTTAAAACAAGACACTAACAGTTCACCTACATGGTGAATATATATATCACCCTCAACTGCAGTGTTTAGGGACGGTACATCAACTTTGGCACAAGTAAATTATCATTATTCAAGACAAGGAACAAGAGGTGGGGCTGCACGCATAAATGTCTCGACACCACACGACCACAAGATTAAGACAAGGCATGACATTTCCTCTAACGGATGATCAATGAAATTTTATTTCCTTCCTTTGGAATATGATTATGAACATGGTCTTGACAACACACCACCGATTCACGGCAGGAAGGAGAGGAGGGCATGCTCGTTGGTTTAGTCTAAGACCTGTGCCTCTTTTGTAGGTCAATGAGATCTTGTGCGACCTTCCGTGTATCCGTCGCTTTGCTCTAGGGCTTGGAGTGGGCGTCCTATCTTTGGGACCCTGCAACAATTTATTACATCGGCACTTGTCGGTTCCACCAACCACCCACAACATCTAGTCTAGGTCTAGTGTATCTCAATTTAGAAACTCCTAAAACATGCATGTCCACGGGACAGGACATGACATATAGAGTTTTGTTGACAATAAAGGATGCTAATTTTACATGAAAAGCGACATCACAAGAGTTTACTTGTCTTGTCATTTTCATGAGACACACACGAGGCTATAACACGTATCATATATAATGTCGTAGATGAAACTACATAATATGAACATTAGCAGTTTCAAACAATGTCACCGCTTGCTAAGCATCATGAGCGAGAGAAGAATTATGAAAATAAAACACCAACAAGTTGCAGCCTACATGAAACAATGGTGGCAAAGCACTTCAAAGCGAAGAATCATTGAATGTATTTCTTCAGGTTTCCTTATCAAGAACAAACAACCTACCTTATCATTGAAGAGAAGGAGCAAGAGCAGAATCGAATCGTGATGTGCTCTCGTTCATCCTATCCTATCCGCTGGCCACAAGATGGGAATTGAAGCACATGAGGATTTGCGGAATCCTTTTCTTGATTAAAATATGTAAGCTTTCCATGGAGATAGTCACAATATATCTGTTCTATGTTACGATTTTTCTTTTACGGAACCTCATCTTACGATATTTTGGCAACAAGTTATAGAATATTGTGTCCATAACCTTACCTATGACCGAACATGAAGAAAGTCATGATGAATAGCATCTTCTACATCTATCGCTTGATCAAGGGCACTGTTCGACGCCGGACTGTAAACCATAAACACAGGTTACTACATTTAGACTTGTGGAAATATATATAGCATCCTCTGCCAAGGATTCCTAGTACTAAAAAGAAAAGACTGCACAGTATTTGTTCGGAAAAATAGTAATACAATCTCTGAAGCTTGAGTGAAATCATCTTTTGGAATTTGAGCAAGTGAATAACTACAGAAATCTCTAAAAGTCAAAATAGAACAAGAAACTGAGGATTTGCGGAATCCTTTTCTTGATTAAAATATGTAAGATTTCCATGGAGATAGTCACAATATATCTGTTCTATGTTACGATTTTTATTTTACGGAACCTCATCTTACGATATTTTGGCAGCAAGTTATAAAATATTGTGTCCATAACCTTACCTATGACCGAACATGAAGCGAATGGCGACTACCTTTTCCTCTTCCAATTTCTTGAGTTCCTCACACGATAAATAATGACCAGATATGTGTGGTGAAATAAGCGTCACCAACTAAATGATCCACCCAAATCTAAATAGCTCAACTCTTAGCGAGAAAGTACGCAGGCAACAAACTGCATGAGCTATGATGATAAATAGACCTATTTGATTAATCTGGTTATTACGATGATAAATAATCGCATTTAATTGATTCTATTTGCTATGATGATAGATTATCCTATTTGATCCCTTGATTCTGTACTTGCATGTTTCTCTGTAATTTCCTCGCTAGCTGCACACCATCATCCTAGTTGATTAAATACACATTCAACCACATGGCTGATGTCTACAAACCTGATCTGGAGGGAGGTTGACGGCAAAGAATCATCTACTGTGATAGTCTTGTGCACGGTGGTGGTCGCAATGCTAGAAGCCGCAGCCGTAGGAGCGATATCCGCAAGACAGAGTTTTCATATGGTGCAGCGAGAATTCTTCCCCTCCTTGAAATGGGGCGGGCGCTTGATGGCTCTGTGTTATTGTTAAGAAATCTTGTGTGGCGACCATTTAAGAAACATATGAAGCACTACTGTAATTGCATGATACTCATAGGACATTTTTCTTCTTCTACGGACAAGATTTACGTTCACCTTAGACATCCCATCAGTAAGCACAAGCTCGGTTGGGCATTCAGACTTCATGATGCTCTAGAAGCAGAAAAAATCAAAAGATAGATAAGTAGATTACTTGCATTCAATTCAAAGCACAAGCAGATATAACAACAAAGCAACATGTGATGGAATAAAGGAACAAATGCATGTTCCACACACTTTATAATATTGCCGAGAACGAGAAAGTGTTACGAGTAAGATCAACAGATCCAATCGAGGGATAAGCAATAACAAAAGGTAAATATAAGACAAAGGAGTTCGAACAAAATATAGCTGACAAAGCTACCTAGTTTTTCCCCTTATCCTATTTCATCAAGAAATCTGGATGCCTTGATATGTATATTTATTTTAGTCGGAAAACTACTGCAATACAATGATAACTTGCTACGAAAAAAGTTCTTGGACAGAAAAAATGTGTCCCTAATGGCAAAAAAAAGTTTCCCAACCACTAACACACCCATAACCCTGGCTTATACTCCCTTCGTCCCAAAATAAGTGTTGAACAAAGTTGTACTAAAGTTGAGACACTTATTTTGGGATGGAGGAGTATGTATTCTTGGGACATGGCAAAAATAAGAGAAGCCGTGAGACACCATCATGGAAGCAAATGAGTTAGTTTCTTAAATACCAGCTAAAAATGTTACGTCTAACAACGAGGGAAAGAGGTCAGCCGGACATTATTTCAATTAGCTAAATGCTAATGTATTTGATACAGATATATATATTTTTGCTATATATATTGTCGGTTGTTTAAATCCTTGTGCCATATAATCCACGAATTTGTAAGAAATTAATAAACATTATCTCAAAACATACATTAGTCGTATAAAGCATATGTACATCCTCCATAAAATGGTTGACACTTTTGATGATTCCTAATAACTTTTGAGCGGTGAATGGACCGCTACCAACTCAGATCTTCATGAGTATAAAGATGAACCATTATTATGCTATATAGCACACATAATCATCAAAGATGTAACGGCAAAAAGGTTAAAGCATTATAAAAGTAAAAGAAATAGTAAAAGCATATATCAATTCACGTACATAACAACCAGATGGTGCATATACACTCGATTGCACACATCGTAGTTCTTTTACCTCTAAAAGGATGCATGCTCGGGTCGTTGAAACTTCTAAGTGGACCATCGCTCTTGTGAACTCACCGCTCAGTAGATGTTGTGAACAATTTCCTCCGATGGTTGTGGTGCATCAGGTACATCTTGATTTCACCTGTTAGATTAAGCATGAGTATAGATACAACATCAAAAGCTCTTTAGAACAAACATGGGAGAATTGGCAAGACCAAACAGAAAACATGAATTATGTGCAACTTGGAGATCTTGTAAAGAGTGTAACAATCGAATGAAAAATCAAAATTACTACGTGGTACACCATGAATATTGTTGAGAAAGAAAATAAATATGTGGTCTAAAAATCCGGAAGATTTCTCTCTGAGCCTACAAGACTTACTTTGTTGCAATTACAAAGCGTAAAGTGTAGTAAAGAAAAACATTGGTGCGAGTCATTTGTAACCCATGGGCGCCTAGAAAATATCGTAACACAATTTAAATGAAAGAAGGAAAACTAAATGTAGAATTAAAGAAATTATAAAAGAAAATAGAAATTGAGCTATTAATATAGCAAGAATCACACATAGAAAGAGAAATGAAAACAACCTCGAGCGATTACCTAAAGCCAAATTTGGTATATAATAGGATAAAAAATAAAGATTCTTAGAAGAAAAATACTAAACATGATCCATACAATATAGAAGTAAATCATCCCTCCCTAATTGTTATCTCAGACAAATCTTAGTGCTTATTTGAGCAAAGAAGAACTATGAAAATACTAAACATGATCCGCATAATACTAAACATGATCCGGACAATACTAAACATGAACATTAGCACTTTCTAAACAATGTCGCTGCTAAGCATCATGTGAAAAGAAGAATTGTGAAAATCAAACATCAACAACGTGCGCATCCACCAAATCCTCCTTCATCGAATCTTGGTGTAATCAAAGTGACTAAAACTGCTCAGACGATAAACCATTTACTCTTTGTAGCGAAGAATTATGAAAATAAAACACCAACAAGTGCACCCGTTCTTCTTGTCGATTCATCAACCACACCCGCTCTAACGCTAAAGCGGTTGCTTAAGCGCATAAAGCGAGCAAGTATCTAAGGCGCTGCAGGAAGGGAAATAAATATCCGCCCATCCATTCAAAACATTGTAACAGTATTGGTTGTGTTAATTTGATCCACCACAATCATCATCCAGATAGAAACTGATTGAATGCTTGCGTGTAACAAGGCATAAAAAGGGGGGTCACTGTTACAAGCCACCAACATACTTAAAACAAGACACTAACAGTTCACCTACATGGTGAATATATATATCACCCTCAAGCTGCAGTGTTTAGGACAAGTACATCAACTTTGGCACAAGTAAATTATCATTATTCAAGACAAGGAACAAGAAATTTGGGGCTGCACGCATAAATGTCTCGACACCACCACGACCACAAGATTAAGACAAGGCATGACATTTCCTCTAACGGATGATCAATGAAATTTTATTTCCTTCCTTTGGAATATGATTATGAACATGGTCTTGACAACACACCACCGATTCACGGCGGGGAAGGAGAGGAGGGCATGCTCGTTGGTTTAGTCTAAGACATGTGCCTCTTTTGTTGGTCGGCAGAGATCTTGTGCGACCTTCCGTGTATCCGTCGCCTGCTCTAGGGCTTGGAGTGGACGTCCTATCTTTGGGACCTGCAACAATTTATTACATCAGCACTTGTCAGTTCCACCAACCACCCACAACATCTAGTCTAGGTCTAGTGTATCTCAATTTAGGAAACTCCTAAAACATGCATGTCCACGGGACAGGACATGACATATAGAGTTTTGTTGACAATAAAGGATGCTAATTTTCTGTAGAAAACGACATCACAAGAGTTTACTTGTCTTGTCATTTTCATGAGACACACACAGGCTATAACATCGTATCATATATAATGTCGTAGATGAAACTACATAATATGAACATTAGCAGTTTCAAACAATGTCACTGCTTGCTAAGCATCATGAGCAGAAGAATTATGAAAATAAAACACCAACAAGTTGCAGCCTACATGAAACAATGGTGGCAAAGCACTTCAAAGCGAAGAATCATTGAATGTATTTCTTCAGGTTTCCTTATCAAGAACAAACAACCTACCTTATCATTGAAGAGAAGGAGCAAGAGCAGAATCGAATCGTGTGATGTGCTCTCGTTCATCCTATCCTATCCGCTTCTGACGGACAAGAGGAATTGAAGCACATGAGGATTTGCGGAATCCTTTTCTTGATTAAAATATGTAAGCTTTCCATGGAGATAGTCACAATATATCTGTTCTATGTTACGATTTTTCTTTTACGGAACCTCATCTTACGATATTTTGGCAACAAGTTATAGAATATTGTGTCCATAACCTTACCTATGACCGAACATGAAGAAAGTCATGATGAATAGCATCTTCTACATCTATCGCTTGATCAAGGGCACTGCTACGGCCTTGACTGTAAACCATAAACACAGGTTACTACATTTAGACTTGTGGAAATATATATAGCATCCTCTGCCAAGGATTCCTAGTACTAAAAAGAAAAGACTGCACAGTATTTGTTCTGGAAAAATAGTAATACAATCTCTGAAGCTTGAGTGAAATCTGTCTTTTGGAATTTGAGCAAGTGAATAACTACGTAAATCTCTAAAAGTCAAAATAGAACAAGAAACTGAGGATTTGCGGAATCCTTTTCTTGATTAAAATATGTAAGATTTCCATGGAGATAGTCACAATATATCTGTTCTATGTTACGATTTTTATTTTACGGAACCTCATCTTACGATATTTTGGCAGCAAGTTATAAAATATTGTGTCCATAACCTTACCTATGACCGAACATGAAGCGAATGACGACTACCTTTTCCTCTTCCAATTTCTTGAGTTCCTCACCTGATAAATAATGACCAGATATGTGTGGTGAAATAACTGTCAGCCAACTAAATGATCCACCCAAATCTAAATAGCTCAACTCTTAGCAGAAAGTACGCAGGCAACAAACTGCATGAGCTATGATGATAAATAGACCTATTTGATTAATCTGGTTGTTACGATGATAAATAATCGCATTTAATTGATTCTATTTGCTATGATGATAGATTATCCTATTTGATCCCTTGATTACGTACTTGCATGTTTCTCTGTAATTTCCTCGCTAGCTGCACACCATCATCCTAGTTGATTAAATACACATTCAACCACATGGTGATGTCTACAAACCTGATCTGGAGGGAGGTTGACGGCAAAGAATCATCTCTTGTGATAGTCTTGTGCGGTGGTGGTCGCAATGCTAGAAGCCGCAGCCGTAGGAAGCGATATCCGCAAGACAGAGTTTTCATATGGTGCAGCGAGAATTCTTCCCTCCTTGAAATGGGGCAGGCGCTTGACTGGCTCTGTGTTATTGTTAAGAAATCTTGTGTGGCGACCATTTAAGAAACATATGAAGCACTACAGAATTGCATGATACTCATAGGACATTTTTCTTCTTTACGGACAAGATTTACGTTCACCTTAGACATCCCATCAGCCGGCACAAGCTCAGTTGGGCATTCAGACTTCATGATGCTCTAGAGAAACAGAAAAAATCAAAAGATAGATAAGTAGATTACTTGCATTCAATTCAGCACAAGCAGATATAACAACAGCAACATGTGATGGAATAAAGGAACAAATGCATGTTCCACACACTTTATAATATTGCCGAATGTAAAGTGTTACGAGTAAGATCAATGAGATCCAATCAGGGATAAGCAATAACAAAGGTAAATATAAGACAAAGGAGTTCGAACAAAATATAGCTGACAAAGCTACCTAGTTTTTCCCCTTATCCTATTTCATCAAGAAATCTGGATGCCTTGATATGTATATTTATTTTAGTCGGAAAACTACTGCAATACAATGATAACTTGCTACGAAAAAGTTCTTGGACAGAAAAATGTGTCCCTAATGGCAAAAAAGTTTCCCAACCACTAACACACCCATAACCTCGCTTATACTCCCTTAAGTCCCAAAATAAGTGTTGAACAAAGTTGTACTAAAGTTGAGACACTTATTTTGGGATGGAAAAGAGTATGTATTTAATCGACATGGCAAAATAAGAGAAGCCGTGAGACACCATCATGGAAGCAAATGAGTTAGTTTCTTAAATACCAGCTAAAAAATGTTACGTCTAACAACAGGAAAGAGGTCAGCAGACATTATTTCAATTAGCTAAATGCTAATGCTACTGAATACAGATATATATATTTTTGCTATATATATTGTCATTGTTTAAATCCTTGTGCCATATAATCCACGCAATTTGTAAGAAATTAATAAACATTATCTCAAAACATACATTAGTCGTATAAAGCATATGTACATCCTCCATAAAATGGTTGACACTTTTGATGATTCCTAATAACTTTTGAGCGGTGAATGGACCGCTACCAACTCAGATCTTCATGAGTATAAAGATGAACCATTATTATGCTATATAGCACACATAATCATCAGCATGTAACGGCAAAAGGTTAAAGCATTATAAAAAGTAAAAGAAATAGTAAAAGCATATATCAATTCACGTACATAACAACCAGAGGTGCATATACACTCGATTTGCACACATCGAGTTCTTTTACCTCTAAAAGGATGCATGCTGCAGGTCGTTGAAACTTCTAAGTGGACCATAAATCTCTTGTGAACTCACCGCTCAGTAGATGTTGTGAACAATTTCCTCTCGATGGTTGTGGTGCATCAGTACATGCCATTTCACTGTTAGATTAAGCATGAGTATAGATACAACATCAAAAGCTCTTTAGAACAAACATGGGAGAATTGGCAAGACCAAACAGAAAACATGAATTATGTGCAACTTGGAGATCTTGTAAAGAGTGTAACAAATGAATGAAAAATCAAAATTACTACGTGGTACACCATGAATATTGTTGAGAAAGAAAATAAATATGTGGTCTAAAAATCCGTAAGATTTCTCTCTGAGCCTACAAGACTTACTTTGTTGCAATTACAAGCGTAAAGTGTAGTAAAGAAAAACATTGGTCTGAGTCATTGTAACCCATGGGCGCCTAGAAAATATCGTAACACAATTTAAATGAAAGAAGGGAAAACTAAATGTAGAATTAAAGAAATTATAAAAGAAAATAGAAATTGAGCTATTAATATAGCAAGAATCACACATAGAAAGAGAAATGAAAACAACCTCGAAGCGATTACCTAAAGCCAAATTTGGTATATAATAGGATAAAAAATAAAGATTCTTAGAAGAAAAATACTAAACATGATCCATACAATATAGAAGTAAATCATCCCTCCCTAATTGTTATCTCGCATAAATCTTAGTGCTTATTTGAGCAAAGAAGAACTATGAAAATACTAAACATGATCCGCATAATACTAAACATGATCCGCACAATACTAAACATGAACATTAGCACTTTCTAAACAATGTCGCTGCTAAGCATCATGTGAAAAGAAGAATTGTGAAAATCAAACATCAACAAACGTGCGCATCCACCAAATCCTCCTTCATCGAATCTTGGTGTAATCAAAGTGACTAAAACTGCTCAGACAGTAAACCATTTACTCTTTGTAGCGAAGAATTATGAAAATAAAACACCAACAAGTGCACCCGTTCTTCTTGTCGATTCATCAACCACCCGCTCTAACGCTAAAGCGGTTGCTTAAGCGCATAAAGCGAGCAAGTATCTAAGGCGCTGCAGGAAGGGAAATAAATATCCGCCCATCCATTCAAAACATTGTAACAGTATTGGTTGTGTTAATTTGATCCACCACAATCATCATCCAGATAGAAACCGATTGAATGCTTGCGTGTAACAAGGCATAAAAAGGGGGTCATCATTACAAGCCACCAACATACTTAAAACAAGACACTAACAGTTCACCTACATGGTGAATATATATATCACCCTCAACTGCAGTGTTTAGGACAGTACATCAACTTTGGCACAAGTAAATTATCATTATTCAAGACAAGGAACAAGAGGTGGGGCTGCACGCATAAATGTCTCGACACCACCACGACCACAAGATTAAGACAAGGCATGACATTTCCTCTAACGGATGATCAATGAAATTTTATTTCCTTCCTTTGGAATATGATTATGAACATGGTCTTGACAACACACCACCGATTCACGGCAGGAAGGAGAGGAGGGCATGCTCGTTGGTTTAGTCTAAGACACAAGGCCTCTTTTGTAGGTCAATGCAGATCTTGTGGCGACCTTCCGTGTATCCGTCGCTTTGCTCTAGGGCTTGGAGTGGACGTCCTATCGGGACCCTGCAACAATTTATTACATCAAGACTTGTCGGTTCCACCAACCACCCACAACATCTAGTCTAGGTCTAGTGTATCTCAATTTAGGAAACTCCTAAAACATGCATGTCCACGGACAGGACATGACATATAGAGTTTTGTTGATAATAAAGGATGCTAATTTTCATGAAAATGACATCACAAGAGTTTACTTGTCTTGTCATTTTCATGAGACACACACACAGGCTATAACACGTATCATATATAATGTCGTAGATGAAACTACATAATATGAACATTAGCGGTTTCAAACAATGTCACCGCTTGCTAAGCATCATGAGCGGAGAAGAATTATGAAAATAAAACACCAACAAGTTGCAGCCTACATGAAACAATGGTGGCAAAGCACTTCAAACTGAAGAATCATTGAATGTATTTCTTCAGGTTTCCTTATCAAGAACAAACAACCTACCTTATCATTGAAGAGAAGGAGCAAGAGCAGAATCGAATCGTGTGATGTGCTCTCGTTCATCCTATCCTATCCGCTACAGCAGCAGCACAGTAGGAATTGAAGCACATGAGGATTTGCGGAATCCTTTTCTTGATTAAAATATGTAAGCTTTCCATGGAGATAGTCACAATATATCTGTTCTATGTTACGATTTTTCTTTTACGGAACCTCATCTTACGATATTTTGGCAACAAGTTATAAAATATTGTGTCCATAACCTTACCTATGACCGAACATGAAGAAAGTCATGATGAATAGCATCTTCTACGTCTATCGCTTGATCAAGGGCATTGTTCGACGCCGGACTGTAAACCATAAACACAGGTTACTACATTTAGACTTGTGGAAATATATATAGCATCCTCTCGCCAAGGATTCCTAGTACTAAAAAGAAAAAGACTGCACGATATTTGTTACGGAAAAAATAGTAATACAATCTCTTGAAGCTTGAGTGAAATCTGTCTTTTGGAATTTGAGCAAGTGAATAACTACAGAAATCTCTAAAAGTCAAAATAGAACAAGAAACTGAGGATTTGCGGAATCCTTTTCTTGATTAAAATATGTAAGATTTCCATGGAGATTGTCGCGACCAGACCCGAATGGATCTAGCGCTCTGTGCTCAGTGTCATCCCTGGATCGAGAATGCTTGACACAAAGACAAGATTCAAGGATTTATAGCAGAGTAGCAATCACACACTTATTACATCGTTGTCCACAAGGGAACTTAATACAATAATATGGCTTAAGGCCATCTAATAACAATGAAGGCTTGGAAAACGAGTGAGTCCATCAACTCCGGTGACATCACCGAGTATAGAACCACGACCTAACACCTTACTCGACGTTCAAAAGTCTGCAACATGAAAAGTTGCAGCCCGAAACGGGTCAAGACATGGAATATGCCGGGCAATGTAACACGTAAGGAGCAATGAATGAAATAGCCTATACTACATGCATATTTGGCTGGTGGTAAGGCTCTCTACGGTTACATTTGCATAAAGCTGATTTTTCCCTACATCAAAGGAATAATTTTATTTAACTATCATGGTGGTTGTTAAACATTGAAGATGGTTGACATCCTCAATCCCAATTAAAAAGTACTCATTAAAACCCAATACATTTATTTTAGAAGTAACATGTTGAGATTCACATGATAATCAAGTACCGGATACTCAAATTGTCCATAACCGGGGACACGGCTAATCATGATTAGTTTTTACACTCTGCAGAGGTTTATGACTTTTCCCCACAAGACTCGATCGCCTCCGCTTGGTTCTCTCGTGACCGCATGGTGTTTGAGAAACGGATGACCGAGACATAGTCTTTCGTAAGCGCTAGCACCTTACATGTGGGTAGACCGTACCAACCTACATCCCCTACATCAGCTAGCCTACCGTGAGAGTTCGCACAACTTAGTCAACTACGCCAGAGCCCATAATTGGCTTGTGGCTGCACACGTAAGTTTCAGCTTGAATAATCTTATGATCCCTTAGAGCACAGGTGGCGGTCCGAAGAAATACAGCAAGTCCTCGATAGAAACCGGTGCCTCAATCCACCCGGATGTGTGTTTAGGTTGCCACCTTAGATAAACCATTAATTAACAATCTCACATCTGTCATGGATATTCACTCACCCAATCCACGTCTACTAGCATAGCATGGCATAATAAGCAAACGTAGAAGTAACTCCCAAGGTTTCATAAGTAAAACAGGTAATAGGTACTACCTCAATCTACTTCCCAAACCCACAATTTAATTTGATCCTAAACAATGCAAGTGTTTGAGGGTTTGATCTAATGCATAAAACTGGGTAGTAGAAAAGGTATGATCAAGTGTTACTTGCCTTGCTGATGATCCGCGAGTCCTAGAGATTCGAAGTAACAAGCGGCGCACTCGGTGATCTAACGCCAACAATCAACAAGCATACAATAAGTACTCATCTAATGCACAGGGAAATCTCGGATAAAAGATCTAACCAGATAGTTCAACTTAAGAACCCTGGTTGCAAAAGAATCGAATCAAATAAAGCATCGAAAGTCGAAACTCGAGAGAGAACGACTCGGTTTAGCAATCTGAAACTAGGTCAAAATTTCACAGTAGCAAAACTCTGTGAAAGTAGGGTAGTCGGAACGGCGGTTTCGTTACGAAACTCCAGGCGCTTGAATCACCTGATTCCGATAAACGAGCGAGAAATAAAACAGTTTTGAAAATCAAATAAGAAAATAACGGATTAATTCCGATTAAAAAGAAAAACGACGAACGAGTTAAAAAGTGAGCGTCATAATGTAATCTAATCTAACGAACGCGTTTATCGGGGAACGGTTCGGTGAACGTTCGTTAATTAAGAAAACCAAAAAAAAACCAATCTAGGTTTTTTTAAAAAAAACCGAACATATATATTTATTTTTAAAAAAAAACCGGACGGTTCGAGGGATAAAACCGAATCGGCGCGGGGCGGCGGTGGCTACCTCCGGTGATCGCCGGAGGGGCTCTCCGGCTCTGGGTTCGGGCGGGTCCCGGGCGAGGGCGGCGGGTCCGGCCGAGGGGCGGCGCCCACGGGCGGCGGGCAAGGCCCACGGCGGCGGCTCCCAAGGGGTTGGGGAGAGAGAGAGGGGCCGGGGGTTATAAAGGCGGAGGGGGGGCGGTGGCTTGGGAGGTCAAGGCGCCGGGTCCGGCAGGACTCGGGCGGGCGAGGCGGCGGCGGGTTTCTCCGCCGGCCAAGGCGAGGGAGGAGGCGGGTGGGTTGGGCACAGGGCCTGGGCCTGGCCGGTTGGGCCTCTGGCCCCCTGGTCCAGAAGCGCTGATTTTTTTTTAAATTAGAATTTAAAACAAAACAAATAAAATAAATACCAAATGAACTCCAAATTAAATAAAACAAATTTTCCCGACTCCTAAAAATGAGTCGAACAAAATGAACTTTAAAAACAATATACATGCATAAATTTTTAAAATGCTCATTTTGCCTAAGCAAAATAAATCTTCCAAAACCAAATTTGGTTTATTTATAATATCTTCATTTTTCCTATTTGTGTGGGAAAGTCATATTATTCCCTCTCGAAATATTTTTATAGGAAAACTTTATGAAGATAATTAAATAAATCAAATGATCCTATTTTCAAAATTTGGAAAATCCCAAATATGAAAATAATGAAACTTCCAACTCTCTCCGAGGGTCCTTGAGTTGCATGAAATTTCTAGGATCGGAAAATGCGAGAAAATATGGTATGCATGATGACCTAATGTATAACATTCCAAATTGAAAATTTGGGATGTTACAAACCTACCCCTTAAGATGAATCTCGCCTCGAGATTCGGGTTGGCTAGAAAATAGGTGAGGGTGGTCCTTGAGCAAAACTTCCTCTCTTTCCCTGTGGCTTCATCCTCGGTGTGGTGGCTCCAATCGAACTTTGCAAAACTTGATAACCTTGTTGCGGGTAACTCTGCTGGCATAATCGAGAATCTTAACCGGTTTTTCCTCATATGTCAAGTCATCCTTCAACTGAATTGCTTCCAATGGTACTGTGTCTCTTAATGGTACCTCTGCTATCTCGGGGTGACATTTCTTCAACTGAGAAACATGGAATACATCATGAACTCCTGACAGTCCTTCCGCAATTCCAACTTATAAGCAACTTCTCCCATACGTTGCAAAATCTTATACGGTCCAATGAAGCGGGTGCTAACTTTCCTTTAACTCCAAAACGCTTAACTCCTCGGCGGGATACTCGAGATATACTCTGTCTCCAACTTCATACTCAATCGCCTTGCGCTTTGAATCGGCATAGCTCTTACATGCAGGACGGGCTACCTTGAGCCTGCCTCGTATCAACTTAACTTTCTGCTCGGACTCCTTAATCAAATCTGGTCCAAACAACCGACGATCTCCGGTTTGCGTCCCATGACAACGGTGTCCTGCACCTTCTTCCATACAAAGCTTCGAAGGTGCCATCTTCAAGCTGGTTTGGTAATCTGTTATTGTAGGAAAATTCTGCATACGGCAAATTATCGTCCCAACTAGATCCATAATCTAGTGCACAAGCTCTCAAAGATGTCCTCCAAAATCTGATTGACTCTCTCGGTCATCCATCGGTCTGTGGGTGGAAAGTCGATCAATTCCAATCGGGTTCCCAATGTTTCGTGCAACCGGTTCCAAAATTTCGAAGTAAACCGGGTTCCTTCCTCTGCGATACAATGCTCCTCGGAACTCCGTGTAAGCACACAATTCTGGTCATGTATATCTTTGCCAACTTAGCAATCGCTATAAGTAGTCTTGATCGAATGAAATGAGCTACCTTGGTCAAACGGTCGACTATAACCCAAATCGAGTCATATCTGAGCGGGTCTTTGGCAAACCTGTGATGAAATCCATGCCTAGTTTATCCCACTTCCATTCGGTATCGGCAATGGTTGTAACAATCCTCTGGCTTCGATGCTCGCCTTTACTTTCGACATACGTCACAAACTGCTACATACTCCGCAATATCCTTCTTCATTCCGGTCCACCGTAAAATATTCTTCAAATCCAAATACATCTTGGTATTTCCTGGGTGAATCGAATAGGGTGAATCATGGGCTTCTTGTAAAATCAACTTCCCGATCTCTCGGGTTATTGGGCACATAAACACGGTCTTCAAACCATAAGGTATCGTGTTCATCCTCACGAAATCCTTTAGCTTTTCCTTTGCTCATTTTCTCCTTTATAGTGGCAACTTCCTTATCTCGCCTTTTGGGCTTCTCTCGATTTTGTCCATCGCTGTCGATCAATCTCCAATGCTGCTACATAGCCTCTTGGAACTATTTCCAAACATAGCTCTCGAAGGTCCTCGGCTAACTCATTGGGTATTCCTCCCATCATTAGGGTATTTACGTGGCTCTTACGGCTCAATGCGTAAATGCCTTTCGACATTAGCCTTCCCGGTGATAATGCAATCTCATGTCATAATCCTTAATAAGCTCTAACCATCTCCTTTGTCTGAGATTCAATTCTTACGTGTGAAGATGTACTTCAAACTCTTGTGATCCGTATATACTTCACAATGATTTCCAATGAGAAAATGTCTCCACGTCTTCGTGGCATGCACAACGGTCGCTAACTCCAAATCATGAGTGGCATAATTCAACTCATGGGGCTTAAGTTGTCGTGAAGCATACGAAACAACTCTTCCTTCTTGCATAAGTACTGCTCCAAGTCCTCGGCGTGAAGCGTGCAATACACCTCATAATCCTTAGTTTGATCTCGCAAGATCAAAAGCTGGTGAGGTAACCAATCTTTTCTTCAACTCCTGAAAACTTGCCTCACAGTCCTCGGTCCATATGAATTTATTTTCCTTCTTCAACAATTCTCATCATAGGCTTAGCAATCCTTGAGAAATTCTCAATGAATCTTGATAGTATCCTCGCGAGTCCAAGGAAACTCCGAATCTCTCCAACTGTCGTTGGTGCTTCCCATTTGGTTACGGTCTCAACTTTCGTGGGGTCAATCGCTATCCCTTCTCCGGAAATAACATGTCCGAGAAATCCAACTTCCTTTAGCCAAAACTCACATTTGCTGAATTTGGCATACAACTGGTGTTCCCTCAGTTTTTCCAAAACCAATCGCAAATGTTCCTTGTGTTCCTCTTCATTCTTCGAGAAAATCAAAATGTCATCAATGAACACCACGAACTTATCCAAAAACTCCATAAACACTTTGTTCATCGTGTTCATGAAATAGGCTGGTGCGTTAGTCATCCAAATGACATAACGGTATACTCAGATAGTCCATATCTCGTGGTAAATGCTGTCTTGGGTATGTCCTGCTCCCGAATCTTCAATCGATGGTACCACGATCGCAAGTCGATCTTGGAAAACACCTTGGCTCCTTGCAAGCGATCAAACAGATCATTTATCATAGGTAGTGGGTACTTGTTCTTGATTGTTACTTCATTCAATCCACGATAATCAACAACCATTCTCAAAGATCCATCCTTCTTCTCCACCAATAAAACGGGTGATCCCCAAGGTGAAGAGCTTGGGCGTATAAAACCTTTATCCAAAAGTTCTTTAATCTGTTTCTTGATTTCGCCAAATCCTTTGCGGGCATCCTGCAGATTAACCCGATATCGGGCCTGTTCACGGCAACAGCTCGATTAAAAACTCAATGTCTCTATCTGGCGGCATTCCCGGCAACTCTTCCTAAATACATCAGATAATCCTTCACCATCGGTACTTCTTCCTGTACCACTCGATAAGCAATTAACTTGTGCTCTCCTCGGCTCGTGCCGTGATACATACTTAATCCTTCTTCCTTGGTGTGGTGAGCAAAATTGACCTTGCGGTACAATCTATGTTTCCTCCATACTTGATAACCAATCCATACCTAATATCACATCCAATCCTTGGGATTCCGTAACTATTAGGTCCGAGGGGAAAACATAGTGTCCAATCCTTAGTGGCGATCGATCACACCATTTACTAGCCATGTATTCTCGCCTCGGGTGAGGTTACTAGCATGGGTGACCTAAGGGCTTGGGTTGGTAACTTGTACTTATCCACAAATCCTCTTGATATGTATGAATGCGATGCACCAGTATCGAAAAGAACAACTGCGGTAAATGACTTAACCAAAAACTCACCGATTACTGCATCGGGCTGATCTTCAACCTCCTCTACTTCAAGGTGGTTCACCTGTCCTCTATTGAAAGGGTTGGGCTTCTTTCCAGAGCTTCCATTGCCATTTCCATTACGGCCTTACGGGCGATCATTTGCATAGTGCCCATCTTGCGGCACTTAAAGCAAGTAACATGACTCAGTCTACTTTGGATGGTGTCGACGGGTTGGTGCGATTACGTCCGTTGCTTCCTCCATTCCCGCTCCCATTCTTGGTGCTGTTATGGTTATGCGAATTTCCTCCTCCATGGGTATCTTTGGCCGAATTCTGATTTAGGGGTATAACGAGGTTTCTGCGAGCTCGAGTTATACTTCCCTTGTCCATACTTCCGCTATGCAGTTCTCAATTCTTCTTTGCTTCCCTTCAATCATGAGAGCTCGGTCTACTAACTCCTGGTAGTTGTTAAAACTTGCTACCATCAACGGCATCTTTGAACTCATCATTCAGTCCTTCTAGAAACTTCTCCTGTTTAGTCATCTGTAGTAACGTCATCCGGGGCATAACGTGCTAATTTGCTAAAGTCATCTACGTCTTGTGTGATCCTTCCTCCTTGGCGTAAGTTGCGAAACTCACGCTTCTTCATGGCCATGGCTCTCTTTGAAACATGGGCGGTAAAAGCTTGCTGAAATTGATCCCATGTGATGGTGTCTCTGGGGTAAGTGGGCTGTGAAATTCTCCCACCATGTCAGCTGGGTCCTTCAAGTGATCTGTTGCAAACTTCACTCTTTCACCATCTGTGCATCCTGCAGTGGTCAGCTCCCTTCCTATCTTGCGGGAGGTCATACTGCTACAATCGGCTCGGTGCTCTTTGGAATACACCGGCGGATTCAGTCTAAGGAAACGAGTCGGATGATCCGCAGTGGTGGTGGTGGTGGTGGGTTGTTGTTGTTGTTGTTGTTGTTGCCACAGTTACGCACTGGTGTTTGAATCGAGGTATTCTCTTTGAATCAATTGGGTGATCTCTGGCGGAAAAACGAATCCGGGGTCGCGTCTCGGAGGCATCTGATGGGTTTAGAAAAGAAGAGAAGTAGAATGGAATGAGGTCTAAGGGGAATCACTACCCAAATGCACATGAGCAAAAACACACAAAATCACTTCATTCAGTCAAACAAGGGCTTACAACGATCTAACTATCGCAAAAGTGCGTGTACTATAATGTTTACATGGAGGGAAATACTACTAATATGTGGGGGACTTCTACTAATTTGAACCGGTGGAAGACTCCATGATGTCTGCTCCAGCTTCGTCTTCAAAATAGGGTTCACTTGGATCCGAATCGGTGTCGTCGATGTTGATGTAGTCGCCTGGGTGATTGACATACTGGTCTTCATTCCTGAGCGCCAACTTCTTCTTGAGTTCTTCGATCTCGTACTTAAGATCGTTATTGTGTCTTGCCAGAGCTACGATCTCGTCCATGTAGTCCTTGCGTGTAGTCTTTAGTTCTCCTTCCGATTCGATGATCCTTTCCTTTGTCTTCGCAACTCCAACATATCATTGCACATCCGGTTCTCCTGGCGTCGAATGTGCCGGTTTAACTCTGGATGAATGCTGCAATGGATCTATCCTTCTTAGTGTTGACGACTTCCCATTTTGTCGTCTCGGCGTCGCAAATCTGGTAAATCGTGTCCTTGAGGTCTTCTTGATAAACTTCTCCAATGCGTCCCATGGTGATGTGAGCTGCCATGCTCTTTCCTGCACTCCAAGTTGGTGCACCGAAAACACTATCTATAGGCTTGGTGATTGGGGCGAATGTCCTTCCTGGAACGTGAGCTTGAATCTTCCAAATACCTCTTCGTGCGTAGTGGCGTTGAAAGTCCCGGTGAAGCTTGGTAGTCCAATGCTCAGGTACTTGGTAACTTCCTTCAAGTGAAATCCAAAAGGTGTGCCTTCATCCGGTTGGGTGTACTTGATCTTCGCGTCCGTCATCCTAAAGAGTAGAAAAGATGAGGAGTTAGAAAATGAGAAGAGAGTAGTGATCTATGGCTTTAACTTAGTGGTCGTGTCCTACAGTCAGCGTGTGCTCTGATACCATTCTCTGTCATGACCGGACCCGAATGGATCTAGCGCTCTGTGCTCGATGTCATCCTCGATCGATGTCTTGACACAAGACAAGATTCAAGGATTTATAGCAGAGTAGCAATCACACACTTATTACATCGTTGTCCACAAGGGAACTTAATACAATAATATGGCTTAAGGCCATCTAATAACAGCGGAAGGCTTGGAAAAGCGAGTGAGTCCATCAACTCCAAATGACATCACCGAGTATAGAACCACGACCTAACACCTTACTCGACGTCTGAAAAGTGCGCAACATGAAAAGTTGCAGCCCAAAACGGGTCAAGACATGGAATATGCCGCAATGTAACACGTAAGGAGCAATGAATGAAATAGCCTATACTACATGCATATTTGGTGGTGGTAAGGCTCTCTGATTACATTTGCATAAAGCTGATTTTTCCCTACATCAAAGGAATAATTTTATTTAACTATCATGGTGGTTGTTAAACATTGAAGATGGTTGACAAGATCCTCAATCCCAATTAAAAGTACTCATTAAAAACCCAATACATTTATTTTAGAAGTAACATGTTGAGATTCACATGATAATCAAGTACCGGATACTCAAATTGTCCATAACCGGGACACGGCTAATCATGATTAGTTTTACACTCTGCAGAGGTTTGCGCACTTTTCCCCACAAGACTCGATCGCCTCCGTTTGGTTCTCGTGACCGCATGGTGTTTGAGAAAGCGGATGACCGAGACATAGTCTTTCGTAAGCGCTAGCACCTTACATGTGGGTAGACCGTACCAACCTACATCCCCTACATCGCCTAGCCTACCCAGAAGAGTTCGCACAACTTAGTCAACTACGCCAGAGCCCATAATTGGCTTGTGGCTGCACACGTAAGTTTCCAGCTTGAATAATCTTATGATCCCTTAGAGCCCGGGTGGCGGTCCAAGAAATACAGTAAGTCCTCGATAGAAACCAGTGCCTCAATCCACCCAGATGTGTGTTTAGGTTGCCACCTTAGATAAACCATTAATTAACAATCTCACATCTGTCATGGATATTCACTCACCCAATCCACGTCTACTAGCATAGCATGGCATAATAAGCAAACGTAGAAGTAACTCCCAAGGTTTCATAAGTAAAGCAGTAATAGGTACTACCTCAATCTACTTCCCAAACCCACAATTTAATTTGATCCTAAACAATGCAAGTGTTTGAGGGTTTGATCTAATGCATAAAACTGGGTAGTAGAAAAGGTATGATCAAGTGTTACTTGCCTTGCTGATGATCCGCGAGTCCTAGAGATTCGAAGTAACAAGCGGCGCACTCCGGGTGATCTAACGCCAACAATCAACAAGCATACAATAAGTACTCATCTAATGCACAGGGAAATCTCGGATAAAAGATCTAACCAGATAGTTCAACTTAAGAACCCTGGTTGCAAAAGAATCGAATCAAATAAAGCATCGAAAGTCGAAACTCGAGAGAGAACGACTCGGTTTAGCAATCTGAAACTAGGTCAAAATTTCACAGTAGCAAAACTCTGTGAAAGTAGGGTAGTCGGAACGGCGGTTTCGTTACGAAACTCCGTAGCGCTTGAATCACTTGATTCCGATAAACGAGCGAGAAATAAAACAGTTTTGAAAATCAGATCTGAAATCAAATCGAGAAAATAACGGATTAATTCCGATTAAAAAGAAAAACGACGAACGAGTTAAAAGTGAGCGTTAGATTAACGTAATCTAATCTAACGAACGCGTTTATCGGGTTTAACAGTTCGGTGAACGTTCGTTAATTAAGAAAACCAAAAAAAATAAAACCAATCTAGGTTTTTTTAAAAACCGAACATATATATTTTTTAAAAAAAAAAACCCGGACGGTTCGAGGATAAAACCGAATCGGCTGGGCGGCGTGGCTACCTCCGGTGATCGCGGAGGGGCTCTCCGGCTCCGGGTTCATGCAAGGGGTCCGGGCGAGGGCGCGGGTCCCAAGGCCGAGGGCGGCGCGTCCACGGCCAAGGGCGGCGCGTCCACGGCGGCAAGGCGGCTCCCAAGGGTTGGGGAGAGAGAGGGGCCGGGGGTTATAAAGGCGGGGAGGCGGTGGCTTGGGGAGGGTCGAGGCGCCGGGTCCGGCAGACTCGGGCGGCGTGAGCGTCTTGTGGCGGCGGGGTTCTCCACTCGAGGCGGCCTTGAGGGAGGAGGCGGGGTGGGCCGGGGTGCTCGGCCTGGGGCTTGGCTGGCTTGGGCCGGCTGGGCCTCGGTCCAGTGGGGGGGCGCTGATTTTTTTTTTTAAATTAGAATTTAAAACAAAACAAATAAAATAAATACCAAATGAACTCCAAATTAAATAAAACAAATTTTCCCCGACTCCTAAAAATGAGTCGAACAAAATGAACTTTAAAAACAATATACATCCATAAATTTTTTAAAATGCTCATTTTTGCCTAAGCAAAATAAATCTTCCAAAACCAAATTTGGTTTATTTATAATATCTTCATTTTTCCTATTTGTGTGGGAAAGTCATGTTATTCCCTCTCGAAATATTTTTATAGGAAAACTTTATGAAGATAATTAAATAAATCCAAATGATCCTATTTTCAAAATTTGGAAAATCCCAAATATGAAAATAATGAAACTTCCAACTCTCTCCGAGGGTCCTTGAGTTGCATGAAATTTCTAGGATCGGAAAAATGCGAGAAAATATGGTATGCATGATGACCTAATGTATAACATTCCAAATTGAAAATTTGGGATGTTACAGAGATAGTCACAATATATCTGTTCTATGTTACGATTTTTATTTTACGGAACCTCATCTTACGATATTTTGGCAGCAAGTTATAAAATATTGTGTCCATAACCTTACCTATGACCGAACATGAAGCGAATGACGACTACCTTTTCCTCTTCCAATTTCTTGAGTTCCTCACCTGATAAATAATGACCAGATATGTGTGGTGAAATAACTCACAACCAACTAAATGATCCACCCAAATCTAAATAGCTCAACTCTTAGCGAGAAAATGCATGAGCAACAAACTGCATGAGCTATGATGATAAATAGACCTATTTGATTAATCTAGTTGTTACGATGATAAATAATCGCATTTAATTGATTCTATTTGCTATGATGATAGATTATCCTATTTGATCCCTTGATTACGTACTTGCATGTTTCTCTTTAATTTCCTCGCTAGCTGCACACTATCATCCTAGTTGATTAAATACACATTCCTCTGCATCGGTTCTAACTAAGAACAAGAAATCCAAAGAAGCAACAGCTAGGACAAAACAAGGGAGACAATCAGGTAGCATTTGCAAAGTAATGAACCTTGAGGCATCTAGGTCTCCCCGAGAATCCGGCGCTTCTTGCTCTTTTCAAGGCGGTGTTGATCCCGATCACCACAAATATACTGGGTAGAGAAGTAAGTCAGTCTCAGATGCATCGACAAAACAATCAAGAAATCAAGTTTGCTTGAGTTGAGCCTTGAATCGGCAACTTTCACACCTACCTTGCTCTATATTAATCAAAAGAAATAAGAATATGTGTAGCACATAATACTTTTGGGAAATCGGTGTACACAAACATGAGGAGATCAAGCCTCGAAGCATATGATCTCCAACTTGATTTCTCACATAATATGTATGAGTGCTTCAAATGCATCTACTATGCTCAGTTTTTAGAGGCGGAGAATTGGTATAACTTTCTGTTGAGTAAAAGGAACATCATGGAGCTTCTAAATTTTCATGGCCATGGAACACACTCAACACCTAGACTTCGTGAACCCGTCGTCATGGCCATCACATGAAGTCAAGGAAGCTTTTAAATTCATAGTGGTATCTTGAAGAAAAGCCCACATCCTACTCTCTTGGGTTATTCACAGCAAAAAAATACATGAAAGTAAAAGGTCCAGAGAGACATGCAACACAAAGATTGTAATAGCAGTAGAACCCAGGTGATGTATTGTAGCACCTAATCATTTTATAAGAAACAGCAAAGATTGGTAACCAAAACAAACGTCATAAACTATTTGTGTGAATAAAGGCATAAGTTTAATAATAACATATCAAGGGAAAATATTAGCTATTTTTAGTCGCGACCACCGATTGGAACGATTAAGTAGTAAAAAGATAAATAATAGAACCTAGGAAAAAGGTATACTATAACTGGATGTGTGTCATTCTCAAGCACTATACCTCATCAAGTTTCTCACAACTACCAAAACTACCTGCATGGGTGGACAGAAACAAACAGTCACCACACTAAAAAGCAGTTAGGAGCACTACAGAAAATCCAGTTAGCTCACACAAGTACCCTAAATGGCCAACTTCATGCATTGGAAAGGTCTGATCTACTTTCATGGCCAACTTCAGATAGGCAGTCTAAGAGTACATGATGTCCATTCTTCCTGTTATATGAACTTGTAGATAAGCAGAATATGTTTTGGAAACATCATCAACACAATTGTCATACTGCTCCTTTTAATCATTTTATCAAAAACCTTTCAAGCAATGAAACCAGGGTCATGGAGTAAAACATATCTACAGTTATGTTATACACATGACAACATAAACATGCAGCCATCATTTCTAAGAAAAAAAGACATGGATATACAAATGGAGAAGCTTACCATTCTGCCTTGTTATCAAGCAAGAAATGATCTTGGTACTTGAAGCACGAGTCATTTTGTTAGCCCTCTCTGAGATTAGAAGATCTCGCATTCCATAAGAAATCAAAACCTTGAGCTAATCTAAGAGTATGATGACAACATCGACCTAGCCCTTCAAAGGGCTATATATCCGGAGAACAAAAAGTAATAATAAAGTAAGAGGGAAGACACCTATTAGGTGTAGAGGTCTCTTTAGACACATACAAATCAAGCATTTTACATATGTTAACATAGAACAAAATCAAGTGTGAGGACAGAATATGTAGAGGCCATCATCGGTATAAATTATTGTTAATCGACCACCTTACGTAAAACCACAAAATCAATATCCCAAAATGGTCTGAGTTGCGCTTTGTCAACAAAAGCAAAAGCATGCATTCCCTCATCTAATCAACAGGAAAAACTAAACCCACACATGTAAGCAAGAAATGATTCACATAGTTCAGATCTATATGGCTACCATATACAGATACTTATACTAATTAATGAGAAGAGAAGTAACTTGTAATGACAAAATCGACTTGTACCTATTGTGCCACTGCAAGGACCTCACGATACACAGTGTCGCACCGACTTCATTAGCCTCGAGATGTAGTAAATAGAAAACCCACCACTTGGCTGCTTGGCAGCCTCACCACCCAACAAAGGTGCAAACATCTTCGGAGAGAGACATGGATCAAGAACAATGCTTAATTATGGAGATAGTTGCAAGATGATAATTTACACAAGCTTTTGCAGTGAAGTAAAAAGACCAAAATATGTGAAGACAAGAGCAAGTAAGTTCATAAATATCAAAGGTGCTAGCCATTCACTTGAGATTACCTCATCAACTTGAAGTTCTTCAATTTCTAATATTGTTTTCCAGCTAGAATATTTATCTGCGAGATAATGGGGTCATGTGAAACATTGAATAGTATACCGGTGATCAATCAAAAGCGTTTTCCATTTGCCCTACATAACAATAATTCAGAGAAACTTCCTCGGGCTGCTGGTGGTGGCCACGGAGCAATTAGAGTGAGGGGAGAAAGAACTGCGAGAGGGACATGTACAGAGAGGTTGAGCAGAATCTACACATACATGAATGAAACAGAGAGGAGATTTACCAGATTTAGAGCTGCAATTTTTCCTCGTACATCTGGGAGCAGAGAGGTGGGAGAGGGAGGTGGAGGCGAGGCGTGCCAGCCGGTATCTCGATCCAACTCCAAAGCCAGCCCCTATCATCGCCCGGCGAGACCACCCCACCCAGGCGCCTACCTCCTCCTATCCTCCCTCCGCATCTTCTCTTCTCAGGGACGCATCAATGGGGATCGAGATCGGGTAAACGAGCAGCCTACCGGCACGGAGGCGAGGCTCACCCCACCATCGAAACCCTAGCGGGAAATCGATGGGGGTGACCGCATGAGGCGAGGAAAAGTAGATCGACGGTGAAGCTAGTAGAGCTCGTCCAGAGCAGTGTGTGTATGTTGGGTGGCGCCTAAAGCTCACGGAGGCCGGAATCGGCAGCGGCCGAGGCGGCGGCATGGGGATCGAGAGAGTAGGCGGGAGGGGGTGACGGAGGAAGAGAGATGGGCTGTGAAAAGTGGAGAGAGGCGGCTAGGGTTTCTCCATGGGCGGCACGGCAATTTATACGCCTTGTATGCGAAATGATGAAATGCCCTCGGCGCGGGCTATTTACACGCGGTGGCACGACCGGGCGTCGGTCCAGACGGACGATCATGAGCGCCGGGTTTCGATCCGGCGGTGAAATCGATCCGGAGTGAGATCCAACGGCGGGAATTGCATGAAGGAAATGATCCGACGGCCAGGAGGCTCAAATCGCTGAGGAGCCTTGTGCATCCACTCGTCTCTTATTTCTGGATGATTTGAATTCAACATAAAATGGATACAAATATTTGAATTGGAGAGCGTATGGTACATGTAGTTCAGAGTGAAATATGATTACTGCTATATGTATGTTTTTTGTTATCAAGATAATATTTAAATTATTGTATAGCTTGACAACAACCGTATTCAAATAAGGAAAATTGATTCAAATTTAGTCCATATGGTAGACGACAATATATATGTTCACATGGTGGAGTAAAATGTTCATAAACCGCAAGGTCACCGAACGATATATTCGAATTCAACATAACATGGATTCAAAAATTGAAATTCGAGATCATGGCATCTGTAATCATATAAAAAGGGACATTACTCTTTCTTTGGTGGGAATTGATTTGTTTTTTGTTGTTGTTGAGGGAAGTGCGAATCGATTTAGTCTTGTCTTGCAGGTAATCTTGTTCTCCGATTTTTTTACATTCTTCTTGTAGTTTTTTCAATGGCATCTATAGCAATATAGTAAAGGGACATGACTCTCTTGTGTCTTGTATGAATTATTATTTTTACATCGTTAAGTTTGTTCTCGAACAAGGAATCCGCACCTTGTTATCACGATATTTTCAAGCTCGAGTATCTTTTGTCTCACCTGCTTTGAAACTCCCGCTTCTTCAACCCGCGTCGCGCCTTGTTATCCCGAAATTTGGACGCGCGTGAGAAATCCCTCCTCATCTGAAATCGCTTCTGCAGCCCAGACACGTGAAATCCCCCTTCTACCCCTCAGCCGGAAATGAAGCTCCACGTCGCGGTGTCAAAACCGGTGGGGGTACGCTGGTAACTTACCTACATTTCAGACAAGCGCGTCCCTAAGCTTGGCTCCCCCTCCCCCTTCGTACACCGAGGCCGCAAAAACCGGCGAAACCCCACGCTCCTCTGTCGGCCTCCCGACCGCCGCCCAGCCGGAGACTCTTCCCCGACTACGTCGTCCACCGCAACAGCTCGCCGTCCCTCATCCACCGCACTGGATGAGGATCCGTTGTCGATCTCGTCGTCCCGCTGGATCAGCCACCCCATCCTCCACCTCCAGGAGTTGCCCCGACGTTCGCCTCGTCTATCGCGCCACCTCAATCCCCACAGTACCGTCTTGACCTGCCCCATCGCAATCGCAGCACCCTCACCAATTCCTCTGATGAAGCCGAGGCCAACTCGGCGCCACCAAGGAGGTTCTGCACTCACCACTGCATTTTATCTTTTATTCGATCTAACGGGGCTACCGGTGCTCGATACCGAGCAGACATGGCGTGTCTCCATCGATGGCGCCGTCGCCGGCTACATCATCCACGGCGTCTCTCCCCCATGTCGTTGCTTCCTCGGTGGCGACTTCCACAACGGCACTAGCTGCAGCTGCTCCGGTTCTCGCTTCGCTGCTTTCTGTTCTTCTTGTCATCGCTCTTTGCTGCTGCTCTGCTTTCGTTCATGCTCTTTGCTCTTGCTCTTGCTCTCGCTTATGCTTGCTTCTTTGCATGACCTCCGGCAGTCTGGAGTTGCTACTTTAGCACTCGCCGCGGTGCATCTTGCCACGACTTGCTCTCGCTAGTGCGTTCCACCTTTCGGCGTCTGGCGATTTAGATCATCGCTTCTCGCTACTAGTGCTCGAACGCCTAAACATCTATTGCAATGCTCGCTACTAGTTCAATCAGTTTTGACAAGAAAATTCAGTTTATTTGTGAAGTTCATTTTCTTCGCTTAAGTTCAGAGTGAACAAGACATACAAAGATCTGTCGAGCGGCCGTGGCGCGGTGATGCGTTTACATCTAGCACTTTTTGGTGATGTATTTTACATCATCTATTGCGTATGATATTAGGGCCCCACTTCAGATTAACGTTATGCGTCTTGTCATGCTTCAACCTCGTCAGCCGTAGACCTTAGCGGAGCTGCTCCAACGACGGAACCGTCCATCACAATGAGCAAGACCCTCGGCGCCCGCTTCCAGAGGCCTCGGATCTTCTTCCCCGCCTCGACAAATACACCAAAGATCATCACCATCCTCCACGTCCAACCCAATGATGCTGAGGTCCACAAGGCTATGCCAAAGAGGTTGTACACTCGTCGCATCACTTTGTTTCTTCATTCATATGTTCTTCCAATTCATGTGATCCAAACACCCAGGTTGACTGAAATCCTATGTTTCCAAATGCTCTGTTTTGCACGTGCATTCCTATCATATTCCTGTGTTTTTCCTGTCCCTGCGTTTATAGAATCCTCCAATTCTAAGGAGCCCTTACAGATTTACTTCATTTTCAGATAGGCGTCAAAGAAAACTCGTGTGTTATGTCCCGCTCTGCCGTGCCTTCATCCACCCCACCGAGGTGCACCATCGATAGAAGCGTTCATCGCAGCAGATCCCCCGCAGACTTCCTTTCGCCGCCTCAGATCATCTTCTCCTCAGGTTTGGCAGCCACGCCAATCGTGATTACCATCATCGATCGAAAGCGTATGAACCCGAGGACTACACAGCTTCCGGAAGAGAGGTCGCATCTTTCGTGTTTTCTTCGTTATACATCGGTTATTATTACACGCTACTTTATCGCTCAATCTTGAGTTTTTAATTGCCCATGGGTCTCATATCGAGCCAAGAACGAATAGTATTTGTCTACTATCTGGTTCATCCGGGGTCTTCGTGGTTCATGTTGGGTGGGCAACAAACAATAGATGATCCATTGTCTATCTTTTTAAACTGAAGCTATAATCTACCAAATATCATTAGTTTTGGCTCCATCCACTCGATTGCTACCATCAGTCTTGATTTTTGCATGCACCCCTTATGCCTTACAAAATCTAACTTTTTTTTATTATGCATGTCAGATATTGTACACAATCGTACTGAACATGTAGAGAAAAAGAGAAGACCGTTGTGTGTGAATATAATGTCATGCAGACGCCGCTCCATGGTGGGTGAAGTGCCCCCCCCCCTCCTGCATTTCCAGATTGTATTCTAGAGGAAGATAACTGTTCAGATGGAGATTCAGAAGGAGCCGACCACGCCTGTTTACCACCTGAGGTGTTTGCTCTAACCTGGCATGCTAATGTTGGTCATATCATGCATATGGCGCCTTGCATTGCTTACATTATACATCTTATATGTCATCAACTTGTTTAGATTTGCTTTGTGAGAATGCCACCTGTTTGGTTTCTATATCACACTCCCACCATTCCTAAATATTTGTCTTTTTAGAGATTTCAACAAGTGACTACATACGGAACAAAATGAGTGAATATACACTCTAAAATATGTCTATATACATCAATATGTGGTAGTCCATTTGAAATCTCTAAAAAGACAAATATTTAGGAAACGGAAAGTATATGGGAATTATGCAATGCCATCTTCTTTAGCCAGGCATCATATACGTGAATCATGCAATGCCATCCTGTTTAGCCAGTCATCGTATATGTGAATTGTATCATGCCATTTTTTCCATAATGTATTCCATTTGTCAACAATGTTTATACATTCATCTACTCTTCTTGTGCATCAGCCATTTGAGTCGGTCATGGGAAAATCTAGAGTGAAAACAAGGTCTTCCGAAAGGGCCAGTGCTACACCGTCGATGCAGATTTCTTCTTTGATTACGTATAGCTCCTCGTGAGGAGGATTCAGAGAGAGATGACCAACAGATCCCCCTCCCCGAGGTGCATGCTCTAACTTGGTGGGTTATATTGCTCATATCATGCATATGGTGTCTTGCATTGCCATGCCATCTCGCTTAGATTAGACATGCTTTGTGTGAATGCCTCCTGTTTGCTTTCTATATCAGATATGTGAATTATGCAATGCCATGTTTTTCAGCCAGTTATCATATATGTGAATTATGCACCGCCATGGAGCCAGGCATCATATATGTGAATTATCTCATGCCATCTTTTTTTTCATTACGTATTACATTTGTCGACAATCTGTGTATATTGAACTACTCTTCATGTGTATCAGCCATTTGAGCCGGTTATGGAAAAATCTTGAGTGAAAAAAGGTCTTCGTGAAAGGTGCAATGGTACTGTTGAAGCATATATCTCGATGGTTCTGAGGAGCTCCTCGGAGGAGGATTCAGAGCCGATGACCAGTCCTATATCCCACCCGAGGTGTATGCTCTAAGTTGCAATGTTTATATTTCTCATATGATGCATATGGTGTCTTGCATTGCTTAGTTTAGACATCATATGCACAATATTGAATTCTATCTCGCTTAGTTTAGAGATCATACATGTGAGTGCCACCGCTTAGTATATGAATCAATTATGTCAATTATATCATGACATCCTGTATACTTAGACAACATGTATGTGAATTATTTCATCCCAACCTATTTTAGAAAGACATCATATAGTTTTGTCATGTCATCCTATTTAGGTACTCATCATATGTTGAATTATGCCATTATATCCTCGTTAAGTTATCCATCATATATCCTAAACTGTGTCATGCTATCCTCGTTTAGTTAGGCATCATATATGTGAAATTGTGTCATGATGTCCTTGTTTGGTTAGACAACATATATGTGAATTACCACATCCGCCTATCATACAATGTCTCAGACGTTCAATTTCTTTTCTTGTTTATCACCATTTGAATTGGAGGGGTGATGGCGTTATCTAAGGGAGCAAAAACCCGTTCTTCACAAAAGATAGTGCTACCCGTCGATGCAGATAGAACCATGGTTGTACTGGCCCACAAACTAGCCCCACCACACATAATCGAGACTCTTCCGGATTGCACACTTATACCGTTGGGCAGAGAACCAGCTACAACCCATCTAACCGCAACCCCAGCAGATAGTAACCCACTTATAGTTGACAAAGCACCATGTCCACCATAGAGTACCCCCACACGAGCAGTTTGTAAAGCTATCAAGATTGCCCAAAGCACGAAGACCACCATAGCTAACGCAAACTCCACGCTTAAAGCAAAAGAGCAACTGTTCTCGTGTCGATTCTGTAGCTATGGTCCATACTCCTTTCTTTGTTGCATCATCAGCTATTTAGTCATACCAACTACTTTCGAATTTGAAGGATCCAATTGAAACTCCAATGGCGCAACATGGTATGTTTTAAACCTATTTCTTTAACTGGAATGTTGTTCTAACTTCTTGCTCTATGTTGATTTCAGTTTAAGTTGTATAAACAGTTATGTTCTCATGTGATGCACATTACAAGTGCTGCCAATGTTGTGTAGTTTCTCACACTTATATTCTGTCTATGTTGTTGTGTCTTAAAAATATATGAGTTGAACTGTGTCTCTATCTTGATTAAGGAACATAAACTAGAATGATATGGACAATACAAAGGACCATAGTACATAGATATATGTTTTTTCATGTCATATCCTGTCCACCTTACTACTGAATCGGTTTACCAAAATGAGTTTCGTATACTACAAGCTAAACATGTGATTTGTCTGCTTGTTTCTCTTGTAGTATGCAAACGGAATATTGGAGAAGAGCACCCCACTATGCAATGGTAGAGAAAGTAATGCAGATAAGGTTCAAGATAGTGAGACAACCCTGTTGGTCTCCAAGAAAGGTGATAAAACGATCTTGTAGACAAGTGAGAAAACCCCACCGTCCTGCGTTGATGTAGTGTTCGAAGTTATCGCCGCATCACCGGCACAAACTCTTCGAACTCGCTTCTGAACCACTTCGCTTCTTCAGCCCCAAAGTGAAAGGCATCGATCGGTATGTCGGCAAGAAGTCAAGGACCGAGGAAGTCCCCGCAGAATTCAGATCGTACTTTCTTGTGCAACAAAGACGCTACCGGAGGATTCAAGCGCCAAACAAGAGAAAGTTAATAAGCTTGCTAAGCATCTTGCCAAAGATTATGGGTACCTGTGATATTGTTTCTTGAACTCTTCCTAAGTGGTTTCAGATTCGAACTTGTTTTGTCATGCGTTTATATGTCGCTTTGTTCCCTATATTTGCACTTGTGGCGAACTTTGATGCCCAAAGTGGATGTAATATGTGTAATAGCCGTGATAGCCTAGCATAAGTTGCTTGCTTATTTATTTCCTTGTTGTCTTGTTTATTTGTTTGCTTGTAGTCAGCGCAGTTCTTTTTCCGCGGTTCGCTAGTGGCTGCAATAACCTATTTTTTAAAACTAGGCCACAATAACCATGGGCTAATATTTACTGTAGTGACACTGGGCCTCCTATGGGCCATCGAAACAATGGGCCTTCTACGGGTCGTAGAAATAGTAGGCCTTCTACGGGCCGTAGAAACAATGGGCCTTCTACGAGCCGTAGAAACAATGGGCCTTCTACGTCAGATTCATCAATGGGCCTTATATGGGCCGTATGATCGATTGGCAAACATGGGCCAATAACGAGTCAGCATTATGGCCGTAAGCGGGCTAGAGTTGGAATCGCCCGTTCATGGGCCGACCATAACGGGCCATCGTTAATAGGCCGTGTTGATGACACTATGAAAACGGCCCAACGACATGAGAACACAAACGGGCCGATTGTAACCACGGGCTGAATTTGGCCCACAAGCAGAAAATGACAATACTGGGCCGTAAGTAAACGAATGCTGGAAATGAGCCCAAGAATAAATGGGCTCCGAGAAGGCCGAAAGATAACCTGGGCTGGAAACGGTCCAATGGAATAACGGGTCGTTAACGGGTATAAAGTGATACCTTTGTTCATTACGGCCAATTTCACCACGGGCGTTAATGGGTGTAAAGTGATACACCGTTCATTACGGGCCGGTTCACCACGGGCCATTAATAGGCCAAGAGTTACATAAGGCCTCATATGGGCCGAAGACGTCATGGGCCATACATGGGCCGGCGAAAACGGGCCGAATCATATTGGATGGCCCGGATGACGCCATCGGGCCTAATTCGGATAGGGCGAACGGGCCTTGGGTTAGCGGGCTATAAATGGGCTATATGCAAACAGTAGTTAACAGACTTTCCATGGGCCGGCTCGCCACCTTTTGACCAAGTCAAACAGGACCTTTTCACAAGAATGGGCCTCTGTTGGGCCGTGCCACGTGTCGACATATCATAGGCGCCTTCTGTCCAATGAGTGGATGACATCTGTCCCAACGATGAGCCGACACGTGTTTCCTCCAGCCAATGATGATTTTACACATGGAAAATCCCCATTGGTCGGAGCTATTAATGGGTTATCGGATCCAAAACCCGACCCGATAGCTTAAGGGCGTTAAGATTCACGGTGGATGCCACGTGTCGGTCACCCTTGACGAAAAGCAATTCTGCGTGACGCCATGATTTATCGTCATGGAAGTGCACACTTCCATGATGATAATTTTGGTAATGTCATGAAACACTTCTACGACAGCACAGGTATGACTATCTTGATTCTATCATAAATTTGTCACGGATGTACATGCATGACAGAAAACGTGACCTACTGTGACAAACACATATCATCACGGAAGTGTATTTTTTTGTAGTGTGTACCTGTTTGCTCTGTATTTACTGTTTCTTCCCCCTCTTCTTCTCCCGTAGACCCCGAGACCATTGTTGATGCCTGTCGGTGTCAAAACCGGCGGATCTCGGGTAGGGGGTCCCGAACTGTGCGTCTAGGCGGATGGTAACAGGAGACAAGGGACACGATGTTTTACCCTGTGTTCGGGCCCTCTCGATGGAGGTAAAACCCTACTCTGCTTGATTAATATTGATGATATGGGTAGTACAAGAGTAGATCTACCACGAGATCGTAGAGGCTAAACCCTAGAAGCTAGCCTATGGTATGATTGTTGTTCGCCCCTACGGACTAAAACCCTCCGGTTTATATAGACATCGGAGAGGGCTAGGGTTACACTGAGTCGGTTACAATGGGAGGAGATCTACATATCCGTATCGCCAAGCTTGCCTTCCACGCTAAGGAAAGTCCCATCCGCATACGGACGAAGTCTTCAATCTTGTATCTTCATAGTCCAGAGTCCGCCAAAGGTTATAGTCCGCCATCCGGACACCCCTAATCCGGACTCCTCAAGAGCCACGAACCAGGCTTCAATGACAGCGAGTCCGGCGCGCAGATTGTCTTCGGCATTGCAAGGCGGGTTCTTCTCCAAATTCTGTGTACCTGTTGAATAGTGTCCGGCTCCTTGTGAATATTGCGCTCCTTGGCTTCCGCGCCCAATAATGGCCATCTTCCATGTGTCAAACGAATGCGGAAAGCCAGGGTGTTTTACATTTACCCCCTAGCTGCACAAATGAGTTGTCTATTAAAGAGATGAGGATTTAGATCCAAACCACACCACCTTCCCTTCGCGAGCATTCATCGGAGCGCATCCGACAGAGATCCATTCCATCATGGCTAGTCAACGCAGCTCCTCCTCTCGCCCTCCCAGCCCTCAGCCTGGAGATTGGGAGAGATGCTCCGTCCCACACAGCGAGCTAGTGACGCTCCAAGCCAAGGGGTTTCTCCCCCCAGCCTACATGGTCCCGGTTCGAGCCGGGCCTGCCACCTATAATGGTGGAGAGCAAGCGGAGAGCGTCCCCAATCCCTCCAAAGGAGAACGGGTATGCCTTATCCCTTATTTGATAAGAGGGCTCGGACTTCCAATTCATCCGCTTTCTCCGGGGCTCCTGAGTTCTAAGGCCTCCAGCTTGCACAACCTTACGCTTTGCCTCCATATTGCATATTGCGGGCTTCAGAGCCCTTTGCGAGCTGTTTTTGGGCATCGAGGCTCATTTCGCAGCGATGGAAGAAGCTGCTCGCCTCATGCCCCTGTTCTCGTGGAGGGGTCGATATATCAAGTGGGCGGAGCGAACTATGGCGCATCGCCGGGACCGGATATCTATCCGACCCCAAAGAAGGCGTCCAAGACCGGCCTTCGTAATGGTTTTATATAGAAGATGTCCCCATGCCGGACCCTATTCGGTCGGCCTCCCCGAAGTTCGATAATGCTCCTTTGAAGAAGTGCCTAAGCCGGGCGTCCACGGAGCCCTCGTAAGGAAAATGGCAAGGACGTCCTTTACGATGAGCCGGATAAGGTTGTTATCTCATTCCGTCGACCATGATCGAGGTCATGGCCACATGCATTATGCGGGGGTGCAGCCGCTTGATAGAGGCCACCCCATGTGGGATTTCAACGGAGGATGATGTCACCCGCCGCGCCGTAAGGGGCGGAATCGGTTGCCGCTCGACGAAGATCTTGTCCGCATTGTACAAGGGAGAAGAGGAGGAATTTCTCCGCGTCCATCCACAGGGCGGATTTTCTATGTACAATCCCCCAAACTGGGTAAGCGGACACTTCTTTTTGCCCATCCATTCCATATTCCCGTGGTTAAGTATCTCATCTTGTGATTTCGACACAGGAATTGCGCCGGGCCGTAAAGGATATAAACAGCCTTCCTCCACAACCCGAGGATCCAAAACAGTCCCTCGATCCGGCCTCCCAAGAGGATCCGGGCATATCCGTGGAGCTGATCGATGGGGTATTTTACCAACTGAGCATCGACAATGCCTTGGTGGCTATTACAGCTGATTATCCTGGATCGCTCCCGCCTCACAAGTAACCGAGACCGAAGTCCCGATACTTGAAGATGATCCGTCTGCTTATTTTTATCATCAGATACCAATGGTGTTTCGCAGGGGAGGATCTCGAGGCGGAATGCCGAGCCTGCGGCGACTAGCCAACAAGGGACCGCGAGGGCGGGTGGGCTAAAGAGAAACGCAGTCCGGGTCGAGGCACCAGCACAGCAGTAAGGCGCGCCATCTTATTCCAAGGTATTATTCTTGCGATGCATACTAACGCACGTGCTCTTTTTAGGAAAAAGAGGGCTCGCCGGATTATATTCGGAGAGGTTTCCGATCGCGCCTGCACCAGCCAGGCTCCAAAGCCCGGTCCAGAAGTAGAGGCGAACACGAGGCGTGCGTCGGACGCTCCTCCGATAGAGGATGCGACAGACTGTCCGCCACCAATTACGAGGTGGAGAGTGCCATGAATCACGGCGCCACGGACAGCTTCTTCATTAACGCTTGTTTCTCCCAAGAGGCATTTGATGCCTTCAATTCGGGAGATGTGTACCTTCGTGCCGCTCAAAATGGTCTAGCCAGAGCCACGGAGAAGTATGTGAAAGACATGCGGGTTAGAAAATTTGATGGTTATATATGTCAAGAGTCTCGAGACTTGGAAACAGTTAGAATAATCATGATCATTTGTTATGCGTGATCTTACGTAAAAGAATACCCAACTGTCCCAGAGCTGGAAGAGTGCAAAGCCCCACTTGAGGTCAAGATTAGCTGCAAGGTGGGGAGGCCAAGGAGACCCCTCCGTAATATATGCTTCAAAGATAAGTATGTTGTGAAGTGCGGCATGTGTGCAAATCGACAATAACATTGCGTATGGCACCGAGTAGATCCGGACAAGCAACAACTCTTGCGCCCGGTTAAAGGCCGGGCGAGAGCGTGCTTACGAAGGTGAGGCAGGAGAAGAATAATCTCCAAGATGCCAACACCCACCGGGCGAGGAACTAAAGGACGTTCGTGCCCAACCGCCGGACTCCGTTAAGGAGAATCGGCGGCTTCGACGCGGCATGTTTAGTAAGTGCTTGAACGAACTTTGAAAAAGAGTTCGGCGAGGAAGTCGACTAACGTAGTTATGTCAGAGGGTATGCTCATAGGTCGTCCCCGCAGGAAATGCCCGGTTCTACGGGTGACCTTCTTCCCGAGCTCTTACAACCGCATGAACGAAGTTCGGCAGGTGATGAAAGGCGCCGCCAGCCTTGTGGCCATCTGCCTCCGTGCGAAGGACTTGGAGAGCTTGCGTAAAGGCTTAAGGGAGCGCGCGACGCTCCGATTATGGAAGATATCGGCCTGCCGTCAAGGCGCCAGGAGGCTCGCGCCATGGTGAAGACGCGGTACATGAAGGCTGACCCAAACCACATGGCCGAGGTCGGACTGTGGGGCCCGATGGGAAGGAGATCCTGTGAGCTTAGTGTACGGCCGTAGAGTTGGTCATTAATATTCCCAACAGATCAGTAAACTAGACAGCTGTTGGAAGGTATTGAAGAGGAATATACCCAGTCAAATTGACTATGTAATTTAAGGTGACATGTAAAAATGCCTTCTAGCCGGATTGTAGATCGTTTGTCATGGCGGACCTTTTCGCTTCAACCTCGGGACCCGATAGTCCGAAGTGTGTCCGAATACCCTCTCGGTTATGTAAGAACCGGGGCATGCATGGAGACCAGGCGTAGGGGTCATTAGTGCTTGAACAGACAAGTGCCCAACTAGTTATGTTATATTACATGGTTAGTAAGAAACATCTTCCAGGGAGAATAGTTCCGTTAGGGGTTCCTTTCCTCGAGGCATGCCCTAAAGTGCATGTCCTGACTGCGAAAAAAGCAGTAAAAGCATCCGGGGCGGATAAATAAACAAGTGAGAAATCATCTTTAGTTCATCGACCGAATATTCCCTTAAGAACGCTAGCTTTCGGCTTCACCCAGTCTGAGGTACACATCCAGCTGACCCGACAGTAACAATCACAGAGGTGCTCCCTTTACCGCCTAGCCGAACAATCGGGAACATAGGGGTAAGCACAAGAGCCAGGCAACCCAGCTTGGCCAAAACTTAAGTCATATCGATGCATATAATGGTGAATAAAAGGTACATGCGGAAGTGTGACACATGTGTTGGGCATGAAGCCCGTATAAATAAGCTTCTGTTAAAGAAGCCCCCAGGTATAATGAGCGCGGATAGCGCGTCAATTGTGTGCGAACAAGGCGCGAACGAGCCCTTAAAGGTTGTAAGAGAAAAGGAGGGAGAAGGAGAGAAATAAAAGACAGCTAATGTGTAAAAAATAGACAGAGGAAGGAGACGAACACAGAGTCCGGCGCTAGGCGTAGAATCTTCGGAGACGGGCTGTGTTTCATGGGTTCGGCTCGAGTCGGTTACCTGATGCATCTCGCAGACGGTACGCTCCACCAGACAGGACTTGGTCAATAACAAAGGGACCTTCCCATTTGGGCTTGAGTTTGTCCTTTTTCTTGTCCGGCAGGCGTAGAACTAACTAGCTAACATTGTAAGTTTTGGCCCGTACTTCTCTGCTTTGGTATCTTCGAACTCTTTGTTGATAAAATGCGGAACGGGCTTTTGCCACGCCATGCTCCTCCTCCAAGGCGTCCAAATTGTCCTACCGATCGAGTTCGGCTTCTCTTTCTTCGTACATGCGCACGCCGAGGTGAGTCATGAATTATGTCGCAGGCGTAACCGCCTCTGCGCCAGTATACCATAAAGAATGGTGTGTATCCGTGGTGCAATTGGCGTGGTCCGCAGCCCCGAGCACGGAGTCGAAGCTCCTCTACCTAGTGCGTGTTAGATTCCTTGAGGGACCGCACTAATCTGGGTTTGATGCCACTCATGATTAGACCATTTGCTCGCTCGACTTGACCGTTAGTTTGTGGGTGATAGACTGAAGCATAGTCGAGCTTGATGCCCATGTTTTTGCACCGAGTTTGACCTCATCGGCCGTAAAGTTCGTGGTCGTTATCGGTGATGATGATGTGGGG
This sequence comes from Aegilops bicornis, assembly GCA_021605145.1. Taxonomy (NCBI): domain Eukaryota; kingdom Viridiplantae; phylum Streptophyta; class Magnoliopsida; order Poales; family Poaceae; genus Aegilops; species Aegilops bicornis. The sequence continues at coordinate 524,141,163 of CM038670.1, read as the reverse complement.
ACGCCAGAACGTGATTGTACGACCCACGATATGAAGTCTATCACCGGTCCGGATTCGCCGTCTTAACAAAGCTTGGCCTCTATCCATTTGGTGAATTTATCCACCATGACCGTGAGGTATTTTTGCTTGTGGATTCCTCCTTTAAGGGGTCCAACCATGTCAAGCTCCTGCACTGCCAAGGGCCGTGATGGGTATAGTTTGGAGGCGGTGGGTGGCATATGGCTTTGTTTAGCAAAGAGCCGGGCAACCGATGCATCGTTGGACTAAGTCCTGAGCATCTGCCCGGGCCGTCGGCCAATAAAATCCTGTACGGAAGGCCTTGCTTACAAGGGCCCGGGCTGCGGGGTGGTGCCCGCCGAGTCCGTTATGAATTTCAGCCAGAAGATTCCTCCCTTCCTCTTCGGAGATACACCTTTGAAGGACTCCAGTGGTGCTTTTCTTATAAAGCTCTCCCTCATGGACTTTATAGGCTTTAGATCGCCGCACTATGCAGCGTGCCTCGCTTTTGGTCCTCGGGAAGTTCCTGCTGGTTAGGTAGGCTAGGAATCGCTTACATCCACGGGCAATGACTGCCATTATTACGTGGGCTGAAGATGTTACTTCGTTGGCAGAGCCTCCTTTTGTGTCAGAATGTTCGGTGTCGGGCAGTGCGGTTGGGTCCGGGCTGTTATTTCCGGATTCCCCTTCCCATAATATAGATGGCTTGAACAGCCTCTCCAAGAAGATGTTGGGGGGGACGGCATCGCGCTTTGCACCAATGCGTGCCAAGACGTTGGTTGCCTGATTGTTTTCCCGAGCTATATGGTGAAATTCGAGCCCCTCGAACCGAGCTGACATTATTAGGATGGCGTTGCGATAAGCTGCCATTTTCGGGTCCTTGGCATCAAAGTCTCCATTTATTTGGGATATCGCGAGGTTCGAATCCCCGCGCACCTCTAGGCGTTGAATGCCCATGGAGACTGCCATCCGGAGACCATGTAGAAGGGCCTCATATTCGGCTGCGTTGTTGGAGTCCCTATACATTATCTGGAGTACGTATTGAACTGTATGTCCTGTTGGGGACGTCAGAACAACGCCAACCCCCAGACCAGCCAACATTTTGGAGTCGTCGAAGTGCATGATCCAGTTGGAATATGTGACGTACTCTTTAGGGAGTTCGGCTTAAGTCCATTCGGTGACGAAGTCGGCCAAAACTTGCGACTTAATAGCTCGTCGTGGCTTATAGGTTATGTCAAACGAGAGGAGCTCAATGGCCCATTTGGCAATCCAGCCCGTCGCCTCGCGATTGTTTATAATATCGTTAAGAGGTACTTCAGAGGCTAATGTTATCGAACACTCTTGAAAGTAGCGTTGCAGCTTCCGAGATGCGATAAATACCGCGTACGCTATCTTTTGATAATGCGGGTACCGCGACTTGCATGGAGTGAGGACAGTGGACACGTAGTAAACTGGCTTTTGAAGGGGGAATTTGTGTCCGTCCGTTTCTCATTCGATGATGAGCACTGCGCTTACAACTTGATGAGTTGCCGCGATATACAATAGCATTGGTTCACCGATGTTAGGCGCGGCCAGGACCGGGTTTGTTGCCAATATGGCTTTTATTTCTTCGAGTCCGGCCATGGCGGCATCCGTCCACTCGAAGTGTTCGGTGCGCCGGAGCAGGCGATGATGGAGTAATGCCTTTTCTCCCAAGCGGGAGATAAAGCGGCTTAGAGCCGCCACGCATCCGGTCAATTTTTGTATTTGTTTGAGGTCCTTTGGGGTATCCAATTGTGACAGAGCTCGGATCTTGGCTGGGTTTGCTTCAATTCCTCTACCGGATACAGTGAAGCCCAAGAGCTTTCCGGCTGGTACGCCGAAAATGCATTTTTTCGGGTTAAGCTTGATGTCATATGTTCGGAGGTTGTCGAATATGAGCCTCAAGTCGTCTACTAGAGTTTCGACATGCTTGGGGTTGACGACCACGTCATCTATGTATGCCTCCACCGCTTTGCCGATCTAGTTTGCGGACATATGTCTGAATCATGCGTTGATATGTTGCCCCAGCGTTTTTGAGCCCGAAGGGCATTGTGTTGAAGCATAATGGGCCGTATGGGGTGATGAATGCCGTTGCGGCTTGGTCTGGCTCTGCCATCTTAATTTGATGGTAGCCAGAGTATGCGTCGAGGAAACATAATGAATCGTGTCCTGTGGTAGCGTCAATAATTTGATCGATGCGGGGGAGGGGGAAGGGATCCTTTGGGCAAGCCTTGTTGAGGTCCTTGAAATCGATGGATATGTGCCAGGATTTGTCCTTCTTTGGTACCATCACCAGGTTTGCTAGCCAGTCCGGATGTTTTATATCTCTGATGAATCCGGCCTCCAGTAGTTTGGCTAGCTCCTCTCCCATGGCTTGTCTCTTAGGTTCGGAGAAACGCCAAGGGCCTGCTTGACTAGCTTGAATCCTTTTAGGATGTTTAGGCTGCTTTCGGCCAAGCGTGGGATTCTTGGCATGTCTGAAGGGTGCCAGGCAAAAATGTCCCAATTTTTGCGTAGGAATTCTCGTAGTGCGGTGTCTACTTCAGGGTTTAATTGCACCCCGATGGAGGCCGTTTTTGTAGGGTCCGTTGGATGGACTTGGAATTTGACTATTTTGTCCGCTGGTTTAAAAGAGGTGGACTTGGATATTTTATCAAGTATCACGTCGTCCCTGTTCACCGTGGAGCGCAGCAGCCGGGCCTCTCCGCCGCTAGGGCTTTGGATAGTGCCTCAAGGGCCAAGGTCTGGCTGTCATATTTTCGGCGTGAGTGCTATGTCCGGTCACTAGCAAGAGTGATGATTCCGTTGGGCCGGGCATTTTGAGCTTCATGTACCCGTAATGGGGTATAGCTTGAAAATTGTAAATGCCTCTCGCCCTAATAGGCGTGGTATCCCATTGCTGAGCAGGGCCACTTGGAACGTGACCTCCTCGGACCTGTAATTATCCGGCGTGCCGAACACCACATCCAGTGTGACTTTTCCTGTACAGCACGCTCCCCGACTGGGGATTATTCCTCTAAAGGTTGTGCTGCTTCGCTCAATGCAGCTCCAGTCTATTTCCATTTTTCGAAGAGTTTCCTCGTAAATGAGGTTCAATCCGATGCCACCGTCCATGAGTACCTTGGTAAGGCGAAAGCCGTCCACTACTGGACTGAGGACCAATGCGGCTGGTGCTCGGGTTGTTCGGAATTTAGGTTCATCATTGACATTAAAGGTAATAGCCGTGTCACTCCATGGGTTTGTTATTGCTACTTGGTAGACTTCGGCAAGGCTGCGGAGTGTTCGTTTCCGCATATTATTTGATGTGAAAGTCTCGAAGACTGTTAATACCGTACTGGTATCCTTGGGCTGGTGCTCTGTGGATTCTGGAGTTAGAAGCTCTTCGCCACTTCTGGCCACCTGCCGGAGTATCCAACATGCTCTAAGGCTATGAGTTGGTGTGGCGCCCTCTGTACTATGAATTTTACAGGTCCATTGAGCCATCCCTCCAAAGATGATTCCATGCCCTATAGAGGGTTTTTGCTTTTTGGTGTTTAACCCATGTGCCTGGCGATAATGCACCCTTTTATTTCGGTCTGGGGTTGTATTCAGGGCCGGATTGTCCCAAAATTTTATTTCGGTTTTTCAGGCACTTTCCATCGCACAGTACTTTTGTACTATGGACGCCAAGTCAGCGAAGCGTGTAATTTCACGGTGACTTATGGCGTTGAGGATTCCGTTGTTCGTGCAATTATTGCAAAAGAATGAAATTGCATCCTCATCGCGGCAGTCCTTTATCCTGTTCATGACCAGGAGGAATCGCCCGATAAGGGTGTCTTGTTTCTGCGGGCTCTTGCGAATTTGGGATAGATCGTTTATGTTTGGGTGGGCTAGTGGAATTAAATCCGAACCTCGCCCAATCTGAGACTCGAGGGCCAAGGAGTTTCCGAACTCGAAGCTTGGGTTCTTGGATGTTGTCCAATGAATCTAGCCCGCTGCTGACTTTAGGTTCGTGGCTTGAGTGGCGCCCTCCCTCCGCGGGTATCCGGCTTGGAGGGATCGGGAATCCGGACATAACTAGTCCTTAAGATAGATGAAGGCTTGCCGCATTGTTCCTCCACCACCGCAACGTGATGGGTGACACAGGGAGAGTTAATCTCTCTCGGATCGGGTTTAGGCCCAATCTAATCATAGTCTGTAGCGACTCCCAGGGCGGCGATGCGATCCAAGAGCTCGTTTAAGAAAGAGAGCTCCATCAGATCTAACTGCTCGGCGAGTTCCGAGTTGACGTGAAGATTGCTTTCGATGACCCGAGAAGTCATCGTCGGCGTGGCGGCCGAATAGGCGGTCATAAGAAAACCGCCTAGCCGGAGACTTTGGCTGATAGCCAAAGCTCCTTTAGCAACAGTGTCGTCTTTAAAGACGGGATGAGGCATCCTTCCTGATGGTGACGGCACAACAGAACTCTCAATGAAAGCACCAATGTCGGTGTCAAAACCGGCGGATCTCGGGTAGGGGGTCCCGAACTGTGCGTCTAGGCGGATGGTAACAGGAGACAAGGGACACGATGTTTTTACCTGTGTTCAGGCCCTCTCGATGGAGGTAAAACCCTACTCCCGCTTGATTAATATTGATGATATGGGTAGTACAAGAGTAGATCTACCACGAGATCGGAGAGGCTAAACCCTAGAAGCTAGCCTATGGTATGATTGTTGTTCGTCCCTGGACTAAAACCCTCCGGTTTATATAGACACCGGAGAGGGCTAGGGTTACACAGAGTCGGTTACAATGGGAGGAGATCTACATATCTATCGCCAAGCTTGCCTTCCACGCCAAGGAAAGTCTCATCCGGACACGGGACGAAGTCTTCAATCTTGTATCTTCATAGTCCAGGAGTCCGGCCAAAGGTTATAGTCCGGCCATCTGGACACCCCCTAATCTAGGACTCCCTCAATGCCCCTGTGATCAATGACGTCGATGATGACCCTCCTTCCGTTTCAGCAGAGCTTCCAGGCAAGCCCCCCCTTTGATCATCCTGATATCGCCCATTTCATTCTCTCTCTTGCTTGCATTAGATTTTGCTACTGTAATTGATTGCTCCTATTCTGATGCATACACTACTGCAGGATGCTGCTAACGCGACACTACGATCAGAGACCCTTCGAGAAACTGTGTGTGATGCAATAATCGCAAACGGTGCTGTATGAAAACCGTCAGAAATGTATAAAACATTTGCGATGACGGATGCATCAAACACGGTTCAAGTTTTAGTTGCGTGTGCGATGAAGGGCATATGGTTCAGTTCAATTAACTGTTTGTGACAAGGAGGAACAAAAGAAACGGGCAGCCAGATGAAGGCATGTGCGATACACAGCATATGGTTCACTCGGATGAACTGTTTGTGATTAGGCAACACAAAAGAAACGGGCAGCCATATGAAGGTGTGTGCGATATACAACATACGGTTCACTCGGATGAACTGTTTGTGATTAGGCAACACAAAAGAAACGGTCAGCCAGATCAAGGTGTGTGCGATATACGCATGCGGTTCACTAGGCCCTTGTCGTCAGCGTGTGACCTTTGTGGCCACCGTTCGCTCCCCCAGGTGCCTCTTCGTGTACCGTGTCAACCTTCCACCGCCTCTTTGCCTTTCCCTCTTGATTTGGAACTGTTGTCGCATGCTCTTCCTCCTTCCATTTGCCTTCACCCTTCCTTCTGCCATTGTTCGATCATCTTCTCCATGGAGGGAACAGGCCGGGAACGACCCCGTTATTCTTGCCCCGATCTGAAAGATGATGTGGTGGAGGAACTCATTGATTGGTGCGACGTCATCACCTCGGCTAGCATGGCAGGTTCGTTCAAGACCATTCTTGACTCAACTAATAACATCATTGCAAGGAACCCAAGGGTCCATGAGCGGTTTGATCTCCCCTATCTTCTTCGCCGTGACCCTGCTGACTGGCGCGGGGACGAGGGAAGCCTCGCCTTGTGCAAGTTGATGCCGCTTGATAATGATACGTGTGATGTTAAGATGCCATCGCTTGAGGGCAAGGCTTGGGCAGGCGCAAATGGAGGTTGGGTTGTTTATATTGGGTACAACTACGAGTGGGAACTTGTGAATGTGTACACTCGTCACCGGGTTCCACTTCCAAAAATCTCAGACGACTGCCCAGAGGTTGAGTACACCGGTATTCTACGTGAGTTCAAATACGATCATGGTGACTGTCGTCTACGGAAGATAGCAATTTGTCGAGTTCCCAACCGCTATTGGGATTACTCGAACTATGAAGTTGTTGCTATCTTCGACAAGCTTGTTGCCTTCCTTACTTCCAGGCCTCGATGGATATTACTCAAAAATAAATTTCTATACACGGATGAGTACTGTGATGCAATTCAATACGAGGGTCTTGTGTTTGCTGCCACCACTCGTGGCACTGTTTTTGCATAGAATCCTGATGCTTTTGGTACGTTTGTCTTCCATCATAATTATAATTGTTTCATCCACATGCATGTGGGTTAGCTAGTTTCCCTTTACTAATTAATTAACCATCTTGTGTTTCCAAGGTCCTGTGAACATTCCAGCACCTATACTTTTAAATTTTTATAACCAAGGGGGAGATGACGATGCTGATGATCACGAGCATGAGGACGAGCTGGACCCATATACTCAATGGCGCCTGGCAACTAATTCCGATGGATCACCTCTTATTGTCTCAGATACAGTGGCAATCACCGATGTTACTAAGGAAGCGGTGTTGTCTCGCATGGTCGCACTCTCCGGACCTATTCCAACATCCTTTGCGAGGTATTCGGGATGGATACTAGTGTAATAGCGCCAACACCTTCTCCACAGTTCAAGATTGAAAGTCTTGAGGAAACTTCGCTCTTCCTTGGACAAAACTATCCAATGATGGTGGAAGGCGATCCAAATTGCTGTTGACACAACGTTACTACCATTTATGAGAAGCAATTGTATCTATACCTCGGACATTGCTATGCTTCCTTACCGTCCCAATATGGGTCCTGACATAGGCCGCTTCAGCCTGGATGATCAGTCATGCGTTGGTCTCGAGATTGACAGTAGCTGGTCCTTCCCAGAGAATCACTTCTGGTTCAAAGCAAGCGTTTCCAGCGCTGATGAGTGGTTGAGATGAAGTTCATTTCATCGCTTTGTTATTTGTTGTGTGAGAAAAACTTTAGTAGAATGTTTTGTTGGAAATGATTTATAATCCAACGTGTATCCTCGTTGTCGTTGTGGGCTGATGACTTGTTGTATATAATCAATGGTACATTTGCATATGCGTCCATCAACTCACGCCTGCTAGTGGTGTCCATATGAACAGTGCTAGTGACTTTAGTTGCAAAAATTAGATAGTGCTAGTGATTTTTAGCTGCATATTTTGACAAATCACAGTGTTACAAGGTTGACAAATGGCAATGTTACTAGATAAACAAATGTCAATCTTTCCAGTTTGACAAATGGCAACATACCCAAAATGACAGATATGCAAATCTTACCCAATTGTTTATACGTGGTTGCACACGGGCCATGCAAAACAACCGCTTATGCGTTGAAGGGATGCAGAAATCCTGCTCGGCACATTTTCCCTTGGCTTCGAGGAAGCTGTCGGTTTGCATCCGGTGTTCTAACTAAAAGCGTTTGCGATGAGTGTTTTATATTTAAAAACCATTGACGTTAATAACAAAAGAAAATCGTTTGATAAGTCTGTACATTAAGAGAGAAAAACGCAAGTTCGTTCAAACCATATCTTTCATTCAGTCACACTGCAAATTTATATCCATATGATCGAGAATTCGAGATTAAACCCCAAAAAACTATTTCCGGCGGCGCCGGAGGCGGCATGCCGCGCCGTCGTTGTCGTTGTCGTCCTCCGGACGCCGTTGTTGAAGTCTTCAAGGCAGCACAAAATGTTCTTCACTTGTAAATCAAACATCATGTCGTCGTGCGATCGACGGGCGGGGCGTGGGAGGACGGCAACTGGCGCCGCTGAGAGGTAGCAGTTGACGGCAGCGTCCCATGCCGCTGAGGAGGGCGCGCGCATGGGCATGGGCACGGGCGCGGCGGGTGCAGCCAAATGCTCGGGGACCGACGCCACGGTGGGTGGAGGGGCGCACACGGGCACGGGCGCTGGCGCTGGCATGTACACGAGCTCGCGTGGGTCCGCGGAGACCTCGCTGTCGCCCGTGGCTTCCAGCTCTGCGATAGTGCTGGGTGACCATCCCGTCAATGCTACGGGGATGGTCGCTAGCGTGGGGATAGGAGCTGGGACGGGAGCGGGGGCAGCAACCGCCGCGACCAGCTCGTTCTGGGCCATGTCCATGAGGCCCCATTCCTCCTTATTTTTTATCTCCTCCGGCTCGGAGTCGACTTCACCAAACTTGAAGACTAGTGGCAGATGATCGTTCTGCGCCATGGCATTGGTGGAGGTCTGCGGGAGGGAGGGGAACCGGAGGCGAATAGTAAGGCCGCCGATATTAAACAGCGGCTCGGGCGCCATTAATGGAGAGGAAGGCGGACGACCATGGAAGTCAAAGGGCTCGCTTCGGTGAGCTCAAGACAACAGATAACTCAAGGCTTCCTGGTGAGCCTGCGCATTGGAGGACAGCTTGCACGCCTCTCAGTCAGCCTACGCATCGGACTACGCTCGCACGCCTCCCGTTCAGTCAAGGTCAAACACTGTCCGCACGGCACCTCCTACAACCATTAAAACCAAGACACGTGGCGTCACGTGACTGGTTAACAGAACACACACGGTTTGAATTCTACAAACGTTTGAGACATTAAAGTGGCAGATATTTTTTCAAAATGCCTTTGTTGGCTGTCATCATTCGAGTGCGCCTTCTCTCAAAATGGACACGGAAAGTGTTGGAAATATGCCCTAGAGGCAATAATAAAAGCATTATTATTATATTTCCTTGTTCATGATAATTGTCTTTTATTCATGCTATAACTGTATTAACCGGAAATCGTGATACACGTGTGAATACATAGACTACAATACGTCCTAGTAAGCCTCTAGTTGACTAGCCCGTTGGTCAACGAGATAGTCATGGTTTCACGACTATGGACATCGGATGTCATTGACAACGGGATCACGTCATTAGGAGAATGACGTGATGGACAAGACCCAATCCTAAGCATAGCACAAAGATCGTGTAGTTCGCTTTTGCTAGAGCTTTTCCTATGTCAAGTATCTCTTCCTTAGACCATGAGATCGTGCAATTCCGGATACCGTAGGAGTGCTTTGGGTGTATCAAACGTCACAACGTGAATCGGGTGACTATAAAGGTGCACTACAGGTATCTCCGAAAGTGACCATTGGGTTGACACGGATCGAGATCGATTTGTCACTCCGTATTACGGAGAGGTATCACTAGGGCCCACTCGGTAATGCATCATCATAATGAGCTCAAAGTGATCAAGTGTCCGGTCACGGGATCATGCATTGCGGTATGCAGTAAAGTGACTTGCCGATAACGAGACTAACGAGGTATTGGGATACCAACGATCGAGTCTCGGGCAAGTAACATACCGTCGGACAAAGGGAATAGAATACGGGTTGCTTGAACCCTTGACATCGTGGTTCATCCGATGACAACATCGAGGAGCATGTGGGAGCCAACATGGGTATCCAGATCCCGCTGTTGGTTATTGACTTGAGGTAGTCTCGGTCATGTCGCATGTCTCCCGAACCCGTAGGGTCTACACACTTAAGGTTCGGTGGCGCTAGGGTTATTAGGAAGACAAGTATGTGATTACCGAATGTTGTTCGAGTCCCGGATGAGATCCCGGACGTCACGAGGAGTTCGGAATGGTCCGGAGGTAAAGATTTATATATGGAAAGTGGTTAAACGGACTCAAAAAGTTTGAGGTATACTGTAATGTATCGGGGCCACCGAGAGAGTTCCGGAGGTCCACCGGGAGGGCCACCTCCTGGGGCCACATGGGCTAAGTGGAGAGGGAGCCAGCCCCTGGTGGGCTGGGCGCACCTCCCCTTAGGCCCATGCGGCTAGGGCAAGGGAGGGAAACCCTAAGGAAAAAAAAGGGCGCCCCCTAGCTTGGGGGCAAGCCACCTCCCTCCTCCTCCCTTTGGCCGCCGCCCCATCTAGGGTTTCCCCTAGATGGCCGGCCCCCTGGCCCTCTCCTCCTATAAATAGAGGGGTGGGGGAGGCTAGAGACACCATTGAAGGCGCAGCCCTCCCTCCCCAACTCCTCTCTTTCTCCGCGTGTGCTTGGCGAAGCCCTGCCGGAGAACCTGCACCAATTGCACCACGCCCGTCGTGCTGCCATTGGAGTTGTCTTCCTCAACCTCTCCTTCTCCCTTGCTGGATCAAGACGGAGGAGACGCCATCGTCCGTGCGTGTGTTGAACACGGAGGTGCTGTCCTTCAAAGACTTTGCTCATCGGTGATCGGAATCACGTTGGGAACGTCATCATCATCACCACTCCCTCGAACGCTTCCGTACTCGATCTACAAGTGGTATGTAGATGCAAACTCTCTCTCTTGACTCGTTGCTTAGATGAACTCATAGATAGATCTTGGTGAAACCGTAGGAAAATTTCAATTTTCTGCAACGTTCCCCATCAGTGGCATCATGAGCTAGGTCTATGCGTAGTTCTCTTTGCACGAGTAGAACACAATTTAGTTGTGGGCGTGGATCTTGTCAACTTACTTGCCGTTACTAGTCGTTTCTTGCTTCCGCGGTATTGTGGGATGAAGCGGCCGGACCAACCTAACACGTACTCTTCGTGAGACCGGTTCCACCGACTAACATGCACTAGTTGCATAAGGTGGTGGCGGGTGTCTGTCTCTCCTACTTTAGTTGGAGCGGATTCGATGAACAGGGTCCTTATGAAGGGTAAATAGAAGTTGACAAGATCACGTTGTGGTTATTCGTAGGTAAGAAAAGCGTTCTTGCTAGAACCCAATTGCAGCCACGTAAAAGATGCAACAACAATTAGAGGACGTCTAACTTGTTTTTGCAGCAATTGTCATATGACGTGATATGGCCAAGTTGTGATGAATGATGATATATTGTGATGTATGAGATCATGTTCTTGTAATAGGAATCACGACTTGCATGTCGATGAGTATGACAACGGCGAGAGCCATAGGAGTTGTCTTTATTTTTGTATGACCTGCGTGTCATTGAAGAACGCCATGTAATCTACTTTACTTTATTGCTAAACGCGTTAGTCATAGAAGTAGAAGTAGTCGTTGGCGTGACAACTTCATGAAGACACGATGATGGAGATCATGGTGTCATGCCGGTGACAGGATGATCATGGAGCCCCGAAGATGAAGATCAAAGGAGCTATATGATATTGGCCATATCATGTCACTACTTTATAATTGCATGTGATGTTTATTATGATTATGCATCTTGTTTACTTAGAACGACGGTAGTAAATAAGATGATCCCTTAGAACAATTTCACGAAGTGTTCTCCCCTAATCGTGCACCGCTGTTGCTACAGTTCAGCTTCTAAGCACCACGTGTTAATCGGGTGTGATGGATTCTTACGTTCACATACAACGGGTGTAAGCAAGATTTACACACGCAGTAAACACTTAGGGTTAACTTGACGAGCCTAGCATGTGAAGACATGGCCTCTAACACGGAGACCGAAAGGTCGAACACGAGTCGTATGGAAGATACGATCAACATGAGAATGTTCACCGACGCAGACTAGTCCGTCTCACGTGTTGATCGGACACGGCCTAGTCGACTCGGATCGTGTAACACTTAGACGACTAGAGGATGTCTAATCTAAGTGGGAGTTCATTAATAATTTGATTAGATGAACTTAATTATCATGAACTTAGTCTAAAACTTTTGAATTATATGTCTTGTAGATCAAATGGCCAACGCTCATGTCAACTTGAACTTCAACGCTGTTCCTAGAGAAAACAAAGTCGAAAGATGACGGCAAAGAACTATACGGATCGGGTCCTAACACGAGGATCATCCTCATAGCTGCCAGAAACAATACGTCCTAGAAGGACCGCTAGGTGACGCTCCGTCCCGAGAGAACCAAGACATTATGAATGCTTGGCAGTCTCGTCTTGATGATTACTCCCTCGTTCGGTCTGCGGCATGCTTTACAGCTTAGAACCGGGCTCCAAAAAGCGTTTTGAGCATCACGGAGCATATGAGATGTTCAAGAGCTGAAACTGGTTTTCAAGCTCACGCCGTCGAGAGATATGACATCTCCGACAAGTTCTATAGTTGTAAGATGGAGGAAAACAGTTACGTCGGTGAGCACATTACGAAGATGTCTCGGGTTGCACAACCGTATGACCCAGTGAATATTAACCTCCACGATGAGGCGGTCATTGTGAGAATCCTCCGATCGCTCCCACCAAGCTACAAGAGCTTTGTGATGAACTACAACATGCGTGGGATGGTAAAGACCATTCCTGAAGTGTTCTCTATCTTTGAAGTCACCGAGGTAGAAATCAAGAAAGAACATCAAGTGTTGATGGTCAATAAGACCACTAAGTTCAAGAAGGGCAAGGGTAAGAAGAACTTCAAGAAGGACGGCAAGGAGATTGCCGCGCCCGGTAAGCAAGTTGCCGGGAAGAAGTCAAAGAATGGACCCAAGCCCGAGACCGAAAGTGCTTTTATTGCAAGGGAAGGGTCCTTTGAAGCGGAACTGCCCCAAGTACTTAGCGGATAAGAAGGCAAGCAACACCAAAGGTATATTTGATATACATGTAATTGATGTGTACCTTACCGAATCGTAGTAACTCACGGGTATTTGATACGGTGCCGTTGCTCATATTTGTAACTCACAATGAGCTGCGGAATAAGCGGAGACTGGCGAAGGATGAGGTGACGATGCGCGTCGGGAATGGTTCCGTAGTCGATGTGATCGCCCGTCGACACGCTACCTCTTCATTTACCCACGGGATTAGTTATGAACCTTAATAATTGTTATTTGGTGCCATGTTTGAGCATGAATATTGTATCTGGATCTCGTTTAATGCGAGATGGCTACTCATTTAAATCCGAGAATAATGGTTGTTCTATTTATATGAGAGATATGTTTTATGGTCATGCTCCGATGGTCAATGGTTTATTCTTAATGAATCTCGAGCGTAATATTACACATGTTCATAGCGTGAATACCAAAAGATGTAAAGTTGATAACTATAGTCCCACATACTTGTGGCACTTTGCCGCCTTGGTCACATTGGTGTCAAGCGCATGAAGAAGCTCCATGTCGATGGACTTTTAGAGTCTCTTGATTATGAATCATTTGACACATGCGAACCATGCCTCATGGGCAAGATGACCAAGACTCCATTCTCTCGAACAATGGAGCGAGCAACCAACTTGTTGGAAATCATACATACCGATGTGTGCGGTCCAATGAGCGTTGAGGCTCATGGAGGATATCGTTATGTTCTCACTCTCACAGATGACTTGAGTAGATATGGGTATGTCTACTTGATGAAACACAAGTCTCGAGACCTTTGAAAAATTCAAGGAATTTCAGAATGAAGTAGAGAATCAACGTGACCGAAAGATAAGATTCTTACGATCGGATCGTGGAGGAGACTATTTAAGTCACGAATTTGGTACACACTTAAGAACATGTGGAATCGTTTCACAACTAACGCGCTGGAACACCTCAACAGAATCTGGTGTGTCCGAATGTCGTGAATCGCACTCTATTGGATATGGTGCGGTCTATGATGTCTCTTACCGATTTACCGCTATCATTTTGGGGATACGCTCTAGAGACAGCTACATTCACTTTAAATAGGGCACCGCCTAAATCCGTTGAGACAACACCGTATGAATTATGGTTTGGGAAGAAACCTAAGTCATCGTTTCTAAAAGTTTGGGGATGCGATGCTTATGTCAAGAAACTTCAACCCTGAAAAGCTCGAACCCAAGTCGGAAAAATGCGTCTTCATAGGATACCCTAAGGAAACCTTTGGGTATACCTTCTACCTTAAATCCAAGGCAAGATCTTTGTTGCCGTGAACGGAACCTTTCTGGAAAAAGAGTTTCTCTCGAAAGAAGTAAGTGGGAGGAAAGTAGAACTCGATGAAGTACGCCTCTTGAACAGGAAAGTAGTGCAGCTCAGAAAATGTTCCTGTGATGCCTACACCAACTGAAGAGGAAATTCATGATGATGATCAAGGTACTTCAGATCAAGTTGCTCTTGAACTTCAGAGGGTCCACTAGGACACGCCCGCACTGCAGTGGTACGGCAACCCCGTCTCCGGAAATCATGTTGTTAGACAACGGTGAACCTTCTAACTATGAAGAAGCAATGGCGGGCCCAGATTCCAACAAATGGCTAGAAGCCATGAAGTCCGAGATAGAATCCATGTATGAAAACAAAGTGTGGACTTTGGTAGACTTTCCCGATGATCGGCGAGCGATAGAAAACAAATGGATCTTTAAGAAGAAGACGGACGCAGATGGTAATGTCACCATCTATAAAGCTCGACTTGTCGCTAAGGGTTATCGGCAAGTTCAAGGGATTGACTACGATGAGACTTTCTCTCCCGTAGCGAAGCTTAAGTCCGTCCGAATCATGTTAGCAATTGCCGCATTCTATGATTATGAGATATGGCAGATGGACGTCAAAACAGCGTTCCTTAACGGATATCTTAAGGAAGAGTCAGTATATGATACAAAGGAAGGTTTTGTCGATCCTAAGAATGTCGACAAAGTATGCAAGCTCCAGCTGCTCCATTTATGGGCTGGTGCAAGCATCTCGGAGTTGGAACATTCGCTTTGATGAGATGATCAAAGCGTTTGGGTTTATGCACTTATGGAGAAGCCTGCGTTTACAAGAAAGTGAGTGGGAGCTCTGTAGCATTTCTCATATTATATGTAGATGACATACTTTTGATGGGAAATGATATAGAACTCTTGGACAAGATTAAGGCCTACTTGAATAAAAGTTTTTCAATGAAGGATCTTGGAGAAGTCGCTTATATATTAGGCATCAAGATCTATAGAGATAGATCGAGACGCCTCATAGGTCTTTCACAAAGCACATACCTTGATAAGATTTTGAAGAAATTCAAAATGGATCAGTCCAAGAAAGGGTTCTTGCTCAGATTGCAAGGTGTGAGATTGAGCTCACTCAATGCCCGACCACGGCAAAAGATAAAGAAGAGATGAGTGTCATCCCCTATGCTTCAGCCATAGGATCTATTATGTATGCCATGCCGTGTACTGCACTGATGTAAACCTTGCCGTAAGTTTGGTAGGAAGGTACCAAAGTAATCCCGGCAAGGAACACCGGACAATGGTCAAGAATATCCTAAAGTACCGAAAAGGACAAAGGACATGTTTCTCGTTTATGGAGGTGACGAAGAGCTCGTCAGAAGGGTTACGTCGACGCTTAGCTTCGACACGATCCGATGACTCTAAGTCACAAACCGGATACGTGTATATGTTGAATGGTGGAGCGATGGCTGGTGCAAACCGCAAGCAAAGCGTCGTGGCGGGATCTACATGTGAAGCGGAGTACATGGCAGCCTCGGAGGCGCGCATGAAGCAATTTGGGTGAAGGAGTTCATCACCGACCTAGGAGTCATACCCAGTCGTCGGGGCCGATCAAACTCTTCCGTGACAACACCGAGCTATTGCACTTGCCAAGGAGCCTGTGTTTCACAAGAAGACCGAGCACATCATCCGTGAAAATGTTCGTGATGGAGACATAGAAATTTGTAAAGTGCATACGGATCTGAATGTCGCAGATCCGCTGACTAAACCTCTTCCACGGGCAAAACATGATCAACACCGTAACTCTATGGGTGTTCGATTCATCACAATGTAAACTAGATTATTGACTCTAGTGCAAGTGGGAGACTGTTGGAAATATGCCCTAGAGGCAATAATAAAAGCATTATTATTATATTTCCTTGTTCATGATAATTGTCTTTTATTCATGCTATAACTGTATTAACCGGAAATCGTGATACACGTGTGAATACATAGACTACAATACGTCCCTAGTAAGCCTCTAGTTGACTAGCCCGTTGGTCAACAGATAGTCATGGTTTCGACTATGGACATCGGATGTCATTGACAACGGGATCACGTCATTAGGAGAATGACGTGATGGACAAGACCCAATCCTAAGCATAGCACAAAGATCGTGTAGTTCGCTTTTGCTAGAGCTTTTCCTATGTCAAGTATCTCTTCCTTAGACCATGAGATCGTGCAATTCCGGATACCGTAGGAGTGCTTTGGGTGTATCAAACGTCACAACGTAATCGGGTGACTATAAAGGTGCACTACAGGTATCTCCGAAAGTGACCATTGGGTTGACACGGATCGAGATCGATTTGTCACTCCAGACACGGAGAGGTATCACTAGGGCCCACTCGGTAATGCATCATCATAATGAGCTCAAAGTGATCAAGTGTCCGGTCACGGATCATGCATTGCTTGATGCAGTAAAGTGACTTGCCGATAACGAGACTAACGAGGTATTGGGATACCAACGATCGAAGTCTCGGGCAAGTAACATACCGTCGACAAAGGGAATAGAATACGGGTTGCTTGAACCCTTGACATCGTGGTTCATCCGATGACAACATCGAGGAGCATGTGGGAGCCAACATGGGTATCCAGATCCCGCTGTTGGTTATTGACTTGAGGTAGTCTCGGTCATGTCTCATGTCTCCCGAACCCGTAGGGTCTACACACTTAAGGTTCGGTGACGCTACGGTTATTAGGAAGACAAGTATGTGATTACCGAATGTTGTTGAGTCCGGATGAGATCCCGGACGTCACGAGGAGTTCGGAATGGTCCTGAGGTAAAGATTTATATATGGAAAGTGGTTAAACGGACTCGGAAAGTTTCGGGGTATACTGTAATGTATCGGGGCCACCGGAGAGTTTCGGAGGTCCACCGGAGGGGCCACCCCTCCGGGGGCCACATGGGCTAAGTGGGAGAGGAGCCAGCCCCTGGTGGGCTGGGCGCACCTCCCTTAGGCCCATGCGGCTAGGGCAAGGGAGGGAAACCCTAAGGAAAAAAAAGGGGCGCCCCTAGCTTGGGGGCAAGCCACCCTCCCTCCTCCCTTTGGCCGCCGCCCCATCTAGGGTTTCCCTAGATGGCGGCCCCCTTGGCCCTCTCCTCCTATAAATAGAGGGGTGGGGGAGGGCTAGAGACACCATTGAAGGCGCAGCCCTCCCTCCCAACTCCTCTCTTTCTCCGCGTGTGCTTGGCGAAGCCTCAGCCGGAGAACCTCTGCACCAATTGCACCACGCCGTCGTGCTGCCATTGGAGTTGTCTTCCTCAACCTCTCCTTCTCCCTTGCTGGATCAAGATGGAGGAGACGCCATCGTCCCGTACGTGTGTTGAACACGGAGGTGCTGTCCTTTCAGCACTTTGCTCATCGGTGATCGGAATCACGTTGGGAACGTCATCATCATCACCACTCCCTCGAACGCTTAGTACTCGATCTACAAGTGGTATGTAGATGCAAACTCTCTCTCTTGACTCGTTGCTTAGATGAACTCATAGATAGATCTTGGTGAAACCGTAGGAAAATTTCAATTTTCTGCAACGTTCCCCATCAGAAAGTACCACAACATGTCGGGTGCCATTCCATGATAGCATGCCAAGTTTCATGAATTTCAGACGAGTTTTGGATTTATTAGAATTTAAAAACCAGGCATCTCAATGTTTTGTGGCAATCAACGGTGCCCTGGTGTTTGAAATTCATTCCCATTTCTTGTGTGGGACCTAAGCATGCACCCAAGGACACATATTTGATATTTCAACCAATTTATATGCACTGGAGCATGTGCATGTAGTTCAAATTTGAATTATGCACATAAATGCATTGAAAACTCAGTTAATGCATAAAAATATCCAAACGAACCCCGAAAATCCCAAAATTGACACAACACTCCTGTTGTTCTATGTTGACACGAGAAAATTTTGAAAGCAATAAGAGGCAATGGATATCGTTTCGTGCCCAAAGGTGGGACGTTCCCTACCGAAACCATCATGCTTGTTCTGAGAAGCTCTGGTTTGTGAGAAGCGTATACCCGAACCTGCCCCGAATGGGACAATTTTTTTTACCACGGCATGTTGATGCCGCTCCATGATAGCATGCCAAGTTTCATGAATTTCAGACGAGTTTTGGATTTACTAGAATTTAAAATCCAGGCATCTCAACGTTTTCCCGGCAATCAACAGTGCCCTGGTGTTTGAATTTCATTCTCATCTCTTGCATGGGACCTAGAAATTCACCCAAGGACACAGATTTGATTTTTCAACCAAGCATGTGCATGTAGTTCAAATTTGAATTATGCACATAGAATGCCTAGAAAATCCAGCTAATGCATAAAAATGTCCAAACGAACCCCGAAAAATCACAAAAATTGACACAACACTCCTGTTGTTCTATGTTGACACTAGAAAATTTTTGAAAGCAATAAGAGGCAATGGATATCGTTTTCCCCCAAAGGTGGGACGTTCCCTATCGAAACCATCATGCTTGTTGTGGGAAGCTACGGTTTGTGAGAAGCTTATACCCGAACCTGCCCCAAATGGGACAAATTTTTTACCATGGCATGTTGATGCCGCTCCATGATAGCATGCCAAGTTTCATGAATTTCAAACAAGTTTTGGATTTACTAGAATTTAAAAACCAGGCATCTCAATGTTTTGCTAAGCAATCAACGGTTCTCGTGTTTGAAATTCATTCCGTCTCTTGCATGGGACCTAAGCATGCACCCAAGGACACACATGTGATTTTTCAACCAATTTATATGCACCGGAGCATGTGCATGTAGTTCAAATTTGAATTGTGCACATAAAATGCCTAGAAAACCCAGTTAATGCATAAAAATGTCCAAACGAACCCCGAAAAATCCCAAAAATTGACACAACACTCCTGTTGTTCTATGTTGACACAAGAAATTGTTTGAAAGCAATAAGAGGCAATGGATATCGTTTCGTCCCCAAAGGTGGGACGTACGTTCCGTACCGAAACCATCAGGCTTGTTGTGAGAAGCTCTGGTTTGTGAGAAGCATATATCCAAACCTGCCCCAAATGGGACAACTTTTTTACCACGACATGTTTATGCCGCTCCATGATAGCATACCAAGTTTCATGAATTTCAGACGAGTTTTGGATTTACTATTATTTTAAAACCAGGCATCTCAATGTTTTGCTGGCAATCAACGGTGCCCCGATGTTTGAAATTCATTTCCAATTCTTGCATGGGACCTAAGCATGCACCCAAGGACACATATTTGATTTTTCAACCAATTTATATGCGTTGGAGCATGTGCACACAGTTCAAATTTGAATTATGCACATAAATGCATTGAGAATCCAGTTAATGCATAAAAATGTCCAAACGAACCCCGAAAAATCCCAAAAATTGACACAACACTCATGTTGTTCTATCTTGACACGAGAAAAAATTTGAAAGCAATAAGAGGCAATGGATATCGTTTCGTCCCCAAAGGTGGGATGTTCCCTATCGAAACCATCATGCTTGTTGTGAGAAGCTTATACCCGAACCTGCCCCAAATGGGACAATTTTTTTACCACGACATGTTGATGCCGCTCCATGATAGCATGCCAAGTTTCATGAATTTTAGACGAGTTTTGGATTTACTAGAATTTAAAAACCAGGCATCTCAACGTTTTTCCGACAATCAACAGCGCCCTGGTGTTTGAATTTCATTCCAATCTCTTGCATGGGGCCTAGAAATTCACCCAAGGACACACATGTAATTTTTCAACCAACTTTAGTGCATTGGAGCATATGTTTGTAATTAAAATTTGAATTATGCACATAAAATGCCTACAAAACCCAGTTAATGTATAAAAAATGCCAAACGAACCCCGAAAATTCCAAGAATAAACACAACCCTCCTATTGTTCTATGATGACAATATAAATTGTTTGAAAGCAATAAGAGGCAACGGATATCGTCCCGTTGATAACCCACAAGTATAGGGGATCGCAACAGTTTTCAAGGGTAGAGTATTCAACCCAAATTTATTGATTCGACAAAGGGGAGCTAAAGAATATTCTCAAGTATTAGCAACTGAGTTGTCAATTCAGCCACACCTGGATAACTTAATATCTACAACAAGGTATTTAGTAGCAAAGTAATATGATAGTAGTGGTAACGATAACAAAAGTAACGACAGCAAAAGTAATATTTTTGGTGTTTTGTAGTGATTGTAAAAGTAGCAACGGAAAAGTAAATAAGCGAGACCAATATAGGAAAAGCTCGTAGGCATTGGATCGGTGATGGATAATTATGCCGGATGCGGTTCATCATGTAACAGTCATAACATAGGGTGACACAGAACTAGCTCCAATTCATCAATGTAATGTAGGCATGTATTCCGAATATAGTCATACATGCTTATGGAAAAGAACTTGCATGACATCTTTTGTCCTACCCTCCCGTGGCAGCGGGGTCCTAATGGAAAACTAATGGATATTAAGGCCTCCTTTTAATAGAGTACCAGAACAAAGCATTAGCACATAGTGAATACGTGAACTCCTCAAACTATGGTCATCACCGGAGTGGTCCCGATTATTGTCACTTGGGTTGCGGATCATAACACATAGTAGGTGACTATAGACTTGCAAGATAGGATCAAGAACACACATATATTCATGAAAACATAATAGGTTCAGATCTGAAATCATGGCACTCGGGCCCTAGTGACAAGCATTAAGCATAGTAAAGTCATAGCAACATCAATCTCGTAACATAGTGGATACCGTGGATCAAACCCTAACAAAACTAACTCGAATACATGATAGATCTCATCCAACCCATCACCGTCTAGCAAGCCTACGATGGAATTACTCACGCACGGCGGTGAGCATCATGAAATTGGTGATGGAGGATGGTTGATGATGACGACGGCGATGGATTCCCCTCTCCGGAGCCCCGAACGGACTCCAGATCAGCCCTCCCGAGAGGTTTTAGGGCTTGTCAGCGGCTCCGTATCATAAAGTGCGATGAATTATTCTGCTTTAATTTTTTCTCCCCGAAAGCAAATATATAGAGTTGGAGTTGGCGTCGGAGGAGCTCCAGGAGGCCCACGAGGTAGGGGGCGCGCCCCCCACCCTCGTGGACAGGGTGTGGGCCCCCTGGTCTTCATCTTTTGCAACGATTTTTTATTATTTCCAAATAGACGTTCCGTGGAGTTTCAGGTCATTCCGAGAACTTTTGTTTCTGCACATAAATAACACCATGGCAATTCTACTGAAAACAGCGTCAGTCCGGGTTAGTTCCATTCAAATCATGCAAGTTAGAGTCCAAAACAAGGGCAAAAGTGTTTGTAAAAGTAGATACGACGGAGACGTATCAACTCCCCCAAGCTTAAACCTTTGCTTGTCCTCAAGCAATTCAGTTGACAAACTGAAAGTGATAAAGAAAAACTTTTACAAACTCTAACCACATTTGCAATAATTCTCAGGTCTCATATTTACTCATATCAATAGCATAATCAACTAGCGAGCCATAATAATAAATCTCGGATGACAACACTTTCTCAAAACAATCATGATATGATATAACAAGATGGTATCTCGCTAGCCCTTTCTGAGACTGCAAAACATAAATGCAGAGCACCTTTAAAGATCAAGGACTGACTAGACATTGTAATTCATGGTAAAAGAGATCCAATCATAGTCATACCCAATATAATTAATAGTAATGAATGCAAATAGCAGTTGTGCTCTCCAGTTAGTGCTTTTAATAAGAGGGTGATGACTCAACATAAAAGTAAATAGATAGGCCCTTTGCAGAGGGAAGCAGGGATTTGTAGAGGTGCCAGAGCTCGACTTTGAAATAGAGTTAAATAATATTTTGAGCGGCATACTTTAATTGTCAACATAACAACTAAGATATGTCGATATCTTCCATGCTACACACATTATAGGCGGTTCCCAAACATAATGGTAAAGTTTATACTCCCACTCCACCAACAAGCAACAATCCATGACTTGCTCGAAACAACGAGTGTCTCCAACTAGCAATAGTCCCAGGGGGAGTTTTGTTTGCAATTATTTTGATTTAGTTTGCATAAAGCATGGGACTGGGCATCCCGGTGACCAGCCATTTTCTCGTGAATGAGGAGCAGAGTCCACTCCTCTTGAGAATAACCCGCCTAACTTGGAAGATAAGGGCAGCCCTAGTTGATACATGAGCTATTCGAGCATACAAAATAGAATTTTTATTTGAAGGTTTAGAGTTTGGCACATACAAATTTACTTGGAACGGCAGGTAGATACCGCATATAGGAAGGTATAGTGGACTCATATGGAATAACTTTGGGGTTTAAGGGATTGGATGCACAAGCGATTCCTCTTAGTACAAGTGAAGTCTAGCAAAAGACCGGAAGCGACCAACTAGAGAGCGACAACAGTCATAAACATGCATTAAAATTAATAAACATTGGATGCAAGCATGAGTAGGATATAATCCACCATGAACATAAATATCGTGAAGGCTATGTTGATTTGTTTCAACTACATGTGTGAACATGTGCCAAGTCGATTCACTTAAATCATTCAAAGGAGGATACCACCCCACTATACCACATCATAACCATTTTAATAGCATGTTGGCACGCAAGTTAAACCATTATAACTCATAGCTAATCAAGCATGGCACAAGTGATGTCTACTACGCAACCTTCTTCTTGTAGACGTTGTTGGGCCTGCAAATGCACAGGTTTGTAGGACAGTAGCAAATTTCCCTCAAGTGGATGACCTAAGGTTTATCAATCCGTGGGAGGCGTAGGATGAAGATGGTCTCTCTCAAACAACCCTGCAACCAAATAACAAAGAGTCTCTTGTGTCCCCAACACACCCAATACAATGGTAAATTGTATAGGTGCACTAGTTCGGCGAAGAGATGGTGATACAAGTGCTCGCGATACATCAAGATCGTGCCAAATCAAGAACACGAGAGAGAGAGAGAGAGAGAGAGAGAGAGAGAGAGAGAGATCAAACACATAGCTACTGGTACATACCCTCAGCCCTGAGGGTGAACTACTCCCTCCTCGTCATGGAGAGTGCCGGGATGATGAAGATGGCCACCGGTGAGGGTTCCCCCCTCTGGCAGGGTGCCAGAACAGGGTCCCGATTGGTTTTTGGTGGCTACAGAGGCTTGCGGCGGCGGAACTCCCGATCTATCTTCTGTTCTGGAAGTTTTACGATAAGTAGGTATATATGGGTGCAGTGGGTACGTCGGTGGACCGAAGGGGGGGCCACGAGGCAGGGGGGCGTGCCCCCCACCCTCGTGAGCACCTCCCTTCTTTCCTGACATGCACTCCAAGTCCATCGGGTGGCTTTCCTTCCAAAAATAACTTGTCCAGTTGATTTCGTTCCGTTTTGACTCCGTTTGATATTCCTTTTCCTCGAGACACTGAAATAGGCATAAAACGGCAAATCTGGGCTGGGCCTCCGGTTAATAGGTTAGTCCCAAAAATAATATAGAAGTGGAAAATAAAGCCCAATATAGTCTAAAACAGTAGATAAAGTAGCATGGAGCAATCAAAAATTATAGATACGTTGGGGACATATCAGGCATCCCCAAGCTTAATTCATGCTCGTCCTCGAGTAGGTAAATGATAAAAAGAGAATTTTTGATGCGGAGTGATACTTTGGCATAATTTCAATGTAAATCTTCTTAATTGTGGTATGAATATTCAGATCCGAAAGATTCAAGACAAAAGTTCATATTGACATAAAAATAATAATACTTCAAGCATACTAATCAAAGTAATCATGTCTTCTCAAAATAGCATGGCAAAAGAAAGTTCATCCCTACAAAATCATTTAGTTAGGCTATGCTTCATTTTCGTCACACAAAAATGTTCCCAACTTCTATACCCCCGATGACAAGCCAAGCAATTGTTTCATACTTTAAATAATCTTAAACTTTTTCAACCTTCACGCAATACATGAGCGTGAGCCATGGATATAGCACTATGGGTGGAATAGAATATGATGATGGGGATTGTGTGGAGAAGACAAAAAGGAGAAAGTCTCACATTGATGAGGATAATCAACGGGCTATGGAGATGCCCATCAATTGATGTCAACATGAGGAGTAGGGATTGCCATGCAATCGATGCACTAGAGCTATAAATGCTCAACAAAAGAAAACTAGTGGGTGTGCATCCAACTTGCTTGCTCACGAAGACCTAGGGCATTTGAGGAAGCCCATCGTAGGAATATACAAGCCAAGTTCTATAATGAAAAATTCCCACTAGTATGAAAAAGACAACTTATGAGACTCACTATATGAAAAACATGGCGCTACTTTGAAGCACAAAATATGAGACTCACTACATGAAGAACAAGGTGCTACTTTGAAGCACAAGTGTGGAAAAAGAGATAGTAACATTGCCCTTTTTATTTATTTTCTTTTTTGGGCCTTTCCTTTTTTTCTTTTTGGACTTTCTTTTTTTTGATTGGGCAATGCTCTAATAATTATGATCATCACACTTCTATTGATTACAAAATAAGGATTACACTCGAAACTAGAACAAGATATGACTATATGAATGCCTCCGGTGGTGTACCGGGATGGTGCAATGAATCAATAGTGACATGTATGAAAAATAATGCATGGTGGCTTTGCCACAAATACGATGTCAACTACATGATCATGCAATGGCAATATGACAAAAGTAAAGTATGTCATGATGATGATGATGAGCGGAACGGTGGAAAGTTGCATGGCAATATATCTCGGAATGGCTATGGAAATGCCATAATAGGTAGGTATGGTGGCTGTTTTGAGGAAGATCTAAGGAGGTTTATGTGTGATAGATCGTATCATATCACGGGGTTTGGATGCACCGGCGAAGTTTGCACCAACTCTCAAGGTGAGAAAGGGCAATGCATGGTACCGAAGAGGCTAGCAAAGGCGGAAAGGTAAAAATGCGTATAATTCATGGACTCAACATTAGTCAAAAGAACTCATATACTTATTGCAAAAATTTAGAAGTCATCAAAAATCAAGTACTACGCGCATGCTTCTAGGGGGATAGATTGGTAGGAAAAGACCATCACTCGTCCCCGACCGCCACTCATAAGGATGCACAAGCCAGGTATACTTCATGTTTCAAATTTGTTACACAACTTTAACCATACGTGCATGCTACGGGACTTGCTAACTTCAACACAAGCATTCTTTAAATTCATAATCACCCAACTAGCATGACTTTAATATCACTACCTCCATATCTCAAAACAATTATCAAGCATCAATTTTTTTCTTAGTATTCAACACACTCAAAGAATTCTTACAAATCTTGTATGCTTAGCATATTATGATTATTTAAGCAAATTACCATGCTATTTAAGACTCTCAAAATAATATAAGTGAAGCATGAGAGTCCATCTATTTCTTAAAAATAAAACTACCACCATGCTCTAAAAGATATAAGTGATGCACTAGAGCAAATGACAAACTACTCCGAAAGATATAAGTGAAGATCAATGAGTAGTCGAATAATTGTGCAACTATGTGAAGACTCTTTAACATTAAAGAGTTTCATCTTGATACTTTACTCAAACAGCAAGCAAAGCTAAATAAAATAAAATGACGCTCCAAGCAAAACACATATCATGTGGTGAATAAAAATATAGCTCCAAGTAAAGTTACCGATGAACGAAGACGACAGAGGGGATGCCATCCGGGGCATCCCCAAGCTTAAGATCTTGGTTATCCTTGAATATTACCTTGGGGTGACTTGGGCATCCCCAAGCTTAGGCTCTTTCCACTCCTTATTCCATAGTCCATCGAATCTTTACCCAAAACTTGAAAACTTCACAACACAAAACTTAACAGAAAACTCGTGAGCTCCGTTAGCGAAAGAAAACAAAACACCACTTCAAGGTACTGCAATGAACTCATTATTTATTTATATTGGTGTTAAACCTACTGTATTCCAACTTCTCTATGGATTATGAACTATTTTACTAGCCATAGGTTCATCAAAATAAGCAAACAACACACGAAAAATAGAATCTGTCAAAAATAGAACAATCTGTAGTAATTTGTAACTAACGCAAACTTATGGAACTCCAAAAATTCTAAAATAAATTGTTGGACCTGAGGAATTTGACTAGTAATAATCTGCAAAAAGAATCAACTAAATATCATTCTCCAGTAAAAAGTTCTAGCTAATCTCGTGAGCGCTAAAGTTTCTATTTTTTACAGCATGATCATAAAGACTTCACTCAAGTCTTCCCAAAGATTCTACTTGGCACAAACACTAATTAAAACATAAAACCACATCTAACCAGAGGCTAGATAGATTACTTATTCCTAAACAGGACCAAAAAGCAAGAAACTAAAATAAAATTGGGTTGTCTCCCAACAAGCGCTATCATTTAACGCCCCTAGCTAGGCATTATGATTTCAATGATGCTCACATAAAAGATAAGAATTGAAACATAAAGAGAGCATCATGAAGAATATGACTATCACATTTAAGTCTAACCCACTTCCTATGCATAGGGATTTTGTGAGCAAACAACTTATGGGAACAATAATCAACTAGCATAGGAAGGCAAAACAAGCATAACTTCAAAATAAGCACATAGAGAGGAAACTTGATATTATTGCAATTCCTACAAGCATATATTCCTCCCTCATAATAATTTTCAGTAGCATCATGAATGAATTCAACAATATAACCAGCACCTAAAGCATTCTTTTCATGATCTACAAGCATAGAATTTTTATTACTCTCCACATAAGCAAATTTCTTCTCATGAATAATAGTGGGAGCAAACTCAACAAAATAACTATCATATGATTGAAAATTAAGATCAAGATGAAAAGTTTCATGGTTATCATTATTTTTTAAAGCATACGTGTCATCACAATAATCATCATATATAGGAGGCATGCTTTCATCATAGTAAATTTGCTCATCAAAGCTTGGGGGACAAAAAATATCATCTTCATCAAACATAGCTTCCCCAAGCTTGTGGCTTTGCATATCATTAGCATCATGGATATTCAAGGAATTCATACTAACAACATTGCAATCATGCTCATCATTCAAAGATTTAGTGCCAAACATTTTAATGCATTCTTCTTCTAACACTTGGGCACAATTTTTCTTTCCATCATACTCACGAAAGATATTAAAAAGATGAAGCGTATGAGACAAACTCAATTCCATTTTTTTGTAGTTTTCTTTTATAAACTAAACTAGTGCTAAAACAAGAAACAAAAAGATTCGATTGCAAGATCTAAAGATATACCTTCACTTACATAGCCTCCCCGGCAACGGCGCCAGAAAAGAGCTTGACGTCTACTACGCAACCTTCTTCTTGTAGACGTTGTTGGGCCTGCAAGTGCATAGGTTTGTAGGACAGTAGCAAATTTCCCTCAAGTGGATGACCTAAGGTTTATTAATCCGTGGAGGCGTGGGATGAAGATGGTCTCTCTCAAACAACCCTGCAACCAAATAACAAAGAGTCTCTTGTGTCCCCAACACACCCAATACAATGGTAAATTGTATAGGTGCACTAGTTCGGTGAAGAGATGGTGATACAAGTGCAATATGGACGGTAGATATATGTTTTTGTAATCTGAAAATATAAAAACAGCAAGGTAACTAATGGTAAAAGTGAGCGTAAACGGTATTGCAATGATAGGAAGCAAGGCCTAGGGTTCATACTTTCACTAGTGCAAGTTCTCTCAACAATAATAACATAGATAGATCATATAACAATCCCTCAACATGCAACAAAGAGTCACTCCAAAGTCACTAATAGCGGAGAACAAACGAAGAGATTATGGTAGGGTACGAGACCACCTCAAAGTTATTCTTTCCAATCAATCCGTTGGGCTATTCCTATAAGTGTCACAAACAGCCCTAGAGTTCGTACTAGAATAACACCTTAAGATACAAATCAACCAAAACCCTAATGTCACCTAGATACTCCATTGTCACCTCAAGTATCCGTGGGTATGATTATACGATATGCATCACACAATCTCAACTCATCTATTCAAACCAACACATAGAACCTCAAAGAGTGCCCCAAAGTTTCTACCGGAGAATCACGACGAAAACGTGTGCCAACCCCTATGCATAGGTTCCCAATGTCATGAAACCCGCAAGTTGATCACCAAAACATACATCAAGTGGATCAATAGAATAACCCATTGTCACCACGGTTATCCCACACAAGACATACATCAAGTGTTCTCAAATCTTTAAAGACTCAATCCGATAACATAACTTCAAAGGGGAAACTCAATCCATTACAAGAGAGTAGAGGAGGAGAAGAAACATAAGATCCAACTATAATAGCAAAGCTCGCGATACATCAAGATCGTGCCAAATCAAGAACACGAGAGAGAGAGAAAGATCAAAAACATAGCTCTTGGTACATACCCTCGGCCCAGGGTGAACTACTCCCTCCTCTCGTCATGGAGAGCGCAGGATGATGAAGATGGCCACGGTGAGGTTCCCCCCCCTCGGCAGTCTTTAACAGGGTCCCGATTGGTTTTTGGTGTCTACAGAGGCTTGCGGCGGCGGAACTCCCGATCTATCTTCTGTTCTAGAAGTTATACGATACGTAGGTATATATGGATGCAGGGGGTACGTCGGTGGACCGAAGGGGGTGCCACGAGGCAGGGGGGTGCCCCCCAGGGGGGTGGGCGCACCCCCCACCCTCGTGAGCACCTCCCTTCTTTCCTGACATGCACTCCAAGTCCATCAGGTGGCTTTCCTTCCAAAAATAACTTCTCCAGTTGATTTCGTTCTATTTTGACTCTGTTTGATATTCCTTTTCCTCGAAACACTGAAATAGGCATAAAACAACAAATCTGGGCCTCCGGTTAATAGGTTAGTCCCAAAAATAATATAAAAGTGGGAAATAAATCCCAATATATTCCAAAACAGTAGATAAAGTAGCATGGAGCAATCGAAAATTATAGATACGTTGGAGACGTATCAACAAGCAACTATGATCTCTAATTGTCATTGCAAACATGTTTATTCATAATAAGCTGAATCAGGAACGATGAACTCATCATATTTACAAAAACAAGAGAGGTCGAGTTCATACCAGCTTTTCTCACCTCAGTCAGTCCATCATATATCATCATAATCGCCTTTCACTTGCACGATCGAGCGATGTGAATAATAATAAGAGTGCACGTGCATTGGACTAAATTTGGAATCATGCGAGCATTTAATAAACAGGAGAAGACAAGGCAATATGGGCTCTTGGTTAAATCAACAATAAAGCATATAAGAGCTACTTCAACAATTTAATTATGGTCTTCTCCTATCGACCCCCAAAGAAAAGAAAAGAAATAAAATTATTTACACGGGAAAGCTCCCAACAAGCAAAAGAAGAACGGGAAATATTTTTGGGTTTTCTTTTAATTATTACTACTATAGCAAGAAAAGTAAACTAGCTAGAAGCTATTACTATTTTTTTGGTTTTTCTTAAGGTTTAACAAACACACAAGAAGAAAGCAGGAAAAAGAAAATAAACTAACATGGATATTACAGTGAAAAAGTATGAGCACCGACATCTAGCAATGAATGTGTGAACATAAATATAATGTCAGTGGGAAATACGTACTCCCCAAGCTTAGGCTTTTGGCCTAAGTTGGTTTATTACCAGGGATGGCCTGGCGGATACCCGTAAGTGTAGCTGGGGTCGTGCTGCGATGAAGAGGACTCTGACTGCCACTGGCTGGCAATCATCTCCGGATCCCACTGGTAATTAGACTGTCGTGGATGCTCAAATTGTGGTTCCGGCTCCGGGGCTGGTGTAGGGTTCTGGTAGGCTTGAATGGCTGCCCACGGAACGAGATACGGACCTTCAGATAAATTAAACAAGGAAGGAGCAGGCAAGGTAATAGTCTCAGGGTGATGTTTATGAAAGAACAAATTGTATTTAAGCTCCCCTTCCCTATTCTTAACAATAAAGTCATGCGCTAGCATACTCTTATAATCTAAATAAGCATTGGACAACAATTTGTCTTCTTTCTCATAGAGCCTAATAGGTATGTTAAAATGTGCAGCTAGGCGTGATGCATAAATACCTCCAAAGATAGGGCCCTTAGTATGGTTCAGACTTAACCGTTTAGCAACAATACCGCCCATACTAACAGTGTTGTCGCGGAATAAACCATGGAACAAGATGAAGATATCATGAACACTAAGGTTTCCACAGTTCCCGCGACCAATTAAGCAACGACTAGCAAATATAGCAAAGTAGCGTAAAACAGGAAAATGTATGCTAGTGATTCTTGCATCGGAAACCTTCCTGGTTTCCCCCACAGTAATGGTGTCAATAAACCCATCCACATCTTTACGATGTGGTTCATCTAAAGTACCCTCGAAGGGTATTTTGCAAACCTTGCAAAATTCAGCTAGTGGCATCTTCTTAACAACATCATATAAATGAAACTCTACTGAAGGGGGTGATTCCTTAGGAAAATAGTAGAAGTTTTGCACAAAAGTATTGGTGAGTAAGAGATACTGATGACGTTGGTCGTGGAGGAAGTCGGTGAGGCCAGCATTCTCAGCCAATGAATAGAAATCATCATAAATCCCGGCTGCTCTTAAGAAATCATCGAAAGGCCATTCACACGGCCGGACCTCCACGGTGCGAGGCAAATTATATTTGGGCCTCTATGCTTCTTCATTTTGCTTTTCCTTCGAGCTTCGGCTCGATGAGCCCCTCAAAAATCTCTTCATCTTTTTCTGAAATATTCTGAAATTTTTAGTAACTTCAAATAAAAGTGAACCAGCCTCAATAAAATTGATAGCAACTACTCCTACAAGTGCCTAGAGCCTATATCATGCATTAGAACTACTTGGAACCATATAAATTTGACATGCAAGCTCAAGAACATGGTCACCTAGGCAACACAAATTTGCAAAGAATAAAACACTAGAACAAAAACTAATCGGACCAATGGAGGAGTCACATACCAAGGAACCATCTCCCCAAGCAGTTTTGTGAGAGGTGCTTTGAGCAAGGAGATCGAAAATCACAGCAAAATGAGCTAGAACTCGTGCTTGAGCTGGAGATTGGTGTTTGTGGGAGGAAGAAGGAGTGTATGGGTGCAGGAATAAGTGGAGGGAGTCACCATGGGCCCACGAGGCGGGGCATACAGGGGTAGGGCGCACCCTCCACCCTCGTGGCCGTGGTTGACCCCCTCCATGTGTTCTCGATTTGAAATCCTCAAATATTCTAGAAAAATCATATTTCATTTTCGGGGCATTTGGAGAACTTTTATTTTCGGGTATTTTATATTGCATGATAAATCGTAAAATGCATGTAAAAATACTATTTTTACTTTATTTCAAATAAATAACAGAAAGTAGAAAGAGGGTACAGAAGATTGTGCTTCTAGTTTCATCCATCTCATGCTCATCAAAAGGAATCCACTAACAAGGTTGATCAAGTCTTGTTAACAAACTCATTCCGATTAACAAGGAACCGGATAAATTTCTAATAACACTATGTTACCACAACGGAGATATGCACATCCCCTATAATAAGAATATCATATTTCTTCTTGACAGTAGGAAGAGGAAATTCAAAACCTCCAAATATAATCGATGGAATTTTTCCAATAGAATTGATACTGTGAACTTGAGGTTGTTTACTCGAAAAGTGTACCGTATGCTCATTACCATTAACATGAAAAGTGACATTGCCTTTATTGCAATCAATAACAGCCCATGCAGTATTCAAAAAAGGTCTTCCAAGAATAATAGACATGCTATCATCCTCGGGAATATCAAGAATAACAAAGTCCGTTAAAATAGTAACATTTGCAACCACAACAGGCATATCCTCACAAATACCGACAGGTATAGCAGTTGATTTATCAGCCATTTGCAAAGATATTTCAGTAGGTGTCAACTTATTCAAGTCAATTCTACGATATAAAGAGAGAGGCATAACACTAACACCGGCTCCAAGATCACATAAAGCAGTTTTAACATAGTTTCAGCATCAAAAATAGATATATCATTTGGATTCTCAGGTGGTTCAGCAATAGGTTCACTAGAAGTATGCAAAGTCCTATCATTTTTTTCTTCCTTTTAGAAGAACTAGGTGCATCAATATTATTTCTTTGAGAATCTTG
Organism: Aegilops bicornis; assembly: GCA_021605145.1. Lineage (NCBI taxonomy): Eukaryota > Viridiplantae > Streptophyta > Magnoliopsida > Poales > Poaceae > Aegilops > Aegilops bicornis. The sequence continues at coordinate 524,109,004 of CM038670.1, read as the reverse complement.
CTCAATTCTCTTAGGGTGGCCTTCAGGATACAAAGGTTCCTGAGTCATTCTACCAGTTCTAGTAGCCACTCTAACATCATAATCATTTTTCTTAATATTCATTTCATTGAGCAAATCATTTTGAGCTTTAAGTACTTGTTCTACTTGAGTAGTAACCATAGAAGCATGTTTGCTAACGAGTTTAAGTTCACCTTTAACATTAGCCATATAATCACCCAAGTGTTTAATCATATAAGCATTCTGTTTTAATTGTCTACCAAAATAAGCATTGAAATCTTCTTGTTTAACCATAAAGTTGTCAAACTCATCCAAGCATTGGCTAGCAATTTTAGTAGGAGGGATTTCAGCTCTATCATATCTATATAGAGAATTTACCTTTACTACCTGTGTCGGGTTATCAAGACCATGAGGTTCTTCAATAGGTAGTGGATTAAGATCATATGTTTCTTCAACAGGCAGTAGATTAAGACCTTGTATTTCTTCAATAGGAGGTAAATTCTTAACATCTTCATCTTTAATACCTTTTTTTTCATAGATTCCTTTGCCTCTTGCATATCTTCAGGACTGAGAAATAGAACACCCCTCTTCTTCGGAGTTGGTTTAGGAATAGGCTCAGGAAGTGTCCAATTATATTAATTTGTCAACATATTATTCAATAGAATTTCAGCTTCATCCGGTGTTCTTTCCCCTGAAAAGCAGAACCGGACAACTATCCGTAATCTCTGGAAGCATCGGTTAGTCCATTATAAAAGATACCAAGTATTTCATTTTTCTTAAGAGGGTGATCAGGCAAAGCATTAAGTAACTTGAGAAGCCTCCCCCAAGCTTGTGGGAGACTCTCTTCTTCAATTTGCACAAAATTGTATATGTCCCTCAGAGGGCTTGTTTCTTATGAGCAGGGAAATATTTAGCAGAGAAGTAATAAATCATATCCTGGGCACTACTCACACAACCATGATCAAGAGAATTAAACCATATCTTAGCATCACCCTTTAATGAGAACGAAAATATTTTAAGGATATAAAAGTAGCGAGATCTCTCATCATTAGTGAACAGGGTGGCTATATCATTTAATTTAGTAAGATGTGCCACAACAGTTTGATTCATAGCCATGAAAAGGATCAGATTCAACCAAAGTAATTATATCAGGATCAACAGAGAATTCATAATCCTTATCGGAAACACAGATAGGTGAAGTTGCAAAAGCAGGGTCAGGTCTCATTATATCATTAAGAGATTGCTTACTCCATTTAGCTAATAACCTCTTGAGTTCATGACTATCTTTGCAAGCTAAAATAGCTGCAGAAGCTTCTTTATCAAAAATATAACCCTCACGAATAACAGGCATGTCTTCATCATCAATTTCATCAATACAATCAGTTTCAATAATTTCTTTCTCTCTAGCCCTAGCAATTTGTTCATCAAGAAATTCACTAAGGGGCACAGTAGTATCAAGCATAGAAGTAGTTTCATCATAAGTATCATGCATAGCAGAAGTGGCATCATCAATAACATGCGACATATCAGAACGAATAGCAGAAGCGGGTTTAGGTGTCACAAGCTTACTCAAAACATAAGGTAAATCAAGTGCAGAGCTAGATGACAGTTCCTTACCTCCCCTCGTAGTTGAGGGATAAATTGTTGTCTTAGCGTCTTTCAAGTTCTTCATAGTGACCAGCAGATATAAATCCCAAGTGACTCAAAGAATAGAGCTATGCTCCCCGGCAACGGCGCTAGAAAATAGTCTTGATTACCCACAAGTATAGGGATCGCAATAGCGAGTTTTCGAGGGTAGAGTATTCAACCCAAATTTATTGATTCGACACAAGGGGAGCCAAAGAATATTCTCAAGTATTAGCAACTGAGTTGTCAATTCAGCCACACCTGGATAACTTAATATCTGCAGCAAGGTATTTAGTAGCAAAGTAATATGATAGAAGTGGTAACAGTAACAAAAGTAACGACAACAAAAATAATTTTTTTGGTGTTTTGTAGTGATTGTAACAGTAGCAACGGAAAAGTAAATAAGCGAGAACCAATATAGGAAAAGCTCGTAGGCATTGGATCGGTGATGGATAATTATGCCGGATGCGGTTCATCATGTAACAGTCATAACATAGGGTGACACATAACTAGCTCCAATTCATCAATGTAATGTAGGCATGTATTCGAATATAGTCATACGTGCTTATGGAAAAGAACTTGCATGACATCTTTTGTCCTACCCTCCCGTGGCGGCGGGTTCCTAATGGAAACTAAGGGATATTAAGGCCTCCTTTTAATAGAGTACCAAACAAAGCATTAGCACATAGTGAATACATGAACTCCTCAAACTATGGTCATCACCGGAGTGGTCCCGATTATTGTCACTTGAGTTGCTGGATCATAACACATAGTAGGTGACTATAGACTTGCAAGATAGGATCAAGAACACATATATATTCATGAAAACATAATAGGTTCAGGTCTGAAATCATGGCACTCGGGCCCTAGTGACAAGCATTAAGCATAGCAAAGTCATAGCAACATCAATCTCGTAACATAGTGGATACTAGGGATCAAACCCTAACAAAACTAACTCGATTACATGATAAATCTCATCCAACCCATCACCGTCCAGGAAGCCTACGATGGAATTACTCACGCATGGCGATGAGCATCATGAAATTGGTGATGGAGGATGGTTGATGATGACGACGGCGACGGATTCCCCTCTCCGGAGCCCCGAACGGACTCGAGATCAGCCCTCCCGAGAGGTTTTAGGGCTTGGCGGCGGCTCCGTATCGTAAAACGCGATGAATTCTTCTCCTTTATTTTTTTCTCCCCGAAAGCAAATATATAGAGTTGGAGTTGGAGTCGGAGGAGCTCCAGGGGGCCCACGAGGTAGGGGGGCGTGTCCTAGGGGGGAGGGCGCGCCCCCACCCTCGTGGACAGGGTGTGGGCCCCCTGGTCTTCATCTTTTGCAACGATTTTTTATTATTTCCAAATAGACGTTCCGTGGAGTTTCAGGTCATTCCGAGAACTTTTGTTTCTACACATAAATAACACCTTGGCAATTCTCACAAAACAAAGATCATCCGGGTTAGTTCCATTCAAGTCATGCAAGTTAGAGTCCAAAACAAGGGCAAAAGTGTTTGGAAAAGTAGATACGACGGAGACGTATCGCTCGTCCCCAAAGGTGGTACGTTCTCTATCGAAACCATCATGCTTGTTGTGAGAAGCTCTGTTTTGTGAGAAGCTTATACCCAAACCTGCCCCAAATGGGACAAAATTTTCACCACGGCATGTTGATGCCGCTCCATGATAGCATGCCAAGTTTCATGAATTTCAGACGTCTCAATATTTTACCGACAATCAACAGTGCCCTGTTGTTTGAAATTCATTCCCATCTCTTGCATGGGACTTAGAAATTCACCCAAGGACACACATGTGATTTTTCCACCAACTTTGGTGCATTAAAGCATGTGCTTGTAGTTTAAATTTGAATCATGCACATAAAATGCCTAGAAAACCCATTAATGTATAAAAAGGCCAAACGAACCCCGAAAAAATCATTCCCATTTCTTGCATGGGACCTAAGCATGCACTGAAGGACACATATTTGATTTTTGAACCAATTTGTATGCACCAGAGCATGTGCATGTAGTTTAATTTTGAATTGTTCACCTGAAATGGCTAGAAAACCAGTTTATTGTATAAAATGTCCAAACGAACCCTGAATAATTTCAATTCTTTTACGACACACATATAATTGCATGTTCACTCCAGATAAAAGGTCTAGCAATTCAAATAGCGTCCATTGCCGTTGTGACCCTATTTTGTAATTCAAATCAAGTAGATCCCACACAGTTTATTATCACCAACCGTGTGAGATGTACTACAAAATATCTTGGAGCACCGTCGGTGTATAGTACGCCTATGGATTATGCGAGAAGGTGCGTCGGCTACAGTGTGTCAAGCACACTAGCTCACTCCCCAAAAACTCCCGCCTCTGCATCCCTCGCAATCTCGAAAATATCTACCGCCTGAAAGGTTTTAATGTTTGATAGCACACGATTAGTATGTGCGGACCGTGTGCGATGTCTCATTACTCTGCCTGCTTGATCCCTTGATTCAAATTTTCAGTAGGCCCGACATTTTACTCCCGCCTCTGCATCCCTCGCAATCTCAAAAATATCTGCTCTTCCTTGATTCAAATTTTCAGTAGGCCTGCCTTGTTACTCCAGCCTAGTAAAATTTTCAGTTGCCGCATTATTTCCTCAAGCACAACCTTGCCCCCCTCCACACACACCCCAAAACCTCCACTCACACAGACATACACAACCCCTCGAAACCATTGCTAGATCGCCGCCATCGCCGATGCCTCCATCCTCAACCTCTGCCTGTGTGCCGGGGAGTTTGAGGAGCCAATGGCCAAAAAGAGGTTTATCGCGGCCTTTTCACCCGACGCTGGCGAGGTGGTCGCCGAGGTGTCCACGTCCTTCGTGGGCCCGATCCGCCGTCGTCGGTCTCCCGATCCGCCCGCCGCCGCGCCCCTACGCCGGTTCGAGGACTTCCCCGTCCTCCCTCGGACGGCGGTAAGCGAAGTCCTACCTCGTCCGGCGGTGGGGATGTGGGTCGCCGAGATTACAGATCGAGAGACCCACACCCGCCGGTGGCTCGGTAGCTTCCACACGGCCGAGCTCGCGGCCATGGAGTACGACTCCTGGCACGTCCGCTACCACGGCGCGGCGGCTAGGCTCAATTTCCCCTTCGGCACACGTCCGGTCCACCTAATTCCGCCGGATCCAGGGTGGTGAGCTCGGCTATGGCGCGGGAGGACCGCGAGGCGTGGGAGCGCCTCGAGGCCGAGGCCGCCGACGAGGCCTACATGCAAGAGTCTCCGGCAAAGACGCTGGCTCGTGGAAGGCGAATGGGCGATCTTTGTTTGCCGGCGAGGGCGGCGAGGTTATGCGCTCTCCTTCGATGACGAGGTCGAAGGCGGCGAGGACGGCGGCGTGGAGCTATGTTGGTTTGTTTTATGCGACTTGCCTAACTCATCAACGTAATAAAGCTATGCTTTAACCCTAAAAAAACGACTTTTTTTTAGACAAAAAAAAAACCGTCTGGTCACCCGGGTTGCGGTACACACAAACACGCACCCTTAGCCCAATATTGAGTCATGCAAGCCCAGTATAGTCCAGAGAGCTCAGCGCAAAATGCAGCCCGTATATCTTTGCAGAGGCGACCCACGCATGCAAAACCGGGCGCGGCCCACTCTCGGGAGGCTTTATCTTTGCCCACTCCTGCACTTCCCCACCGCAGCTCATCTTCTCGTCCACTCCAAACCCTAGCCTCCTCCTCCTCCTCTCGCCACCGCCGCCGCCGCCGCCGCCGCCATGGTAACGCCTTGTCGCTCGTTCCTTCCCCGTCAACTCGCTGTAGACTTGGTTCTTGTGCTTATACATCAGGGCATCGTCCGGTGCTGTGTCTGTTCGTGCAGTCAGGGAGGAAGAAGACCCGCGAGCCCAAGGAGGAGAACGTGACGCTCGGCCCCGCCGTCCGCGAGGGGGAGCACGTCTTCGGCGTCGCGCACATCTTCGCCTCCTTCAACGACACCTTCATCGTAAGATCCCAAGGACACGCCGCCTTTCTTGTTGCTTTTCTGTTTGCACCGCGGACCTGAAACTCTTGCTACATCTGGCTTCGCTGTCGCAGCATGTCACGGATCTGTCCGGGAGGGAGACGCTCGTCCGCATCACCGGTAATCACATCTCTTCTTATACTAACTTTTACGAGCAAGCCGTGGTGGCTGATTATATAGATGTTATGTTTCTTTCTAATGAGCATCGTCTCGTACTGGTAGAGATATGTTCGTTTGAAACAGCATATAGTCAAGTTTCATGATTTGTTATCGCCTTAGAGGTTCTTAGATTGCTTTGTAAGCACGGCCCTTAAGATCCCCTCCCTTTTCATCCGTGGGAGCGTGTCGAGTCATAGCCATGCAAGATTGAAAACGAGGATCCGGAGAGTTCTTCTCCGGAACCTCCTCTCTTCCTTTTTTAGTTCTAGCTGTTTCCATCATTTCATTGGGTTTCTTGTAGTGTATGTAGCCAGCAGGCAGCAGCTGCTTTATGCACTGCTCATGCTATGTTCTTCACTCCTGCAACCCTGTGTAACATTAGATGGAGCTGTGTAAATTCTGGAAGTGAACATGCTTGATACGACTATATTTCACTGAACCAAGTGCATATTGGCACTCCTGTAGTTGTATGTAAAAAATCAGCATGATGGTTGGTTCTTTGAAAAAACATTTCACTGAACCAACATTCTTGTTTGGTAGGAAGTATTGATATTTTGTTTGTCAGTATGATGTAATGCCTGCCTTTTTATTTAATGGAATTGATTCATGCAGAAACTCAATAGGGTATCTGAGACAAATCTCCTTATCCGTTAACTATTTGACTATTCAGTTTGGGATCTGGATGGCGTCTTCTATTTATGTGAAAATTGTTAGTTCATATGTGAGTTTATCATAGGATAAACTTGAGCGAGATTGTTGAGCAATATTTGTCTTGCTTACTTCTTATGAACCACCTCTTCTGATCATGATGCTGTCTTCCCTATTGAGTTCATTTTTGATCCTATCAACCTTTTGTAAGCACCGCCCTTAAGATCGCCTCCCTTTTGTTCTGTGGGAGTGTGTCGAGTCATTGCTGTGCAAGATTCATATGAGGCTCTAGAGAGTTTTTCTCTGGAACTCAACTTCCAATTTGATTTACAGGTGTCCTCATCTTGCCATTCAGTTTCTTGTGATGTATGGTCGGTATGAAGCAGATGCTCTCTGTCTTGCTTCTGCTGAGTTCTACGCCCTTGCAACTCTTCGGCACTTAAAATGGGGACGCCTAAATGTTGGAAGAACATGCTTTTGTTTGTGAGTACTTCTGAGTTACATTTGAAGATTTTAGATATTGGCTGTACAATATCTTCAGAACATTTCAGAAGTCTTTTTGAATATAACATATTAGTAGTAGAATATTCTATGTGTAGTCTCTTATTTGGTGGTTGAAGAAGTGAACTCAGTTCACCAAGGCTTGAATGGTTTCTCTTGGCTATTTATACATGTTTAGCTATAGCTTGCATCTGCCATGACACCAAAGAGTGATCGACTGTTGGTTCTTCTGTGATGCTCAACATCTATCAGTTTCTTTTTTACGTCTTACAAATTTGTGATGTACTAAAGAATTGCATTTTACAGGTGGCATGAAGGTCAAAGCTGATCGTGATGAATCATCCCCTTATGCAGCTATGCTTGCATCTCAGGATGTTGCTGTAAGATGCAAGGTACTAAAAAAATTCATTTGTTGCATGATCAAGTATGGTGGTAGTCAAATTTGATGAATCCACTGATATATATGGTGATCTTCCCCCCCTGTTTAGGAGCTTGGAATTACTGCTCTGCACATTAAGCTCCGTGCTACTGGTGGAAACAAGACAAAAACTCCAGGTCCTGGTGCTCAAGCTGCGCTTAGAGCTCTTGCACGTTCTGGCATGAAGATTGGGCGCATTGGTAAGCTTGTGATGCCCTTTTGTATGCTGTGCCATGACATTTCATCTCATTTGCTTCTGGGAAAAAACTATGCCATACATTGCATTTGCAAGGCTTGTCTTCTAATTTTGTCTGTTTGTCAACGGTTCTTGAAATCGTCTGGTCACATGGCTGGCTTGGTTTTGATATGGCTCATGTTTTGCTTGTCCTTTCTGTTCATACTATGTTTATGGTATGATCAATGTTGATTTAATTTTGCCTTGGATGCCAGTTTCTGTGATTTGAACCTTACATTTTCCAGTTTAGTTTATGATATCATACAGCGGATTAATCCATGATGTTTTTCTTTGTTTTGAGCAGAGGATGTTACTCCGGTCCCAACTGACAGCACTCGCCGGAAGGGTGGTAGAAGAGGAAGGAGGCTGTAATTCCATGCTTGTTCAAGGATGGAACAATACCAAGCTATCGATATCCTGTGTCTTGCAACTTGTTCTGTACTACTCCGTTTATGATGTCAAGTCAGATCTTGTGGATTTATAGATTTTGAGAGATATTGTGTTGCATGTTTCGAAAATGACCCTTTCCCGGCTTTGAATCAAGTGGTTGCCATCTATTATTACTTTTCGTTTGCTTTGGATTTACTTTTGCGTCTTCTTTGCTTGTTTCATGTGTCTAAAAAACTTGAGCTTCTGCGTCAAGCCGTCAACTAACCTGTAGTTCGCTTGCTAGCTCATTTTGATTGTGGGCTTGTTGAGTGGCTTTGCTAAATGGGTGGCCCATAAGATAGCCCTACTTCGATGCATGAAATTGGCTCCCATGGGCCATGGCAGTACCCATGAGAATCACTCGCTCGCGTCAGTGAAATTCTTATGGCCAGTTCGATATGCCCCCCTTCCCAGCTTCTTCCAGAATTGTCACTTCATATTTTTTTTACAATCCTAACTAATTAGACCTTAACTAGATAGGATTGTAAAAAATATATGGAGTGGAGAATCGCCCAAAAGAACTGGCCCTTTGGCCCTCTTCAACCCTAATTTATTTCACCAACGACCGACCGCTGTGCTTCTCCTTGCTCCACAGTTGTCCTTTTGATCGTGCAGTTCTCGCTGGTTAGTGTCCCGTGCCTGACTATTATGGCCTTTATGGGATGTGTTACTTGCATGAGAGGAAGTCTGACAAAGTTATTGAACTATCATCCATTCGTAGGGTGCTGATTTTTAGGTGTTAGATGAGGTTCAACTTAGACTACCACCTCAAGTTCAAGGTTTGAAACAAATTTTACTCAAGATATTATTCTCTGCTCTAACGGGGACGGAGGTGCCTTATGCAGTAAGGTTAGTTGAATACAATGAAACGAACAATCTCTTCACTAAACCTGTAAACAATACTATTCATTTGTAACAAATGAATCCAGCTCAATAGAGCTGACACCATAGGACAACTGGTTCGTCCCTATACTCAACAGATTCAGATTAGTCTCTGCTGGACGGAGCAACCTTCATAAGCAGTGGGGTCAGCTGAACCTAATGAATTTGGCAATTTTTTCACTAATTGAAAAAAAATTGAATTCGTTTGTAACAAATGAACCTGGCCCAGTAGAGTTGGCACCATAGAACTATTGATCTAGCTTCATCCATGTCTGGCTAGGATCTCTGCTCGACCTATATCTTGCTAAAGAATTTTTCTCTTGCTTATTGAAGAATCTGTGTGCTAAGCAGGTGGGGACAACTCAAATCTTTGCTTTCAGAGTGGATCAAGTCTTTCTATGTTAGCTTTGTGTCTCCTCAGCGACATTGTCTTGACGGTGGAGGTTCTCTTGTGTGGAATAAGTGTTCACTTGGTTCCATCCCTATTCTGACATGATGTTTGTAGCCAACGTTAGAGAGCTAATGGTGTTTTGATTTCTCATATGTATTATTTTTCATATCGTGATATATAGTCTTCTTCCTGGGTATCCCGACAATGAAGCAACGACTCGATTATCTGCTTTAAGTGGATGTGTCCCCGACCAATGTGCTTTAAATGGTCTAATATTCTCACATCTTAGGGTGGATCACTCACACGACTATTTAGGCCCTGTTTGTTTGAGCTTATGCTTCAATTTTTTCACTTTAGTTTAAAAGCCAAAATAACTTTTAAATAGAGGCTTTTGCCTTATATTTGAGACTAGTCATTTTTGTACAACTATGATTTTGTACGATTTCACTATAGGATGCTCAGAACAAAATCGCGAAACGATTGACAGAGCTTGAGAGCACGTTTATGTAACTTTGTGACCTTCAGTGTTCCTTGTCTTTTTTTTTTCAATCTACCACAACTTTACACTCTTTAAAAAAAAAAGAGAGAGCTCCCTCTCATATTTCTATTAAAAAGAACCACAATGTCTTTGGTTACAACTATGAAAGTAAACAACGATCTAAAGCCACAATGCATGATCACTGTGAAGAAAAGGAGCCATCCCTCCTCCTCCTCCAAGCGACCACCTAAGACCTAACATCTCATAACTTTACACTTAATCCGTAAAGTCAGCTTGTTTGACTATGAAAAACCCAAATGATAAGTGTCACACGTTTGACACGAAACAACATGGTCCAAACGCCTTCATTATAATTCATTTTGCCACATCAAACAAGTGACATCAGTGTGATATTTTTTGGTTTTTGGACTAAAAATTGTTTTATTTCTTCAATAAAAAGTTCAATTAAAAAATTATTTTCATCATTAAATCCATCTCGACGAGATCTTCAAAACTAGATCTCATATTGATAAGTTTCGACGACTTTTTTTTGGCCAAAAGTTGCATGATGTTATACTGAAATTACCATAGTATTTATACTAAAGTTGCCATGTTATGTTTAATCTTTTTTTCTTCTAGTTTTAAAGGTACCATTGTATTTCACCATGTTATGTTTAATCTTTTTTTCTTCTAGTTTTAAAGGTACCATTGTATTTCAACTACTTCCACGGTAAATTTTATTAATTGACCATGGCAAATGTTAGTAATTAACCACAACAAATTTAATTCATGGATCATGGCAATTTTGAGTAATTCATCATGGCAACTTTAGTTTATAGATCACAATAATTTTAGTTTGTAGATCATGACAATTTTAGTATTTCCTATTTCGACCATGAAAATTATTATTTTTATGAACTATGGCAAATTTTAGTGCATGTATCATGGCAAATTTATGTAATTCATCATGGCAATCTTAGTTTTTGGTTCATGGCAAATTTGGGTCATTGGCCATGCATTTTTAAAGTAATTGATGACAAATTACTTTTTAGTTATGAACCATGTCAAAATTATTTCATGGATCATGGCAAATTTTAGTAATTCACCATGGCAAATTTAATTTCTTAATTCCTTTTCTTCATAACATATCAAAATTACTTTAAATGTAGAAGAAAAAGTAGTTGAGACATATCATGGCAATTTCAGTGTAAAGACCATGGCAATTTATATGCAATAGACATGCCAAATTTTAACAAAACAAAATCGTCGAAACATATCGATATGGGATCAAGTTTCGAAGACCTCGTCGTGACGGATTTAATGGTAAAAACAAATTTTCAATCGGATTTTTACTTTAAGAGATAAAATATTTTAAAAATTGATAACACAAAAGATATCTGCTGACATCATTAGTTTCATCACTTATGCATGCGTACGGTGGCATGGCGTGATGTGTGCTTATAGAGGTGCTTGCTCCAAGCCTCCTACCACGTGTGGTGAATATCGACGTCCATAAAAAAAGACTGTTAAAAAATTCAAAGACCAACGTAAGGAAAACAAACTTGCAAGACCCGAAAGTAACTTTGCATGACGTCATTCTCGCCAGAGGAACGTCGAAGGCAAGGAATCCAGCCACCCAGCCCCAGGATGGACATGGATGGCACCTCAGGCCAACTCCACCGCGCGACCCCATCCCGTCCGGCCCCGTCCGTTTGGGAGAAAATGAACTTTTGTCTGTTTTGTGTCCGCTTTCGACCCATCCGCGGCCCAAGTTTGCGCCGTTTTTGTGGTGAAACGGACACCACGCGGACGCACGGGCCGTCTGCGCGTGTCCTCCCCCGCTCGCCGTCGGTGGCGCAGGCGGGCCTTTTCTATCCGTCCCTCCTTCCTCCGGCCGCACCACCTCCACTCTTCCCCACTCTTCCTCGCTGTCGCCGCCGCCGCCACGCCATTGCAGCCGTGCAGGTTCAGACGCTGCCCATCCTTCCTCGGCGCGCCGAAGTTACCCAACCACGGCCACCGGTTTGCGCACCCGCCGGCCGGATTTGGGGCGGATCCGGTCGATCTTGAGCTCGCCGGCTATGGGAGGCCGGGCCGCCATGGATCGCCGGGCACCTCGCCGGAAGGCCTGGCAGGCCGCAAGGCCACATGCCTCTAGCCGCTCGGATCTGCACCGTCGGTGGTCCGCCGGCAGATACACGAATGGCGGTCGGCCGGGCTTGATGCTTGCCCAAAAGCTCGCCGGCGCACCGTTGCCACTCATTAAGTGCGACCACTGCCAAAGGATGACCGTGCGCCGCGTGTTTACAACGCTGGAACATCCCGGATGGGTGTTCGTCAAGTGCTTAAACGATGGGGTATGTGCTCTTTTTAGTTTCGGTTTGTGCTCTAGATTTGACTAGTTGTGCTAACTTCAAATTTTATTATGTAGCATGGATGCAAGTTTTGGTATTGGGAAGAAGAGTACATCGATATATTGATAGAGCGAAATTTAGTACATGTTCATGCACTTTTAGCTAGCATAGAGGCTGTAAATGAGACAAGTGCATTTGTTGCTAGATTAGAGGCTAGACACGAGACTAGGTGTGAGGAAGCAACATCGACTTCTGGCTTGAAGAAGAAAGGAGGATGCCAGATCAAGCCTCCTCCACAGATCAACAATGAGTGCATGGAGAAGGCCCTAACCCAACTCAAGAGAGCAGTTATGGAAGTTGGGTATCTTCTAAAATGTATTCTTTTGGTTCTTTTTTTTCTTTGGTCTTGTTTTACTAGTCAAAATGTGATGATGTATTTTTCATGTACCAAAAATGAATGATAATAAAAAGTGAAGGACTTGCAAAGAAAAAATACACGGACAGGATGCGGTCGGGATGCGCCACTTGTGACTGGCCACCGCATTTCGAGAGACCGGACCACCCATTGCCCTACCCAAACGGACAGAATCCGGACAAAACGGACGTTCGTTTGGGGTCGCGCGGTGGAGTTGGCCTCGGTACCTCACTCACGGCCGATGCATGGCCACTTGGTCACTGTAGCTGCTGGCCAGCAGCTTCGAGTACCGCCGGTGGGCAGTGGCGCCACTGTGGCATATATCTGCCTATCTGAATCAGGCAATGGAAAAGTGCAGCCTCATGAGCTCATGGCGATCCCCGGCTCTATTCAGTATCCACCCACATGTACTCGCATCGCGGATCGCCACTACTCCTACTACTCCTACCTCACCAAGAAAGAAACTCTCTATTGCCTTACCGAACCCCCATACACGTACCACGGAAATATATCATTGCCTTCCACGTCACATCGTCGAGGGCTGCAACTGCAAGAGGCCACATTGGGTAGGGACATCTGGCGTCACCTTTGATTTGATCTGGAATCCCACAGTATCGCCGTTGCCAGCAAGCCACAAACCGCTCGTCTCCGCGATCGGCCTCCCGAAAGGCGGATCTGGGACGATCGCGAGAGCCACTGGGCCACGCACGCACCGCCACCGGAGCCCCTGTCGGCGTCAGTGGCTGCTTCATAGACCGTGACTCATGCGTGCCCGTCACTTGCTCGGTTCCGGTGTGCGCCCGTCCACTCGTCCTGCATGCGATCCTCCATTGCTCCCGGATGGCAATGCGTGCATGTGACCCAATGGAAGCAGCACGTCTCACGGCCGCGCACTGTTCGTCCACGCCATTGCCGTCCATCATCCGTTGATCCACGCATGCACACGCATCGAGGCTGGCCGCTCCTCGTTGCCGCCGGGACGGTGCGGGGGCGGTTACCGGCGGAAGGCGAAAGAGGAAGTGCCAGAACGTGCGCGTGCGCCGCTGGCCGTAGAGATGATTGATGAGGGCGGCGTGTCCGCTGCCGTGTATCCAAGCAAGTCATCAAGCTAGAGTTGTAGTGGTGGGACCAGCCTAGAACGTCGTCTACGTTTTTACAACCCCTCTTGCATGAACGTGAGTAGAGCACATCAATGGATAAGTTTTCGTGATTCGACATGATTATCAAATGTCGCTGTTTTGTTGCCACTGCACTTACGGAGTGGCCTCTGATCAGATGCTGTCTCCGGACTCTTCTCAACTGCTCGCCGTTGCTGGAATATGGCCAGTTTCCTTCTGTTGTACCTCACGTTGCTGAACAATGGAGAGGATCAAATTCAGTGGACAGTGCTGGACAGCTACGTAGCACGGGCAGACGGAGAGCTTCATCTTTGATGCCTGCTGCCACTTCTTGTCTTGTCCAGAAGACATGTGTAACGATAATAATATATAGCTATTTTCGTTCAAGAAATAATATGTAGCTTTTGTTTTGGCACACCCCTTTGCAACTTTGTTAACCAACGGCAAGCAATATGGATCAGATGGAGTAGCTATTTTCGTTCAAAAATGCTCTCCTTCTTCATAATTCTTGTTGTGGTTTTAGTTTGAAGTGTACCGAAACAAAAGCACCTACAATCAGTTGTGACAAGTTTACGTTTATCTCATAACAGTACACATAGGTTCCCTCCCCCCTCCATCTTTGCGGGTAGAACATATAGTTTTTTGCTTTAGCGCGGATCGCCAAACCTCATGCAAATGTCCGGATCGGATCGTGTAGACACTTTAGTTATCCAATAGTGGTCATCAAACTTGTCCGGACCGGTCCGGACGTTCAAAATCCCGCAAAACCAACACCAAATTGAAAAGGTTTGGGGAGTTTGAATGTCCACCATGTCGGACTCCGACAAGGCAGCCCCACCCAGAAGACCCTCTCTCGCCACGTCCACTTGTTCTAGAACCCTCTCTCCAGCGGCATTCATGCCAGTCAGAGCGGACATGACGGCTGAGAGCCATCCGTCCACCCACCCGACATTCACACCGGCATAACAACTGAGAAGCCTACTCCGGCTGGTACCCACATTCAACCTGCCGCTCCGCCTACCCCGGCTATTTAAACCGGGCTGCCACACCCCAAAACCCTACCCCTCCAAACCCTTCTCCCACCGTCTGGGCCGCTGTTCAACCATCCCTTCTCACCCCTTCGCATCCTCGTCCATTGTTCACTGTTTGCCATGGCGTTGCAACCAAATCGCACAAAGGTCCGCGGCGTGGAGGCCCGATGCCAGACATGCATTGGGGCCAATCCATGAGCTCTCCGGAGGAGGAGAAGGGCGAGCCTATGGCCATGATAGAGATCGCCATGGAGGAGGCAGAGGGGGAGGATGGGGACCCCATGGCCATGGCAAATATTACCATGAAGGACGCGGATGAGGATGAGGAGTAGGCGCTCGCGTTAGTAGAAGGGATAGAAGACCAGTTCGAGACAAACGCTTAGCAATTGGAAGGGAAAATGATTGACATATGGAGGATGACTTTTTTTTGTCAGCACAATGTTTATCATGTTCAAGTTGTATTCTTTTGAGATTATTTTTTGCGGAACATACATACACGCACACAGACTCATCCATATGAGTGCTTACACACATACATACCCATATGATCATTTATGAGAGACTGAGCAGGCAAATCTTCAAGCTGGCAAAGTCACCAAAGGCCCATGTAATTAATGGGATGTTTGTATTTCACTGAACAAACACTGTCGGAAAGTTTGAAATAAATCCAGGAAAATACGAGCACCCATGTCAAGTCTAAAACTCGAACTAGGATGGGTTTGTTTGAGCACAAGTAACCTAACAAACTGAGCTACGCCATTCATCTTTCTTTGCGATATTTAAGGGGGTATGAAAATGAGATTTTAGTGATGGTGTAGCGTATCTTTGTTTACATAAAGCTAGTACCATTTCACTATATCCATATTGCTTGCTAATTGGTCTCTTCATATAAGTTCGCCTAGTACATTTTAGTGAAATACAATACCACAATTCTCCAAACCCAATGAATTTGCTAAACCTTGCAGTCTTGTATTCATCCATCACTCCCTCGTTGACATCCATAGTCTTTCAATGCACGTACACCACTTTTTGTAGTAGGTTGGTATCAATCCAATAGCACGTATTATCAAATCTTAGAAAGAAAGGTTTTGGCAGCCCCTTGGTTGCGATGATGAGGCGGTCCAAGTCATTACTTAGGTCTGATCGGCTGAGAGGCTCCCCACCCCCGCCCCCATCCCCAATCCAATTGGCCTAACTGACATATAGCAGTGTCATTGCTTATATCTCGAAAGTGGCTCGTGGACAAAATATGTCTAAAATTAACCGCTATTAATTGTCTACTTATTTTGCTGTCAAGTCTTTGCATTTGGGTCCTTTTTCTAAGGCTACTTGTGGTGGAGTATATCACATGTGGCGACCGGTTTTTCGGGCATTAAATTTCAGAAAATGGCCGTCGTGCTCACCAGCCCCAGGATTACTGTTAGCTGATAAGGCACCAACTTGATACAGAAAATTCCAAGCAAAACACAAAGTATGTAGTACAAGACCATTCTGATATGTGAGTACAACAAATGGTTTCTAGTGGTTGATGGAGAAAGCGGTTTGTGGATCATCCGTGTCTATGGGGCTCCATTTCCCACGGGAACAGCTGACCAGGTTAACTCCTATCTTCGCAAAGCTGCTATCACTGTTGCTTAATTTCCGGGGCTGTCGTCGCAACGCTCCTCTCCAAGCAGGAAATCTGGCCAAGACAATAGCCAGGGACAAGCCAGTGACTACTTTGAATGTACTCGCAAACATTATGAACACAGGTATAATATAGCAACCAATAATCATGCTCTAAAAATATTCTATGATCACAACCTCAGTCATAAAAATAAAATCCTTGATGCATGCAGGCAGGTTATTAATATGTAACAACGAATATGTACTGACAGGTAGGAATAAAATGCACCATTCGGATGTCTGAAGCGACGTCTCGAATTGATGGTAAATAACAAGTATGCCTCAGTCGGGCGTCTAAGCGACACCACATAAAGGGCTCATAAAGTAAAATAAGTAATAAGCATGCCACAGTCGGGCGTCTCAGCGACACCACATAAAGGGCTTATAAAATAATTAAATAACAAACATGCCACAGTCGGGCGTCTGAGCTACACCACATAAATGGCTTATAAAAGAAAATAAAAACAAACAATGCCACAGTCGGGCGTCTGAGCGACACCACGTAAAGGGCTTATAAAAGAAAATAAAAACAAACAATGCCACAGTCGGGCGTCTGAGCGACACCACATAAAGGGCTTATAAAAGAAAATAAAAATAAACAATGCCACAGTCGGGCGTCTGAGCGACACCACATAAAGGGCTTATAAAAGAAAAATAAAAACATACAATGCCACAGTCGGGCGTCTGAGCGACACCACATAAAGGGCTTATAAAAGAAAATAAAAACATTCCCAATGAATATCCCGGAGGTAGAACCATCCTAGAGATACTCGATAAATAATGTAACGGGTTAGTCCATAACAGAAATAATAATCATGGGGTTAGTCCATAACAGAAATAATAACCATGGTCCTCACAAGTCACTAGTCGGTATCCGAATTTATATTAACCGCTTCTCCTCCGAAGATCGACACAAGGACCAACCCTTGACCCATCCCAGACTATAATCCTTAACCATGGACACGGCTTTACGAATAGGTTTAATCTCTGCAGAGGGTGTACTCTTTACCCACGAGTAACGGATTTCTTTAGTCCATCGGGACTAATTCCGTCTACGGTCTTTTAATTGAAAACACACCTGACTTACACACACCAGCTTAACTTACCGGTGCCTGGAATCACCCATGACACTTGTTAAGCAAAACTCTAAGTGGGGAGGCTACAACCTCGCGTAGCATGGGATCAAATTTATAACGCACGCTCTAAGGGGTGGCCTCCTCTCGGTCTCAACCGAAACACCCATGCCCCGGACCAGGTGGCATGCCTACCGGCTTCAACCGATATCTTCCACCATGGCCTCTCTGTACGGTGTGTGCTAGAAAGGGGTTGACGACTGACTGAACCGTACCCTACTTGCGGTAGGAACAAGTGGTAGTATGAAACAAGTATGGGGTTAATGGTACAAGACTCGATCTACGGTCGACTCAGGAGGTTTACAAATTCCCTGCATGACATGTATCACAATATATATCAACCAACAGAATCAACATTCATTATACCTTACTATGCCATACCGGACATAACTGCCTCGACGGAGACCGGCGACAAACTCATGCCTACCCAAGGCGGAGGTTTTCCGGATTCCTCCCGGTATGCATGCAAGGCATGTGAGGATGATTACCAACATAAGTGTGTTCATTTCCAACAGCATGGAAATCACTAATATGCATCCATGCAAATGATCATATCACATGAAATAACGAGTATTTCGAAATGAGGTGGTGTTATAAACGTGTCAACGATCACACCAAAATATTATGCCGGGGTTCAGAATGCTTGCCTTCAGGTTGTGTAGAGGCAGGGTGCATCCTAAAAACTTTTGCAAGCTTTCTTCTTCTCCAAAAGTCTTTGATATTTACGTCTTCACTTAACCCACGTGGACTGGGGCGGGGTCACTGACAGTGGGTCCAGGGGGCCCACTGGTCAGGTTTGACCAGTCCATCTCTCCCTCCTCTTCCTCTGCCCGAACGGAGGCGAGGCGACGGGCGATCAACGCCGTGAATGGCTGCTCCCAGCGGGCTCCAGAGGGTCGGGATGGATCCATAAGACGTGGCGGTCCTCCGGTGGTCGTTGGGTCGGCGGGGTGGAGGGAGTCGCCGACGGTGAGTTTCATGCGGCGGAGGAGACTTGAGAGCAAAGTGGTTTTGGGGCGCGGTGGTTCCCGATCAAAATCGAGCAGGGGAAGGGTTCACGGGAGGAAGAGAGCTCTGGTGGAGAGTGGAGGGGAGGTTCTGGTGGCGCGGAATGGCGGGGCTGTGGCGGCAGGAGTTGCCGAGACGGGAAGAAAACCTCCCGGTCGGATGGCTGCCACGGGAAACGAGGGGGTGATTTTGAGGCTGCTTACGTGCTCGGAGGGCTCGAGGGCTTCCTTTATAAGCGCTCCACGTCGGTTCGCGGCGGCGATGGATGAGCTCGTCGGCGACCGACGTTCAGTAGCTTGCGTGTATCATGGCGAGGCCGGGATGGCGGCAGAGCTAGCGGACGAGTGGGTACTGCTCAAGGCGGCGGCAGGCGTGGCTCGGGCGGCGCTGGCCATTGCAGGGTCTGTCGGGCGGCATTGGCGGCTAGCTGCTGGCCTGCCGGAGACGTGGCGAGGGCTGTGGTACTCGTGGGGAGTAGAAGGGGACGTGGCGTGCTGGCTGCGGTCGGCCACGAACCAGAGTGAGTCTTGAGGCGAGACGCGCAGCTCGGTCTTAACGCGTGCAAAGCAGCGTGCTCGCTCGCGCTCTGGCGTGTTTGCAGCACGCAAACGTGCTCGACAGAATGCTAAGGCATGTTAGGGGATCTAAACCACAAGAGGGTTAGCAGGGTGGGGTTATAGGCTAGGCAAATCCATGGGACATGCTGGTGCAGTCAGGGGTCAAGTTCATAATGTAAACAAAACTCATGCCAAAACTGTCCACGCTCTCAAGGTGTTTGACAAAATGCCAAAGGCTCCTAGGCAGTTCTTGGAGTGGCCAAAACTTCCAGTGGGGTCTCTTTAGATGAAAGAGGGGTGGTAAGGTTAGTTTGTCCAAAGCACAAACTTGCTAGAGCAAGTTTTGCAAAACTTCAATTCTGGACAGAAAGCAAATGGCGTTGTTGCAAGCACTTAGAATCATCCAATGGGTCCACTCTCCTGGACTTAAGGGTTTGGCAAGGAGGACTACCAGTAGGAAAAAGAATCAAGGATAAAGGAGCAACTAAAAATGTGGTTGCTGTACAAATCCTCAAGTTGGACCAAAATAGAAAAGAGGTTGGTTCACTCAGTTTTTCCAAAGGACAACACTAGGTTATTGCATAAAGTTGAATACTATGCTCCTACTGATATCCCATAATTTTGGTGGAAACTTTAAAGAAATAAATAAATAGGTTGTAGTGCAAATCTGCCCACTGGACCAGATTTTTAAATATGGTGTAGAGCTCAAAATATTCAAAGGGCAGAAGATATTTTTGCACAAAAGTGGCTCAAATACTCCATATGACATCTCCAAATTTTGGTGGGATTTTTGAATGAATTTATAAAAGGGGTGTAGTACAAATGGGACCATAAAACTATGGGAAACCATTTTTCAAGAAAATAAAGATCAGGAAGAATATTATATAATTAATTCTTCTGATAAAAGAAAAGATTTTCTTGAGAGGGTAAACAAGTCCAATATCATAAGTGAAAGGTTTTTCATCTTAGGGAACAAATCCAAGATAACCAAGAAGAAAATGGTTCTGGAATCAAGAAAAACCAAAAAAAAGGAAAGTTAAATTTCCTGGCAAGATTTTAATTAACAAAACAAGGTTAAAATTTTTGGGGTGTCACAACACTACCCCCCTTAAGGAAAATCTCGTCCTCGAGATTTGCTAAGAGTTATCTCTATAGCAAAATTTGCATCAAAACAAAAGCGGCTACAATGAGAGGGCAATAAGTGGTGCAAAAATACAGTGTGGGGACACTGGCGCTGCGTGGAAAATCTATGGTTAGGAGCAAAAACGAGAGATTTCAATGCTGGATATAGATTTAGAATAAATTCTAAATCTCAAAATATGCTGGTCGCACTTTTGAGAAACACAGTGCTCTCTCTAGTGACAGTGGACCAGGGCCCACTGTCAGCCTCTTCTTCTACCTCCGGCTCTTTCTTCTTCCTCTCTCCCGCGTGCTTTCCCGCGCTTTCTCCACCGCGACGCCTAGCGCGTAGGGCATCTAGGCCGTACTGCGGTAGTCTTGTGGCGTGCTAAGCCGGTCAGCGTGCACTCACTTCAGCGGGCCAGTGTCTTTGTCGGCCTTTGCTCGAGGATTCGCCTCCGAATACCGGCGATCGGGCGACGAGCGGCGCTGGTGGACCTCGCCCACCGTACACCGAGCTCGAGCTATAAAACGGCCGAGGTGTTCTTCTCTTCTTCCTCCCACCTGACCTCGCTTCTCCTCCTCCTTCCTTCTTATCTGTTTCCGTTTGCCGAAGCTCGAGGCGAGGCTCTAATGGCGGCGGTGGTGCCGGACTGGTACGTGATCCTGTTGTGCGGAGGGTGGCAGCGATCTTTGGGACTCTCCGTGCTCACTGTCTTGCGATGATCCTCGATGATCGTCGCGATCTTCTTCTTTCGGTGTTGGCTCTCTGCGGTGGTGGTGACCACGAGGAGTAGGTGGGGTGTGTCGGTATTGTTGTTATCGGGAGGTGCTCAGTTAGATGTAACACCGTTGCAAATTTTTTGCAAGCAGTGTGTGTGTGTGTTCGAGTAGTTGTGGTTGTGAGTCTGCTGCCGTGGTGCTGCGGGAAAATAAAAATAATCCATGTCGCGAGGAGATGTATGATGCAGCAATCAGGGAAAAGAAATCCCACTCCAGGATTTCTCGCGAGAGAACACAGTAATACATTAGAGTCAAACTGCAACAGAACTACTCACTTTAATAGAAACTAAATAATTTACTTGCCACACAAACTCGGGGTACCACACATAAGTTACAACACATAAATAAATGTCACAACAATAAATACAGCGGCGACGTCTAAAATGAAAACGGTAACTGGACGGGGTCCTGAGAAAACTTCTCTTGTACTGGAATACACACTTCTTCTATCGGGGAAAGTGGACTGACCAGACGATGAATGTGCCTCTCCTGGTCGGGCCTCAGTGATCTGCCGATGGCGATCTGAGGATTTAAATCCACGAGACTCTGGAGATAACCCATCACGCGTTGGGTTAAACGCACTTGAGCGATGACGTACTGGACGAGGTTGGCCAGGACTGGGTCTCTCTCCATTCGTCCACCAGGAAAAGATGTTACTCCTCCGGGTGCTGCACGGCTCGGAAAGTAATAATACCCTCGTTCGCTGGCATAGGGCACCGCGAATCGAAGGCGAGCAAGCGCTTCGTATGCCGCAGCTTCTACGGCCATATGTGGGGTCGGCATAGATTTCCCCACGAAGGAGACCTCCGTTGGGTCTTGGTTTGGGTTTACGGGAGGGATGTGCACGGCTGCCCAATATCTTGAGGTGGAAGGGGTGATCCTTGATTTGAACAACTCGTACTGGGGTGGCTGGGTAGCGCCCATGGCACTGCAGGTAAAATCCCACAATATTTTTGTTGGGGAACGTTGCAGAAAATTAAAATTTTTCCTACGGTTTCACCAAGATCCATCTATGAGTTCATCTAAGCAACGAGTCATGGGAGAGTGATTGCATCTACATACCACTTGTAGATCGCGTGTGGAAGCGTTCAATGGAACGGGGATGATGGAGTCGTACTCGCCGTGATTCAGATCACCGATGACCTAGTGCGAGCGGACAACACCTCCGCGTTCAACACACGTCTGAAGCGGATGGCGTCTCCTCCTTCTTGATCCAGCAAGGGAAAGGAGAGGTTGATGATGATCTAGCAGCCTGACGGCGTGGTGGTGGATGCAGCAGAACTCCGGCGAGGCTTCGCTAAGCAACTACGGGAGGAGGAGGAGGTGTTGCGAGGGAGGAGGGAGGCGCCAGGCTTTGGTGTGCGCCACCCCTCCCTCCCTCCCTTTATATAGGTGCAAGAGAGAGAGGGAGGCGCAGCCTTGCCCCTTCCTCCAAGGAAGGGGTGCGGCCAATGGGAGGAGTCCATCCTCCCCAAGGCACCCTCGAGGTGCCTTCCCCTTTAGGACTCTCCCTCCCCAAGTCTCCTTGGCGCATGGGCCTCTTGGGGCTGGTGCCCTTGGCCCATATAGGCCAAGGCGCACCCCTACAGCCCATGTGGCCCCGGGCAGGTGGACCCCGGTGGACCCCGGACCCCTTTCGGCACTCCGGTACAATACCGATAAAGTGCGAAACTTTTCCGGCGACCAAAATAAGACTTCCCATATATAAATATTTACCTCCGGACCATTCCGGAACTCCTCGTGACGTCCGGGATCTCATCCGGGACTCCGAACAACATTCGGTTTGCTGCATACTCATATTCATACAACCCTAGTGTCACCGAACCTTAAGTGTAGACCCTACGGGTTCGGAGACATCTGAGACAAGACCGAGACGGCTCTCGGGCAATAACCAATAGCGGGATATGGATACCCATGTTGGCTCCCACATGCTCGTCGATGATATCATCGGATGAACCACGATGTCGAGGATTCAATCAACCCCGTATACTATTCCCTTTGTCAATCGGTATTTTACTTGCCGAGATTCGATCGTTGGTATCCCAATACCTCGTTCAATCTCGTTACCGGCAAGTCACTTTACTCGCATCAGTAATGCATGATCCCGTGATCAAACACTTTGATCTGCGAGCTCATTATGATGATGCATTACCGAGTGGGCCCAGTGATACCTCCGTTATACGGAGTGACAAATCCCAGTCTCGATCCGTGTCAACCCAACATACACTTTCGGAGATACCTGTAGTGTACCTTTATAGTCACCCAGTTATGTTGTGACGTTTGGTACACGCAAAGCACTCCTACGGTATCCGGGAGTTACACGATCTCATGGTCTAAGGAAGAGATACTTGACATTGGAAAAGCTCTAGCAAAACGAACTACACGATCTTGTGCTATGCTTAGGATTGGGTCTTGTCCATCACATCATTCTCCTAATGACGTGATCCCGTTATCAATGACATCCAATGTCCATAGTCAGGAAACCACGACTATCTATTGATCAACGAGCTAGTCAACTAGAGGCTCACTAGGGACATATTGTGGTCTATGTATTCACACGTGTATTACGATTTCCGGATAATACAATTATAGCATGAATAAAATACAATTATCATGAACAAGGAAATATAATAATAATCCTTTTATTATTGCCTCTAGGGCATATTTCCAACAGTCTCCCACTTGCACTAGAGTCAATAATCTAGTTACATTGTGATGAATCGAACACCCATTGAGTTACGGTGTTGATCATGTTTTGCCCGGAAGAGGTTTAGTCAGCGGATCTGCGACATTCAGATCCGTATGCACTTTGCAAATTTCTATGTCTCCATCTTGAACATTTTCACGGATGGAGTTGAAGCGGCAACTTGATGTGCACTGGTCTTCTTGTGAAACACAGGCTCCTTGGCAAGTGCAATAGCTCCAGTGTTGTCACAGAAGAGTTTGATCGGCCCCGACGCATTGGGTATGACTCCTAGGTTGGTGATGAACTCCTTCACCCAAATTGCTTCATGTGCTGCCTCCGAGGCTGCCATGTACTCCGCTTCACATGTAGATCCCGCCACGGCGCTCGCTTGCGGCTGCACCATCTTGCTCCACCATTCAACATATACACATATCCGATTTGTGACTTAGAGTCATGCAGATCTGTGTCGAAGCTAAGCGTCGGCGTAACCCTTCTGACGAGCTCTTCGTCACCTCCATAAGCGAAACATGTCCTTTGTCCTTTTCGTGCTTCAGGATATTCTTGACCGCTGTCCGGTGTTCGTTGCGGGATTACTTTGGTACCTTCCTACCAAACTTACGGCAAGGTTTACATCAGATCTGGTACACAACATGGCATACATAATAGATCCTATGGGTGAGGCATAGGGATGACACTCATCTCTTCTTTATCTTTTGCCGTGGTGGGGCATTGAGCCGAGCTCAATTTCACACCTTGCAAAACAGGAAAGAACCCTTTCTTGGACTGATCCATTTTGAACTTCTTCAAAATCTTATCAAGGTATGTGCTTTGTGAAAGACCTATGAGGCGTCTCGATCTATCCCTATAGATTTTTGATGCCTAATATGTAAGCAGCTTCTCCAAGGTCCTTCATTGAAAAACTCTTATTCAAGTAGGCCTTAATGCTGTCCAAGAGTTCTATATCATTTACCATCAGAAGTATGTCATCTACATATAATATGAGAAATGCTACAGAGCTCCCACTCACTTTCTTGTAAACGCAGGCTTCTCCATAAGTCTGCATAAACCCAAACGCTTTGATCATCTCATCAAAGCGAATGTTCCAACTCCGAGATGCTTGCACCAGCCCATAAATGGATCGGGGAGCTTGCATACCTTGTTAGCATTCTTAGGATCGACAAAACCTTCGGCTGCATCATATACAGCTCTTCCTTAAGGTAACCGATTAAGGAATGCCGTTTGGCGATCCATCGCCATATCTCATAATCATAGTATGCGGCAATTGCTAACATGATTCGGACGGACTTAAGCTTCGCTACGGGAGAGAAAGTCTCATCGTAGTCAATCCCTTGAACTTGTCGATAACCCTTAGCGACAAGTCGAGCTTTATAGATGGTAACATTACCATCCGCGTCCGTTTTCTTCTTAAAGATCCATTTGTTTTCTATTGCTCGCCGATCATCGGGCAAGTCTGTCAAAGTCCATACTTTGTTTTCATACATGGATCCTATCTCGGATTGCATGGCTTCAAGCCATTTGTTGGAATCCGGGCCCGCCATCGCTTCTTCATAGTTCGAAGGTTCACCGTTGTCGACAACATGATTTGCGGGACAGGGTTGCCATACCACTCTGGTGTGGAACGTGTCCTTGTGGACCTCTGAAGTTCGTAGCAACTTGATCCGAAGTACCTTGATCATCATCATTAATTTCCTCTCCGGCAGGTGTAGGCACCACAGAACATTTTCTGAGCTGCACTACTTTCCGGTTCAAGAGGTAGTACTTCATCGAGTTCTACTTTTCTCCCACTTACTCCTTTCGAGAGAAACTCTTTTTCGAGAAAGGATCCGTTCTTGGCAACAAAGATCTTGCCTTCGGATCTAAGGTAGAAGGTATACCCAATGGTTTCCTTAGGGTATCCTATGAAGACGCATTTTTCCGACTTGGGTTCGAGCTTTTCAGGTTGAAGTTTCTTGACATAAGCATCGCATCCCCAAACTTTTAGAAACGACAGCTTAGGTTTCTTCCCAAACCATAATTCATACGGTGTCGTCTCAACGGATTTAGATGGTGCCCTATTTAAAGTGAATGTAGCTGTCTCTAGAGCGTATCCCCAAAATGATAGCGGTAAATCAGTAAGAGACATCATAGATGAAAGGTCGTGGATGTCGCCTAGAGGGGGGGGGGGTGAATAGGCGTTTTAAAATAATTACGGTTTAGGCTTGAACAAATGCGGAATAAACCTAATGGTTAATTTGTCAAGCACAAAACCTACAACAATTAGGCTCAACTATGTGCACCAACAACTTATGCTAAGCAAGATAAGCAACTATGTGATAGCAAGATATAAGACAAGAACAAAATGGCTATCACAAAGTAAAGTACATAAGTAAAGGGGTCGGGTAAGAGATAACCGAGGCACACGGAGACGGCGATGTATCCCGAAGTTCACACCCTTGCGGATGCTAATCTTCGTTTGGAGCGGTGTGGAGGCACAATGCTCCCCAAGAAGCCACTAGGGCCACCGTAATCTCCTCACGCCTCACAAGACAATGCAAGATGCCGTGATTCCACTAAGGGACCCTTGAGGGCGGTCACCGAACCCGTACAAATGGCAACCCTTGGGGCGGTCACCGAACCCGTACACTTTGGCAACCCTTGAGGCGGTCACGGTGCAGATCAAATTGCTCGGGCGATCTACACAACCTAATTGGAGACCGGACGCTTGCCCGGAGCTTTACACCACAATGATTGAGCTCCGAACACCACTAACCGTCTAGGCGCCCAAGCACCCAAGAGGAACAAGCTCAAGGGCACCAAGCACCCAAGAGTAATAAGCTTCTCAACTTGTAACTTCCACGTATCACGTGGAGAACTCAAACCGATGCACCAAATGCAATGGCAAGGGCACATGGAGTGCCCAAGTCCTTCTCTCCCAAATCCCACCAAAGCAACTAATGCTAGGGAGGAAAATGAGAGGAAGAACGAAAGAAGAACACGAAGAACTCCAAGATATAGATCCAAGGGGTTCCCTCACTAAGAGGAGAAAGTGATTGGTGGAAACGTGGATCTAGATCTCCTCTCTCTTTTCCCTCAAGAACTAGCAATAATCATTGGAGGGATTGAGAGTTAGCAAGCTCAAAGAAGGTCAACAATGGGGGAAGAACACGAGCTCAAAGATTAGGTCTCAAGGGGGAAGAAGACCCCCTTTTATAGGTGGGGAGAAAAACCAACCGTTATCCCCTCACTCAGCCCGCACGACGCGGTACTACCGCACGGAGCTGCGGTACTACCGCGGTCGGCCGCGGTACTACCGCTGCAGGTTGCGGTACTACCGCAAGTGCAAGACAGCCAGATGAAGGCCTAATGCAGGGCAACGAGCGGTAGAACCGCCGGGCGGTACTACCGCCTTCTGGTACTACCGTAAAGCGAGCAGCACTAGCCATGAGAGAAAGCACGGAAGTAAAAATTACTTCCGTACCTACTTCCGCCGAGGGAGGACTGCGCCAAAATCCGACGCGGTACTACCGCACACGAAGAGCGGTACTACAGCGTAGGCGCGGATGTAAAATTACATCCGCCCTACTTCCGCTCATGCGCTAAGCCTGGCGAGCCCACGGTACTACGGCGCTCATGGCGCTGGTACTACAGCGTAGAGGGCACGGATGTAAAAATTACATCCGCCCCTACTACCGGGCCGAAAGAAGTCAAGGCTTGGTTTCGAGGCCACGGTACTACCGCTCCCACAGAAGCGGGTACTACCTGGTGAGCACCTGCAGATTACATGTGGATCATGGTATTATCAAGAGGGCTGAAGCGGTACTACCGCCCGGAGAGCAAGTACTACCGCATGCCCCGGATCGGCAACACTAGGAGTCCTTCATTTTGCGAGAGAAGACAACAGAGGAAAAGCGATAAGCAGGCGCCATAACTTCGCAAATGAGCTCCAAATTGAGCAAACTCAAGCTTGTTGTAAACAAGACAACGAGTAGCATCAAAACAGCGGCTGACAGGAGGTATGCCTAACAAACAAAGGAGTGAAACCTCCAACAGAGAAGAAGCGGCATATCCTCCAACATCGAAAACATCATAGAAGATGCATGCAAACTCCGTTTTCGATGAACTCGAGCTTGTCATAAAAATGACCATAAGCTCCAAAACTTCGCAAGGAGAAGAACCAAACAAGAACCAATAAAAGATGATGCAAGGATGCAATGGTTTGAGCTCTCTCTGAGCGATACGATCAAGCAACTCATCGAGAGCCCCCTTGATAGTACGACAATCGATCCGATAACCCGGTCTCCCACAACTACCATGAGACCGGTAAAATAGAAAACCTATCAAGGGCAAACCTTTGCCTTGCACAAAGTCCACTTGAGCTAGATGATGACGATCTTGACTCCCTCAAGTTGGACCACCTTTCTTGATTCGTTGGCTCGATGAAGACTAGTTGATTGCTCCCCCATACTCCACTATGGGTGAGCCACTCTTCCTCTCATCTTCACAAGTCCATTGTCACCACAATGTACGACAAGCTTCAAGCACTAGATCTCTTCGTTATGCATCACTTGAACTTGCACTCTGCAACCTAACCCGTAAAGAACTCTCCACGAAGACCATGGGTTAGCACACAAAGCGTAATGGACAATGCTTACCATACCATGGGATTACTTGATCCCTCGGTACATCTTGTGCTTTGTGTGTTGAATCTTTCCAACTCTCTTCATTTGGATGATGTCTTGAAGGTGGACATGAATGATCACACAATCTTATTCTTCAAGACATGCTTGCAATAAGCTCAACACTCACATGATCGGTCTTTGGATAATTCCTTAATAGCACCGCGGTCATCACAAACTCTCCTTGAAACCAACAAATGGACTCCAAGAAAAGCCTATGGACAAACCCTTCAAATATAACTCAAGGCAACCATTAGTCCATAGAGATTGTCATCAAATACCAAAACCAAACATGGGGGCACCGCATGTTCTTTCAATAGATCGCACCATATCCAATAGAGTGCGATTACGACGTTCGGACACACCGTTACGCTGAGGTGTTCCAGGCGGCGTGAGTTGTGAAACGATTCCACATTTCCTCAAGTGTGTACCAAATTCGTGACTTAAATATTCTCCTCCACGATCTGATCGTAAGAATTTTATCTTTCGGTCACGTTGATTCTCTACTTCAGTCTGAAATTCCTTGAACTTTTCAAAGGTCTCAGACTTGTGTTTCATCAAGTAGACATACCCATATCTACTCAAGTCATCAGTGAGAGTGAG
Organism: Aegilops bicornis; assembly: GCA_021605145.1. NCBI lineage: Eukaryota > Viridiplantae > Streptophyta > Magnoliopsida > Poales > Poaceae > Aegilops > Aegilops bicornis. The sequence continues at coordinate 524,080,092 of CM038670.1, read as the reverse complement.
AACATAACGATATCCTCCATGAGCCTCAACACTCATTGGACCGCACACATCGGTATGTATGATTTCCAATAAGTTGGTTGCTCGCTCCATTGTTCCGGAGAAGCGGAGTCTTGGTCATCTTGCCCATGAGGCATGATTCGCATGTGTCAAATGATTCATAATCGAGAGACTCTAAAAGTCCATCGGCATGGAGCTTCTTCATGCGCTTGACACCAATGTGACCAAAGGCGGCGATGCCACAAGTATGTGGGACTATCGTTATCAACTTTACATCTTTTGGTATTCACACTATGAACATGTGTAACATTACGTTCGAGATTCATTAAGAATAAACCATTGACCATCGGAGCATGACCATAAAACATTTCTCTCATATAAATAGAACAACCATTATTCTCGGATTTAAATGAGTAGCCATCTCGCATTAAGCGAGATCACGATACAATGTTCATGCTCAAACTTGGCACTAAATAACAATTATTGAGGTTTAAAACTAATCCGTAGGTAAATGTAGAGGTAGCGTGCCGACGGCGATCACATCGACCTTGGAACCATTCCCGGCGCACATCGTCACCTCGTCGCTTCGCCCGATCTCCGTTTATTCCGCAGCTCTGCATGAGTTACAAATATGAGCAACGGCACGGTATCAAATACCCAGGAGTTACTACGAGTCTTGGTAAGGTACACATCGATTACATGTATATCAAATATACCTTTAGTGTTGCCGGCCTTCTTGTCCGCTAAGTATTTGGGGCAGTTCCGCTTCGGTGGCCCTTCCCTTTGCAATAAAAGCACTCTGTCTCAGGTTTGGGTCCATTCTTTGACTTCTTCCGGCAGCTGGCTTACGGGCGCGGCAACATCCTTGCCGTCCTTCTTGAAGTTCTTCTTACCCTTGCCCTTTTTGAACTTAGTGGTTTTATTGACCATCAACACTTGATGTTCTTTCTTGATTTCAACCTCTGCTGACTTGAGCATCGAGAATACTTCGGAATGGTCTTCACCATCCCTGCATATTCTAGTTCATCACAAAGCTCTTGTAGCTTGGTGGGGCGGCCCGAAGGATTCTGTCAATGACTGCCTCGTCCAGGAGGTTAATGTCCAGTGGGACAAAGCGGTTGTGCAACCCAGACATTTTGAGTATGTGCTCACCGACATAACTGTTTTCCTCCATCTTACAACTATAGAACTTGTCGGAGACTTCATATCTCTCGACCGGGCATGAGCTTGGAAAACCATTTTCAGCTCCTCGAACATCTCATATGCTCCGTGTTGCTCAAAACACTTTTGGAGCCCGGTTCTAAGTCAGTAAAGCATGCCACATCGAGCGAGGGAGTAATCATCAAGATTTAGACTGCCAAGCATTCATAATGTCTTGGTTCTGCAGGATGGGTGCATCACCTAAGCGGTGCTTCTAGGACATATTGTTTCTTGGCTGCTATGAGGATGATCCTCGGGTTAGGACCCAGTCCGAATAGTTGCTTTCATCGTCTTTCGACTTGGTTTTTCTCTAGGAACGCGTTGAAGTTCATGGTGACATGAGTGTTGGCCATTTGATCTACAAGACATTTTGCAAAGATTTTAGACTAATGTTTATGATAATTAAGTTCATCTAATCAAATTATTTAATGAACTCCCACTCAGATTTGACATCCCTCTAGTCATCTAAGTGTTACATGATCCGAGTCGACTAGGCCATGTCCGATCATCACATGAGACGGACTAGTCATCGTCGGTGAATATCTCCAGGTTGATCGTATCTTCCATACGACTCATGTTCGACCTTTCGGTCTCTTGTGTTCCGAGGCCATGTCTGTACTTGCTAGGCTCGTCAAGTTAACCTAAGTGTATTGCATGTGTAAAACTGTCTTACACCCGTTGTATGTGAACGTAAGGATCTATCACACCCGATCATCACGTGGTGCTTCGAAGCAGACGAACTTTAGCAACGGTGCACAGTTAGGGAGAACACTTTCTTGAAATTGTTATGAGGATCATCTTATTTACTACCGTCGTTCTAAGTAAACAAGATGCATAAACATAATAAACATCACATGCAATTATATATAGTAGTGACATGATATGGCCAATATCATATAGCTCCTTTGATCTCCATCTTGGGGCTCCATGATCATCCTGTCACCGGCATGACACCATGATCTCCATCATCATGATCTCCATCATCGTGTCTTCATGAAGTTGTCACGCCAACGACTACTTCTACTTCTATGGCTAACGCGTTTAGCAATAAAGTAAAGTAATTTACATGGCGTTCTTCAATGACACGCATGTCATACAAAAATAAAGACAACACCTATGGCTCCTGCCGGTTGTCATACTCATCGACATGCAAGTCGTGATTCCTATTACAAGAACATGATCTCATACATCACATATATCATTCATCATTCATCACAACTTTGGCCATATCATATCACAAAACACTTGCTGCAAAAACAAGTTAGACGTCCTCTAATTGTTGTTGCAAGTTTTACGATGGCTGCAATAGGGTTCTAGCATGAACGTTTTCTTACCTACGTGAAAGCCACAACGTGATTTATCAACTTCTATTTACCCTTCATAAGGACCCTTTTCGTCGAATCCGCTCCAACTAAAGTGGGAGAGACAGACACCCGCCAGCCACCTTATGCAACTAGCTCATGTCAGTCGGTGGAACCGGTCTCACGTAAGCGTACGTGTAAGGTTGGTCCGGGCCGCTTCATCCCACAATACCGCTGAAGCAAGAAAAGACTAGTAGCGGCAAGCAAGTTGACAAGATCTACGCCCACAACAAAATTGTGTTCTACTCGTGCAATAGAGAACTACGCATAGACCTAGCTCATGATGCCACTGTTGGGGAACGTTGCAGAAAATTCAAATTTTTCCTACGGTTTCACCAAGATCCATGTGACGCCCGGGTAATCAAGCTACAGTAACCCTCTGGTAATGATGCCACGTCACCTCGATTATTGTCGATAATCTTGCGTTAGCTCAAAACCGATTCAAATTTAAAATTGAATTAAAGGCAAACATCAAAAATTTTCAAACTTTAAAACTAAAATGTCCGAGTTGTGCCAAATAATGCAAAGGTAATTGTGATGAAGAAACCCCACTTTTATAAAATCTTTAAATACTCTAAAATGAATAAAACAGTGGCAAATACAATTATTTAAATGCTTTAAAAATAATAAACATTTTCAAAACTAAATTGTTATAAGTATTAAACTATTGTGGCAGTGGCATAATTTGTAAAATCTATTTAGGTGCCACTTTGGTAATTTACTAAAACTAAAACAAAAGGAAACTAAAAGAAAGCAAAAATAGCAAATAAAAATAAGAAAAGGGAAAGAACCCCCGCTTCCCAGGCACAGACTCAGTAGGCCAGTCAGCCCCACCAGGCCCACCCGGGCAAAGGCCACCCGGCCAGCCCACCCCTGCTCCCTTATCCCCCCACCTACCGAAACCCTCGCCCCCACGCACCACTCTCCCCCCCCCCCCGTCGCCCACTCGCTCCCCCACTTCCTCCTCGCTTGGATTTGGATCGGGTCACTGCCCCGACCCCGCCGACTCGCCCCTGCGCCCCATCATCATTGCCGCCCGTCGCTGGAGCCCTTCCCATGAGCGCCTCGCCCGACCAGCCCGCGTTCACGCTCCTCATGACCTCGGCTGCACGCCCGGCTCGAGGACTGATGCGCCCCGCGCCTCCCATGGCCGCACCAGGTCGTGTCCGGCGCCTACCGTCGCGAGTGTGCGCTCGCCCGCAGCTCGTCACAACTCCCTCGCGCGCCCCGCCGATCCTAGTCGCCCGGCGCCTGCGTCACCGGCGGCCCAGCGCCCGCTCGGCCATCGGAGCAACCAGCCCGGCCACGAGCTCCTCCCGCGCGATGCCCACGTCGTTCTGCATCGTCTGCCTCCGCTCGTCGCCCCGCTCACTGTCGCCGCCTCGCCATCGCCAGACCTCCCCGTCTCCTTCCCCGAGTCGTCTTCATCAAGCCTCGCCGGCATACATCTACAACGTGGGGTGAGGACCCCGTTCTTCCCCTTTCCTTGGTCGGCGACGGCAGCCGTGTCGACACCGCACTGCCGTGGGCAGCGCCCTGCTCGCGCGCCCGCACGCCCTGCCCGCACCGCCCGTTGCAACTATTACTGGCCGGCTAACCGCGCCGCCCGTGGCGCCTCTGCCGCGCCCTCGCGTGCATCGTCGCCGTCGGGTTCGCCAGATTAACGGCGCCCGTCACCCATTTCCCTTCCGCCCGTTTGGGTTGTGCTCGCTGCCCGCACCCGCTAAGGCCCAGTGGCCTTATGACAAGGGGGACCCACCCCCAAAACGTTTTTTAAAAGATATAAAAAAAGAATTAAAATTAAAAATATTAATTAATTAATTAACAAATTAATTAACTTAATTAATTGTGTTTAAATAACCTAATCAATTACCTAAACTAATTAAACCTGTTAAATTAGTCTAAGTCAATGACATGTGGCCCCCACCTAATACATTAAAATTAATTAAACTATTAATTTACACTGTCTCTATGACAGCTGGGTCCCACCATACAGTTTGACCAGTCAACGTTGACCCAGTCAACTGCTGACTGGACTGTTGACCTTGACCCTGACCCCCACCTGTCATACACAGGGGCTGGCTACTGCTATGTATGAATAGTATTTTCAGTTTAATTTTGTATTGAAGTAATTCTAGAAAATCATTAAAACTTTAAAAGAATCATATAAAATAAACCGTAGCTCAGATGAAAATACTTTCTACATGAAAGTTGCTCAGAACGACGAGATAAATCCGGATACGCAGCCCGTTCGTCCACCACACATCCCTAGCATAGCAAACATGCAACTTTTCCCTTCCGGTTCATCTACATGCGTGGGCCTTGGAACCGGAATACTTTTTCGGATTTTTCCTCTTCGCGATTACCCCTAAGCGCTGCGTTAGAACACTTCTAGCCCCGCTTATTGTCTTGTTATGCATATGTTTGCGTGTATTTACTGTTTCTTCCCCCTCTTCTCTCCGGTAGACCCCGAATCGCTGCTGATGCCCCTGTGTTCGACTACGTCGACGACGACCCCTCTCTCTTGCCAGAGCAACCAGGCAAGCCCTCCCTTTGATCACCAGATATCGCCTACTCTTCTCTATGCTTCTTGCATTAGAGTAGTGTAGCATGTTCTTATTTCGATTAATCCTATCTTCTTTGCATAGCCTTTGTCCTTGCTACTCTTGTTGTTACCTTTACACCTTTATCCTCTTGCTTAGTATAGGGTGCTAGTGTTCCATCGGTGGCCCTACATTCTTGTCCGTCTGCCATGCTATACTCTTTGGGCTGTGATCACTTGGGAGGTGATCACGGGCATATACTATATACTTTGCACTTTGTTACATTACAGTGATCTTTGTTAGGAGATGGGGGTTGAAAGGGCGGTGGCTCCATCCCGGTAGAGGTGGGCACAGGTTCTGACGGCCTGACTGTTACTTTGTGGCGGAGGCGGCAGGCAGGTTGAGACTACAGGTGAGAGATGGGCACGCCACAGTCGGCGTTCGCGGATACTTAACACGTTTAACGAGATCTGGGTATTTGATCTGAGTCCGCCATTTGGTCTATACGCACTAACCATCTCTGGCGGGAGTAGTTATGGGTATCCCGGCGTCGTGGTATCGGCCGAAGCCTTCGTGGACGTCGGCGGCGAGTGGCGCTACGCGGATTGGGCTGGAACGCTTTGTAGGCTAGGTGCGCTTCCGGCAGCGTCATAGCGTCTTGGTGTGCTAAGGCGATGGGCCCGGACCCTGCGCTTAGGTTTGAACCGACGTCTTGACCTCTCTGTTGAGCCTAGGTGGGGCTGCGGCGTGTTGATCTTCTTGGCGGCGGGCATGACCCGTAAAAGTGTGTCCGGCCAAATGGGATCAAGCGTGTTGGGTTATGTGGTGCACCCTGCAGGAAGTTTAATCTATTCGAATAGCCGTGATCTTGATAACAGGGGCGACTTGGAGTTGTACCTTGACCTTATGACAACTAGAACCGGATACTTAATAAACACACCCTTCCAAGTGCGGATATAACCCGGTGGTCGCTTTCTCTCGTGGTTACGAGGAGGGATCGTCGGGTAGGATTATGCTATCTGATGCTACTTGGAGGATTTCAGTCTGCTCTCTTCTACATGTTGCAAGGCGGAGGCTGCGAGCGTAGTCTTGACGAGGATAAGATATCCCCTCTTATTCTGGCATTCTGCAGTTCAGTCCACTGATATGACCCTTTACACATATATCCATGCATATGTAGTGTAGCTCCTTGCTTGCGAGTACTTTGGATGAGTACTCACGGTTGCCTTGTTCCCCCTTTTCCCCTATCTCTACTCGATTGTTGCGACGGGCGATGGAGCCGAGGCGAGCATCGCCACCGTCGATGGCGACTTCTACACCGGAGGTGCCCTACTACGTGCAGCCGGCGGCGGCGACCAGGAGTAGTTAGGACGATCCCAGGCAGGAGGCCTGCGCCTCTTTCGATCTGTATCCCAGTTTGTGCTAGCCTTCTTAAGGCAAACATTGTTTAACTTATGTATGTACTCAGATATTGTTGTTTCCGCTGACTCGTCTATGATCGAGCACTTGTATTCGAGCCCTCTGGCTTGTATTATGATGCTTGTATGACTTATTTATGTTTTATAGTTGTGTTGTGATATCTTCCCGTGAGTCCCTGATCTTGATCGTACACATTTGCGTGCATGATTAGTGTACGATTGAATCGGGGGCGTCACAATCCATCTATGAGTTCATCTAAGCAAAGAGTCATGGGAGAGTGATTGCATCTACATACCACTTGTAGATCACGTGCGGAAGCGTTCAATGGAACGGGGATGATGGAGTCGTACTCGCCGTGATTCAGATCACCGATGACCTAGTGCTTTGAGCGGACATCACCTCCGCGTTCAACGCATCGTTCGAGCGGATGACATCTCCTCCTTCTTGATCCAGCAAGGGAAAGGAGAGGTTGATGATGATCCAGCAGCACGACGGCGTGGTGGTGGATGCAGCGAGAACTCGGCAGGCTTCGCTAAGCAACTACGGGAGGAGGAGGAGGAGGTGTTGCGAGGAGGAGGAGGGGCGCCAGGCTTTCGGTGCGGCCACCTCCCTCCCTCCCTTTATATAGGTGCAAGAGAGAGGGGAGGCGCAGCCTTGCCCCTTCCTCCAAGGAAGGGGTGCGGCCAATGGCAGGAGTCCATCCTCCCCAAGGCACCTCGGAGGTGCCTTCCCCCTTTAGGACACTCCCCTCCCCAAGTCTCCTTGGCGCATGGGCCTCTTGGGGCTGGTGCCCTTGGCCCATATAGGCCAAGGCGCACCCCCTACAGCCCATGTGGCCCCCCGGGGCAGGTGGACCCCCCCGATGGACCCCCGGACCCCTTTCGGCACTCCCGGTACAATACCGATAAAGTGCGAAACTTTTCCGGCGACCAAAATAAGACTTCCCATATATAAATCTTTACCTCCGGACCATTCCGGAACTCCTCATGACGTCCGGGATCTCATCTGGGACTCCGAACAACATTCGGTTTGCTGCATACTCATATTCATACAACCCTAGCGTCACCGAACCTTAAGTGTGTAGACCCTACGGGTTCGGGAGACATGCAGACATGACCGAGATGGCTCTCGGGCAATAACCAATAGCGGGATCTGGATACCGATGTTGGCTCCCACATGCTCCTCGATGATATCATTGGATGAACCACAATGTCGAGGATTCAATCAACCCCGTATACTATTCCCTTTGTCAATCGGTATTTTACTTGCCCGAGATTCGATCGTCGGTATCCCAATACCTCGTTTAATCTCGTTATGGCAAGTCACTTTACTCGTCTGTAATGCATGATCCCGTGATCAAACACTTTGATCACACTGAGCTCATTATGATGATGCATTACCGAGTGGGCCCAGTGATACCTCCGTTATACGGAGTGACAAATCCCAGTCTCGATCCGTGTCAACCCAACATACACTTTCGGAGATACCTGTAGTGTACCTTTATAGTCACCCGATTCGTTGTGGCGTTTGGTACACCAAAGCACTCCCTACGGTGTCCGGAGTTACGATCTCATGGTCTAAGGAAGAGATACTTGACATTGGAAAAGCTCTAGCAAAACGAACTACACGATCTTGTGCTATGCTTAGGATTGGGTCTTGTCCATCACATCATTCTCCTAATGACGTGATCCCGTTATCAATGACATCCAATGTCCATAATCCGGAAACCACGACTATCTATTGATCAACGAGCTAGTCAACTAGAGGCTCACTAGGGACATATTGTGGTCTATGTATTCACACGTGTATTACGATTTATGGATAATACAATTATAGCATGAATAAAAGACAATTATCATGAACAAGGAAATATAATAATAATCCTTTTATTATTGCCTCTAGGGCATATTTCCAACAATTTTGACAAAACTGCCCGGGGTTGCATCTGGGGTTCTCAGATAAATACTAGGGCTCGGCATGGCAAGAAATGGTTGTGAGGAGGGTGCACAAGGCGAGGGATGCTTGGCAAGGTCACGCGGTGGCCTTTATAAAGCACTGGAGCTGGGTCATTTTACCGTGGTGAAAGGTAATGAATTTGCCAGCTCGGCCCCGAGGGTCGGGGTCAAAGCCACGGATACATATCTCACCAAAGTGACGCATCACTGTGGGGGTTGTCGGGGTGGTTTTGGTAGCTGTGCAGGATAGAAAAATCACCACATGCTAATATATCCTTGCAAGGCTACTATTTAAAAGCGGACGCCTGACGGCGAATTTGCGTTAATATAAGTGATCAGAGGATTACAAAGCGAGGATACATTGGAACTCGTCACTACTCGAGTGACTTAGTCTACCTCGTTCACATCCAAGCGGGCGTGCCTTGTGGATGTCGAGGCTTCTCCACGGTTCTCACCGTCGAATTAGCTGGAGAGGGTTGAGGGGCTGCAGGCTCGGGGTAGCGATGATGACCATCGCGGGGATTGTTGGCCACAACCCCGTTGGAGTGTATTCCCAAAAGGCGGCAAGCACTTGGGGTCATCAAAGCACCTTGGCGGACGGTGGGGCTGACCTCGAGTCTCGATCGGGTGTCCGAACAACCTGGCTGGGTTGTCGGCGTCGGGCTCGTTCCTTCTCTCGCCGGGGCTCGGCAGACCAGCTCTCCACGAGTTGCGATCAGATCAATGGTGATTTGATCGAACAGTTCCTTCGGTGCACCTACATAGCGCACTAGGTGCAGCAATGCGAGATCCGTCTCGTGATCTCCGTTGGCAACTTGGGGTGGTCTACCATACCCTTCACGTGCAGGGTAGTAGTGGAGCGAGTGACGATTAACTACAGGCGACAAGTGCGGAGATGAACTATAGCCTCTCGAGTAGCTAGTTGGATGGCTTGTGGCTCAAAGGAAGTTGTTCTTCCGGTGAACTGTAGAGGCGCTCGGGTGCTAGACCCCTCTAGTAGATGTGTCTGATGGCCCTGCATTGACGGCTCTCACCACTCATGGGCCCTTGGTACACAACATATTCGGGAGGCTCTTCTAACGCATAGGCACGGCGGGTGGCGTTTGCAGTATGGTCACAAAGCCTCCAAGGTTGGTTCTTTGTGGTCTCGTTGTGCCTGTGAGGCCGGGCATTGTGGCTTGGTTTGGGGTAGCGGTTGTCTTTGTGTTGGGGCTAGCATGCCCTTTTATAGTAAAGGGGACGGAGTCTTCCTTCGCACGCTTGCGAATAAGACACCTTGGGTGCTGGTCCACAGTGCGCGATAGACGAGCTAGGTTGATAGGTTGGGCACCGATTGCCAAAAGGCGTCAGTCATCGTGTGGCTATCTTGCACGAGAAGCTTGGCTGGGGTTCGGTTATGGTCTGGTGGGTTGGTTTGCCTAAGTTTATTGACGTGACTAAGATAGGATTAGCCAATGGTCAGCCTGGCTCTGATACCAAGTCTGTGGCGACCGGTTTTCCGGGCATTAAATTCTAGAAAATGGCCGTCGTGCTCACCAGCCCCAGGATTACTGTTATCTGATGAGGCACCAACTTGATACAGAAAATTCCAAGCAAAACACAAAGTATGTAGTACAAGACCATTCTGGTCTGTGAGTACAACAAATGGTTTCTAGTGGTTGATGGCGGAAGCGGTTTGTGGAGCATCCGTGTCTATGGGGCTCCATTTCCCACGGGAACAACGGACCAGGTTAACTCCTATCTTCGCGAAGCTGCTATCACTATTGCTAAATTTCCGGGGCTGTCGTCGCAACGCTCCTCTTCAAGCAGGAAATCTGGCCAAGACAATAGCCAGGGACAAGCCAGTGACTACTTTGAATCTACTCGCAAACATTATGAACACAGGTATAATATAGCAACCAATAATCATGCTCTGAAAATATTCTATGATCACAACCTCAGTCATAAAAATAAAATCCTTGATGCATGCAGGCAGGTTATTAGTATGTAACAACGAATATGTACTGGCAGGTAGGAATAAAATGCACCATTCGGATGTCTGAAGCGACATCTCGAATTGATGGTAAATAACAAGTATGCCTCAGTCGGGCGTCTAAGCAACACCACATAAAGGGCTCATAAAGTAAAATAAGTAACAAGCATGCCACAGTCGGGCGTCTCAGCGACACCACATAAAGGGCTTATAAAATAATTAAATAACAAACATGCCACAGTCGGGCGTCTGAGCGACACCACATAAAGGGCTTATAAAAGAAAATAAAAACAAACAATGCCCGCGATCGGGCGTCTGAGCGACACCACGTAAAGGGCTTATAAAAGAAAATAAAAACAAACAATGCCACAGTCGGGCGTCTGAGCGACACCACATAAAGGGCTTATAAAAGAAAATAAAAATAAACAATGCCACAGTCGGGCGTCTGAGCGACACCACATAAAGGGCTTATAAAAGAAAATAAAAACATACAATGCCACAGTCGGGCGTCTGAGCGACACCACATAAAGGGCTTATAAAAGAAAATAAAAACATTCCCAATGAATATCCCGGAGGTAGAACCATCCCAGAGATACTCGATAAATAATGTAACGGGTTAGTCCATAACAGAAATAATAATCATGGGGTTAGTCCATAACAGAAATAATAACCATGGTCCTCACAAGTCACTAGTCGGTATCCGAATTTATACGAACCGCTTCTCCTCCAAGATCGACACAAGGACCAACCCTTGACCCATCCTGGACTATAATCCTTAACCATGGACACGGCTTCTGAATAGGTTTAATCTCTGCGGAGGGTGTACTCTTTACCCACGAGTAACGGATTTCTTTAGTCCATCGGGACTAATTCCGTCTCTGATCTTTTAATTGAAAACATACGACTTACACACACCGACTTAACTTACGGTGCACTGGAATCACCCATGACACTTGTTAAGCAAAACTCTAAGTGGGGAGGCTACAACCTCGCGTAGCATGGGATCAAATTTATAACGCACGCTCTAAGGGGTGGCCTCCCCTCTCGGTCTCAACCGGAAACACCCATGCCCCCGGACCAGGTGGCATGCCTACCGGCTTCAACCGATATCTTCCACCATGGCCTCTCTATACGGTGTGTGCTAGAAAGGGGTTGATGACTGACTGAATCGTACCCTATTTGCGGTAGGGACAAGTGGTAGTATGAAACAAGTATGGGGTTACTGGTACAAGACTCGATCTACGGTCGACTCAGACAGCATGGAAATCACTAATATGCATCCATGCAAATGATCATATCACATGAAATAACGAGTATTTCGAAATGAGGTGGTGTTATAAACGTGTCAACGAACACACCAAAATATTATGCCGGGGTTCAGAATTCTTGCCTTCAGGTTGTGTAGAGGCAGGGTGCATCCTAAAAACTTTTGCAAGCTTTCTTCTTCTCCAAAAGTCTTTGAGATTTACGTCTTCACTTAACCCACGTGGACTGGGGCGGGGTCACTGACAGTGGGTCCAGGGGGCCCACTGGTCAGGTTTGACCACATCATCTCTCCCTCCTCTTCCTCTGCCCGAACGGAGGCGAGGCGATGGCGATCAACGCCGGCGAATGGCTGCTCCCCGCGGGCTCCAGAGGGTCGGGATGGATCCGCAAGACCGGGGCGGTCCTCCCGGTGGTCGTTGGGTCGGCAGGGGTGGAGGGAGTCGCAGACGGTGAGTTTCGCGGCGGAGGAGACTTCGGGAGCAAAGTGGTTTTGGGGCCGCGGTGGTTCCTGATCAAAATTGAGCAGGGGGAAGGGTTCACATGAGGAAGAGAGAGCTGCTGGTGGAGAGAGTGGAGAGGGGGAGGTCCTGGTGGCGCCGAAATGGCCGGGGCTGTGGCGGCGGCAGGAGTTGCCGGAGACGGGGAAGAAAACCTCCCCGGGTGGACTGGCTGCCACGGGAAGCGAGGGTGATTTTTGAGGCTGCTTCCGTGCTCGGAGGGCTCGAGGGCTTCCTTTATAAGCGCTCCCACGTCGGTTCGCGGCGGCGATGGATGAGCTTCGTCGGCGATCGGCGATTCAGCTTGCGTGCATCGTGGCGAAAGTGGGGATGGCGGCGAGAGCTAAGCGGACGAGTGGGTACTGCTCAAGGCGGGCTGGCGGCGAGGCGTGGCTCGGCGGCGCCAGCCATTCTGGCTGTCGAGGCGGCATTAGCGGCTAGTCTGGCCTGCCGGAGGCGTGGCGAGGCTGTGGTGCCCGTGGGGAAGCAGCGGGGGCGTGGCGTCTTTGGCTGCGGTCGGCCACAAACCGTAGTGAGTCTTGAGGCGAGGCAGCGGCTCGGTCTTGGCACGTGCAAAACGCGTGCTCCGCTTGCGCTCTCGGCGTGCCCAGAGCACGCACGGAACATGCTCGACAGAATGCTAAGGCATGTTAGGGGGCTCTGAACCACAAGAGGGTTAGCAGGGTGGGGTTATAGGCTAGGGCAAATCCATGGGACATGCTGGTCTGGTCAGGGGTCAAGTTCATAATGTAAACAAAAACTCATGCCAAAACTGTCCACGCTCTCAAGGTGTTTGACAAAATGCCAAAGGCTCCTAGGCAGTTCTTGGAGTGGCCAAAACTTCCAGAGTGGGGTCTCTTTAGATGAAAGAGGGGGTGGTAAGGTTAGTTTGTCCAAAGCACAAACTTGCTAGAGCAAGTTTTGCAAAACTTCAATTCTGGACAGAAAGCAAATGGCATTGTTGCAAGCACTTAGAATCATCCAATGGGTCCACTCTCCTGGACTTAAGGGTTTGGCAAGGAGGACTACCAGTAGGAAAAAGAATCAAGGATAAAGGAGCAACTAAAAATGTGGTTGCTGTACAAATCCTCAAGCTGGACCAAAATAGAAAAGAGGTTGATTCACTCAGTTTTTCCAAAGGACAACACTAGGTTATTGCATAAAGTTGAATACTATGCTCCTACTGATATCCCATAATTTTGGTGGAAACTTTAAAGAAATAAATAAATAGGTTGTAGTGCAAATCTGCCCTCTGGACCAGATTTTTAAATATGGTGTAGAGCTCAAAATATTCAAAGGGCAGAAGATATTTTTGCACAAAAGTGGCTCAAATACTCCATATGACATCTCCAAATTTTGGTGGGATTTTTGAATGAATTTATAAAAGGGGTGTAGTACAAATGGGACCATAAAACTATGGGAAACCATTTTTCAAGAAAATAAAGATCAGGAAGAATATTATATAATTAATTCTTCTGATAAAAGAAAAGAATTTCTTGAGAGCGTAAACAAGTCCAATATCATAAGTGAAAGGTTTTTCATCTTAGGGAACAACTCCAAGATAACCAAGAAGAGAATGGTTCTGAAATCAAGAAAAACCAAGAAAAAGAAAAGTTAAATTTCCTGACAAGATTTTAGTTAACAAAACAAGGTTAAATTTTTTGGGGTGTCACATCACACACTAGCACTACTTTTGCAGTGCATAGTATCTATGCTAGTATTTTAGATGAACACATTTATTGTTTTGCATGACACACAGTGACACATCGCTTAATATGCTCTTCATTTAATGGCATTCCACCTCAACCAAATTGCCAAGTTAGCAATTTAGCATGCATGATACATAGATTAGTACTAGTACTTCCTATGATACCCCCACTTCGGGAGTCTAAAAGCCTTAGAAAACAAGGCCGAACATCCTAATCTTAATCTCACTTAATAAATTTGTAGTTTCATTTTGCTTATTGTTATTAAGATTGTAATTTTAGGTAATGTAATTTTTACAGGAGTGATCTACACTTCTAAGTGGCTGATTTTTGAAAAAAATGAATTAAATAATGTAAACGTCATGGGTGAAGCTTGTCAGGTTGTAGGGTTTAGAGACCAGAAGTAAACCCGGCGACGGCCATATTGACAAAATGAACCTTTCCTTTAGCGATATAATGGATAGATAGATAGAGTGCAATCTGGAAATTACACTCATCCGGCAATGTATATACTTTCCACCAATGCGCACGCCAGAGTATGCATATAACTTTATTGTTCCTAAGGGCAAAATGATCCCTTTGTGATGCACTTATATGGCGTGCAAACCTAGCTACATACGTACCCTCGTAGACCTATCATGTTTCATCATAGACCAATTTAATAGAACGTGAGGCAAATTCAGGCACATGTATAGGAAGCCCGCATATAGATATCCACCCTAAATTCTAAGCACCGTTCATGAGCGCTGGCTTCTTCATCTCCCACGCCGTGAGTTGTGACACCTTGATGTCCACCTTGCCGTTGTTGAAAACATGAAGGTGAGCGTTCTTGCCTAGGGCGAGCGTTGGATAAACCCTGGAGAGGATGCAGGTCCTGCCTCCTGCTCCGAAGCTCTCGACGACGGACCGATCGATCTAGATAAACAAAATATGGGCAAACAAAATCAGTATGAATGATCCATTCTTGAACTTGTATATTGTACAAGATGGTGAACATATGGTAGCCAATATCGTACCAGGCTCCTCAGAGATATCTTGCCATTCGCTATGTCAGTATCAACAAAGCCTGCGAAGGTCGGCTTGTAGAGGTTCGGGTTCAAAGATGACCTGCAGCAACAAAAAATCCCAACGTCAGATCAATGCTAGCTAATGCGTGTATGTCACATGCGTGAGAAATAATGAATTTAAGGGACAAATGAGGATCTGGAGATGGCATTACGTGGTGGGGTCGGAGCACATGAGGACCACCGGCTTGGTGCTGTTGATGTTGCGCGCGGCCTTGAACACCCGGAAGAAGACCGCCGTCTTCTCCTCCAGCTTGGACGAGGCGAGCACCCACAGACCAAAGGGGCCCACGCCGCCTTCCACGTCGGCACCCCTCACGCTGCACAGCTTCTGGGCGTCGTTGGCTAGCGCTGGGTCCAACGCCTCCGCTCCCTCCAAGCTCGGCACCTCAAAGCTCACCTCGACGTCAGCCTGATGAAACAAGTTAGCCGGGTAATTAACTATGAACTCATCACCACACACTTACAAAAGGGAACAAACATATGCTGGTCAAACTAATGTATCTGGATTAAAACGATCTATTGTTAGGTTGCATCAGTTCAGTTGGAGCCTACTCCAATGCAAGGCCAATGCCAGTGTGCGCGTGACGACGAGTCTAGTTTTCTAAGCTGTAATGGATCGGAACAGAACGCATGACGCCGAGCTGAGATTAAAGTGCAGGACAGGTGTAGTGAAATCTACGGAGTAGAAAAGGCACAGCAGAGTGGGCACTGCACACTGGACACAACTCGGATCAGAAGCGCGCCGGATAAGATAGCGCGGTCCAGGACAACACATACTACTGGCTGAGCAATATATTCTGCAGGGCCGGCGCCACTCAAGGCAAGGCAGTACGTACATAGTGATCTCGATCGCCTTTTGGTCCTAGAAAATGTCACCTTGATTGCACACGAACTAACTCGGAAAGGCACGCTCACCTGTGAGCTTCGTAGCCCGGTGACCTCGACATGCTCTCCCCGCTTCACCACCCTGCCCTTGAGGCTGACCGGCTTTTTCGCCCTCAGCGCCTCAAGCTCCTCCACAGGCCACTGCATCAGCTGCCTCCCACTCGGGTCCAGCCAAACCTTCCTCGGAATCGCCTGAAAATATCACGCGAATAGCTGAGACCATGCATACATGGTGCACATGAAAGTCTTTTGGTTACTACACCAGCATACGATATGATTAACTACCTGGATTCCGGCCCATCCCTTGGCGACGTCGTCGACGGCTGTGTCGGACTCGTTGGCCCAGCCCCAGAGGATGCGGCGGCGCTTGACCGGGTCGTAGAACGTCTTGGAGGCGTAGAAGTTGCCGTAGTCGTACCGCAGGTGGTGCTCGTCGCCGGCGGGGTTGTCCGGCACGTACCGCTCGGTCTTCCGGTCGTAGGTGCCGACGGTGTAGTAGTCGTACCGGCGCAGGTCGAGGCTGTTCTTCAGCACGTGCTTCACCTTGGGGCTGGACGTGACCGAGGTGTCGAGCCCGTTCTGCCGGCCGTCCACCGTGACCGGGTACAGGTCCGGGCACTCCCACATCCCCGTGGGCGCCGAGTGCAGCGGCTTCCTCACCCGTGTCCACCGCATGAAGTCGCGGCTCCGGTACACGTACGCCACGCCGCGGGACGCCCCCGAGAGGGCGCCGATGAGCAGCCGCCAGTGGCCGTCGGCGTACCACGCGGTGGTCGGGTCCCGGAACTGGGTGGCGTTGATGCCGCCCTCCGGCACGATGATCGGGTTGCTCTTGGGCTTGACCCACTCGCGGAGCAGTGGGTCCGACTTGTTCTTGGGGAAGGCGATGTTCTGCACCTCGTAGTTGATGTCGGCACGGTCGATGCCGGTGTACATGATCGCCGGCGTGCCGTCGCGCAGGATGGTGGCCGAGCCCGACCAGCAGCCGTACTTGTCGGACTTGATGCTGGGCTGGATGGCCGTCTCCAGCGCCACCCAGTTGATGAGGTCGCGCGACACCGAGTGCGCCCACACGATGTTGCCCCACACGGCACCCTTGGGGTTGTACTGGTAGAAGAAATGGTACCACCCCTTGTAGTACATGGGCGCTGCATGCACCAAATTTCACCAAGTCATATGTCCAGTTCACATTCCCATGAAGAGAGTTCACCTCATTAGATGGTGATCTCAGTGAAGTTAATGACCAGCCAATTATTTTCATTCATTATAATGGTTTGTGTATAGGGTTGCAAGTTCGCCAGCCATGCAGCTTGCATGCATGCCTGTATATGTGTTGTTTAGTAATCAGGACGAAAAGGCGTTGCTGTTCAACGGGGTTGCAAGTTGCAGAACACGGATTCTTCTAGCAGATAGCATCAAATTGAAGACGCGACAGAGACGCGTGACAGGATATTAAAACAAGCGCGGGAGAAGGACGACGTACCGTTGGGATCTGGCGTAGCATTCGGAGAGCGGAGCAACCACCAACATGGTTATAAGAAAAATCGCAAGTTAGAGCCAGTTATAAACCTTTGCAAAAAAAAAAAATGCATCGTTATTAAACTAATCCACACAAGTGCAAGCTGGCTAAGCAACTCTAGCTCACTGGACACCGGAGGAGCCCCGTGACCGTAGCCAGTTCACAGAAAGCTAGTCCTAAAGCATGCATGTTCTTGCTTCTTGTAAAGCAGTATAGTAGTACTACACAAACTGAGCACCGTATGACCTAGCTAAATTTAGTAACAAAACAGAAATGGACACGATTATGAAGTTTCTTCTATGGCCCAAGAAACTGACCACCCACCCTCCGCCGACCATGCATGGTTTTGAAGTTCAGTTGTCCGAAGAGCAAGGGCGTGCTAGTGCTACTACACACCGTTGGTTTGTTTAGCCATGCAAAAGAAGGATGTCCGCCTAGCTAGCTCTAAGCTTCACTCTAGCTCGAACAGGAGAGATGGGTTAGTGGGCATGTACCGTTGATCCAGTTCTTTATGGGCCGGAAGTGGTACCCCGTGCTCAGCTCGGCGTCAAGAATTGACGGCGGCACGTTGGCCGCCGCCGCCTCCGTCTCGAGGAGGTGGGTCTCGTAGACGACATGCGACGCCCCGGCGAGCTGCAGCAGCAGCAGCACCGAGCATGCCCATGCAACTCTTCCCCCAAGAACCACCATTGCTCTCACACTCGGGCACAGCGGCCGGCGATGGGAGGAAGAACAGGTAGAGAAGGATCGATGTCTGTGCAGAAGCAGAGGCCAGGGGGGGTCATATTTATAGTGTGAGGGCCGTAGCGCTGGGGTGCGAGGGCAGGCTATTCGAGCGCTGAAAATCCTGAAAGCTTAAAGTTTGCAGGGTGAGACAAAAGGCCACGAATTCAGATACGAAGAGAGATTTTTCCTGGGGTATTATTGGATGATATAACCAGACAATTGGACATCATCTGATAGGGAAGTGCCAGTACTCCTATATTTTCCTTGTTTTTTTTAATGTTTATTTAGGACTTTCTCAGGTAGCTTCTGTGATGGAGGGAAATCTCGCTTTGGGTGTGAGAAATCTGTGGAAATGTTGGTGCTGACACATGGCTGGCTGGGTCTGGTTGCTCGAGTTGAGAAGTGCAAGTTGCTTGCTTTTATTGGTTGCTTTTGAGAAAACAATGGCCTAAACTTGTCATTAGTAGTTACAGTAGTTTTCACCTCCACCATACGAGGTCCATACGTCTCGCTCGTGGTCGATTGCGTGCTTGTCATCCGAGGCACATTTCAACTGCAGGCTCTAGCCGGATCAAGCAATCGACGAATTTCGGGAGTGGAGAACACGCGACGCTGATACGTTTTTCCACCATCACCACGCTCCGTCGGATACACCGCGATCGATCTACTTCACGCGCCACTTGCATACATGCACTTGCAGGTAGTACTGGCTACCACTGCTCGCGCGCTCCAGCTGCTCTCTACAGGTTTCACCCCCATCGATTGCCCTCGCGCGCCACTTGCAAACATACATGCACTTGCAGGTGAGTACACAGCACCCGTACCAAGTGGCAACTCGCTCGCTGTCGTGGTGTCGGCGGCACGCGCCGGTGGGTCACCGCGAGGCACGGGCGGACGGGACGGGCATGTAGCCGGCCGGTCGGAGGTCGGTTCAGATCGATGAGAGCATCAGCCGGATACACCAAAATCCAACCCTCATTGGATACCTCAATTAAAAATCTTGAATCTATACTATCATATGCAACGTAAAATCTAATTTAAGCTGAGCTTGTCTGACTCTGTTATGCCCATGTCCGCCGACCAGCTGCGCTCCTCAAAGTGTGTTCCTTCGATCGGCGACGAGGTAGAGTAGGACATGGGACACACCACGGTCTCCCATGCTCTACTCTTCCTCGTTGAAGCCCGGAACCTTCACGGTGCCAGTGGACGTGAGATCGATGATGGATCCGACCTGGGAGGAACCGATGACGTCCACCGCGACATGGGTGCGACGTCCGGACTGGGCACAATATGAGGTACCGGAGAATGAGACTCCATCATGCCAACGTCGGGCTGCCTCCGCTTCCTGCGTCCATTGCCTGGCACGACGGGCACGCCGCGCCATATTCGCGTCAGACAACGCCCATGCGTTCACCTCCGCCTCGGTGAACCAATGAATGGATTGTACATCCGCCACCGTGTCCGGATGCCAGACGGACCCGCACCGCCTCCAGTGAGGCAGTGGCAACACACATGGCGGCAGATCCATGCGCCATTTGAACGGACACAATGGATTCCCAGCGGAAGGAGTCCGAGCGATGCCGTCAGGAGCGGCGGAGCGCAAGCCGGACTGTCATCTCCTTCTCCGGGCCGCTTGAGATTAGCTCGGGGTCAACAGATCTGAAGGTGTAGGACTTAGATCCACTGCCCGCCATGCTGGAGATCACCGGACGGGAGCTTAAGTGGAATAGTGGAGTGCCTAGGGTTTGGTCCGGAGAACAGATGATGACGAATACATATGAGTTGGATGGGCCGTGGGCCGAATCCGTCATGGCAGACGCGCCCGGTCAGACCCAGGTCATCCCTTATTCAGGCTAGATATGATGGGTGCCGGTCAGTCCAGACGTTTGAGGTCGGTTTGAGATGTCCATCTGAATCGGGTTTTTCTAACTGATCAGTGATCGGGCCATCCACCCAAACATTTGAGAGAAGTTTAAGGCCCGGCTGTGCTCTGAGTTTTGAAGCAGCAAATTCTTCAAAAAACAAAAAAGAAAAAAATATATATCAACGGCAGCCGCGTGTAACACGCGCTCGGCACTGCCGCATCATTACGGTGCTTTTTTCCTGTACCCTATACTGCTGAA
Source organism: Aegilops bicornis (assembly GCA_021605145.1). Classification (NCBI taxonomy): domain Eukaryota; kingdom Viridiplantae; phylum Streptophyta; class Magnoliopsida; order Poales; family Poaceae; genus Aegilops; species Aegilops bicornis. The sequence continues at coordinate 524,059,856 of CM038670.1, read as the reverse complement.
GCGGGAGGCATCAGTATAACTAAATCGGACCATTGATTTTCTGAGGGTAGGATAGGCATCAAAATTTGTTTTGTTTTTGCCACGGGCCTAGGTTTGAGCCTAGTTCGGAGCCCAGTTTGTACGCACACCAACTCGCGGTACTCGATTGATTCGCCTCCTCCTCCCTGTCGCCGCCGCTCGCCTCCTTCTCCCTGCCGTGGGTGCCACCGCAAGTCGCAGCCGCTAGCCTCCTTCTCCCTGCCGTGGGCGCCGCCGCCACTCTCCCACGCTCCAGCCTGAGGTGTGCCGCCGATCGCCGCCCGCTCGAGCCTCCTTCTCCCTGCGTGGGCGTCGCCCAGCCGCCGCCACTCTCCCACGCTCCAAAGACAGCCCTGCTCCCTTCTCCCTGCCGTGGCGCGCCGCCCATGCCGCCACTCTCCCACGCTCCAGCACAGCCCTGCTCCTGCGGCCGCGCCACCCGACCTCCGCGGCGCGTCCCTGTATCTCTGACGTGGTAAGGATTACTCTTGTGAACTCTACACTAGAATTGGCATGTCTTCAGTTGATGGACAAATCATGTTCAGTACTGCTGCCTGATGGAAAAATCAGAGTTAATTAGATCCTGCATGATGGGAAAATCATAGTTAATTATATCCTGCAGTGCACGCTCGTCAAAAGAGTATCCACAGTTTATAAGTGTACTGTTATTTTGTGCTATAATACTTTTGCATGTGTACTGCTGTCTATGAACATCAACAAATCATGGCTCATATTTGGATGATAACAAAAATAGTACCAAATGTTGTTCAATGACATACTGGAGTATATGTAATGTTTCTGTTTGATTATATACGCAAGCATTGTTACTGATCATTTTGATATTCTTGTTCATACTTTTAGCACGACATACTAAGGCTATCTTATTGTTCGTACTGAAGCGAGTTTTAGTTTCACAGGTGGAATTCAAATAAGTTAGATTTGATACTTTATTAATTGCAGTGTTTGACATGGAATATGGGAGTGGCACACTGGAGGACATTGCAGAATATGACACGGTGATCAGTCAAATTTTGGCAGCGAGGAAGATGGTTACAATTACTATAATGCATATGCTCGGTCAAAGGGTTTTGGTGTTGAAAGGAAGAACTGACTAGGAAGTCGACACGAACATAGCTTTTCGGCGCCTCTATGTCTGCTCTAAAGAAGGATATCGGGCGAGGAAGCACTTTGAAAAAACTAAACGGGTGCGAACTCCTAGGCCGCTGTCACGTTGTGGATGTGGCGCTCGGATGGAGATCGAGCTTCGTATGGATAATGGTGAATGGTTTGTAAAAGATTTTGTGGACGAACATAACCATCCACTCGCTAAGCCTGAGCAGACAACTTACATAAGGTCACATCGTGGGCTGAGTGACGTGCAAAAGGCTGATGTCATTGAGTATGGAATTGGTGGCCTTCGAACACATCAAATAATGGAAGTAATGGAGAAGGATAGTGGTGGTTTCTGCAAGGTAGGCTTTATACCTCGGGACCTGTATAATTTTGTGGCCAAGTACAAGAAGGAAAGGATAGAAGGCCGCGATGCCGAATTTGTGCTCCGTTATATGGCAGCCCGAAAGGACATGGATGGGGAATTTTTTTACAAGTACACCACTGATAGTGAAGGGCATCTGCTGAACATCTTTTGGGCAGACGCACAATCTCGGATTGACTATGATGCCTTTGGTGGCGTCGTGATCTTTGATAGCACTTACCGTGTGAACAAATACAACCTGCCATTTGTCCCCTTCATAGGAGTGAATCACCATCGCAGCACGACCATGTTTGGCTTTGGTATTGTCTCAGCTGAGACCGAGGCATCTTTTGTGTGGTTGCTTGAAGCATTTTTGGAGTCAACGCAGCAGAAACATCCTAGATCAGTAATCACAGATGGTGACCATGCAATGGCGAAGGCAATAGCGGCGGTTTTTCCCAATACAGATCATCGGTTGTGCAGGTGGCACATCGAGCAAAACATGATACGACACCTACGAAAGCAAAAGCTCAAGGATTTTAGGAAATTTGTTTATCACATCTGGGATGTCGATGAGTTTGAGAGACGTTGGGTTGAGTTTATGGTGGATTATGATATCTCTGAAAAGATGCTTGGATTATGACGATGTACGAGCTGAGGAAGAAGTGGTCTAGGGCCTATCTGAAAGGTAGATATTTCCTTGGCATGCAGAGCAATCAGCGTAGCGAAAGCCTAAACTCTAGGCTTCATAAGAATCTGGATAGGAGAATGTCACTTGTTGATTTGCTAGAGCACTCAAATCACTGTTTATCGAGTATCCGCAAGAATGAGGCCGAGTTGGATGCTACAGCTTCACTGACAGTACCTTTTACTGAATTAACAGCTGATCCACTTGAGAGAAGTGCTGCTCTCATTTATACTCCAGTCATGTTCAAGAAGGTAAAACATCAAATCATGCAGTTGTCAAAATGGGAAGTAGCGAAGTGACCAAGAATGATGCTTTTGTTCAGTATACAGTTGCTACGCAAAGAGAGTAGGCATGTGACGTATGATGTGAGGTTTGTCATGGCAGGCCCGTTGCTGCAGAGCTTGAATTGCCGTTGTCTGAAGATGGAATCGGAGGAGATCCCGTGCGCTCACATTTTTCTGTTCTAAAATACCTTGGCTTAGTCAGCATTCCTAGGTGTTGTGTCTCAACAAGATGGACGATGGTAGGCAAGTCCGCATTTGACTCGGAGAGGAATGGTAATATGCATGAATGGTCTGAGCGGATGGATCGTTACCATGAACTCCGCAACATTTGTAGTCTGTATTTATTCAAAGCTTCAAACAGCCAGGAGACGTCACATAAGGTGGTGGATTTTCTCAAGGGTATTATAGCTGAAGGCGGCGAAGATGATGGGAAAATGAGGCGGCATCACTGGGCCCTCTTCCGGCATATTTTTCAGGGTCAAGCCAAGCATGTCCAGGAAATGTCCGGAATCCAAAAATAATTAAACCGAAGGTGCTCCATCCAAGACATCCAACAAGAGGTGGAAGCCGTTTAACGAGATTTGGAATGAAAAAATGTTCAAGAAGTGAATTTTATTTTTATAATGCCTGAATTTTATAATGCCAGACTTGTATGAATTGATTTTTTAGTGCTGGTGCCGCTCATGTACTCGTCTACTCATGCTATTGATGCATCTCCTGAAACCATTATTTTGTTGCGTTGTGTGGCAGAAGATTTATTGTGTTGGTGTTTCCTAAATGATTTATCTTATCACATGAAGGTCATTTTATTGGGATTAGGAAGTGCATAGTAAGCGTGTTCATATGATCTCGCGAGTCAATTTCTAATTTCTTGGGTGAGTTATATATTCTGTTCTTGAGCTGAAAAGTTGGCTATGGCGGTACATATCTGGACGGATGGTTGCACATGTATGCAAAGTATACACTGAAAAGGAGGCAATAGGTGAAAATCACAAAAAGAACTATCGTTTTGGGCTACAGATAATAAAAAATAATTACAAGCAAAATATAAATAATGTCCATAATGGGATTCAACCCGTGACCTTGAGGATATTACTAAACAACCTAACCAGATGAATAAATATTTTTTATGAAACTTTCCAGATATATAGTTATTTATGTCACTTGAGATAGCTCGCAATAAAAAATAGGAAAATATTATAACTAGGGTCGCAAATTATTTTGTACAGATAATTGGAGTCACCTAATATCCCTCTGTACATCCTAAAAATTGGAAAAAGTTTGGGCTCATTTGGTTGAGTTGGAAAAAGCGCTTTCAGACTTGGCCTCCGTGATTCCGAGCAGTCCTGATTGCACATGACGTGCGTGATGACATGGATGAAACGGTCCCGAAATTTTGCCAGCATGTGTGCATGCCCAATTTATCCCCCACGCATGATTTGGGCCAGCGGACACCGAACGCACATTGCGTCATGTCCGGCGGTGTTTTAGGGTTTTTTCATCGGAAAACCCTAAAATATGCATCAAACGTCTGGAATCAATGAAAATTGACATGTGTTATTGCCATGGTGCTGTGAGGGTGTGGAAAAAGTTTGGCCTCATTTGGTTGAGTTGGAAAAAGCGCCTTTCAGACTTGGCCTCCGGCAGATTCCGAGCAGTCCCGATTGCACATGACGTGCGTGATGACATGGATGAAATGACACCAAATTTTGCCAGCATGTGTGCATGCCCTATCTATAGCCCCACGTAAAATTTGGACGAAGTTGGACACGTAACGACGTTGCGTCACGTTGAGCGATGTTTTAGGGTTTTTCATCGGGAAAACCTTAGAAAATGCATCGAACGGCGGGACAAAACGAAAATTGGCATGTGTTATTGCCATGGTGCTTTGAGGGTGTGGAAAAAGTTTGGGCTCATTTGGTTGAGTTGGAAAAGAAAACGCCTTTCAGACTTGGCCTCCGGCAGACCCGAACGGTCCTGATTGCACATGACGTACGTGATGACATGGATGAAACGGTCCCGAAATTTTGCCAGCATGTGTGCATGCCCAATTTATCCCTCCACGCATGATTTGGACAAAAACGGACCTTTGAGCGCGCGTTGCGTCATGTCGGCGGTGTTTTAGGGTTTTTTCATCGGAAAACCCTAAAATATGCATCAAACGTCGAGGAATCAACGAAAATTGACATGTGTTATTGCCATGGTGCTGTGAGGGTGTGGAAAAGTTTGGCCTCATTTGGTTGAGTTGGAAAAGAAAACTCCTTTCAGACTTGGCCTCGGCGTGATTCCGAGCGGTCATGATTGCACATGACGTACGTGATGACATGGATGAAATGACACCAAATTTTGCCAGCATGTGTGCATGCCCTATCTATAGCCCCCACGTAAAATTTGGACGAAGTTGGACACGTAACGCACGTTGCGTCACGTCCGGGCAGTGTTTTAGGGTTTTTTCATCGGGAAAACCTTAGAAAATGCATCGAACGGCGGGACACAACGAAAATTGGCATGTGCTATTGTCATGGTGCTTTGAGGGTGTGGAAAAAGTTTGGGCTCATTTGGTTGAGTTGAAAAAGAAAACGCCTTTCAGACTTGGCCTCCGGCAGACCCAAACGGTCATGATTGCACATGACGTACGTGATGACATGGATGACAGGGACGATGATATGGTATGTATGATATGGGAAGTATGATCACTAATGTGCACAAGTAACGTTGCCGGCAATACTCAAATGGCTAGTCTCGATAGGTAAGTGACGCAAAAATGGGTTAGGCGTTATCAATGCAATTGCAAGGGGAATATACAATGGTGTCTTCGAGGTTACCGTCCTTTGCGATGATGAGTGGAGGTTATCTGAAGTGCACACGGCTGACCGGGGGGGACTAAAGGGCAGCCTTTGGTCCCGGTTCATTTGATTGAGTTGGAAAAGAAAACCCCTTTCAAACTTCATCTCCGGCAGACCCGAACGGTCTTAGTTGCACATGATGTACGTGATGGCGTTGCATGAAATGGCATCAAATTTTGCACATCATGTGTGCATGCCCGATCAACCTGGACTTTTGAGCCTGATACAAGGGATCAGTCTCGGTCGAGAGTGCTACTTCTTGGTGTTGGAATTGTTGAATGAAAATTTCGTAAGAAATAAAAAAATACTCGAGATATAAAAGAAAAAGAGGGTAATGGATATATATTGGAGGTTTTATTTAACCTTTTGACACTTGGGATATGTATTGCAGAATGCCATGCACGGAAGTTAGGTATAGTTGTCCCGCAAATAAAGGGAGTTAGGCTGCCAATATCCTGAGAAAGAAATAACAGAAACCCATCGTACTAGTAATACGCTCGATCTAATCTCCCTCCATTTTCCGCCGCCGCCGTTTCCACGACGTCCTCCAGAAAGTTGCCTCTATGACATTGCATAGTTCGTTCATGGAGCCTCTCTCTTATCATCTGCCACCACGGAAGACACCACGAGGGAACTCGCCACCACCGCCATCAGTGAACCCGTCACCTGCGAACCAGCCACCATCACCATCAGCGAACCCGCTACCACCGCCATCAGTGAACCCGCCACCTGCGAACCAGCCACCACCGCCATCAGCGAACCCGCCACCAGCGAACCAGCCACCACCGCCAGCAACCAACCAGCCACGTGCGAACCAGCCAGCACAGAACCTGCCACCAAGGTACCCGGCACCAAGGAATCCGCCACCTCGGAACACGAACGACAAGGCGGAGTCAACAACACCACAAGGAAATCAGAAGCAAAAAGGAACACTGTAAGGAAATTCAAGACCTGATCAATATTACGGCAGAGTATTGTGTTACGTAGATGTGCATATTATATCAGAGTATTTCGTTTCTTAGATTTGTATAATAGAGCAAAGTATTTTGTTTCGTAGGTTCTGACTGATTAATATCCTCGCCTATGTTTCCCAAAGATCAATCTTCATCATCCATATTACTGTTAGACATACGGTGAAACTCTAATCTATCCGGCAGATGTGCATAATAGATCATAGCAGATTAATGACATATTCGAATACAAACCTATATGTCTTTGAGCTCCATGGAGCTCTTTATTTTAAAAAATTCAAAATTCATAAATTTTAGTTCCAAAAAAAATCTGAAGGTCAGTCTCCCTTTGGCATTTTTGGACTATTTAGTCCTTATTTCATAGTTGTCAGATGTGCAGTAAAGATGCATGGTTAACTGCTTCTATATTTATTATGTAATAATGTTAATTGAAATCCTTTTTTATCTAATGATCAGGAAACACAAGTCTGTTCCATTGTAGCATATCATGGAATTACTAAAGATTTCACTGCAGACGGAGAAAAGCCATAGAAGAGGTTGACCTAGATGGCCTCATCGAGGATCCTTCCTATCAAAATTCATCGAACATGTGCAGATCAATAGCGGAGCTATACGACCCCACCTGTGACGCCTTCATCATTGATGGGGAACCACTGTCGATAACCACACGGGATGTGGAGCACATATTTGGTATACCGACAAGGGAGATAGGGGTTGAACCCGAAGGAATAGAAGTGAACCGGGCATACAGTGTCTCCCGAGAATATGGAGAGCGGAGCATACAAATTGCATACCTGCGGGATATGTTAAAATCACATATAAAGACAAACACACATGGAATAGAGTTCCTCCAAACCTTCATTTTATATTCAATTGGGATCATACTGTGCCCAACAACTCAAAGATATGTTAGGTCAACTTATGTGCCGCTTGTGCAGACAAAGGAAAGTATCAAGGCCATAAACTTTGCAAAGCTCACGCGTGATCATCTAATGAAGTGTATTATCAAGTATAATGAAGCGAGAAAAAATCCTGAAAGAACAGCACTCCAGGGTACAGTCAACCTTGAGGGGAACCTTCCCTTGCTGCAGGTTGACCCTCACACTAATCATATAGATGTATGATTGTAGCACAATATTGTACAATGACTAACTTCCACATTTTGCAGTTTTGGTTCTGGGAGAAGCGTCGTCTAGATAGATTAGACAGAACAATTGATTACAGCAAACGAGATAGACCACTCGTCCAATACTGGGACGAGCAGAAGGTGCGCAAAGTCTGTGCTATTTTTGAGAAGCACGGCCTTGAGGCCGGAGAGGTACATAAATTACGTATTGTACAACATTTGTATTTATTCTTCCATATTTATTTTCATTATAAAATAAGAACCAATTTCATCAATTTATTTCAGACCGTACATGACCTAAAGGAGCCATGGGAGGTACCAAGGTCGCCGACACCTGAGTTGTTTGATGAATTGCCACCGACAGATTCAAAGGTAATTTGTTATTCTTCTGTTTTGTACTTCTTCGTGCACCAAAGGGTTAATAATTTTCTCATTAATATGCCTGTAGATGGTGATGAAGCTTCATGATCTTGTTTGCCGAGTGAGAACAGACTTGATGGAGCAGCACCTTCAGACCCGCGTACAAATGTTGCGCAAATTCAGGCACCTAGAGCAGGAAAATGCAAATTTGAGGAACTGGCTATACACCAACCTGAACGGCAATGTAAGTACCCTACCATCCAAACACGCACTTAATCACTCTTTCCTTCATATGTACAAAATAATGACAACTGGGTACCTATGCAGGACTATTGGAGCCGACCAGAATACGAGTACAATGACAACGACATATTTGTTGCGTCGCCCCTTCATGGACGTGACTTGTCCTCAGACTTTGATGTAATTTAGTAATTATATTAATTATATGAGTTATTTTTTCTCATTTTACAAGCTCCTCCCTACGACTTGCAGGGTGCTCAGGATGACATCAATAGTGACCAAAACTTCCAGGGTGCTCAGGATGACATCACTAGTGACAAAAACTTGCAAGGTGCTCAGGATGACATCACTACTGTGCAAAAAGAGTTTGAGAGAGACGATGCACGAAAATCAGACGTAAGTAAGTATATTAAATATGCGAGTCACTATTTTTTTATTAAATCTCCTACCTTGGACACGCAGGTAACAGGAGGGTCTACGATGAGAGGACGGAAGAAGAGAGACAGGAAATCCACATTTGCAAATAATGAGGATTTTATTTATTTTGATGAACCCAAAAAAACTAAAAGAGTCAAGAAAACTCCGAAAGACATGAGTACTCCCAGAACGGGAACGGCTGATGCTCCAGATGAGAAGATTGTTGACGAGGTCATTGACTATGTCAATACATCCCCCTCTTCGAAAGTGTTGGTACAAATTGATGAAATTCATCTATATCGCGCTGATCTTAGATGCTTGACAGCACCAACCTTTCAAAGTACTAAGGACGGATGGCTGCAATGCAAGGTATGTGCTAACTTCTTAAATAGTTAACAAATTGTTATTTCTATTTTGATTCCTTACTGCTTTGCAATTCAGATCTTGGATGCAGCCATAACATGGGTACGCCACATGCGCCCCAATCCAGATGTACGGGCCGACGGGAATATCTTCCTAGAGAGAGCATCAGTAAGCAATGTGCTAGTCAGAGACGGAAGCGTTCCAAGTTATACCCATGCTTTACGGAACAAAACGTCTACTAGTACTTATGGCAAAAACTACATTTCCCATGATATGGTAAGTCATAGTAGTCTAAGTCAATTACTAAATGGTACATAACTAGTTATGTCTAAAATGCAGGTTTCTCTTCCTGTGAATATGATGAATAAGCATTGGTACGTGGCGGTTGTCAATGCCAAAAAAAGAGCAGTGCAAGTTCTGGATTCGATGGCGTCACCAATAAAACAGTTTAAGAAAGGCCACCCGGAACTAGAAAACATGGTACATTTTTCAATGCTTAGTAACTATATACCGAGAGTTAATTCTCATATTATATGTCTTATGCTTCTTAATTTATTATAGCTCAAAGGCATGCAACTCCATATGGAAGTAGCATATCGGCATGGTGGCCGAAAAGTCGATACTTGGAAGGATTTCAACATCAGCACTTGGAAACTTCAAGTTATAAAAAACATACCACAACAGAAAGACAGGTACTGTACACATCACTTAAAATCACACATTTAGTATTCATAGTAAAAAAATATTTATAAACAATCCATATGATTGCAGCATGTCATGTGGGCTTTCTGCGGTAAAGAATATAGAAAATTTTACAGGCAACAATCTAGATGGAGCCTACGCAGCGGTACGATGTCCACACTTAATTTAACCATACCATTCCCGTTGTTACAACTATAAGACTGACTCAACCTATTACGCAGGATGACATCCCCGGGTTCAAGAAACAACTCACTGCCCTCCTAGTGGAGTCTCCATTGAACATGAAAGGACGGCGAAATGGCGAGGACTAAGATAGTGAAAGTCGTGAAGGAAGGACGAAGAGAGCTGAATGCTGCTACAATTTGCTACTTTTTCTAGAATAAAATTTGGATTACGATTTGTTTAAACTTTATGCTCGTATTTTAAAGTTCTCTTGCCATGTATGTGTTAGTGTTGGTTAACAAAATGATAAAGTGAAATTCTTCAATATCAAACGAATTCTTTTTACAGAATTTTTTAGTTCTATTGGATTTCCGGTAAGAGATTGTATACCGGTCTACCATTGTCTCTCTTCATGAATTACGGGTTCTGTATGTCAAACAATGCTCTCATTACGTGATTGCTTCTTCTCACAACGGGCCTCCCACGTCATTACGTGATTGCTTCTTCTCACGGTATTTTTTAGTAGGGTAACGTGCAAGGTGCTTGCGGCGATGCTTAGGCCTTGTTTGGTTTTAAATAAGTCATCAACTTATAAGTTGAAAAGTGCAAAAAATGACTTATTTTGCCAAACAGCTCCAACATATAAGTCATTCTAACTTATAAGTCATAAGTTGCTTCACCTCAACTTAAAACTTATAAATCACTCCTTTTGCGTGAGTCCCACCACCTGCATGATGTTGATTGGTGTGGGAAGATGTGGGAAGATGACTTATAAATCGGGTGACAACCAAACAGGCGTGACTTATAAGTCACTGGTTTTAAGTCACCTGACTTATAAGTCAAGTGACTTATTGAAACCAAACAAGCCCTTAACTAGGGTGCGTTGATTGGACACCAAACCTGCTGTAGGCCGTGGCCCGGCCGGGCCTATTATTGGAGGAATATCTGCTTGCTCGCGACAAGATAACTTTCTATAGCAGAGGACTGTTCCACGTGTTCCAGTTGAATATTTGTGTTTCTTAATTTAGCTCTTCCCTGTGATGATTCAATCCAGCCATTAAGGTTACAGCAATCTGCTACATGCACACAGATCTCATGGATTGGAAACGTCTCATTGCACCTAGCTGCCTCCAAGCTCGTAAATGCGGTCGTGGCCTTGCTTCAAAATCAGAAATAAAAATAAATAAACGTGTTGTACTCTGCAGAAAAAGAAAAGCTAAGATTTTCCACGTTCTTAAGAAGAAACAGTCTCTGCTAATTTCTAAGTGCTGCTAGCTAGCAAGAAGCGGCTCCATTTCCACATAAGAGCATCTCTAGCGCATCCCATATAACCTTGTTGGGGCATGATTCGACGGTTTTACGGGACGGTAAAAAAAACGGCCCAATCAGATCCGATAAAAACGACCAGGCTGTAAAACCTTTACGGGAGGCCCGTAAACTACCTGTGATGCCGGTATATATGCCAGCTCCGGGACGTTCTAAGGTTCCCGTCCGCCTTTTCCCCCATTCGCGTCCACCGCAGTTATTCTCCTCCGGCGAGAAACCGAGCGAACTCCAGCTGCGATTTGTGGCGCGGTTTCCCACTGGAAGCTGCCGGAGATGTCGTCGGTGGGTGCCGGTCGGAGTGGTCGAGGGGGGAGGGGGAGGGCGGCCGCTGCGGTGGACCGCCTTGCAAACGTGGCCACGACGAGGAGGCCGGGAGCTCCTCCTTTCACCCTTCGATGCCGGAATGGCACAAGAAGCAGGCGCGCCGCCGCGGCGTGATCCCGCAGCGCCGGCACACGGACGTGGGAGAGCTTCGCCCGTCTTCACCTCATCTTCGATCCAGTGGTGCAACGCTGAGCGGCCTAGTTCCAGGCGCTAGATACACAAAATTTGACCCCTCAAAAGCCAGCGGACGCTCCCGGACGCGACTGCGGATAGTGACCAGTCAGTCCTCAATAATCTTTTCCATGATCGGATGCCTCAGTTAGAAACCTCGAAGCCGTACTATTTCATGCAATGTAAAACCTAATCTAAGCGAAGCTTGTCCGACTCCACTGTGTCCATGTCCAGCAGCCCGCTACGCCCCTCGAAGTGTTGCTTCGGTCGTCGGCGAGGTGGAGTAGGACATGGGATACACTGGCTGACAGGATTCGAGGCACCCCCATCTCCCATGCCCTACTCTTCCTCGTCCGAGCCCGGAATCTTCACGGTGCAAGTGGACGTGAGATCGATGACAGATCCGTCCTGGGAGGAGCCGGCGACGTCCACCATGATGCAGGTGCGGCGTCAGGACTGGTGCACCATATGGGCGCCGGAGAATGCGATTCCGCCTCGCCAACGTCCACCGCCGCGAGGGCTGCCATCGTCTCCTGCACCCGCTGCCTCGCACGGCATGCACGTCGTACCCTATTTATGTCGGACGACACCCATGCGTTCACCTCCGCCTCGACGCGCCAATGAAGGGGTTGCGTTTCCGGCACGACGTTCGAACGTCAAACAGACCGCACCGCCTTCGGTGAGGCAATGGCGGCACACCTCGTGGCGGATCCCTGCGCCATTTAGACGGGCATGATGGATTCCCGACGGAAGGAGTCCGGGCGCTGCCGTCGGGCGGCCTCCTCCCGGGAGCAGCGGAGCGCAAGCCGGACGGTCATCTCGTCCTCGGGTTCATGTGGATGAGCTCGGGTCAACAGGTCTAGAGGTGTACGACTTAGATCCGTTGTAGGCCGTGTTGACTGGGCACATTGATCACCAGACGGGAGCATGGGTGGCGGAGTGTGGTGGAGTAGAGTGGCTGGGGTTTATCCAGGAAGCGAATGAGGAGGAATATATGTGGGTTGAGAGGGTCAGCGTGGACTGAATCCGATGTGACCGAAGCGTCCGGTCACACTAGAGTCATTTTATATCCGCCCCATATTTAAGCTAGATATGAGGAGTGTTGTTCAGTCTTGATGTTTAACGCCGGTTTGAGACCCTCCTCTGAGTTTGGTTTTTTCTGACCAGTGAGCGATGGGCGTTTGGAAGGAGTTGGTTTTGAAGCAGCAAAAAGATCAACGGCAGCCGCGTGTAACACGCGCCCAGTACCCCCCGCGTCATTACGTGATTGCTTCTTCTCACAACGCGCTCAGCAGTATTGTACAAGTACTCCCCATGAGACCTGCATGTATATTAACCACACTACCACGGTGTTTTTTAAACTACCACAGTGTCAGTGCTTGCGGCGATGCTTAACTAGGACGCATTGATTGGGCACTAAACCTGCTGTAGGCCGTGCCTATCATTGCAGGAATATCTGTTTGCTCGCGACAAGATAACTTTCTGTAGCAGAGGACCGTTCCACGTGTTGCAGCTGAATATTTGTGTTTCTTAATTTGGCTCTTCTCTCTGTGATGATTCAGTCCAGCTATTAGGTACAGCGATCTGCTACATGCACACAGATCTTTTGGAGTCGACATGTAAGAATGCTCCTAGCCGCATCCATGCTCGTAAACGGGGTCGTGGCCTCCGCTTCAAAATAAAAAATAAAAACAAATAAACGTGTTGCGCTCTGCAGGGAAAGAAAAAGGTTCAGATTTTCCACGTTCTTGAGAAGAAACAATCTCTGCAAGTAATTCTCCGTGCTGCTAGCTAGCATCGCAAGAAGCGACTCCATTTCCACGTAATGACGTAGTAAACGGTAAATATGCTCTGCGCACGTAGTCACTGTTGCTGTGGGGCTAGCTGCCTGGCCTGGCCGTAGTACGTACGTACGTACGTACGAGTATTAGCTGTAGCTGTAGCTGTAGCACGTAATCTCTCGGCGTGCCGACGCGCAGTTGCTACCCTGATGGATCCATTGCCCAGGATTTGTAGCTTTGTCTGCGATAGGTAAATCCGTAAATGTTGCGAGCAAGTAAAATGTTTTATCGGGAGAGGTTTTAAGAAAACCGTTACGCTGGCAGTTGTATGCACACGCAGGGGAGTGTATGCCTTTGGTGTGCGCGTGCGCGCCGCGTATGTACGCACGCACGCACACGCATGGGTCTTCCTTGTAGACACTGAAAACGAATTCATGCAAAAAAAAAAAGACACTGAAAACGAATGTACTCTTTGTATGTACGGAGTATATGTGTCACTTCCGCATCGCCATCTTGTACGTACGGCGAGGTCTCCTCACGATGGTAGGTAGTGCGTATGGTGTAACCTGTAAACAGCTACCGCCGCGCCCTCGATTGATTGATTGGGCGTTCGCCGTTGCCTGTGGTCGGCAAGCCGATCGACCCCCTCGGCGCGTTCTTGTTCGACGATGGCGACGGCGCTTCTTGGACGCGTCCTCCCCTAGCCGGCCGACCGAGAGCCGTAGCATGCAACTCCCCGGGCTACTCAAGGAGATGACGCTTGGTCTATGGCTACCCTGTGGCTGTAGGCTACTACAGCGAGACAGCGATATTCTAGCTACATGCATGTTTAGGTCGTTTCGCTCAAAAACTCGATCGCGTGAACGAATTTAGTAATCCGCCCGTCCGGAATCGGTTGACGCTCAAACAGATGTATCCAGCGATGACGGCGGAGGAAGTGGGATGGAAATAGACAAATGAGCATGGTGGGAGAAACGATCTGCTGCTGCTAGCGTCGGCCTGATGCATTTCGTTATCCCAAATAAAACAATGTGCACGTCAATCACTGTTGATGTAGGGCCGGCGTCTGTTATAGTCTGATTTTCTCATGTGGCATTCTTATGTCAGGCGGTTGCGTGTCTCTGTCAGCTGCGACTAAGATGGACCAGATCGCTACTTGGCATGGAGCTAGCCGTACAATGAGCAATGGAGGGTGTAGTCGACCGTGGAAGGGTGCCACTAATTAATTAATTAATTAATTAAGAAGATCCTGGCAACACAAGGCAGAAGCGAAGCCCGTAAAAACTCCGGGGTGGAGGGGTCACAAGACGTCGGTAGCGCTGTTCCCGCCCGGTGTCAAGCTTCCAAATATCGGTCGACATAAATGGTGGTCGACGTTCCGCTATAATCTGCCAGTCGACACCGAGCCATCATTTCATTTTTGACTGAATGACAGTGGTGGATTCACACATATCGCTCGCAGGTACAGTAGATATAACCCGATGTGGAGATGACAGGAGCTGTCTAAAATATACTCCTGCTTGCTGAAACTTCGAGTCGTTTCGGTTTAGTGAGCCAAGTGTTAGTCTTTGGCTTGTATGAGTGGGGGAATAGATACGGAGAGCTCTTTACACTATCCTTTGACAGTGAACACAAAACCGTGTCGGTTTCATTCTTATGACAATTTTTTAGCCGAAAGGGACAGTAATTGCTGTACAGCTTCATTATTTCCTTGAAGAAGTTATGGCTGTAATGAAGCCAAGTTGTGTTCTCCAACAAGAAAATGATATTAATAGTTACAGGCTTGATACTCCAAAGCAGACAAAGTTGAGATCATCTTCTAAATTTTACCTATATGGTCGCTCACCTGACTCAAAACAGTTTCGTGCATGGATGACATGGAGGCTTATTTATTAAATAAAAAATCAACTGAAAAATGAAGTATTCAAAATTACTATTCTAAAAATCACGCCAAATTGAGTGAAGACAGAAATTAGACTGAAAATTATACGAAATAAGGAAATGAAATTTCTTTACGTTAGAAGTCTAGGATCACTCATGCAAACCCAACAATATGTCAAATTTTAAAGATGTTTCATAATTCTATGTATTCTTTCTTGCAATTCCATGGTTGTACTAACCTATCTAGGATTTAGTTTCTTCAATTGTACATGCCCCCCTTGATCCATACATATATTGTGTTTTCTTAAAATCTTTCGCAAAATCTAATCCTGCTATGGATTGAATTCAGTGGACTTAGGCAAAAAGAATATTGACTTCTTTTCTCACTTATTTTGTAAGTCTTCATATTAGAAAAATGTTACTCAGCATTCCATTTCTCATAACCTTACATTTTTTTCGCATGCCGGTCAAACTGCTTTGAGTAGGGCGAGGGATCAAATCTGTTCGGTTCTAAACGTGAAACATCTAAATTGTCAGGAAATTGCATTTGGTGGCCGTGCTGTAGGGAACCGTTTACTTTTTCATCAAAAATATATTTTTGACACTTCATAAACAGCTGAAAAAAGGAGCGAAGTAGTGGTGTACGGGCACCATGGTGCCCTTTATTTGAAAAAAAAGTAAAAGAATATATTTAGAATTTCTAAAAAAACTTAAAAAAAATCTGTGGAAACTTGTATGTGTTCACTATGGATCCATGAAAGTTTGTTTTGAAAAAAGAAATTTGTAAGCTGTACAAAAAAAATTGCGTACCAAAAACAAAAAAGAGGCTCATTTAATAATACATATTTGTCTTTTCTTTGTACGTCACATGTGAAAGTAAAATGTTGCAAAATTGTGCATATACATAATATATGTGTGCGTGTGTGCTTACAAAACTTTAACATTTTTTGCGCTGTAGAAAATAGTTTTTTTTGAAACAGGCACCATGGTGCCCGTGCACAACTTGCAATTTTCGTATACACATAGGCCTATATGTGTAGTATATACATACAGATTTTTCATGAATACATATTTTAATATGTGATGTACACAAAGAAAATAAGTACATAGATAAAAATGGATTTTTTTTCTTTTGTTGGGTAGCATGCAAATAACCATATCATTGAATTAAACTTTACAAATACATAGAGGACATGTATGTATTTGTTTTTTCTTTAAATGGAGGCAAAAGATTTGTCTCATGATTAATTAAGCAGAAGAGAATTGACTAGTTAATTAACGGAAAACCGAACGAAAACCGATACAAATCAACCACACGTAGACTACTCTCAGGGCTTGCAACCTGTCAACCAAACCCAACACCTAACGACCACCAATACATCGCAAAGACACCCCAACAAGATAACTCGGCCGAAGACCACGGGCACACCCAAATCAACGAAGACAAGTCAGGCCATAAGGACAACCCAAGAGACTGATAACCATCCATCAAGTAGTTGCGGACGCCTTTTCTGTGACGCCACTTTTCTTTCCTTTGCTCCTGAGAGCCTCCTCCATAATCGCCTTACCAGATCCAGGGCTCATCCTCTCCAAACGTTTGAGCAAGCTGTGAAGCTCTATCTGAAAGAGAATCTCATTGACCTTGTCACGCACAGAAATCTGCCCAACAATCACGTGCGTGTGGGTGCCCGCAACATCGGAACCTACGCGCTCCACAGGGGTGGGCTGTTGGTTGGGCTCAGAAGGATCGGGCACCAATGTACCAACCGCCTCAACATCATCAGTCATAGGTATCACTGACACGATGGACTCAGGCGTCTCCACTTGCTCAGAGTTAGGTGCCAACACACATGTCTCATCAACCTCTCCACTCAAAGACGCCACATGCCCAATGGCCATAGATGAGGCAGTGATAGAACCAACCAAGTCTCCATTGTTCGCAAAGGCGGGCGACTGAGGTAGCGAGGGTGTCATGGCCACCACCAAGGACTCCAATGAGCCCAGCTCCATCGGTAACACCATAGATGATTCCCCACAAAGCTCCTGCAACTCAGGCATAATCTGCATAACTGGAGCCACAACCTCGGAGATGACCCCACTCCCCGGGGAAGACGGTGTCGCATGTAGAGCAAGAAAAATCTCCGAAGAGGCATTCAGCCTCCTCAATGGAACCAATCGAGAGCTCGGGCAACAAAGGCACAACCGACACAACTTGAAGTTTGGCAAGTGCGTCGTGAAGCTCAGTGCGAAACAACTCAATCTTCTGAAGGAGCTCCGTACGAAGCAAGGCAAGCTGGGATTCAAAAGTATAGTCCAAAATGACACTGACATTAAAATCCTTACAACACCCAGATTGGGACCTTGGCGGCACCGACACACGCAACGACGAACGGCCCACGATCTCTGCCCAACTCCTAGTCAGCGAAGTACAAGCCTGGACGGACGGGGAGCGGCTCGGCTGGCATGGAGCACGAGTGACCAAAGAGCCAACGCGAGCGACCAGAGAGCAATCTCGAGCAACCGGAGAGCGATCTGGAGCAACCGGAGAGCGAGCACAACAGAATCTCTCCCTATGACCAGGGCGACGACAGCGAATGCATCTGAATGGCCCATGGCATGCACTCACTTGGTGGCCACGCACAAGGCAACGGTAGCATCTTCCTCGAGCCCAACGCTTGAAGGCGAGGCCACGCTCGAGCCCTTCCCGCAACGGCTCGAGGGGAGTGCCTCCGCCGGACCGGCGCCCCCGACCAACATGCTCCCAGCCCGCCTCGTCTTCAAGAGTGGCAGCGGCGGCAGAGAGGCCCTTGCAAGCAGACACTGAAGATGGAACAAACAGAGGAGACTCCAACTTCTCTGGCGTCATCTCGTCAGGAATGGCGGGCAGGGATGCCTGATTGGTCACTGCCACAGGCCATGGGAGGCGATGAGCGCAAGTCCTACAGCCACCAATGGCCGGGTCGGCCTTCCGGGAGGCGAGGGCAACGGCAGCCAGAGCAGCAGCGGACGAGGCTGGTGTAGTCGGAGCAGCCCGGTTCGGCAGCGCGCTCACCTCGCTAGAGCACTTGGGAGCCCGTGGCGTCTGCGGGGCAAGCTCAACGCCATCTTCGTCGTGGTCATCGGCATCCTCGTCGAGGGAGCTCCACGAAGGCCGCCCCATGCCCAAACTGTCAGAAGAGCTTGAAACAGCCGACAGCCTCCCAGCCCGCATGTCGGAGACGTGACCGTCGCCTCCAACCGCAATAGCGGGTGGCGTGGTAGGCGTTGGTGACCTCCACGTGGACGGCAGCAAGGGCGAGCCCACCCGTCCTCGCACAGTCAGGTCGGCCTTGCGGGAGGCGAGGGAGGACGCGGCCAGGCCGTGCGAAGATGGCTGCGGCAGACGGGCGGGGGCGGGGACGGCGCCGGCAGCACGAGGCATCCCAGCGGCTGGAGGATCCAACGAGGCCGGGGCGGCCTCCGTCGTCGGAGCATGGCCGGCGGCGGCAGGAGGTGCCAGAGAGGCCGAGGCGGCCACTATCTTCGTCGGAGCGTGGGGAGCCATCTCAGGCGGTTGAACGGGGAGAAAACTGGAGGAGAAGAGAGAGCGCGTGATGGAGGTGTCGGATCTGGTCTCACCCGGCGCGGAGCTGGCGGGAGCCGGGAGATCAAGGCGGCGGCGGCCGCGCGGCTACGCACGCGAGAGCGTCCCGCCATGTATGTATTTGTAGATTTGTTATTTATTTAACTATCAAATACAGTTGGAGTTTTTTTAAATGGGTTCCCCGAAGACCGTTCTACAAAACGCCGCACTCCTAGGTTGTCTGATTTCGAAGTTGAGATAAAAAATGAGACCCAGTAGACCCAGGCGCATTTCCCAATATTGGACGTGATAATTATTCTTATATACTACCTTCATACTGGTTTATTAGTCCCTTTTGTATTCTGTGCCAAATTTTAACTTTAAATTTAATTAATAAAATATTAATACATGTTATAAAAAATTAATATAATTGGAAACCATGTTCAAATACGAATCCAATGATATAATTTTGATGACATGCATTAATATTTTTTTTAATTAAATTTCTAAACTTGACGAAAAATACGAAGAGGATTTATAAACCTGGACGGAGGTAGTACTTAGTTGGCTGTCACATGCTACACGTAGGCTAACATTGCAACCGTGCGTTGCTATCTGAGTGTTGAAAGCGGTCTGCACCTCGCCCTTAATTCTTCGCTAGTGCCAGCGAGGAAAGTTACTGATTGTAGGTGAAATGGTTAGGCAGGCGGCTAAAGTGTCCCGGCTGCGACGACTCTACAAGCAGAAGCAGTGCCTGCTGAGTGTGAATGACGGGGAACTTTCGAAGGCATGCATCCGACACCCAGCGTCAACTTGGCCTCTGTGTTACTGTTGGAGGGGATGTCTTTTTACCCGTATCGTGCCCTCAATTATACGGCTCAACTTTCAACCCTTGCCCCTTCGTTTTGGACTAGCGCCACGCACGTTCTCGACACATTCTCCGGCTCCTGCCGAACCCGATTTCCTTCGCCGAATCGTTGATCGCTTGCCGTTTCTGCCGCTTTGGGTTTGCTTACTTTACATCATCTTTATTAGTTGCTGCATCGTGCACCGCTTCTGTTCTAGGACAAAGGAGATGGTTCGTGCGCACAACGGTGCTTAGAGACTCGACACATAAACGAAAACTCGTATCTTGATTCATTGCCGAGACGGGTTCTACGTTTTTTTTTGAGACAATCACGCGAAGCTTTATTTATCCTGAGATAATGTTTACAGGGACAAAATCGAGATTATCGGGGTGTCCTAACCAAACATGGCGGCCCACCCCTAGCTTTAAAACATGCTTCGCTGGATTACGAAACTCGAAATTCGAGCTCCTATACTCATGAACAAAGTTACACTTTACAAACCGAGTCGCTTGGTATGTTATTTCATGTAGAATTGCACCATAACCAGCTGAGTTTTGTTCCTTCATATTGATAGATTGAGATATTGGAGAAGTAATTGTTGTATTGATTGGGGCCTCAAGGGTTGTTTATATAGATTACAAAGCTTGGGCTCCAAGACTAGACTAATAGAGATAGATTACAATCTGAATAGACTTTATACTCTAAGATCCCCAGCAGTCTCAACGTCGGGTGAAACAATGTTGAGGCCCGAAGCGTATGTCGGTGAGCGATGCGATCGGGAGTCCTTTGGTAAAAATGTCGACAAATTGGGCACTTGTAGGAACATGAAGAACACGAACCTCGCCAAGAGCCACCTTTTCACGAACAAAGTGAATGTCAATCTCAATGTGCTTTGTGCGGCGATGTTGAACTGGATTGGAAGCCATGTATCTTTGCAAAGATGTTATCACGATGAAACAATGATAGCACGTGGGAGGCCGGACGATGAAGTTCAACGAGAAGCTGCCGTAGCCACACCGCCTCGGCCACAGCGTGAGCAACCGCCCTATACTCAGCCTCAGAAGACACAGAAAGCTGTTACCGCCTTTTAGAACACCAAGAAACAAGATTATCACCCAAATAAGCATAAAATCCGGATGTAGATCGTCGAGTATCTGGACAACCTGCCCATGCATCGTAATAAACTGTCAAGCTTGTAGGTGAAGAAGAATTAATAAGGAGACCGTGATCAAGAGTGCATTTTAAATAGCGGAGAATGCGTCGACATGAGCGGATGAGGAGCACGAGGATCATGCATAAAGAGACATGCTTCTTTGAACTGAATAGGAGATTTCGGGACGAGTAAGAGTGGCATATTGAAGAGCGCCGATGATGCTACGATATAAAGTAGGATCGAAGAGGATCACCATCACCGACAGGTTTAGCACCAACGTCGGCTGGAGTACTGAAGGTTGACAATCGGACATACCAGAATGAGAAAGCAAGTCCAAAATGTATGACCTTGAGAAAGAAAGAGGGAAGATTTTAAAGTGAGAAACATGAATACCTAGAAAATGATGAAGAGGACCAAGATCAGTCATGGAAAACTCCTGATTGAGAGAAGAGATGGTATGTTGAAGAAAAGAATCGAGAACTAGCCGTGAGAATGATATCATCAACATAAAGCAAGAGGTAGGCGGTGTGAGTAGAAGGCGATAAACAAAGAGAGAAGAATCGGATTTGGAGGGAATAAAGCCTATGGTTTGAAGAAAAGTAGCAAAGCACCAAACCATGCACGAGGAGCTTGTTTAAGGCCATAAAGAGATTTGTTGAGGAGACAAACAAAATTTGGAGATGAGGGATTCTTAAAACCCGGAGGGTTCTTGACAATAAACAGTTTCATTGAGAGTGCCATGAAGAAAAGCATTTTTAACATCAAGTTGATGAATAGGCCAAGAAGAGGAAACAACAAGACTAAGAACAACACGAATAGTGCTTGGTTTAACAACAGGAGAAAAGTCTCATCAAAGTCAATACCGAACTCTTTGGGAGAAACCACGACACACCCAACGAGCTTTGTAACGAGCGAGAGTGCCATCGGAATGAAATTTATGACGAAAAACCCATTCGCCGTAAACAATGTTAACACCGGAGGTTTGGGAACAAGAGTCCATGTATTATTTTCTTTGAAGAGCTTCAAATTCATCGCGCATAGCGAGAAAGCCGTAGAGGGTCAAGAAGAGCTCGCTTATAACTGGTTGGAATAGGAGAGATGGTTGGGGTGGCGGTAAGATTGAGACGTTTGGTGGGGAGAAGAAATCCTCGTTTTCCACGGGTGCACATGACATGATCATTGGTGGCGGTGGTATAAGAACGGCATTGGGTGGCGATGGGTTTTCGGTTGAAGAGGACGGTGAGGAAGAAGAATCAGAGGTGGTGGGTGTCGAGGGGTTGCCGTGGTAGGATGTGGTGATGGAAAGACGGCGGGGGTAGAGGATGCGATTCTTGCGGGAGAGGTGGGGGGCAGGCGGGAGGGTGGCTAACGTTGGGCGATTCCGGTGAGAGACGGAACAAGATTCTATGGCAGCAGAGATGACCAAAGGCCGAACTAGGGAAGGGGTTTTGGTGGTGGCGGATTGTGGTGGAATTGGTGTTGTGGTTGTAGTGACAGAAAAAGGAAAAGTATTTTCATCGAATGTGACATGACGAGAGAGAATGTTACGACCAGAAGATGGTTCAAACAACGATATCCTTTGTGATCATCGGAAAGACCAAGGTGAATGCAAGGTAGTGGCGTGGTTCTAGTTTGTTTGAGGCGTTAGAGGCGATGTTGTTAAAGCATAGACAGCAAAAAACAAGCAGAATAGAATAGTCAGGTTGTGAGAGAAAAAGAGATTGGAAAGGCGAATAAAGAGGGCAAGTTTTAGTTGGTCGACTATTAAGAAGGAGTGTGGCGGTGCGAAGGGCTTCAACCCAAAAGCAGGGAAGGAATAGAGGCTTGTAAAAGCAATGTCACGAAGAACATAATTAATAGAGTGAAGACAGCGTTCAGCTTTACCATTTTGAGAAGATGTATAAGGGCATGAAAAGCGAAGAAGAATGCCTTGGAAGAGAAAGAAGGTGCGGTTTGGGTGTTATCAAATTCACGACCGTTATCACATTGAATAAATCGAATTGGCAAGCCAAAGTGTGTGATTACATATTGTCGAAAGTTGAGAAAGATTGCAGGTACTTCAGATTTAAGCGCGGAGAGGAAAGGTCCAAGTATAGTGAGAATAATCATCCAAGATCACAAGATAATATTTATAACCCGAAACACTAGGGAATTTGGGGAGGTCCATAAATCACAGTGAAGTAACTCAAAAGGAAAAGTACTAATGGTAGTAGAGGTTCCAAAAGGTAATCTAACATGTTTGCCGCATTGACATGCATTACAGAGAGAGGGATTATGGGGACTGCTAGAACTAGGGATACAAAATTCTTGGAGTAAAGACGTCAAAGTGTTTTTGCTGGGATGACCGAAGCGACGATGCCATAGATAAACGGATGCGAGCATGGCACGAGTGGTGGATGTGGGCGCGCCATGAAGAGGATAAAGATCGCCCGTGCTATTGTACCGAGCGAGGACCACCCCCGTTGTCAGATTCTTCACAGACAAACCAAAAGGGTCAAAGGCCAGGATAACTTTGTTGTCAATGCAAAATTGTCTAACAGAAATAAGATTTTTGATGATGGAAGGAACCACAAGAATATTGCGGAGAAGAAAATTGGCATGAGAGGAAGCGATGTAAGAGTGACCGGTGCATGAAACAGGGATGGTGGAGCCATCGCCAATGGTGATAGTGGAAGCGAGAAGGAAAACAAAGTGACAATAAATTCATATTTGAAGACATATGCATTGATGCACCGAATCGAAAATCCAATCCGTACTGCGTCGTTGAGGACAAAATTGTTCATGGCGTTGATGAAGGCGGCTTGGTCCCAAGCCGGCTGTTGGGGAGGAGCGAAGGGGCGGGAGCTTGCATGTTGGCGTAGGGGATAAGCGGATGGGTAGTATCACGAGTGGGGCTGCATGTTGCCGTAGAAGACCGGCATGGTGTTGGAGGCGACGGCGGTCTGGCGTCTTTGGTAGGCGGAGTGGGAGTGGCGGTGTAGGCGTCTTGCCCGGCTGGGTCCAAGGAGTCCGGAGAGCCGGTGGCTGGGCGAAGACCGGGGCTCCACGTGCCGTGTCTGCAGGATGGGCACCACTCTGACGAGGGCCGACCAAGGCATCGACCAAGCTCAGGCGAGGCCAGTCAAGGATCATCTTGAGGAGGCCATGGCAGCCGGAGCTGGTGGCGCGAGGCGGTGGATGACGGGTTTGGGGGAGGTGTTTGGGTAGTTGTAGAGGAAGAGGTAGGGGATGGGGCGGCCGTGGCGGAACTCGACCATGGAGAAGAGGGGCGAATCGGCCGGGTGGCGGCGCGGGTGGCGGAGCCATACAAAGGTCTGAGAAAACCTAGGCGACAGATACCATGATAGATTGAGATATTGGAGAAGTAATTGTTGTATTGATTGGGGCCTCAAGGGCTGTTTATATAAATTACAAAGCTTGGGCTCCAAGACTAGACTAATAGAGATAGATTACAATACGAATAGACTTTATACTCTAAGACATATCCTCGATCACCACTTTGCAATCTGATGCAACGTGTATTCTCTGCAAATTCAGATCTTCGGCCAGGGCTAGAGCCTCCCGAATTGCAAGGGCTTCAAGTGTAGGTGGGTCACAAACACCCCTCACAAGTATGGCCGATGCCCCTAGAAACTTTCCATTGTGGTCTCTACATAATGCCGCTGCAGCTCCCCTCCTCCGGTTCTGTGAAACTGCACCATCTACGTTGATCTTGCATATTGCCTCCGGAGGATGAATCAACTGTGTTTGCCTCGGCCATGCTACTCCCTCCACCGGCCTCGAGCTGCTGTTGTTTTCCTGTATTGAACGAAGGTCGTTCATATAGGCCTGAATAAAGTGATGAGTGGATTGCGAGCTCTCAAAAATTTCCTCGTATATCGCCTTTCGCCTCGCTTTCCAGACGACCATAGTGTAAACACCATGAGAACAAATTCCTCCTGGGATAGTACTTCATGCATTGCGAAAATCCAGTTCCTTGCATTCCTTTCCATCTTCTGACTCATATGCTCCATGAGATGGGGATCAGACAACGACCATATGCATCTAGACATGGTGCACTCCATTAGGGCATGTTTCCATGAATCGTCACAGCCGCAAAGGGCGCAGCAGCGGGTTGTAGAAATATTGCGACGGTGCAGAACATCCATCGACGGGATGGAGTGTTGAGCTAGTCTCCACAGAAAAACCTTCAACTTCGAAGGCACCTTGATGTGCCATAGCTCTATCCACTCATTGCTCTTTGTGTTGAGGTCTGAAATTCCACCAGCTCCCTCCAACCAATTCTCACGATGGTGTTTTGTGTTCATCACCATCCGGTAGGCTGACCTTACCGTGAATTTTCCACTCCTTTCACCTGACCATGCCCAAAAATCATCCACCGCTCTTGTGCACAAAGGAATTGCCAAAATTGCGTCCACGTCAAAGGGTAAAAAAGTTCCCCGAATCAGATCTTCCCTCCATGACGCGGAGGTGGATTCAATGAGTTTTTACACTAACCTTGGGGGATTGTCTGAGATGGATGTGATTGGTCTCATGGGACCAATTCTTGGAATCCAGTTGGTGTTCCAAATATCTATTGACGTCCCGTTTCCAACCCTTCGAATGATACCCTGTTTCAATACCTCTCTGCCGTCAATCACATCCCGCCAAATTTACGAAGGGTGGTTCCCCAAATCTGCATCCAGGAAACTACTCTCCGGGCAGTAAGCCGCTTTAAGCAACTTTGCACTTAGTGATGTTGGATCATACATTAGCCTCCACGCCCGACGAGCAAGTTGAGCAAGATTGAAAATCTCAATATCTCTAAAACCCATGCCACCTAGGTACTTTGGTTTTGTCATGATGTCCCAAGCAACCCAGGCCGGTTTTCTTCTTCCTTGTTTACTCCCCCACCAAAACTGTCTGATTATCGAAGTGATATTCTCACACAAGCCCCGTGGTAATCTGAAGCACGACATTGAATAAACTGGGATGGCCTGTGCAACAGATTTTATGATCACTTCTTTCCCTGCAGCTGAGAGTTCTACGTGATTCGGGTGGTCACTCTTCCTTGGGCCGAATGATGAAACTAGTGATTTCAAGCAAACCTGTCCATATGGGCCGTGCTCACGGCACAGCCCTCGGGCAAGGATTTTCAGCTCGGACCGGGCCGGGCACGGTACGTGAATAGAAGGATTGGGCCAGCCTCCGGCCACCACGTAACAAGGCCGATCCCCCATATGCCAGGATATAAAGACCGCATACAAGTTATCAATCATATTCATCAGGTTTCCTTAAAAAAAAATCATATTCATCAGGTTGCTGGAGGAAACTATGGTGGCATTGTCAAGGAGATTTCAGAAACTTCAAGAGTTTTTACGTCTTGCACTTACTCTTTTGAACCTCGAGCTTCTAATTTTGAAGCCCATATCATAGCTAGGTCATGTATCTCTCTTCCTTTAGGGAGGCATATTTGGTTGGGATCGCCGCATGATCCCATTGCTACTCCTGTAAATATTATTAACGTTTAATAAAGCCTAACTATCTTTTGCTCAAAAAAATTCTGGTCAGGAATGACCTGATCCTTTTATACTTTATATATTTTTCTAATTTTTAAAGATGTTCTTGTAATTTTTGTTAATGTCTTTGATTTTTTGCCTTTCTTAAAAGAAGTCCCGGAAGGCCAAAATGTCGATCC
The DNA here is from genome assembly GCA_021605145.1 of Aegilops bicornis. NCBI lineage: Eukaryota > Viridiplantae > Streptophyta > Magnoliopsida > Poales > Poaceae > Aegilops > Aegilops bicornis. The sequence continues at coordinate 524,033,482 of CM038670.1, read as the reverse complement.
AGAAAGCCCAAAAATAACACCGGTCGGCCCGCAATCATGTCGTGCTAGACGACATTTATACTTCGCGTGTCGCGCCGATCTCCGAGGTCAGGCTTTTGAGCCTACACGACATGACCCTTTTATAAGAGGGCAGACGCGAGCCATGCCGTGCTAGGCCTTTTTACAGCTGGCCCGGCCCATGTGGCCATTACTGATTTCAATCCACTTCCTATCTGGTGTTTATAGCGCCAAATAAAACATTACACATAGAATGTGCACACACCCTGGTTCGCTAGGACATAAGTGGGCTGCCGACCCAATATATCCCCATTAGTTTTGGGAACTTTCTAGAAGGTTCCATCTGCTTCTTATTGGTAATTAAAAAAATATGATTTTTATTGGTGGTTTTTTCTTTTCTATTTTTTCTTTTCATCTTCGAAATTCTTGAACTTTTTAAAAATTAGAATCAATTTTCATTTTTGACTTTTCTGATTCATGAACATTTTTCAGGACCACATACCTTTCCAAATTGGTGATTTTTTTAAAAATAGCTGATTTTAAAAAAATAAGTGATCTTTTTAAAAATATGTAGTCTTTTATTGAATTAGTGAAATTTTTTCAAACCCGAGAATTATTCAAATGATCTTTTTCAAATCCATGAACATTTTCAAAATCTGCAACCGTTTTCAAATTTGCAAACTTTTGTCAAACCCGTGAATATTTTGGAATCCGTGAACTTTCTTTCAGTTCATATTTTTTCAATTTTCATGGTTCTTAAAAGTCAATGGTCAATTGGTCAACGGTTCAACCGAGCAGCGTGCGAGCAGCTATGGCGCAAGCCCACGCGAGCGGGCGCGTGAGTTCTCTCTCGGTAGCATGCGCCTAGGGCATGGAGGAGGAGCACTCTGATTTCAAAATATTTCTGGAACATAATATGGAAGTGGGTTGACCTTCCTAAAAACAAGGTTCGTGCCACTCAAAGGCCGAGGCCTTCCTCCATAAAAAGAAGGCCCAGACGGCCCCTCTTTTTATAGAAGAGTCATAACATTTTCGCTATGGTTGTATATCGTTTGCACATAATACGCTTGCCTGCAGGATTCGCATCTCGTGGTGTCCCGTATATGCCGACCTAGCAAGGGTGTAGCACAGAGTGTTTTCTCACGTTTCATTCTGAGTTTTTTCCCTTGCAATGGTGGCACCTCTCTCCTCGATCTTTTGTTTTTCTTTACTTAACGGTTTCTTTCTTGCCTCTTCTATTTTATTTTTATTTATTTTTTGTTTTCTATTTTACCTTCTTTGAATTTTCCTTTTCTCAGTTTTCTCCTTTTTATTTTTTGTTTTCTGTTTTTCCCTTCTTTGATTTTTCCTTTTATTGGATTTTCTTTGATTTTACATGATTAGTATTTTTAAATACATGATGAACATTTTTTTATATTTGATGAATGATTTCAGAATATATGGTGAATATTTTTTTAATGCGGGATGTGCATTTTGATACACGAGAACATTTATATACATGATGAATATTTTTATAATCTATGATGAAAATTTTCTAATACATGATAAACATTTTTAATATACAATGAGCTTTTTAATACGTGATGAACATTTTCTAAAATGGATAAAGACAGTTTAAATACATGATGAATGTCTTTAATACACGTTGAAAAAAAATTAGTACACGATAAACATTTATAAGACACCATGAACATTCTTAAATACACGATGAACATTTTCTATAGAATTGGTGAAATATAATTATATTTAAACCATATATAGACAAATATTTTCATACGCGCGCGCGCACACACACACACTTATTAAAAGCATACCGAAATACCATGTTTTTCATATCGAAAAACATGATTAGATTTTCGAGCTCATTTTCGAACTATTGATCGGAATGAGCCAAATGATATAATGTTGGAAAGTTGATGCCAATGCGCTCATCCTTCTGTACAAAGTTCTCCCAAATTCCCTATGTTTCAAGAGGAATTTTAGAAATGGCATTTTTTCTTACCGAACAAGTTCATACTTTTGAGTTAATTTCTACACGGTTTATGGAAATGATGCAAATGATATGGTGTTGGAGAGCTTAGCAATTTTTCTAAGCTTTCACGTAGAAAGTGTTTTCCAATTCGAAAAGGTTAAAACGTAATTTGCTAATGACAAAATTTTGAACGCGATAGTATTTCCGCGTTATTTTTCAAATGGTCCGTGAGAACGTAGCAAATGGTATGACGTTGGAAAGATAGTGTAAATGCCAACCATTTTGTATATAGTTTTTTTTTCCAAATTCCATACGGTTTAAACAAAATTTTGAAATTGGTAGAATTTGTTTTGAAGGTGAAACTTTTAAATACTTCCTGTCAATGTGGCAAATGACATACCGTTGGAAACCCATAAAAAATGCAAAACTTTTTCATATAGAATGTTTTCTCTAATTCTTTACCGTTTTAGAGTACCTTATGAAAATAATGAGATCATGGGTGCTATGTTGGTCATGAAAATAGAGTGTTCGTAAGGCACTATTGCAGAATTTGAACTTTGAGGCACTTCCTTTTGAATTTCATTCCGTTTTTTGCGCTGGTTTTTGGCTGGAACTTCTCAACTGTTTCTTTGGAACTGACCAAATGGTACACTATTGGAGAACTGTTAAAATGGAGAAAAAAATTGTTTTTTTCCAGATTCACAACGGTTTAGGAGTATTTTTATATTATGGATAAACTGGTTTTACACAAAATGAACCGTTTATCAAAATAAAGCGCATGAATAGGAGAACCATTTTCATGTAGATATTTTTCCAATAATTTCACTGTTTATGAGTAGTTTTAAAAATGCCAAAAACAATGCCGAGTTTTTACATATAAATCTAGTTTTTCTAATGAACATCAAACTGTTGTGTTACTTTAATTTAAACTTTTTGGTTTTATTTTTAGAAACTAAAAAAAAATCTGGATTTCAAACCACTCAGTTATTTTCACTTGAACTTCTTGGTTTTGTTGTTCAGAAACGGGAAAGGTCTAATTTTTTATAAACGTCGAACTACCCTACTAGTTTAATTTGAACTTCTTAGTTATATTTTTAGAAATGAAAAAAAATCCTATTTTCTTAAAGGATGCATACTCACCTTTCCGTCGCCGCGGGATGTAGCCGATTTCAGAGCTCCTTTGCCTATGTCATGCTGGGAGGGTTTCGGGCTCTCGCACAACATCAGCCTAGGTGGGAGCACATGCCTCCTCGAGGATTTTGAACCATCGTCTACCAAGACATTAATCGGTGCGTGATGGAGTAGCTATGGTGTCCTTTTTGGCACTCACTTCGCTCCACCCATCCGCCCAAAACCACATGCTGCACCCTCGAGTGTGCATCAAGCAACAACCGCAAGTGGAGCAACCGTATGGTACAACCCACGGATCAGAACCACACGTAGCGGGTGAATATGACGCTGATAAACCATAATTATAGGGGATTGCGACAGTCTTCGAGGGTAGTATTTCACCCAAATTTGTTGATTTGACACAAGGGAAGCCAAAGAATATTTACGAGCCTTAGCAGTTGAGTTGTCAATTCAACCACACCTAAAAAAAATATCTCTACAACAAAGTGTTTAGTAGCAGTAACAGTAGCAAGAGTAACAGGAACAGTGACAAAAGCAATTTGTAGTGATTGTAACATCAACAATGCTACTTGTAAACTGCATTGGGATTTTCCTTGAAAAGGAGGGGAGATGCAGTTCAATAGAGATAAGTATTTCCCTCAATGAAAACCAAGGTTATCAGACCAATAGGAGAACCAAGCAAACTCCCCTAAGGAACACTTACACACACATAAAAGCAAATACTTGTATCCAACGCGGGCAAGAGGGTTGTCAATCCCCCTGAACTCGTTACTTGCAAGGATTAATTCTGATAATAATAGATAGATAAATTGCAAAGTAAAATAAAAGTAAATAAATTACAGCAAAGTATTTTTGGATTTTTAGCAATATGATAAAGGTAGACCTAGGAGCCATAGTTTTCACTAGAGGCTTCTCTCTCGAACACATAGCATAAGGTGGGTAAACAAATTACTGTTGGGAAATTAATAAAAAAGTGCATAGTTATGACGTATTCACGACAATGATCATGTATATAGGCATCATGTTCGAGACAAGTAGACCGACTCCTGCCTGCATCTACCACTATTACTCCACCAATCGACTGTTATCCAACATGCATCTATGTTATTAAGTTCATGACAAACGAAGTAACGCGTTAAGTAAGATGACATGATGTAGACAAAGTAAACCCAATCAATATGAATAAACCCCGTTGATTTACCCTTAGTGGCAACAATACAAATACGTGTCTTGTCCCCTTCTGTTACTAGGATATAGAGCATCGCAACATTAAACCCATTACAAAGCACCTCTCCCACTGAAGATAAATCAATCTAGTTAGCCAAACCAAACAGATAGATCGGAGAAATACAAAGCTATAACAATCATGCATAATAAAGTTCAGAAAAGACTCAATCACTTTCAATGAATAATCTGATCATAAACCCACAATTCATCGGATCCAAACAAACACACCGCAAAAGAAGATTACATTGGATAGAACTCCAAGAAGATTGAGGAGAACATTGTATTGACAATCAAAGAGAGAGAAGAAGCCATATAACTACTAGCTATGGACCCGTAGGTCTATGGTAAACTACTCACGCATCATCAGAAGGCAACAAGGATGATGTAGAAGCCCTCCGTGATCGATTCCCCCTCCGACAGAGTACCGGAAAAGGCCTCCAGATGGGATCGTGGAAGAACATAAACTTGTGGTGGTGGAAAAAGTGTTTCGGGTGGATCTCTGGGGTTTCCCAATATTTGAGAATTTACAGAAGTGGAATTAGGCCAGATGGAGCCTTGTGGGGCCCATAAGGTAACATGCCCCCCTAGGCGCGCCCTGTTGCCTTGCCATCTCCTCGTTCATCGTCTGGTGTCCTCCCGAAGCTTCTAGGGTCTCTTATCTCCAGAAAAAAAATCGTCAAAAAATTTCGTAGCATTTGGACTCCATTTGGTACTGATTTTCTCGAAAACCAAAAACAAGAAGAAAATAGCAAATGGCGCTAGGCACAGGGTTAATACGTTAGTCCGCAAAAATGATATAAAATAGCATATAAAGTATCCAAGATTGATAATATAGTAGCATGAAACAATAAAAAAATTATAGATATGTTGGAGACATATCAGCATCCCCAAGCTTAATTCTTGCACGTCCTCGAGTAGGTAAATGATAAAAACATAATTTTTGATGTGAAATGCTACCTAACATGTGTATCATGTAATCTCTTTTACTGTATGAATATTAAGATACGAGTGATTCATGGCAATAGTCCATCATTTGAATGATAACATCAATACTCAGGTCTAACAAGCAATCATGCCTTCAAAATAAAGAATGCTAAAGAAAGCTACCCCTAAAAAATCATATAACCCATCATGCTTAGTCTTCCTAACATAAAATATTAACCATGAACTACCCCGATGACAAGCCAAGCAATTGGATCATACCTTTTAACGCGCTTCAGCTTCAACCCCATGCAATACATAAAATATTAATCATATAACCCAATCTATGTTGTTGTAGATCTATGGCCCGTGCTACTGTTCTCTTGAATTTTAATGTGTTCCTAGAGAAAGCTAACTTGAAAGATGATGGTAGCAACTACACTGACTGGGTCCGTAACTTGAGGATTATCCTCATTGCTGCATAGAAGAATTACATCCTGGAAGCACCGCTAGGTGCAAGGCCCGCTGCAGGAGCAACTCCGGACGTTATGAACGTCTGGCAGACTCAAGCTGATGACTACTCGATAGTTCAGTGTGCCATGCTTTACGGCTTAGAATCGGGACTTCAAAGACGTTTTGAACGTCAAGGAGCATAGGATATGTTCTAGGAGTTGAAGTTAATATTTCAAGCAAATGTCCGAGTTGAGAGATATGAAGTCTCCAACAAGTTCTATAGATGCAAGATGGAGGAGAACAGTTCTGTCAGTGAACACATACTCAGAATGTCTGGGTACCATAACCACTTGACTCATCTCGGAGTTAATCTTCCTCATGATAGTGTCATTGATAGAGTTCTTCGATCACTGCCATCAAGCTATAAAGGCTTCATGATGAACTGTAACATGCAAGGGATGGAAAAGATAATTCCCGAGCTCTTCGCGATGCTAAAGGCTGCGGAGGTAGAAATCAAGAAGGAGCATCAAGTGCTGATAGTTAACAAGACCACTAGTTTCAAGAAAAAGGGCAAAGGGAAGAAGGGAAACTTCAAGAAGAATAGCAAGCAAGTTGCTGCTCCCGAGAAGAAGCCCAAGTCTGGACCTAAGCCTGAAACTGAGTGCTTCTACTACAAAGGGACTGGTCACTGGAAGCGGAACTGCCCCAAATATTTGGCGGATAAGAAGGATGACAAGTTCAAGGTATATTTGATATACATGTTATTGATGTGTACCTTACTAATGCTCGTAGTAGCGCCTGGGTATTTGATCTTGCATCTTGTTGCTCATATTTGCAACTCGAAACAGGGGATACGGATTAAACGAAGATTGACTAAGGACGAGGTGATGATGCACGTCGGAAATGGTTCCAAGGTCGATGTGATCGCCGTCGGCACGCTACCTCTACATCTACCTTCGGGATTAGTTTTAGACCTGAATAATTGTTATTTGGTGCGAGTGTTAAGCATGAACATTATATATGGATCTTGTTTGATGCGAGACGGTTATTCATTTAAATCAGAGAATAATGGTTGTTCTATTTATATGAGTAATATCTTATATGGTCATGCACCCTTGATGAGTGGTCTATTTTTGTTGAATCTCGATCGTAGTGATACACATATTCACAATATTGAAGCCAAAAGATGCAAATTAAATAATGATAGTGCAACTTATTTGTGGCACTGCCATTTAGGTCATATTGGTGTAAAGCGCACGAAGAAACTCCATGCTGATGGGCTTTTGGAATCACTTGATGCTTGCGAACCATGCCTCACGGGCAAGATGACTAAGACTCCGTTCTCCGGAACAATGGAGCGAGCTACTGACTTATTGGCAATAATACATACTGATGTATGCGGTCCGATGAGTGTTGAGGCTCACGGCGGGTATCGTTATTTTCTAAACCTTCACATATGATTTGAGCAGATACGGGTATATCTACATAATGAAACATAAGTCTGAAACATTTGAAAAGTTCAAAGAATTTCAGAGTGAAGTGGAAAATCATGTAACGAGAAAATAAAGTTTCTACGGTCTAATCGTGGAGGCGAATATTTGAGTTACGAGTTTGGTCTTCATTTGAAACAATGTGGAATAGTTTCGCAACTCACGCCACCTTGAACACCAAAGCGTAATGGTGTTTCCAAACGTCGTAACTGTACTTTATTAGATATGGTGTGAACTATGATGTCTCTTACCGATTTACCGCTATCATTTTGGGGTTATGCTTTAGAGACGACTGCATTCATGTTAAATAGGGAACCATCTAAATCTATTGAGACGACACCATATGAACTGTGGTTTGGCAAGAAACCTAAGTTGTCGTTTCTTAAAGTTTGGGGCTGCGATGCTTATGTGAAAAAGCTTCAACCAGATAAGCTCGAACCCAAATCGGAGAAGTGCGTCTTCATAGGATACCCAAAAGAAACTGTAGGGTACACCTTCTATCACAGATCCGAAGGCAAGACATTTGTTGCTAAGAATGGATCCTTTCTAGAGAAGGAGTTTCTCTCGAAAGAAGTGAGTGGGAGGAAAGTAGAACTTGATGAGGTAGTAGTACCTTCTCTCGAATTGGAAAATGGTTCATCATAGATATCAGTTCCAGTGATGCCTACACCATTAGTGAGGAAGCTAATGATGATGATCATGAAACTTCAGATCAAGTTACTACTAAACCTCGTAGGTCAACCAGAGTACGGTCTGCACCAGAGTGGTATGATAATCCTGAAGGAAATATGCCCTAGAGGCAATAATAAAGTTGTTATTTATATTTCCTTATATCATGATAATTGTTTATTATTCATGCTAGAATTGTATTAACCGGAAACTTAGTACATGTGTGAATACATAGACAAACAAAGTGTCACTAGTATGCCTCTACTTGACTAGCTCCTTGAATCAAAGATGGTTAAGATTCCTAGCCATAGACATGAGTTGTCATTTGATTAACGGGATCACATCATTAGAGAATGATGTGATTGACTTGACCCATTCCGTTAGCTTAACACTTGATCGTTTAGTATGTTGCTATTGCTTTCTTCATGACTTATACATGTTCCTATGACTATGAGATTATGCAACTCCCGAATACCGGAGGAACACTTTGTGTGCTATCAAACGTCACAACGTAACTGGGTGATTATAAAGATGCTCTACGGGTGTCTTCGATGGTGTTTGTTGAGTTGGCATAGATCGAGATTAGGATTTGTCACTCCGATTGTCGGAGAGGTATCTCTTGGCCCTCTCGGTAATGCACATCACTATAAGCCTTGCAAGTAATGTGATTAATGGGTTAATTGCGGGATGATGCATTACAGAACAAGTAAAGAGACTTGCCGGTAACGAGATTGAACTAGGTATTGAGATACCAACGATCAAATCTCGGGCAAGTAACATACCGATGACAAAGGGAACAATGTTTGTTGTTATGCGGTTTGACCGATAAAGATCTTCGTAGAATATGTAGAACCAATATGAGAATCCAGGTTCTCCTCTTAGTTATTGACCGGAGATGAGCCTCGGTCATGTCTACATAGTTCTCGAACCCGTAGGGTCCGCACGCTTAACGTTCTGTGACGATCGGTATTATGAGTTTACGTATTTTGATGTACCAAAGATTGTTCGGAGTCCCGGATGTGATCACGAACATGACGAGGAGTCTCCAAATGGTCGAGACATAAAGATTAATATATTGGATGGCTATGTTTGGACATCGGAATGGTTCCGGGTGAGTTCGGGCATTTACCGGAGTACCGGGAGGTTACCGGAACCACCCGGGGAGTGTATAGGCCCTATTGGGCCTTAGTGGGAGAGAGGAGGACGAGGCCTAGGAGGGGCGCCCCCCAAGCCCAATCTGAATTGGGAGGGGGACCGGCCCCCTTTCCTTCCCTCTCTCGTCCTTCCTTCCTCTCCTACTCCTACTTGGAAGGGGGGAATCCTACTCCCGGTGGGAGTAGGACTCCCCTAGGGCGCGCCATAGAGAGGGCCGGCCCTCCCCCTCCTCCACTCCTTTATATATGGGGGAGGGGGGCACCCCATAGACACACAAGTTGATCATTATCTTAGCCGTGTGCGGTGCCCCCCTCCACCATAATCCACCTCGGTCATATCGTCGTAGTGCTTAGGCGAAGCCCTGCGCCGGTAGCTTCATCATCACTGTCATCACGCCATCGTGCTGACGAAGCTCTCCCTTGACACTCAGCTGGATCGAGAGTTCGTGGGATGTCACCGAGCTGAACGTGTGTAGATCGCGGAGGTGTTGTACTTTCGGTACTAGGATCGGTCGGATCGTGAAGACGTACGACTACATCAACCGTGTTGTCATAACGCTTCCGCTTTCGGTCTACGAGGGTACGTAGACAACACTCTCCCCTCTTGTTGCTATGCATCACCTAGATGGATCTTGCGTGTGCGTAGGAATTTTTTTGAAATTACTGCGTTCCCCAACATTGGCATCCGAGCCAGGTCTATGTGTAGATGTTATATGCACGAGTAGAACACAAAGAGTTGTGGGCAATAATAGTCATACTGCTTACCAGCATGTCATACTTTGATTCGGCGGTATTGTTGGATGAAGCGGCCCGGACCGACATTACGCCAGACGCTTACGCGAGATCGGTTCTCTTGGCGTGCTTCGCATTACGGTGGCTGGCGGGTGTTAGTTTCTCCAACTTTAGTTGAATCGAGTGTGGCTACGCCTGGTCCTTGATGAAGGTTAAAACATCACACTTGACGAAAAATCGTTGTGGTTTTTGATGCGTAGGTAAGAACGGTTCTTGCTCGGCCCGTAGCAACCACGTAAAACTTGCAACAACAAAGTAGAAGACGTCTAACTTGTTTTTGGAGGGCATGTTGTGATGTGATATGTACAAGACATGATGCTAAATTTTATTGTATGAGATGATCATGTTTTGTATCAGAGTTATCGGCAACTCGCAGGAGCCATATGTTTGTCGCTTTATTGTATGAAATGCAATCGCCATGTAATTGCTTAACTTTATCACTAAGCGGTAGCGATAGTCGTAGAAGCAATAGTTGGCGAGACAACAATGATGCTTCGATGGAGATCAAGGTGTCAAGCCGGTGATGATGGTGATCATGACGGTGCTTTGGAGATGGAGATCAAAGGCACAAGATGATGATGGCCATATCATATCACTTATATTGATTGCATGTGATGTTTATCCATTATGCATCTTATTTTGCTTAGTTCAGCGGTAGCATTATAAGATGATCTCTCACTAAATTTCAAGGTACAAGTGTTCTCCTTGAGTATGCACCGTTGAGAAAGTTCGTTGTGCCGAGACACCACGTGATGATCGGGTGTGATAAGCTCTACGTTCACATACAACGGGTGCAAGCTAGTTTTGCACACGTGGAATACTCGGGTTAAACTGGACGAGCGTAGCATATGCAGATATGGCCTCGGAACACTGAGACCGAAAGGTCGAGCGTGAATCATATAGTAGATATGATCAACATAGTGATGTTCACCATTGAAAACTACTCCATCTCACGGGATGATCGGACATGGTTTAGTTGATTTGGATCACGTGATCACTTAGATGATTAGAGGGATGTCTATCTAAGTGGCAGTTCTTAAGTAATTTGATTAATTGAACTTTAATTTATCATGAACTTAGTACCTGATAGTATTTTGCATGTCTATGTTGTTGTAGATAAATGGCCCATGCTGTTGTTCCGTTGAATTTTAATGCGTTCCTAGAGAAAGCTAAGTTGAAAGATGATGGTAGCAACTACACGGACTGGGTCCGTAACTTGAAGATTATCCTCATTGCTGCATAGAAGAATTACGTCCTGGAAGCACCGTTAGGTGCCAAACCCGCTCCAGGAGCAACACTAGATGTTATGAACGTCTGGCAGAGCAAAGCTGATGACTACTCGGTAGTTCAGTGTGCCATGCTTTACGGCTTAGAACCGGGACTTCAACGACATTTTGAACGTCATGGAGCATATGAGATGTTCCAAGAGTTGAAGTTAATATTTCAAGCAAATGCCCGGATTGAGAGATATGAAGTCTCCAATAAGTTCTACAACTGCAAAATGGAGGAGAATAGTTACGTCGGTGAGCATATACTCGTAATGTGCTGGTATAACAATCACTTGATTCAAGCTGGGAGTTAATCTTCACGATGATAGTGTCATTGATGTAATTCTTCAATAACTGCCACCAAGCTACAAGAGCTTCGTGATGAACTATAATATGCAAGGGATGGATAAGACAATTCCCGAGCTCTTCGCAATGCTAAAGGCTGTGGAGGTAGAAATCAAGAAAGAGCATCAAGTGTTAATGGTCAACAAGACCACCAGTTTCAAGAAAAAGGGTAAAGGGAAGAAGGGGAACTTCAAGAAGAACGGCAAGCAAGTTGCTGTTCAAGTGAAGAAGCCCAAGTCTGGACCTAAGCCTGAGATTGAGTGCTTCTACTGCAAAGGGACTGGTCACTGGAAGCGGAACTGCCCCAAGTATTTGTCGGATAAGAAGGATGGCAAGGTGAACAAAGGTATATGTGATATACATGTTATTGATGTGTACCTTACTAATGCTCGCAGTAGTGCTTGGGTATTTGATACTGGTTCTATTGCTAATATTTGCAACTCGAAACAGGGACTATGGATTAAGCGAAGATTGGCTAAGGACGAGGTGACGATGCGCGTGGGAAATTGTTCCAAAGTCGATGTGATCGCAGTCGGCACGCTACCTCTACATCTACCTTCCGGATTAGTTTTAGACCTGAATAATTGTTATTTGGTGCCATCGTTGAGAATGAATATTATATCTGGATCTTGTTTAATGCGAGACGGTTATTCATTTAAATATGAGAATAATGGTTGTTCTATTTATATGAGTAATATCTTTTATGGTCATGCACCCTTGGAGAGTGGTCTATTTTTGTTGAATCTCGATAGTAGTGACACACATATTCATAATATTAAAGCCAAAGATGCAGAGTTGATAATGATAGTGCAACTTATTTGTGGCACTGCCGTTTGGGTCATATTGGTGTAAAGCACATGAAGAAACTCCATGCTTATGGACTTTTGGAATCACTTGATTATGAATCAATTGGTACTTGCGAACCATACCTCATGGGCAAGATGACTAAAATGCGTTCTCCGGAACAATGGAGCGAGCAACAGATTTGTTGGAAATCATACATACTGATGTATGTGGTCCGATGAATGTTGAGGCTCGCGGCAGGTATCGTTATTTTCTCACCTTCACAGATGATTTGAGCAGATATGGATATATCTACTTGATGAAGCATAAGTCTGGAACATTTGAAAAGTTCAAAGAATTTTAGAGTGAAGTGGAAAATCATCGTAACAAGAAAATAAAGTTTCTACGATCTGATCGTGGAGGAGAATATTATAGTTACGAGTTTGGTCTTCATTTGAAACAATGCAGAATAGTTTCGCAACTCACGCCACCCGGAACACCACAGCGTAATGGTGTGTCCGAACGTCGTAACCGCACTTTATTAGATATGGTGCGATCTATGATGTCTCTTACTGATTTACCACTATCGTTTTGGGGTTATGCTTTAGATACGGCTGCATTCACGTTAAATAGGGCACCATCTAAATCCGTTGAGACGACACCTTACGAACTGTGGTTTGGCAAGAAACTCAAGTTTTCATTTCTTAAAGTTTGGGGCTGCGATGCTTATGTGAAACAACTTCAACCTGATAAGCTCGAACGCAAATCGGAGAAATGTGTCTTCATAGGATACCCAAAGGAGACTGTTGGGTACACCTTCTATCACAGATCCGAAGGCAAGACATTCGTTGCTAAGAATGGATCCTTTCTAGAGAAGGAGTTTCTCTCGAAAGAAGTGAGTGGGAGGAAAGACGAACTTGATGAGGTAACTGTACGTGCTCCCTTATTGGAAAGTAGTTCATCACAGAAATAAGTTCGTGTGACTCCTACACCAATTAGTGAGCAAGCTAATGATGACGATCATATAACTTCAGATCAAGTTACTACTGAACCTCGTAGGTCAACCAGAGTAAGATCCGCACCAGAGTGGTACGGTAATCCGGTTCTGGAGGTCATGTTACTTAACCATGACGAACCTACGAACTATGAGGAAGCGATGATGATCCCAAATTCCGCAAAATGGCTTGAGGCCATGAAATCTAAGATGGGATCCATGTATGAGAACAAAGTGTGGACTTTGGTTGACTTGCCCGATGATCGCAAGCCATCGAGAATAAATGGATCTTCAAGAAAAAGACTGACGCTGACGGTAATGTTACTGTCTACAAAGCTCGACTTGTTGCCAAAGGTTTTCGACAAGTTCAAGGAGTGGAATACGATGAGACCTTCTCACCCATAGCGATGCTTAAGTCCGCCCGAATCATGTTAGCAATTGCTGCATTTTATGATTATGAAATTTGGCAAAGGATGTAAAGACTGCATTCCTGAATGGATTTCTGGAAGAAGAGTTGTATATGATGCAACCCGAAGGTTTTATCAATCCAAAGGTGCTAACAAAGTGTGCAGGCTCCAGCGATCTATTTATGGACTGGTGCAAGCATCTTGGAGTTGGAATAAACTTTTTGATAGTGTGATCAAAGCATATGGTTTTATACGGACTTTTGGAGAAGCCTGTATTTACAAGAAAGTGAGTGGGAGCTCTGTAGCATTTCTAATATTATATGTGGATGACATATTGTTGATTGGAAATGATATAGAATTTCTGGATAGCATAAAAGGATACTTGAACAAGAGTTTTTCAATGAAAGACCTCGGTGAAGCTGCTTATATATTGGGCATCGAGATCTATAGAGATATATCAAGACACTTAATTGGACTTTCACAAAGCACATACCTTGATAAAGTGTTGAATAAGTTCAAAATGGATCAAGCAAAGAAAGGGTTCTTGCCTGTATTACAAGGTGTGAAGTTGAGTCAGACTCAATGCCCGACCACTTCAGAAGATAGAGAGAAAATGAAGGTCATTCCCTATGCTTCAGCCATAGGTTCTGTACCAAACCTGATGTGTGCCTTGCTATTAGTTTAGCAGGGAGGTACCAAAGTAATCCAGGAGTGGATCACTGGACAACGGTTAAGAACATCCTGAAATACTTGAAAAGGACTAAGGATATGTTTCTCGTTTATGGATGTGACAAAGAGCTCATTGTAAATGGTTACGTCGATGCAAGCTTTGACACTGATCCGGATGACTCTAAGTCACAAACCGGATACGTATTTATATTGAAAGATGGAGCTGTCAGTTGGTGCAGTTCTAAGCAAAGCGTCGTGGCGGGATCTACGTGTGAAGCGGTGTACATAGCTGCTTCGGAAGCAGCATATGAAGGAGTCTGGATGAAGGAGTTCATATCCGATCTAGGTGTCATGTCATACCTAGTGCCTCGGGTCCAGTGAAAATCTTTTGTGACAATACTGGTGCAATTGCCTTGGCAAAGGAATCCAGATTTCACAAGAGAACCGAGCACATCAAGAGATTCTTCAATTCCATCCGCGATCAAGTCAAGGAGGGAGACATAGAGATTTGCAAGATACATACGGATCTGAATGTTGCAGACCCATTGACTAAGCCTCTCTCACAAGCAAAACATGATCAGCACCAAGACTCCATGGGTGTTAGAATCATTACCGTGTAATCTAGATTATTGACTCTAGTGCAAGTGGGAGACTGAAGGAAATATGCCCTAGAGGCAATAATAAAGTTGTTATTTATATTTCCTTATATCATGATAAATGTTTATTATTCATGCTAGAATTGTATTAACCGGAAACTTAGTACATGTGTGAATACATAGACAAACAGAGTGACACTAGTATGCCTCTACTTGACTAGCTCGTTGAATCAAAGATGGTTAAGTTTCCTAGCCATAGGCATGAATTGTCATTTGATTAACGGGATCACATCATTAGAGAATGATTTGATTGACTTGACCCATTCCGTTAGCTTAGCACTTGATCATTTAGTATGTTGCGATTGCTATCTTCATGATTTATACATGTTCCTATGACTATGAGATTATGCAACTCCCGAATACCGGAGGAACACTTTGTGTGCTATCAAACCTCACAACATAACTAGGTGATTATAAAGATGCTCTACGGGTGTCTCCGATGGTGTTTGTTGAGTTGGCATAGATCAAGATTAGGATTTGTTACTCGGATTGTCGGAGAGGTATCTCTGGGCCCTCTCGGTAATGCACATCACTATAAGCCTTGCAAGCAATGTGACTATGAGTTAGTTGCGGGATGATGCATTCTGAGCGAGTAAAGAGACTTGCCGGTAACGAGATTGAACTAGGTATTGAGATACCGACGATCAAATCTCGGGCAAGTAACATACCGATGACAAAGGGAACAATGTATGTTGTTATGCGGTTTGACCGATAAAGATCTTCGTAGAATAGGTAGGAACCAATATGAGCATCCAGGTTCCGCTATTGGTTATTGACCGGAGATGAGTCTCGGTCATGTCTACATAGTTCTCGAACCCGTAGGGTCCGCACGCTTAACGTTTTGTGACAACCGGTATTATGAGTTTATGTGTTTTGATGTACCAAAGGTTGTTCGGAGTCTCGGATGTGATCACGGACATGGCGAGGAGTCTTGAAATGGTCGAGACATAAATATCGATATATTGGATGGCTATGTTTAGACATCGGAATAGTTCCGGATGAGTTCGGGCATTTACCGGAGTACCAGGAGGTTACCGGAACCCCCGCGGAGTGTATTGGCCTTATTGGGCCTTAGTGGGAGAGAGGAGGAGGTGGCCTAGGAGGGGGCGCACCCCCCCAAGCCCAATCCGAGTTGGGAGGAGGTCCGGCCCCCCTTTCCTTCCCTCTCTCCTCCTTCCTTCCTCTCCTACTCCTACTTGGAAGGGGGGGGGGGATCCTACTCCCGGTGGGAGTAGGACTCCCCTAGGGCGCGCCATAGAGAGGGCCGACCCTCCCCCTCCTCCACTCCTTTATATACGGGGGATGGGGGCACCCCATAGACACACAAGTTGATCATTGTCTTAGCCGTGTGCGGTGCCCCCCTCCACCATAATCCACCTCGGTCATATCGTCGTAGTTCTTAGGCGAAGCCCTGCACCGGTAGCTTCATCATCACCGTCATCACGCCGTCGTGCTGACGAAGCACTCCCTCGACACTCAGCTGGATCGAGAGTTCATGGGACGTCACCGAGCTGAACGTGTGCAGATCGTGAAGGTGCCGTACTTTCGGTACTAGGATCGTTAGGATCGTGAATACGTACGACTACATCAACCGCGTTGTCATAACGCTTCCGCTTTTGGTCTACGAGGGTACGTAGACAACACTCTCCCCTCTCGTTGCTATGCATCACCTAGATGGATCTTGCGTGTGCGTAGGATTTTTTTTGAAATTACAGCGTTCCCCAAAAGTGGCATCCGAGCCAGGTCTATGCGTAGATGTTATATGCACGAGTAGAACACAAAGAGTTGTGGGCAATAATAGTCATACTGCTTACCAGCATGTCATACTTTGATTCGGCGGTATTGTTGGATGAAGCGGCCCGGACCGACATTACGCGTACGCTTACATGAGACTGGTTCTACCGACGTGGTTCGCACACAGGTGGCTGGCGGGTGTCAGTTTCTCCAACTTTAGTTTAATCGAGTGTGGCTATGCCCGGTCCTTGTTGAAGGTTAAAACATCACACTTGACGAAAAATCGTTGTGGTTTTTGATGCGTAGGTAAGAATGGTTCTTCCACAGCCCGTAGCAGCCACGTAAAACTTCCAACAACAAAGTAGAAGACGTCTAACTTGTTTTTGCAGGGCATGTTGTGATGTGATATGGTCAAGACATGATGCCAAATTTTATTGTATGAGATGATCATGTTTTGTAATAGAGTTATCGGCAACGGGCAGGAGCCATATGTTTGTCGCTTTATTGTATGAAATGCAATCGCCATGTAATTGCTTTACTTTATCACTAAGCGGTAGCAATAGTCGTAGAAGCAATAGTTGGCGAGACGACAACGATGCTTCGATGGAGATCAAGGTGTCAAGCCGATGTGATGGTGATCATGTCGGTGCTTTGGAGATGGAGATCAAAGGCACAAGATGATGATGGCCATATCATATCACTTATATTGATTGCATGTGATGTTTATCCTTTATGCATCTTATTTTGCTTAGTTCGGCGGTAGCATTATAAGACGATCTCTCACTAAATTTCACGGTACAAGTGTTCTCCCGAGTATGCACCGTTGAGAAAGTTAAATCGTCTTAGAGACACCACGTGATGATCGGGTGTGATAAGCTCTCCTTTCACATACAACGGGTGCAAGCCAGTTTTGCACACGCGGAATACTCGGGTTAAACTTGATGAGCCTAGCATATGCAGATATGGCCTCGGAACACTGAGACCGAAATGTCGAGCGTGAATCATATAGTAGATATGATCAACATAGTGATGTTCACCATTGAAAACTACTCCATCTCACGTGATGATCGGACATGGTTTAGTTGATTTGGATCACGTGATCACTTAGATGATTAGAGGGATGCCTATCTAAGTGGGAGTTCTTAAGTAATTCGATTAATTGAACTTTAATTTATCATGAACTTAGTACTTGATAGTATTTTCCATGTCTATGTTGTTGTAGATAAATGGCCCGTGCTGTTGTTCCGTTGAATTTTAATGCGTTCCTAGAGAAAGCTAAGTTGAAAGATGATGGTAGCAACTACACGGACTGGTCTCAGAACTTGAGGATTATCTTCATTGCTGCACAAAAGAATTACGTCACGGAAGCACCGCTAGGTGCCAAACCCAGCTAGAGCAATGCTAGATGTTATGAACGTCTGGCAGAGCAAAGCTGATGACTACTCGATAGTTCAGTGTGCCATGCTTTACGGCTTAGAACCGGGACTTCAACGATGTTTTGAACGTCATGGAGCATATGAGATGTTCTAGGAGTTGAAGTTAATATTTCAAGCAAATTCTCGGTTTGAGAGATATGAAGTCTCCAATAAGTTCTACAACTGCAACATGGAGGAGAATAGTTCTGTCAGTGAGCATATACTCAGAATGTCTGGGTATAACAATCACTTGATTCAACTGGGAGTTAGTCTTCCTGATGATAGTGTCATTGACAGAATTCTTTAATCACTGCCACCAAGCTACAAGAGCTTCGTGATGACCTATAATATGCAAGGGATGGATAAGACAATTCCCAAGCTCTTCGCAATGCTAAAGGCTGCGGAGGTAGAAATCAAGAAAGAGCATCAAGTGTTGATGGTCAACAAGACCACCAGTTTCAAGAAAAAGGGTAAAGGGAAGAAGGGGAACTTCAAGAAGAATGGCAAGCAAGTTGCTGTTCAAGTGAATAAGCCCAAGTGTGGACCTAAGCCTGAGACTGAGTGCTTCTACTGCAAAGGGACTGGTCACGGGATGCGGAACTGCTCCAAGTATTTGGCAGATAAGAAGGATGGCAAGGTGAACAAAGGTATATGTGATATATGTGTTATTGATGTGTACCTTACTAATGCTCGCAGTAGTGCCTGGGTATTTGATACTGGTTCTATTGCTAATATTTGATACTCGAAACATGGACTATGGATCAAGTGAAGATTGGCTAAGGACGAGGTGACGATGAGTGTGGGAAATGGTTCCAAAGTAGACGTGATCGCAGTCGGCACGCTACCTCTACATCTACCTTCAGGATTAGTTTTAGACCTGAATAATTGTTATTTGGTGCCATCGTTGAGCACAAACATTATATCTGGATCTTGTTTAATGCGAGACGGTTATTCATTTAAATATGAGAATAATGGTTGTTCTATTTATATGAGTAATATCTTTTATGGTCATGCACCCTTGAAGAGTGGTCTATTTTTGTTGAATCTCGATAGTAGTGACACACATAATCATAATATTGAAGCCGAAAGATGCAGAGTTGATAATGATAGTGCAACTTATTTATGGCACTGCCGTCTGGGTCATATTGGTGTAAAGCGCATGAAGAAACTCCATTCTGATGGACTTTTGGAATCACTTGATTATGAATCAATTGGTACTTGCGAACCATGCCTTAGGGGCAAGATGACTAAAACGCCATTCTACAGAACAATGGAGCGAGCAACATATTTGTCGGAAATCATAAATACTGATGTATGTGGTCCGATGAATGTTGGGGCTCGCGGCGGGTATCGCTATTTTCTCACCTTCACAGATGATTTGAGCAGATATGGGTATATCTATTTGATGAAGCATAAGTCTGGAACATTTGAAAAGTTCAAAGAATTTCAGAGTGAAGTGGAAAATCATCGTAACAAGAAAATGAAGTTTCCACGATCTGATCGTGGAGGAGAATATTTGAGTTACGAGTTTGGTCTTCATTTGAAACAATGCGGAATAGTTTCGCAACTCACGCCACCCAGAGCACCACAACGTAATGGTGTGTCCGAATGTCGTAACCGCACTTTATTAGATATGGTGCGATCTATGATGTCTCTTACTGATTTACCGCTATCTTTTTGGGGTTACGGTTTAGAGACGGCTGCATTCACGTTAAATAGGGCACCATCTAAATCCATTGAGACGACACCTTATAAACTGTGGTTTGGCAAGAAACCCAAGTTGTCGTTTCTTAAAGTTTGGGGCTGTGATGCTTATGTGAAAAAGCTTCAACCTGATAAGCTCGAACACAAATCGGAGAAATGTGTCTTCATAGGATACCCAAAGGAGACTGTTGGGTACACCTTCTATCACAGATCCGAAGGCAAGACATTCGTTGCTAAGAATGGATCCTTTCTAGAGAAGGAGTTTCTCTCGAAAGAAGTGAGTGGGAGGAAAGTAGAACTTGATGAGGTAACTGTACCTGCTCCCTTATTAAAAAGCAGCTCATCACAGAAATCAGTTCCTGTGACTCCTACACCAATTAGTGAGGAAGCTAATGATGATGATCATATAACTTTAGATCAAGTTACTACTGAACCTCGTAGGTCAACCAGATTAAGATCCACACCAGAGTGGTACGATAATCCGGTTCTGGAGGTCATGTTACTTAACCATGACGAACCTACGAACTATGAGGAAGCGATGATGAGCCCATATTCCGCAAAATGGCTTGAGGCCATGAAATCTGAGATGGGATCCATGTATGAGAACAAACTGTGGACTTTGGTTGACTTGCCCGATGATCGGCAAGCCATCGAGAATAAATGGATCTTCAAGAAGAAGATTGACGCTGACAGTAATGTTACTGTCTACAAAGCTTGACTTGCTGCAAAAGGTTTTCGACAAGTTCAAGGAGTTGACTACGATGAGACCTTCTCACCCATAGCGATGCTTAAATCCGCCCGAATCATGTTAACAATTCCTGCATTTTATGATTATGAAATTTGGCGAATGGATGTAAAGACTGCATTCCTGAATGGATTTCTGGAAGAAGAGTTGTATATTATGCAACCCGAAGGTTTTATCAATCCAAAGGATGCTAACAAAGTGTTTAAGCTCCAGCGATCCATTTATGGACCGGTGTAAGCATCTCGGAGTCGGAATAAACATTTTGATAGTGTGATCAAAGCATATGGTTTTATACGGACTTTTGGAGAAGCCCGTATTTACAAGAAAGTGAGTGGGAGCTCTGTAGCATTTCTAATATTATATGTGGATGACATATTGTTGATTGGAAATGATATAGAATTTCTGGATAGCATAAAAGGATACTTGAACAAGAGTTTTTCAATGAAAGACCTCGGTGAAGCTGCTTATATATTGGGCATGAAGATCTATAGAGATATATCAAGACGCTTAATTGGACTTTCACAAAGCACATACCTTGATAAAGTTTTGAATAAGTTCAAAATGGATCAAGCAAACAAAGGGTTCTTGCCTCAGACATAAGGTGTGAAGTTGAGTCGACTCAATGCCCGACCACTTGAGAAGATAGAGAGAAAATGAAGGTCATTCCCTATGCTTGACCGTAGGTTCTATCATGTATGCAATGCTGTGTACCGGACCTGATGTGTGCCTTGCTATTAGTTTAGTAGGGTGGTACCAAAGTAATCCGAGTGGATCATCGGACAGCGGTCAAGAACATCCTGAAATACCTGAAAAGGACTAAGGACATGTTTCTCGTTTATGGAGGTGACAAAGAGCTCGTCGTAAATGGTTACGTCGATGCAAGCTTTGACACTGATCCGGATGACTCTAAGTCACAAACCAGATACGTATTTATATTGAACAATGGAGCTGTCAGTTGGTGCAGTTCTAAGCAAAGCGTCGTGATGGGATCTACGTGTGAAGCGGAGTACATAGCTGCTTCGGAAGCAGCAAATGAAGGAGTTCATATCCGATCTAGGTGTCATACCTAGTGCATCGGGTCCAGTGAAAATCTTTTGTGACAATACTGTTGCAATTGACTTGGCAAAGGAATCCAGATTTCAAAGAGAACCAAGCACATCAAGAGACGCTTGAATTCCATCCGCGATCAAGTCAAGGAGGGAGGCATAGAGATTTGCAAGATACATACAGATTGAATGTTGTAGACCCGTTGACTAAGCCTCTCTCACGACCAAAACATGATCAGCACCAAGACTCCATGGGTGTTAGAATCATTACCGTGTAATCTAGATTATTGACTCTAGTGCAAGTGGGAGACTGAAGGATATATGCTCTAGAGGCAATAATAAAGTTGTTATTTATATTTCCTTATATCATGATAAATGTTTATTATTCATGCTAGAATTGTATTAACCGGAAACTTAATACATGTGTGAATACATAAACAAACAGAGTGTCACTAGTATGCATCTACTTGACTAGCTCGTTGAATCAAAGATGGTTAAGTTTCCTAGCCATAGACATGAGTTGTCATGATTGACTTGACCCATTCCGTTAGCTTATCACTTCATCGTTTAGTATGTTGCTATTGCTTTCTTCATGACTTATACATGTTCCTATGACTATGAGATTATGCAACTCCCGAATGTTGGAGGAACACTTTGTGTGGTAACTGGGTGATTATAAAGATTCTCTATGGGTGTCTCCGATGGTGTTTGTTGAGTTGGCATAGATCGAGGTTAGGATTTCTCACTCCGATTGTCGGAGAGGTATCTCTGGGCCCTCTCGGTAATGCACATCACTATAAGCCTTGCAAGCAATGTGACTAATGAGTTAGTTGCTGGATGATGCATTACAGAACGAGTGAAGAGATTTGCCGGTAACGAGATTGAACTAGGTATTGAGATACCGACGATCAAATCTTGAGCAAGTAACATACCCATGACAAAGGGAACAACGTATGTTGTTATGCGGTTTGATCGATAAAGATCTTCGTAGAATATGTAGGAACCAATATGAGCATCCAGGTTCCGCTATTGGTTATTGACCGGAGATGAGTCTCGGTCATGTCTACATAGTTCTCGAACCCGTAGGGTCCGCACGCTTAACGCTCGGTGACGATCGGTATTATGAGTTTATGTGTTTTGATGTACCGAAGGTTGTTCGGAGTCCCGGATGTGATCACGGACATGACGAGGAGTCTCGAAATGGTCGAGACATAAATACCGATATATTGGATGGCTATGTTTGGACATCGGAATGGTTCCGGTAAGTTCAAGGCGTTCGAGTAATCTTGGGAGGTTACCGGAACCCCCGGGGAGTGTATGGGCCTTATTGGGCCTTAGTGGGAGAGAGGAGGAGGCGGCCTAGGAGGGGGAGCCCCCCAAGCCCAAACCGAATTGGGAGGGGGCCCGGCCCCCCTTTCCTTCCCTCTCTCCTCCTTCCTTCCTCTCATACTCCTACTTGGAAGGGGGGGAGGGAATCCTACTCCCGGTGGGAGTAGGACTCCCCTAGGGCGCGCCATAGAGAGGGCCGGCCCTCCCCCTCCGCCACTCCTTTATATCTGGGGAGGGGCACCCCATAGACACACAAGTTGATCATTGTCTTAGCTGCAGCGGTGCCCCCTCCACCATAATCCACCTCGGTCATATCGTCGTAGTGCTTAGGCGAAGCCCTGCGCCGGTAGCTTCATCATCACCGTCATCACGCCGTCGTGCTGAAGAAGATCTCCCTCGACACTCAGCTGGATCGAGAGTTCGTGCGATTTCACCGAGCTGAACGTGTGCAGATCACGAAGGCGCCGTACTTTCGGTACTAGGATCGGTCGGATCGTGAAGACCTACGACTACATCAACCGTGTTGTCATAACACTTCCGCTTTCGGTCTACGAGGGTCCGTAGACAACACTCTCCCCTCTCGTTGCTATGCATCACCTAGATGGATCTTGCGTGTGTGTAGGATTTTTTTTTTGAAATTACTGCATTCCCCAACAGTGGCATCCAAGCCAGGTCTATGCATAGATGTTATATGCACGAGTAGAACACAAAGAGTTGTGAGCGATAATAATCATACTGATTACCAGCATGTCATACTTTGATTCGGCGGTATTTTTGGATAAAGCGGCCTGGACCGACATTACGCGTACGCTTACGCGAGACTGGTTCTCCCGACGTGCGCCGCTTTACAATTGGTGGCGGGTGTCGGTTTCTCCAACTTTAGTTGAATTGAGTGTGGCATACGCCGGTCCTTGTTGAAGGTTAAAACATCACACTTGACGAAAAATCATTGTGGTTTTTGATGCGTAGGTAAGAACGGTTCTTGCTCAGCCCGTAGCAGCCACGTAAAACTTGCAACAACAAAGTAGAAGACGTCTAACTTGTTTTTGTAGGGCATGTTGTGATGTCATATGGTCGAGACATGATGCTAAATTTTATTGTATGAGATGATCACGTTTTGTAATAGAGTTATTGGCAACTGGCAGGAGCCATATGGTTGTCGCTTTATTGTATGAAATTTAATCGCCATGTAATTTGCTTTACTTTATCACTAAGCGGTAGCGATAGTCGTAGAAGCAATAGTTGGCGAGACAACAATGATGCTTTGATGGAGATCAAGGTGTCAAGACGGTGACGATGGTGATCTTTGGAGATGGAGATCAAAGGCACAAGATGATGATGGCCATATCATATCACTTATATTGATTGCATGTGATGTTTATCCTTTATGCATCTTATTTTTCTTAGTTCGGCGGTAGCATTATAAGATGATCTCTCACTAAATTTCAAGGTACAAGTGTTCTCGCTGAGTATGCACCGTTGAGAAAGTTCGTCGTGTCGAGACACCACGTGATGATTGGGTGTGATAAGCTCTACGTTCACATACAACGGGTGCAAGCCAATTTTGCACACGCGAAATTCTCGGGTTAAACTTGATGAGCCTAGCATATGCAGATATGGCCTCGGAACATTGAGACCGAAAGGTCGTGCGTGAATCATATAGTAGATATGATCAACATAGTGATGTTCACCATTGAAAACTACTCCATCTCACGTGATGATCGGACATGGTTTAGTTGATTTGGATAACGTGATCACTTAGATGATTAGAGGGATGTCTATCTAAGTGTGAGTTCTTAAGTAATTTGATTAACTGAACTTTAATTTATCATGAACTTAGTACCTGATAGTATTTTCCATGTCTATGTTGGTGTAAATAAATGGCCCGTGTTGTTGTTCCGTTGAATTTTAATGCATTCCTAGAGAAAGCTAAGTTGAAAGATGATGGTAGCAACTACACGGACTGGGTCTATAACTTGAGGATTATCCTCATTGCTGCACAGAAGAATTACGTCCTGGAAGCACCGCTAGGTGCCAAACCCGCTGCAGGAGCAACACAAGATGTTATGAACTACTGGCAGATCAAAGCTGATGACTACTCGCTAGTTCAGTGTGCCATACTTTACGGCTTAGAACCAGGACTTCAACGACGTTTTGAACGTCATGGAGCATATGAGATGTTCCAGGAGTTGAAGTTAATATTTCAAGCAAATGCCCGGATTGAGAGATATGAAGTCTCCAATAAGTTCTACAAATGCAAAATGGAGGAGAATAGTTACATCGGTGAGCATATACTCAAAATGTGCAGGTATAACAATCACTTGATTCAACTCGGAGTTAATCTTCCTGATGATAGTGTCATTGACAGAATTCTTCAATCACTGCCACCAAGCTACAAGAGCTTTGTGATGAACTATAATATGCAAGGGATGGATAAGACAATTCCCAAGCTCTTCGCAATGCTAAAATGCTGCGGAGGTAGAAATCATGAAAGAGCATCAAGTGTTGATGGTCAACAAGACCACCAGTTTCAAGAAAAAGGGTAAAGTGAAGAAGGGGAACTTCAAGAAGAACGGCAAGCAAGGTGCTGTTCAAGTGAAGAAGCCCAAGTGTGGACCTAAGCCTGAGACTGAGTGCTTCTACTGCAAATATACTGGTCACTTGAAGCGGAACTGCCCCAAGTATTTGGCGGATAAGAAGGATGGCAAGGCGAACAAAGGTATATGTGATATACATGTTACCTGATAAGCTCGAACGCAAATCGGAGAAATGTGTCTTCATAGGATACCCAAAGGAGACTGTTGGGTACACCTTCTATCACAGATCCGGAGGCAAGACATTCGTTGCTAAGAATGGATCCTTTCTAGAGAAGGAGTTTCTCTCGAAAGAAGTGAGTGGGAGGAAAGTAGAACTTGATGAGGTAACTGTACCTGCTCCCTTATTGGAAAGTATTTCATCACAGAAATCAATTCGTGTGACTCCTACACCAATTAGTGAGGAAGCTAATGGTGATGATCTTATAACTTCAGATCAAGTTACTACTGAACCTCGTAGGTCAAGCAGAGTAAGATCCGCACCAGAGTGGTACGGTAATCCGATTCTGGAGGTCAAGTTACTTGACCATGACGAACCTACAAACTATGAGGAAGCGATGATGAGCCCAGATTCCGCAAAATGGCTTGAGGCCATGAAATCTGAGATGGGATCCATGTATGCGAACAAAGTGTGGATCTTCAAAGAAGAAGACTGGCGCTGACGGTAATGTTATTGTCTACAAAGCTCGAATTGTTGCAAAAGGTTTTCGACAAGTTCAAGGAGTTGACTACGACGAGACCTTCTCACCCATAGTGATGCTTAAGTCCGCCCGAATCATGTTAGCAATTGCTGCATTTTATGATTATGAAATTTGGCAAATGGATGTAAAGACTGCATTCCTGAATGGATTTCTGGAAGAAGAGGTGTATATGATGCAGCCCGAAGTTTTTATCAATCCAAAGGATGTTAACAAAGTGTGCAAGCTCCAGTGATCCATTTATGGACTGGTTCAAACATCTCGGAGTTGGAATAAACGTTTTGATAGTGTGACCAAAGCACATGGTTTTATACGGACTTTTGGAGAAGCCTGTATTTAGAATAAAGTGAGTGGGAGCTCTGTAGCATTTCTAATATTATATGTGGATGACATATTGTTGATTGGAAATGATATAGAATTTTTGGATAGCATAAAGGATACTTGAACAAGAATTTTTCAATGAAAGACCTCGGTGAAGCTGCTTATATATTGGGCATCAAGATCTATAGAGATAGATCAAGACGCTTAATTGGACTTTCACAAAGCACATACCTTGATAAAGTTTTGAAGAAGTTCAAAATGGATCAAGCAAAGAAAGGGTTCTTGCCTGTATTACAAGGTGTGAAGTTGAGTCAGACTCAATGCCCGACCACTTCAGAAGATAGAGAGAAAATGAAGGTCATTCCATTTGCTTCAGCCATAGGTTCTATTATGTATGCAATGCTGTGTACCAGATCTGATGTGTGCCTTGCTATTAGTTTAGCAGGGAGGTACCAAAGTAATCCAGGAGTGGATCACTGGATAGCGGTCAAGA
The DNA here is from genome assembly GCA_021605145.1 of Aegilops bicornis. Classification (NCBI taxonomy): domain Eukaryota; kingdom Viridiplantae; phylum Streptophyta; class Magnoliopsida; order Poales; family Poaceae; genus Aegilops; species Aegilops bicornis. The sequence continues at coordinate 524,006,475 of CM038670.1, read as the reverse complement.
ACATCCTGAAATACCTGAAAAGGACTAAGGATATGTTTCTCTTTTATGGAGGTGACAAAGAGCTCGTCGTAAATGGTTACGTCGATACAAGCATTGACACTGATCCGGATGACTCTAAGTCAGAAAACGGATATGTATTTATATTCAATAATGGAGCTGTCAGTTGGTGCAGTTCCAAGAAAAGTGTCGTGGCGGGATCTACGTGTGAAGCGGAGTTCATAGCTGCTTCGGAAGCAGCAAATGAAGGAGTCTGGATGAAGGATTTCATATCCAATCTAGGTGTCATACCTAGTGCATCGGGTCCAGTGAATATCTTTTGTGACAATACTGGTGCAATTGCCTTGGCAAAGGAATCCAGATTCACAAGAGAACCAAGCACATCAAGAGACGCTTCAATTCCATCCGCGATCAAATCAAGGAGGGAGACATAGAGATTTGCAAGATACATATGGATCTGAATGTTGCAGACCCGTTGACTAAGCCTCTCTCACGAGAAAACATGATTAGCACCAAGACTCCATGGGTGTTAGAATCATTACTGTGTTATCTATATTATTGACTCTAGTGCAAGTGGGAGACTGAAGGAAATATGCCCTAGAGGCAATAATAAAGTTGTTATTTATATTTCCTTATATCATGATACATGTTTATTATTCATGCTAGAATTGTATTAACCGAAAACTTAGTACATGTGTGAATATATAGACAAACAGAGTGTCACTAGTATCCCTCTACTTGACTAGCTCGTTGAATCAAAGATGGTTAAGTTTCCTAGCCATAAACATAAGTTGTCATTTGATTAACGGGATCACATTATTAGAAAATGTAGTGATTGACTTGACCCATTCCGTTAGCTTAGCACTTGATCGTTTAGTATGTTGCTTTTGCTTTCTTCATGACTTATACATGTTCGTATGACTATGAGATTATGCAACTCTCGAATAACGGAGGAACATTTTGTGTGCTATCAAACGTCAGAACATAACTCGGTGATTATAAAGATGCTCTACGGGTGTTTCCGATGGTGTTTGTTGAGTTGGCATAGATCGACATTAGGATTTGTCACTTCGTTTGTCGGAGAGGTATCTCTGGGCCCTCTTGGTAATGCACATCACTATAAGCCTTGCAACCAATGTGACTAATGAGTTAGTTGCGGGATGTTGCATTACAGAACGAGTAAATACACTTGCCGGTAACGAGATTGAACTAGGTATTGAGATACCGACGATCAAATCTCGGGAAAGTAACATACCGACGACAAAGGGAACAACGTATGTTGTTATGCGGTTTGATCGATAAAGATCTTCGTAGAATATGTAGGAACCATTATGAGAATCCTGGTTCCGCTATTGGTTATTGACCGGAGATGAGTCTCGATCATGTCTACATAGTTCTTGAACCCGTAGGGTACGCACGCTTAACATTCTATGACGATCGGTATTACGAGTTCATGTGTTTTGATGTACCGAAGGTTGTTCAGAGTCCCGGATGTGATCAAGGACATGACGAGGAGTCTCGAAATGGTCGATACATAAAGATCGATATATTGGATGGCTATGTTTGGACATCGGAATGGTTCTGGGTGAGTTCGGGCATTTACTGGAGTACCGGGAGGTTACCGGACCCCCCGGGTAGTATATGGGCCTTATTGGGCCTTAGTGGGAGAGAGGAGGAGGCGGCCTAGGAGGGGGCGCCCCCAAGCCCAATCCGAATTGGGAGGGGGGCCCTTTCCTTCCCTCTCTCCTCCTTCCTTCCTCTCCTACTCCTACTTGGAAGGGGGGAATCCTACTCCCGGTGGGAGTAGGACTCCCCTAGGGCGCGCCATAGAGAGGGCCGGCCCTCCCCCTCCTCCACTCCTTTATATACGGGGGATGGGGGCACCCCATATACACACAATTTGATCATTGTCTTAGCCGTGTGCGGTGCCCCCTCCACCATAATCCACCTCGGTCATATCGTTGTAGTGCTTAGGCGAAGCCCTGCGCCGGTAGCTTCATCATCATAGTCATCACGCCGTCATGCTGACGAAGCTCTCCCTCGACACTCAGCTGGATCGAGAGTTGGTGGGACGTCATCGAGCTAAATGTGTGCAGATCGCGGAGGTGTCGTACTTTCAGTACTAGGATCAGTCGGAACGTGAAGACGTACGACTACATCAACCGCATTGTCATAACGCTTCCGCTTTCGGTCTACGAGGGTACGTAGACAACACTCTCCCCTCTCGTTGCTATGCATCACCTAGATGGATCTTGTGTGTTCGTAGGAATCTTTTTGAATTTACTGCGTTCCCTAACAAATCCTGTTCTGGAAGTCATGTTACTAGACCATGACGAACCTACGAACTATGAGGAAGCGACGATGAGCCCACATTCCGCGAAATGGCCTGAGGCCATGAAATTTTAGATGAGATCCATGTATGAGAACAAAGTATGGACTTTGGTTGACTTGCCCGACGATCGGCAAGCCATAGAGAATAAATGGATCTTCAAAAAGAAGACTGACGCGGACCGTAATATTACTGTCTACAAAGCTCGACTTGTTGCGAAAGGTTTTCGACAAATTCAAGGAGTTGACTACAATGAGACCTTCTCACCCGTAGAGATTCTTAAGTCTGTCCGTATCATGTTAGCAATTGCTGCATTTTATGATTATGAAATTTGGCAAATGGATGTCAAAATTGCACTCCCAAATGGATATCTTAAAGAAGATATGTATATGATGCAACCAGAAGGTTTTTTCGATCCTAAAGGTGCTAACAAAGTGTGCAAGCTCCAACGATCCATTTATGGACTAGTGCAAGCATCTCGGAGTTGGAATATACGCTTTGATAATGTGATCAAAGCATATGGTTTTATACAGACTTTTGGAGAAGCACAGATTTACAAGAAAGTGAGTGGGAGCTCATGGCATTTCTAATATTATATGTGGATGACATATTGTTGATTGGAAATAATACATAATTTCTGGATAGCATAAAAGTATACTTGAATAAGAATTTTTCAATGGAAGACCTCGGTGAAGCTGCTTATATATTGGGCATCAAGATCTATAGACATAGATCAAGACGCTTATTTGGACTTTAACAAAGCACATACGTTGATAAAGTTTTGAAGAAGTTCAAAATGGATCAGTCAAAGAAAGGGTTCTTGCCTGTGTTACAAGGTGTGAAGTTGAGTTAGACTCAATGCCCGACCACTGCAGAAGATAGAGAGAAAATGAAAGTCATTCCCTATGCCTCAGCAATAGGTTCTATCATGTATGCAATGCTGTGTACCAGACCTGATGTGTGCCTTGCTATTAGTTTTGCAGGGAGGTACCAAAGTAATCCAGGAGTGGATCACTGGACAGCGGTCAAGAACATCCTGAAATACCAGAAAATGACTCAAGGATATGTTTCTCGTTAATGGAGGTGAAAAAGAGCCTGTCGTAAATGGTTACATTGATGCTTGCTTTGACACTGATCCGGATGACTCAAGGTCGCAAACCGGATACATATTTATATTGAATGGTGGAGCTGTCAGTTGCTGCAGTTCCAAGTAGAGCGTCGTGGCAGGATCTACGTGTGAAGCGGAGTACATAGCTGCTTCGGAAGCTGCAAATGAAGGAGTCTGGACGAAGGATTTCATATCCGATCTAGGTGTAATACCTAGTGCATCGGGTCCAATGAAAATCTTTTGTGACAATACTGGAGCAATTGCCTTGGCGAAGGAATCCAGATTTCACAAGAGAACCAAACACATCAAGAGATGCTTCAATTCAATCCGCGATCAAGTCAAGGAGGTAGACATAGAGATTTGCAAGATACATACAGATCTGAATGTTGCAAACCCATTGACTAACCCTCTTCACGAGCAAAACATGATCAACACCAAGACTCCATGGGTGTTAGAATCATTACTATTTAATCTAGATTATTTACTCTAGTGCAAGTGGGAGACTGAAGGAAATATGCCCTAGAGGCAAAAATAAAGTTTTTATTTATATTTCCTTATATCATGATAAATGTTTATTATTCATGCTAAAATTGTATTAAACGGAAACATAGTACATGTGTGAATACATAGACAAAACAAAGTGTCCCTAGTATGCCTCTACTTGACTAGCTCGTTAATCAAAGATGGTTATGTTTCCTGACCATAGACATGTGTTGTCATTTGATGAATGAGATCACATCATTAGAGAATGATGTGATGGACAAGACCCATCCGTTAGCTTAGCATAATGATCGATAAGTTTTATTGCTATTGCTTTCTTCATGACTTATACATATTCCTCTGACTATGAGATTATGCAACTCCCGAGTACCGGAGGAACACCTTGTGTGATATCAAACATCACAACGTAATCGGGTGATTATAAAGATGCTCTCTGTGTGTCTTGATGGTGTTTGTTGGGTTGGCATAGATCGAGATTAGGATTTGTCACTCCGTGTATCGGAGAGGTATCTCTGGGCCCTCTCGGTAATGCACATCACTATAAGCCTTGCAAGCAATGTGACTAATGAGTTAGTTACGGGATGATGCATTACGGAACGAGTAAAGAGACTTGCCGGTAACGAGATTGAACTAGGTATGATGATACCGACGATCGAATCTCGGGCAAGTAACATACCGATGACAAATGGAATAACGTATGTTGTTATTGCGGTTTGACCGATAAAGATCTTCGTAGAATATGTAGGAACCAATATGAGCATCCAGGTTCCGCTATTGGTTATTAACCGGAGATGTGTCTCAGTCATGTCTACATAGTTCTCGAACCCGTAGGGTCCGCACGCTTAACGTCCAATGATGATTTGTATTATGAGTTATGTGTTTTGGTGACCGAATTTGTTCGGAGTCCCGGATGAGATCACGGACATGGCGAGGAGTCTTGAAATGGTCGAGATGTAAAGATTCATATATTGGAAGGTAGTATTCGGACATCGGAATGGTTTCGAGTGGTTCGGGTATTTTACCTGAGTACCGAGGGGTTACTGGAACCCCCGGGGGAAATATTGGGCCTTAATGGGCCTTAGTGGAGAGAGAGGAGGGCCGCAAGGGGTGGCCGCCCCCCATGGCAGTCCGAATTGGACTAGGGGGAGGGGGCGGCGCCCCCCCTTTCCCCCTCCCTCTCCCTCTCCTTCCTTTTCCCTCTAGTGAAGAAAGGAAAAGAGGGGGGGGGGGAGGGCGAATCCTACTAGAACTAGGAGTCCTAGTAGGACTCCCCCCTTGGCGCGCCCCCTCCTGGCCAGCCACCTCCTCCTCCCCTCCTTTATATACGGGGGTGGGGGCACCCCAAAGGCACGTCAACTGTTCTCTTAGTCGTGTGCGGTGCCCCCCTCCACAGTTTACTCCTCTGGTCATAGCGTCATAGTGCTTAAGAGAAGCCCTGCGCGGATCACATCACCATCGCCGTCACCACGCCGTTGTGCTGACGAAACTCTCCCTCAACCCTCTATTGGATCAAGAGTTCGAGGGATGTCATCGAGCTGAACGTGTGCTGAACACGGAGGTGCCGTATGTTCGGTACTAAGATCGGTTGGATCGTGAAGACGTTCGACTACATCAACCGCGTTAAACTAACGCTTCCGCTTTCGGTCTACGAGGGTATATGGACACACTCTCCCCCTCTCGTTGCTATGCATCTCCTAGATAGATCTTGCGTGATCATAGATTTTTTTTTTGAAATTGCATGCTACGTTCCCCAACAAATTTAACTGTCTATATATGTGATGAACAATATATGTTTAGAAACTACATCCGCTTAAGAATCCAATGATATACTTTCTGTTACACAGTAACTCATATTTATTTAGTCAAATGGATGACCTAGAACTACGTGCACGCCCTATAAACCGAGACGGGGGGAGTAGTATCTTTTTAGATCAATATAGTCGGGATTCATCAAGGAGCAAAACCAAGTGGTGGGCTGCTCCTGTCGTGTTGGCGTAGCAACTCAAGCAGGGTCAGTCTGCACACGAAATGGCGACACACTTAACAGGACACCATGTGTCGTTGGTAGAATGGTAACTAGGACATTTCTAACCACCCCCTATAACCGGTTAGAGGAGTAGAAATTTGGTTTTACTCCACTAAACAACACCTAGCCGATCCCCAGTCAGCATTAGTGGAGTAAGAATTGTACTCAGCCATGGCGGATCTCCCTTATTTAGTCCACTGTTTAGTGACTGAGTAAAAGCAGCGTCTCTCCTCTGCTGCCTCCCCGCTCCACTCCCACGTCGCATTTGCGCCGACACCGCCTCTCCTAACCCCCGCCGGCACCCGCCCGCCGCCGCAGACGCTCCATAGGCTCCGCCGCCACTTGGATTTGTGCCTCCTCATCCCGTCGCCGGCGCAGAACCGGTAGACCTGCGGATGCCGCCGCCGCCGGATTTGGCGCTTCTGGCCAGCGGCGGCTGCGGCTTGCCATGGATTGGCCGAGAACCGGACAGTGCTGCCCCGACAACGCCTCCACGCCGCATGCAGGTATAGGATCCACCTCTAGTCACTCGAATCTCTCCCGTCAGCGGTTTGCCAGCAAAGACACGCTCGACCGTCGCTCGGGCTCGGCGCTGGCCCATCGGCTCATCGACTAACTAATTCCTGCTCGTCCTTGAGTAGGTAAATGATAAAAACATAATTTTTGATGTGGAATGCTACCTAACATATTTATCCATGTAATTTTCTTTATTGTGGCATGAATGTTCAAATCCATAATATTCAAAGAAATTTTTTAATATTGACATAAAAACAATAATACTTCAAGCATACTAATAAAGCAATCATGTCTTCTCAAAATAACATGGCCAAAGAAAGTTATGCCTACAAAATCATATAGTCTGGCTATGCTCCATCTTCATCGCACAAAGTATTAAATCATGCACAACCCCGATGACAAGCCAAGCAATTGTTTCATACTTTCGATGTTCTGAAACTTTTTCAACTTTCATGCAATACATGAGCGTGAGCCATGGATATAGCACTATAGGTGGAATAGAATACAGTGGTTGTGGAGAAGACAAAAGAAGGAGATAGTCTCACATAAACTAGGAGTATCAAGGGTGATCAAGTTATTGCAATATTTGGTCAAGATTCGATCATGAAAAAGTATGCATTGAAAATTAAGATGACCAACTCCATTGCAAAGTTCACAAGTAATGGGATGAAGACAGCATAATTTTGTAGCAAATTTATCTATCACCTTAAGCCACCTATTGGTTTCATCATGTTTATGCTTATTATAATATCTATCATCCCTATAGGGCATGTCTCACAAACTTTATTCACTCCACAAAAATTGACATGCTTATAAGAAACTTCTTTATCATGACTAGTGCAATCATCATTACTATTATGAATATTCATAGCAAGCACACTAACAACATTGCAATCATGTTTATCATTCTAAGATTTCATGCCAAACATTTTACTAACTTCTTCTTCTAATACTTGAGCACAATTTTCCTTTCCATCATTTTCACGAAAGACATTAAAAAGATGAAGCATATGAGACAATCTCAATTCCATTTTTTGTACTTTTATTTTATAGACTAAACTAGTGATAAAACAAGAAACTAAAAGATTCAATTGCAAGATATAAAGATATACCTTCAAGCACTAAGCTCCCTGGCAACGGCGCCAGAAAAGAGCTTGATGTGTACTACGCAACCTTCTTCTTGTAGACTCGTGTTGAGCCTCCAAGCGCAGAGTTTTGTAGGACAGTAGAAAATTTCCCTCACGTGGATGACCTAAGGTTTATCAATCCATGGGAGGCGTAGGATGAAGATGGTCTCTCTCAAACAACCCTGCAACCAAATAACAAAGAGTCTCTTGTGTCCCCAACACGCCCAATAAAATGGTAAATTGTATAGGTGCACTAGTTCGGCGAAGAGATGGTGATACAAGTGTAATATGGATGGTAGATATAGGTTTTTGTAATCTAAAAATATAAAAACAGCAAGGTAGCAAGCGATAAAACTGAGCTCAGACGGTATTGCAATGCTTGAAAATAAGCCCTAGGGTTCATACTTTCACTAGTGCAAGTTCTCTCAACAATGATAACATAATTAAATCATATGGAAATCCCTCAACGTGCGACTGTCGGATTCAGGGTTCTGGCAAACCCTTGAGGTTCAAACACTGGGGTGCGCACGAAGAACACTCTCTTCCTAGCTCGCTCTCGCAACGATCTCAAGGCCTAGCCAGACGAACCCAAAGAACAAGAAACACGAGGGTTTATACCGGTTCGGGCCACCATTGTGGTGTAATACCCTACTCCAGTGTGGTGTGGTGGATTGCCTTGTAGGCTGAGGATGAACAAGTACAAAAAGGGATGAACAACCTCCTGAGGAGAGGTGTTCTTGAGCTCGATGAGCTGGTGGGGTGGCCTTGGTGGAGTGGATCCAATCCAAGATGAGATGCCTCCCTATGGTGGTGGCTAGTCCTATTTATAGAGGCCCTGGTCCTCTTCCAAATGTTAGGCGGGAAGGGATCCCACAACGGCCAATTTTGAAGGGAGACAACTAGAACAAGTTATCTTGACAAAAGGTGGTCTTCGCCTGCCAAAGGCTCTGGTGATGATGCAGCTATGGGCTCCGCGGTGACCTCCGTCCTGCCGTCCTGCTGGTCTTGGTCTTGTTGCACCGATATGGAAACCTTTGCCTGATGCCTCAGTACTCCTCGCCTGCGCCTGTCTCTTTAGCACCAAAGAGGAAACTAGTACTCTGTGCCCGCTGGCGCCCGCCTGGCTACGGTCATCATGGCTCACGTCACGCGAACCTTGCGAGGTGCCCCTTGCATAGATATCTCTGCTCCTCGCGAGCCAGCCTAGCGAGGCTGCCCCCGAGGAGGATGAAGGAAATATGCCGTAGAGGCAATAATAAAGTTATTATTTATTTCCTTATATCATGATAAATGTTTATTATTTATGCTAGAATTGTATCAACCGGAAACCTGATACATGTGTGAATACATAGACAAACAGAGTGTCACTAGTATGCCTCTACTTGACTAGCTCGTTAATCAAAGATGGTTATGTTTCCTAGCCATAGACATGAGTTGTCATTTGATTAATGGGATCACATCATTAGGAGAGTGATGTGATTGACTTGACCCATTCCGTTAGCTTAGCACTTGATCGTTTAGTATGTTGCTATTGCTTTCTTCATGACTTATACATGTTCCTATGACTATGACATTATGCAACTCCGTTTACCGGAGGAACACTTTGTGTGCTACCAAACGTCACAACGTAATCGGGTGATTATAAAGGTGCTCTCTGGTGTCTCCGAAGGTACTTGTTGAGTTGGCGTATTTCGAGATTAGGATTTGTCACTCCGATTGTCGGAGAGGTATCTCTGGGCCCACTCGGTAATACACATCACTATAAGCCTTGCAAGCATTGTAACTAATGAGTTAGTTGCGGGATGATGTATTACAAAACGAGTAAAGATACTTGCCGGTAACGAGATTGAACTAGGTATTGAGATACCGACGATCGAATCTTGGGCAAGTAACATACCGATGACAAAGGGAACAACGTATGTTTTTATGCGGTTTGACCGATAAAGATCTTCGTAGAATATGTAGGAGCCAATATGAGTATCCAGGTTCCGCTATTGTTTATTGACCGGAGATGTGTCTCGGTCATGTCTACATAGTTCTCGAACCCGTAGGGTCCGCACGCTTAAAGTTCGATGATGGTTATATTATGAGTTTATGTGTTTTGATATACCGAAGGTAGTTCGGAGTCCCGGATGTGATCACGGACATGACGAGGAGTCTCGAAATGGTCGAGACATAAAGATTGATATATTGTAAGCCTATATTTGGATATCGGAAGTGTTCCGGGTGAAATCGGGATTTTACCGGAGTACCGTGGGTTATCGGAACCCCCCCGGGGGTTTAATGGGCCAAGATGGGCCTTAGTGGAGAAGAGGAGGGGCGGCTAGGGCAGGCCGCGCGCCCCTCCCCCTCTAGTCCGAATTGGACAAGGAGGGGGGCGGCGCCCCCCTTTCCTTCCTCTCTTCCTCCTCCTTCCCTCTTCTCCTACTCCAACTAGGAAAGGAGGGAGTCTTACTCCCGGTGGGAGTAGGACTCCTCCCTGGCGCGCCTCCTCCTGGCCGGCCGCCTCTCCCCCCTTGCTCCTTTATATACAGGGGCAGGGGGGCACCTCTAGACACAACAATTGATCCCTTGGATCTCTTAGTCGTGTGCGGTGCCCCTCCACCATAGTCCACCTCGATAATATCGTAGCGGTGCTTAGGCAAAGCCCTGCGTCGGTAGAACATAATCATCATCACCACGCCGTCGTGCTGACGGAACTCTCTCGTGAAGCTCTGCTGGATTGGAGTTCGAGTGACGTCATCGAGCTGAACGTGTACTGAACTCGGAGGTGTCGTATGTTCGGTACTTGATCGGTCGGATCGTGAAGACGTACGACTACATCAAACGCTTTGTGCTAACGCTTCCGCTTTCGGTCTACGAGGGTACGTGGACAACACTCTCCCCTCTTGTTGCTATGCATCACCATGATCCTGTGTGTGCATAGGAAAATTTTGAAATTACTACGTTCCCCAACAGTGGCGTCCGAGCCTGGTTTTATGCGTAGATGTTATATGCACGAATAGAACACAAGTGAGTTGTGGGCGATATAAGTCATACTGCTTACGAGCATGTCATACTTTGGTTCGGCGGTATTGTTGGATGAAGCGGCCTGGACCGACATTATGCGTATGCTTACGCGAGACTGGTTCTACTGACGTGCTTTGCACACAGGTGGCTGGTAGGTGTCAGTTTCTCCAACTTTAGTTGAACCGAGTGTGGCTACGTCCGGTCCTTGAGAAGGTTAAAACAGCACTAACTTGACGAACTATCATTGTGGTTTTGATGCGTAGTAAGAACGGTTCTTGCTCAGCCCGTAGCAGCCACGTAAAAACTTGCAACAACAAAGTAGAGGACGTCTAACTTGTTTTTGCAGGGCATGTTGTGATGTGATATGGTCAAGACGTGATGAGATATAAGTTGTTGTATGAGATGATCATGTTTTGTTGAAGTTATCGGCAACTGGCAGAAGCCTTATGGTTGTATCTTTATTGCATAAGATGCATGCGCCAAATAATTGCTTTACTTTATTGCTATGTGATAGCAATAGTTGGCGAGACGACCATGTGACGACACATTGATATAGATCAAGATGATGGAGATCATGGTGTCATGCCGGTGACGATAGATATCATGACGGTACTTTGGAGATGAAGATCAAAGGCGCAAGATGATCATGGCCATATCATGTCACATATTTTGATTGCATATGATGTTTATCTTTTATACATCTTATTTTGCTTAGTTCGGCGGTAGCTTTATAAGATGATCCCTTACTAAAATTTCAAGGTATAAGTGTTCTCCCTGAATATGCACCATTGCGAAAGTTCTTCGTGCTGAGAGACCACGTGATGATCGGGTGTGATAAGCTCTACGTTCAAATACAACGGGTGCAAGACAGTTTTGCACACGCGGAATACTCAGGTTAAACTTGACGAGCCTAGCATATGCAGATATGGCCTCGTAACACCGGAGACCGAAGGTCGGCGTGAATCATAGTAGATATGATCAACATAGTGATGTTCACCATTGAAAACTTCTCCATCTCACGTGATGATCGGACATGGTTTAGTTGATTTGGATCACGTGGTCACTTAGATGATTAGAGGGATGTCTATCTAAGTGGGAGTTCTTAAGTAATATGATTAATTGAACTTTAATTTATCATGAACTTAGTCCTGATAGTATTTTGCAAATAATGTTGTAGATCAATAGCTCGCGTTGTTGCTTCCCTATGTTTTATATGTGTTCCTAGAGAAAACTCAGTTGAAAGATGATAGTAGCAATGATGCGGACTGGGTCCGTGATCTGAGGATTATCCTCATTGCTGCACAGAAGAATTATGTCCTTGATGCACCGCTAGGTGACAGACCTATTGCAGGAGCATATGCAGACGTTATGAATGTTTGACATAGCTCGGTATGATGACTACTTGATAGTTAAGTGCACCATGCTTTATGGCTTAGAACCGGGACTTCAAAATGTTTTGAATGCCACGGAGCATATAAGATGTTCCAAGAGTTGAAATTAGTATTTCAAACTCATGACCGAGTCGAGAGGTATGAGACCTCTGACAAGTACTTTGCCTACAAGATGGAGGAGAATAGCTCAACCAGTGAGCATGTGCTCAGATATTCTGAGTAGTACAATCACTTGAATCAAGTGGGAGTTAATCTTCCATATAAGATAGTGATTGACAGAGTTCTCTAGTCACTATCACCAAGTTACTAGAACTTCGTGATGAACTATAATATTCAAGGGATAATGGAAACGATTCCCAAGCTCTTCGTGATGCTGAAATCGACGAAGGTAGAAATCAAGAAAAGCATTAAGTGTTGATGGTCGAAAAGACCACTAGTTTCAAGAAAAGGGCAAAGGGAAGAAGGGAAATTTTAAAAGAACGGCAAGCAAGTTGCTGCTTAAGTGAAGAAGCCCAAGTCTGGACCTAAGTCTAAGACTAAGTGCTTCTACTGCAAAGGGACTGGTCACTGGAAGAGGAACTGCCCCAAGTATTTGGCGGATAAGAAGGATGGCAAAGTGAACAAAGGTATATTTGATATGCATGTTATCGATGTGTACCTTACTAGTGTTTATAGCAACCCCTCAGTACTTTATACTAGTTCAGTTGCTAAGATTAGTAACTCGAAACGAGAGTTGCAGAATGAACAGAAACTAGTTAAAGGCGAGGTGACGATGTGTGTTCGAAGTAGTTCCAAGATTGATATGATCATCATCACACACTCCCTATACTTTCGGGATTAGTGTTGAACCTAAATAAGTGTTATTTGGTGTTTGCGTTGAGCATGAATATGATTTGATCATGTTTATTGCAATACGGTTATTCACTTAAGTTAAAGAATAATTGTTGTTACATTTACATGAATAAAACCTTCTATGGTCATACACCCAATGAAAATGGTTTGTTGGATCTTGATTGTAGTGATACACATATTCATAATATTGAAACCAAAAGATGCAAAGTTAATAATGACAGTGCAACTTATTTGTGGCACTGCAGTTTAGGTCATATTGGTGTAAAGCGCATGAAGAAACTCCATGCTGATGGGCTTTTGGAATCACCAGGGCCGGTCCTGAGATTTCCAGGGCCTGGGGAGAGACAACACGGAGGGGCCCTAAAGCCACATAAACGTACTGATATTTTTGTTTCTATTTCAACCACAAATAAATATTTGGCAGACTATAATTTATGGTGCCTTGTCTTCTTGACTGTAAAGAACAGGGGTCATAAGCATTCACAGTAAAAGTTGATCCATCTCGTCAATCTACCATTATATATATCTATATGGTTAGGAGAATTAGTAGCACTTTCATGCCTACTATTTTTTTGGTCTTCCGGTAGTTTTCACTAGTTGTCCTTGACAACTGAAGCTAACACTATTTAAAAAAATTACTCCTTGGAGTTGGCAGTAGAAAGACAGTTTTTTGCAAGGAATTAGTTGAGCACTTGTATGTGCTCAAAAAAATGCCAACAATTCATGTGGGACTCGATCAACTCATATGCATGTTTTTCCCCATTATCAGATGGATTCTTTCTAGATAGCATCTTGCTAAATGAATAGCAATCTTGCTAATCAGCACACAACATATGATACAAGAAATTAAGAGTACTGCTAATTAAATAAAAGTGCTAAGAAAGGCATGGAACAAGGTACCTGGATGGCTAGATAATTCGAAATCGCAAGATTTGGCTGCTACGTCATGAACAAAAGTCCAAGTTTCTCTTTTCTAATCCCAATCAATATAAGAAATTGGAGTGTGAGAAAAAGATATGTACGAGAGAATATCTTCAGGAAACGAACGAACGATCTAACAAGAACAAAGAAAGGGAAAATTTGCGGTTAAGAGAAGATTGATGGGAATCTGAAAACCGCATTACCTTCTTCCACTAATGACGCCCAACATCCGAAAATTACTAGTATTAGACGAGTGGGCGGGGCACCGTCATCTATGGTATGACCGATTTGTTGCCAATCGGGGAGGAGGAGTATAAGCTGAGAAGATTGCACGGCGTGCTAATTTATCAATTAACTTTTGTTTCCTTTAAGAGAATCAGTCGACCTATTGTAGGCTAAACAATTACACACGTATATAGTGCAACCAATCAATCGGCGGCCCCTTCCTACTCGGGGGCCCGGGGCGGCCGCCCCCCTGCCCCCCCTCAGGACCGGCCCTGGGAATCACTTGATTATGAATCACTTGATGCTTGCGAACCATGCCTTATGGGAAAGATGACTAAGACTCCATTCTCCGGAACAACGGAGAGAGCAACTAACTTATTGGAAATAATACATACTGATGTATGCGATCCGATAAGTGTCGAGGCTCACGGCGGGTATCGTTATTTTCTGACCTTCACAGACGATTTGAGCAGATATGGGTATATCTACTTGATGAAACATAAGTCTGAAACATTTGAAAAGTTCAAAGAATTTCAGAGTGAAGTAGAGAATCATCGTAACAAGAAAATAAAGTTTCTACGATCTGATCATAGAGGCAAATATTTGAGTTACGAGTTTGGCCTTCAATTAAAACAATGTGGAATAGTTTTGCAACTCACGCCACTCGGAACACCACAGCGTAATGGAGTGTCCGAACGTCGTAATCGTACTTTACTAGATATGGTGCGATCTATGATGTCTCTTACTGATTTACCGCTATCATTTTGGGGTTATGCTTTAGAGACGGTTGCATTCACGTTAAATAGGGCACCATCGAAATCTGTTGAGACGACGCCTCATGAACTGTGGTTTGGCAAGAAACCAAAGTTGTTGTTTCTTAAAGTTTGGGGATGCGATTCTTATGTGAAAAAGCTTCAACCTGATAAGCTCGAACCCAAATCAGAGAAATGTGTCCTCATAGGATACCCAAAGGAAACTGTTGGGTACACCTTCTATCACAGATCTGAAGGCAAGACTTTTGTTGCTAAATTTGGATCCTTTCTAGAGAAGGAGTTTCTCTCGAAAGAAGTGAGTGGGAGGAAAGTAGAACTTGATGAGGTAACTATACCTGCTCCCTTATTGGAAAGTAGTTCATCACATAAACCGGTTCCTGTGACATCTACACCAATTAGTGAGGAAGTTAATGATGATGATCATGAAACTTCAGATCAAGTTGTTACTGAACCTCGTAGGTCAACCAGAGTAAAGATCCGCACCAGAGTGGTACGGTAATCCTGTTCTGGAAGTTATGTTACTAGACCATGACGAACCTACAAACTATGAAGAAGCGATGGTGAGCCCAGATTCCGCAAAATGGCTTGAGGCCATGAAATCTGAGATGGGATCCATGTATGAGAACAAAGTGTGGACTTTGGTTGACTTGCCCAATGATTGGCAAGCCATTGAGAATAAATGGATCTTCAAGAATAAGACTAACACTGACGGTAATGTTACTGTCTACAAAGCTCGACTTGTTGCAAAAGGTTTTCGACAAGTTCAAGGGATTGACTACGATGAGACTTTCTCACCCGTAGCGATGCTTAAGTCTGTCCGAATCATGTTAGCAATTGCCACGTTTTATGATTATGAAATTTGGCAAATGGATGTCAAAACTGCATTCCTGAATGGATTTCTGGAAGAAGAGTTGTATATGATGCAGCCGGAAGGTTTTGTCGATCCAAAGGGAGCTAACAAAATATGCAAGCTCCAGCGATCCATCTATGGACTGGTGCAAGCATCTCGGAGTTGGAATATACGCTTTGGTAAGTTGATCAAAGCAGATAGTTTTATACAGACTTGCGGTGAAGCATGTATTTACAAGAAAGTGAGTGGGGCACTACTGACATTTACGATAACTATATGTGAATGACATATTGTTGATCGGAAATAATGTAGAATTTTCTCGAAAGCATAAAGGAGTATTTGAAAGGAGTTTTTCAAAGAAAGACCTCGGTGAAGCTGCTTACATATTGAGCATCAAGATCTATAGAGATAGATCGAGGCGCTTGATAAGTTTTTTCAATGAGTACATACCTTGACAAGATTTTGAAGTAGTTCAAAATGGAGCAGTCAAAGAAAAAGTTCTTGCACATGTTACAAGGTGTGAAATTGAGTAAGACTCAAAGCCCAACCACGGCGGAAGATAGAGAGAGAATGGAAGTCATTCCCTATGCCTCGGACATAGGTTCTATAAAGTATGCCATGCTGTGTACCAGATCTATTGTATACCCTACCTTTGAGTATGGCAAGGGTACAATAGTGATCTAGGAGTAGATCAACGGACAACATCAAAATTATCCTTAGTGGAATAAGGATATGTTTCTTGATTATGGAGGTGACAAAAGGTTCGTCGTAAAGAGTTACGTCGATGCAAGCTTTGACACCGACCTGGATGACTCTAAGTCTCGATCTAGATACCTATTGAAAGTGGGAGCTACTAGCTAAGAGTAGCTCCGTGCAGAGCATTGTAGACATAGAAATTTGCAAAATACTTACGGATCTGAATGTGACAGACCCGTTGACTAAAATTATCTCACAAGCAAAACATGATCACGCCTTAGTAATCTTTGGGTGTTAATCACATAGCGATGTGAACTAGATTACTGACTCTAGTAAACCCTTTGGGTGTTCGTCACATATCGATGTGAACTATGGGTGTTAACCACATAAAGATGTGAACTATTGATGTTAAATCACATGGCGATGTGAACTAGATAATTGACTCTACTGCAAGTGGGAGACTGAAGGAAATATGTCCTAGAGGCAATAATAAAGTTATTATTTATTTCCTTATATCATGATAAATGTTTATTATTTATGCTAGAATTGTACCAACCGGAAACATGATACATGTGTGAATACATAGACAAACAGAGTGTCACTAGTATGCCGTTACTTGACTAGCTCGTTAATAAAAGATGGTTATGTTTCCTAGCTATAGACATGAGTTGTTATTTGATTAACGGGATCACATCATTAGGAGAATGATGTCATTGACTTGACCCATTCCGTTAGCTTAGCACTTGATCGTTTAGTATGTTGCTATTGCTTTCTTCATGACTTATACATGTTCCTATGACTATGAGATTATGCAATTCCCGTTTACCGGAGGAACACTTTGTGTGCTACCAAAGCGTCACAACGTAATCGGGTGATTATAAAGGTGCTCTCTGGTGTCTCCAAAGGTACTTGTTGAGTTGGCGTGTTCGAGATTAGGATTTGTCACTCCGATTGTCGGAGAGGTATCTCTGGGCCCACTCGGTAATACACATCACTATAAGCCTTGCAAGCATTGTAACTAATGAGTTAGCTGCGGGATGATTTATTACAGAACGAGTAAAGAGACTTGTCAGTAACGAGATTGAACTAGGTATTGAGATACCGACGATCGAATCTCGGGCAAGTAACATACCGATGACAAAGGGAACAATGTATGTTGTTATGCGGTTTGATCGATAAAGATCTTCGTAGTATAGTAGGAGCCAATATGATCATCCAGGTTCCGCTATTGGTTATTGACCGGAGATGTGTTTCGGTCATGTCTACATAGTTCTCGAACCCGTAGGGTCCGCACGCTTAAAGTTCGATGACGATTATATTATGAGTTTATGTGTTTTGATGTACCGAAGGTAGTTAGGAGTCCCGGATGTGATCACGGACATGACGAGGAGTCTCGAAATGGTCGAGACATAAAGATTGATATATTGGAAGCCTATATTTGGATATCGGAAGTGTTCCGTGAAATCGATTTTACCGCATGATCAGGGTTACGGAACCCCGGGGTTTAATGGGCCAAGATGGGCCTTAGTGGAGAAGAGGAGGGCGGCCGGGGCAGGCCGCGCCTCCCCTCTAGTCCGAATTGGACAAGGAGGGTGGCGGTGCCCCTTTCCTTCCTCTCTTCCTCCTCCTTCCCCTTCTCCTACTCCAACTAGGAAAGGAGGAGTCCTACTCCGGTGGGAGTAGGACTCCTCCTGGCCAGCGCCTCCTCTGGCCGGCCGCCTCTCCCCTTGCTCCTTTATATCTGAGGGCAGGGGGCACCTCTAGACACAACAATTGATCCCTTGGATCTCTTAGCCGTGTGCGGTGCCCCCCTCCACCATAGTCCACCTCGATAATATCGTAGCGGTGCTTAGGCGAAGCCCTGCGTCGGTAGAACATCATCATAGTCACCACGCCGTCGTGCTGACGGAACTCTCCCGTGAAGCTCTGCTGGATCGGAGTTCGAGGGACGTCATCGAGCTGAACATGTACTGAACTCGGGGGTGTCGTACGTTCAATACTTGATCGGTCGGATCGTGAAGACGTACAACTACATCTACCGCGTTATGCTAAGTCTACGAGGGTACGTGGACAACACTCTCCCCTCTCATTGCTATGCATCACCATGATCTTGTGTGTGCGTACGAAAATTTAGAAATTACTACGTTCCCCAACAGAGGTCTTGTGTCGTCCGCCTCGTGAGGCTTGACCCCTCGCGAGGGTCTTGAGTGGTTGCTGATGAAGATGGGCCGTACCGGGCCATTTGGTGGAGCCACGCCAGGGCAGCAGGCGAGTAAGTCTGGTACCCCATTCCCAGGACATAAATGTCACTCCAAAGTTCCTATCACGGGGAACATAACATGAAATTGCTTGTTGGGTATGATACCACCTCAAAGTTATTCTTTCCGATCAATCCGTTGAGCTATTCCTATAAGCGTCACAAACAGCCCTAGAGCTCGTAGTAAAATAACACCATATGACACATATCAATCAACCCTAATGTCACCTAGATACTCCAATGTCACCACAAGTATCCGTGGGTCAATTATACGATATGCATAAAACAACTTCAAATTCATAATATTCAATCCAACACAAAGAACCTCAAAGAGTGCCCCAAGATTCCTACCGGAGAAACATGACAAAAACATGCATCAACCCCTATGCATAGATTACCCCATTGTCACCTCGGGAATCTGCGAGTTGAGTGCCAAAACATACATCAAGTGAATCAATAGAACACCCCATTGTCACCACGGGCATCCCACGCAAGACATACATCAAGTGTTCTCAAATCCATAATAGTATTCAATCCGATAATAGAAACCTCAAAGGTAAAACTCAATTCATCACAAGAAGATAGAGGGGGAGAAACACCATATGATTTAACGATAGTAACAAAGCTCGCGGTACATCAAGATTGTGCCATATCAAGAACACGAGAGAGAGAGAGGGAGAGAGAGAGAGAGAGAGAGAGAGAGAGAGAGAGAGATCAAACACATAGCTAGTGGTACATACCCTCAACCCCGAGGGTGAACTACTCCCTCCTTGTCATGGAGACCGCCAGGATGATGAAGATGGCCACCGGTGATGATTTCCCCCTTTGGCAGGGTGCCGGAATGGGCTCCCTATTGGTTTTTCGTGGCTACAGAGGCTTGCGGCGGCGGAACTCCTGATCTAGGTTTCTTTCTAGGGGTTTCATGATTTATAGGAATTTTTGGCGCCAGTCTCACGTCAGGGGGGGTCCACTGATACGTCTCCAATGTATCTATAATTTATGAAGTATTCATGCTATTTTATTATCATTCTTTGATGTTCTACAATCATTTTATAGAAACTTTATATCATTTTTGGGACTAACCTATTGACCCAAAGTGCCAAAGGCTTGCTTTGTTTTTTGCTTGTTTTTTACATCGCAGGAAATCAATATCAAACGGAGTCCAAACACCGCGAAACTTCTTGGAGATTTTTTATGGACCAGAACACCCAAGATGGGCCAGAGCAGCACCTAGGGGTGCCCCAAGGGGGGCATGATAACCCACAAGTATAGGGGATCGCAACAGTTTTTGAGGCTAGAGTATTCAACCCAAATTTATAGATTAGATACAAGGGGAGCCAAAGAATATTTGAAGGTATTAGCAGCCGAGTTGTCAATTCAACCACACCTGGAGATTAATTATCTACAACAAGTAATCAGTAGCAAAGTAATATGATAGTTTTGATAAGACTAACAGTAGCAATGGTAACGGTAATAGTGATAGCAGTAATTTTGTAGCAAGTGTAACAATCACGATAGCAGTAGTAACTTAGTGATATGTCTCAAACGTATCTATAATTTATGAAGTATTCATGCCATGTTTACTATTGTTTTATATGATTTTGGTATGATTTGATTAGAACTAACCCGGACTGACGTTGTTTTCAACGGAACTACCGTGGTGTTGTTTTTGTGCAGAAATAAAAGTTCTCGGAATGCGCTGAAAATCAACGGAGAATTTTTCTGGAAAATATAAAAAATGGAACAAAGAGTTACTGGAGGGGAGTCCCATGGGCCCCACGAGGGTGGAGGGTGCGCCCACCCCCCTGGGGTGCGCCCCTGTGCCTCGTGGACTTCCCGGTGGGCCCCCTGACTTGTTCTCGATGCCAACCTCTCCTATAAATGCTTAGAAGAAAGAGTTTTGTGTTGGAGGCATATAACTGTGGAGTAAGAGGATGTCAACAAGAAGAAACATTACATCATATATTCTGGGGTTGTCCCTTTGTTCAACAATGCTGGGACTTCCTATGTCCAACAAGAACTCCAAACTTGTCTGTGTTAGAAGCATTTCAATATCTTAAGGACAAAATAAATTACCTATTCTACATGGGTATCATCATTCTTGGAGCATGGGCCATCTGGATAACCAGAAATAATAAGATTTTCAAAAACATTACACCATCATTCCAAGGATGGAAGTTCATATTCCTGGAGGAACTCAAGCTTTTAAAATTCAGGATGAAGAAAAAGCATGAGAGGCAATTCTCTGTTTGGCTAGAAGCCCTGTTGTAATTTTTATTTTTTTGTAGGCTAGTTTTTCTTTTCTTCTTCTTCTTCTTCTTCTTTTTGTTAGTTTCTGCTTCTTCTAAAGTCTTACCTCAAGCCTTTTAAGACTACTTGTTACTTTGCTCTTTTAATTTATAAAAATTGCAATGGGGTTTTACCCTACTGTTTATAGTCAAAATAAATAAATGCCCAAACCTCCAGAAAATAACCTAGATCAGAAGTTCCGCCGCCGCAAGCCTCTGTAGCCATGAGAAATCAATCTAGGCCCTCTCTGGCACCCTACCGGAGGGGTCCATCATCACCACAGGCCATGGAGGAGGATCCTGGAGGGGCCATCATCGCCATGAAGGCCAATATCCAGAGGGAGAACCTCTCCCCATCCAGGGGGAGGCCGTGAAGGAGGAAGCACAAGGGGGAGAACCTCTCCTCCTCTCTCTCGGTGGCCCGAGTGCCATCGGGAGGAATTATCGCTTGTGATGATCATCTTCATCAACATCACCATCCTCATCTATTTTACGCGGTCCACTCTCCCGCACCCCGCTGTAATCCCTACTTGAACATGGTGCTTTATGCCACATATTATGATCCAATGATGTGTTGCCATCCTATGATGTTTTGAGTAGATATCCTTTGTCTTTGGGTTGATTGATGATCTATATTGGTATGAGTTGTATGTTTTATTTTGATGCTATCCTATTGTGCCCTCCTTGTTGCGCAAGCGTGAGGGATTCCCACTGTAGGGTGTTGCAATACGTTCATGATTCGCTTATAGTGGGTTGCTTGAGTGACAGAAGCATAAACCCGAGTAAGGGGGTTGTTGCGTATGGGATAAAGGGGACTTGATGCTTTAATGCTATGGTTAGGTTGTACCTTAATGATCTTTAGTAGTTGTGTATGCTTGCTAGAGTTCCAATCATAAGTGCATATGATCCAAGAAGAGAAGTATGTTAGCTTATGCCTCTCCCTCATATGAAATTGCAATGATGACTACCGGTTTGTTAACGATTGCCTAGGATAATTTCGCACATCGACCCATCATTATTCCACACTCGCTATTTATAATATTTAGTAATATATTCTAACTTTATGATAACAGAACCTACTTTTATATTTTAGCTCTCCGATACCATGCAAAGTTATCCTCTTCATACCCACAACGTAGTTTTATTTCTCGTTTCTAGTTGGAAGCAAATATTCGGTGCACGTAGAGTCATATCAGTGGCAGATAGGACTTGAGAGAATATTGATCTTACCTTTAGCTCCTTGTGGGTTCGACACTCCATACTTATCACTTCCACCTTTGGGAATTTCTATGATGATTCCCTGCACTTGGGGATTATCACTTAGCAAGAACAATACTGTCGGTGTACAAAAGTAGGGATCCCTTTTTGTACCCCTTTACTTGTGCACGGGCAGTCGCAGCCCCACGCCCCTGGCAACGCTTGGCGGGGCAGAGGAAGCAAAGCCACAAGACAGCCAAAGCAACGCCAAGCCAGAGACACGAAGAGCAGGAGGGCGAGGTGAATTCCCCCGGCAAGGCCCTTGCCGGGGCAACTTGCCCAGCGCCAACAGGGCTTCCACCCTTGAGCCTAAGGGTTCCAACGCCCTCAAACACATTGGAACCAAGGCTCAGGGGGCTCCTCCATGGTGGCATGCAGATCTTCGTGAAGACCAAGAACATGCAAGATCAGATGAGAACCAGAAAGACGAAGATCCTCGGCAAGATCCTTGCCGAGGATACCTACGAGACCCCCGGCAATATCCTTGCCGGGGACGACCACGATGCCACGGCAAGACCCTTGCCGGGGCCCCGACAAGACCCTTGCCGAAGAAATCCGCGGGGCCGCAGCCAGGCCCACATCTGCCAAGACTCCACCGCCGTTCCCATGCAGCTGCCAGCCCAGCAACTAGGCGAGCACCTTCGTGGCGACGTGCGGCCTCTAGGCCAACTCAGCAAGAACCTGCGTGGTGGCATGCAGATCTTCGTGAAGACTCTGCCACCGCACCAACTCAGCAGCCAGCCAGCCAGCGTGGCACTACATGCCTCGTCAGCTCAGATGCGCGTCGAAGCCAGGCGAGGCGGCGACAGCTGGGACGAGCTTCCTCGCCGTCCCCAATAAAGCATGAAGGACACGTCGGCAGCGCATTAAATGCGTTTATCCTCCTATGCCAGGAGATAGACTCGACTACTGTACAACTTTCCACCTTCTGTGTGCCACTATGGCAGCCCCTTTCGACTATAAAAGGAGGCCCACGGCGTATTGAGGAAGGATTCAGACTTTTTGGACCCTGCACGCTTTGTAGCTACTCCAAGAACACCAGATAAACAAAAACCAGCAGGAGTAGGGCATTACGCATCACTTGCGGCCCGAACATGGATAATCCCCATGCGTTGATCTCTCAATCCCGCTCTTTCCACAGCCCCGCGCCCGCCAACCGTAGCAAAAGGGATTCCTCGTGATCTCGTAGGTGTTGTTTCCCCCGACAAATATAGGATAAATTCGTAGGCATTGGATCGACGACTTGTTGGATGATATTCATCATTAGACAGTTATAACCTAGGGCGATACGGCACTAGCTCCAGTTCATCAATATAATGTAGGCATGTATTCCGTAAATAGTCATACGTGCTTACGGAAAGAACTTGCATGACATCTTTTGTCCTACCCTCCCGTGGCAGCGGGGTCCATATTGGAAACTAAGGGATAAGGCCTCCTCTTAATAGATAACCAGAATAAAGCATTAACACATAGTGAATACATGAACTCCTCAAACTACGGTCACCATCGGGAGTGGTCCCGACTATTGTCACTCCGGGGTTGCCGGATCATAACACGTAGTAGGTGACTATAACTTGCAAGATCGGATCTAAAACATGGATATAATTATGATAACATAAACGGTTCAGATCTGAGTTCATGGCACTCGGGCCCAAAGTGACAAGCATTAAGCATAGCAAAGTCATAGGAACATCAATCTAAGAACATAGTGGATACTAGGGATCAAGCCCTAACAAAACTAACTCGATTACATGATGAATCTCATCCAACTCCTCACCGACCAGCGAGCCTATGAAGGAATTACTCACTCTCGGCGGGGAGCATCATGGAATTGGCGATGGAGAAGGGTTGGTGATGACAAAGAATGAAGATCCCCCTCTCCGGAGCCCCAAACGGACTCCAGATCTGGCCTCCCGATGAAGAACAGGAGGTGACGGCGGCTCCGTCTCGTGGATCGTGATAATTCTTTCTCCCTGATTTTTTCTGGAAAAATAGGATTTTATAGCATCGGTTTGAGGTCTGCGGCCACCGGTGGGGACAACCCACTGGCGCCGCCAGAGAGGGCGCCCTAGTGGGTTGTGCCCTCCTAGGTGCCCCTCTCCGGTAGGTCTTGGCTCCAGAAATTCTTATATATTATATAAAAATTCCTTGCAAAGTTTCGTTCCATTCCGAGAACTTTTATTTCTGCACAAAAACAATACCATGGTAGTTCTGCTAAAAACATCGTCAGCCTAGGGTTAGTTTCCTTCAAATCATGCAAATTAGAGTCCAAAACAAGAGTAAAAGCGTTAGGAAAAGTAGATACGTTGGAGACGTATCAACTCCCCTAAGCATAAACCTTTGCTTGTCCTCAAGCAATTCAGTTGATTTTACGAACTATTTTGCTTTTGTTTGCATAAATAAGCTTAAACAACACCCAGGTTTTCAGCCATATTATAACTAACCATGCCGACAGTAACTCTTAAAGATTATGATGACTCATATTAATGACATGATCAGCTAGCGAGCAATAATAAGGTATCTCAAACGGCAACACGTTGTCAAAACAACCATGATATAATATGAGAATAGTGGTATCTCGCTAGCCTTTTCTGAGACCGCAAAACATAAATGCAGAGCACCTCCAAGTTCAAGCAGCGACTAAACATTATAATTCATGGTAGAAAAGATCCAGTCATGATGCACCCAACATTAGCTACATACAATGCATAAGTCATGACATCTATGCTCTCAGGTTCTAGCGCTTGTTTTAGAAGGTGATGACACAGCATAAAAGTAAATACATAGTCCCTTCACAGAGGGAAGCAGTGATTTGCAGAGGTGCCAGAGCTCAAGTTTTTAAAACAGAGATAAATGATATTTTGAGACATGCACCTTTCTGATTTACTTCATGACCATCAGTTATCAATATCTTCCATGCTAAGCATGCTAGTGGCGGTTCCCAAGCGATAAACGTAAAGGTTTACTCCCCCTCCACCAATAATCACATTCCACGGCTTGTCCGAAACAACGGGTGCCGTCCATACCAACAATAGTCCCGGGGGAGTTTTGTTTAATTATTTCCATTTTTGAGTTCGGAACTGGGAATCCCTATTACCGCCCTTTTCTCGTGCTATGGCGAGTGAATAAACACTCGACCTGAGAATAACCCGCTTAGCATGGAAGATACCAACCACCTCCTGTCGTTCTATGAATGATCCATGCACACAAAAGGATATTTATTTGAAGTTTTTAGAGGTGGCACATGCAAATTTACTTAGGACGGCAGGGTAATACCGCATATAGGTAGGTATGGTGGACTTATCTGGGATAACTTTGGGTTCAAGGTTTTTGATGTACAAGCAGAGTTCCCACTTAGTACAGGCGAAGGCTAGCAATTTGTCAGGACCGGTTTTTCCAATAAAACATTTATTGAGAAACCGACCCTTATGTTAATCCAGTATAGGAGAATCTCTCTTACTGGTAGACAAATCCTTGATACTGAAATCCAGAAGTACTAAATATTATACAAGGTTGAGCTGAGGCTGCTCAACAATTTATTACATGCACGCTGATATAATACATAAGGACGGATATGACACAAGGAGTGTGGTGGCATAACTACTGACTCGCAATAAAAATGGTGGTGGATATGTCACGGTGGAGTGGGTGACGTGACTCCTAAATCTTCTGACTCATCGGCGCGGAGTGGGGCTCGATGATTTTATTCAGTAGCGGAAGCGTATATGATACAAGTGACCAATTCGAGGATCGCAGGACTGACCGGGACTCCTCGGTGGTAGGTAGGCGGCGGCGGTGGCGAAGATGGCAGGTGTATAGGATCTTGCAGACGAGGCGTGAAGTCGATGGTGGTCTTTGTGTGGAGGAGCTCCCTCCTGTTGGCGGAACAGCCCTGAACTGAGTCCATACGAGCAGCCACAAGGCTGTCCACTAGGTTATCAAAAGCTGCCTCAAGAGCCTTGAGATACTCAACAAGCATCTCAATAGCCTCATCTCTCTCTCCCCTAGGGCAAGCAAATGCATAGTGACAAGTGTATGGCACGTGGCATGGGAGGTAGCGGTAGCGACGAGTCTTCATTGAAGGGAGAACATCCCGGAGACGAGCTATCGCCTCACGGGCAGCCATCTGCATGGCATGCCTCTCCGTAGGCATGGCCCTTCCCACAAATCAGAAGCGGCGTGACTCAGAACACCCTCCCTTGAATTGCACCGCGGCCTGGTGCATAGACACGCTATCGCTGATCTTGTGCTGGTAGAGTGTGAACTCCGGACGAGCCGATGGCCCGATTGCGACCTTGACGATGGAGGCGAGGAGCTTGATAAACCCCTCAGGTACATTGGCGAACACCTGTGACTCACAGTCGTTGCCAGCCATCTACAAAAGTAGACAAAAATTCCGAATAGTCAAATCATAAATTTATGATGACTACAGAAAATTGCTACATTTTGCAAAATGCTAAAATAGCACTTAAGACGCTAATAACCGATTAGCGATCGCACCTAGTGGTTTCCTATAGTCAGCCTGGCTCTGGTACCAAGGTTGTCAGGACCGGTTTTTCCAATAAAATATTTATTGAGAAACCGACCCTTATGTTAATCCAGTATAGGAGAATCTCCCTTACTGGTAGACAAATCCTTGATACAGAAATCCAGAAGTACTAAATATTATACAAGGTTGAGCTGAGGCTGCTCAACAATTTATTACATGCACGCCGATATAATACATAAGGGCGGATATGACACAAGGAGTGTGGTGGCATAACTACTGACTCGCAATAAAAGTGGTGGTGGATATGTCACAGTGGAGTGGGTGACGTGAATCCTAAATCTTACAGCTCATCGAGCGCCGGAGTGGGGCTCGATGATTTTATTCGGGTAGCGGAAGCATATATGATACAAGTGACCAATTCCGGGATCGCACGGATCGACTGACTCCTCTAGGCGTCGGACTCGCTATCGTACTCTTCACCCATAAGATCGCCTTCGTCAACATCTGGCCAAATCAACAAGCCAGGTGAGTACTTTGAATGTACTCGCAAGACAGTTTGGACATAAGATATAACAAATGCAAGCATGATGCACATGAGCAGATTAGTAATGCACTCTCAGATAATAAGATTGCACGGCATGTTAAATAAACTGGAAGTCAGGCGGTAGTCCTCCCAAAATCCCAATAAAATAATTGAAGGCCGATCGGGTGTCTGAAGCGACGCCTCGAAAGGTAGAAAATAAATTAACATGCCGCAGTTGGGCGTTAGGGCGACACCACATAAAGGGCTTATATTGAAAGTAAATGACAGAACGTGCCACAGTCGGACGTCTAAGCGACACCCCGGAAAGGGCTTACAATGAAAGCAAATAACAGGGATGCCACAGTCGGACATCTGAGCGACATCACATAAAGGGCTTATACCGAAAGTAAATAACAAGAATGCCACAGTTGGACGTCTGAGCGACATCACATAAAGGGCTTATATCGAAAGTAATTAACAAGAGTGCCACAGTCAGACGTCTGAGCGACATCACATAAAGGGCTTATATCGAAAGTAATTAACAAGAGTGCCGCAGTCGGACGTCTGAGCGACATCACATAAAGGGCTTATATCGAAAGTAATTAACAAGAGTGCCATAGTCGGACGTCTGAGAGACATCACATAAAGGGCTTATATTTCATTATTCGAATTCAAGCAGTTCATGAATTTAAATCGTTCCGAGGGAATACTCAGCACATAATAATAAACTGGTTAGTCCATCCACAGGAATAACATTCATCCAAGTTTACCACCCTTATTTATTCACCGGAGATAGTCACTTTGAGAGAACCTTTGAGGCGATCTTTGAGACGGATGTTGGGACCCATAATCGACATCGATATGGATATGTTGACCAAGATCCTTGACCATGGACACGGTCACTCGGATGGTTTTGACTCTGCAGAGTTTGTACTCTTTAGCCACAGTTAACGGATTTCAGTAGTCACGAAGGACTAGTTCCGTTTACGGTATTTTAGAAGAAACACATCTAACCAGTACACACCCATTCCACATTCCATTGCTAGGAATCACCCTAGGCAACGTTCAAGAAAAACTCTAAGACGGGGAGGTCACAACCTCGATTAGCATGGGATCGAATTTATATCGCATGCTCTAAGGGGTGCCCCCCTCTCGGTCCCAACCGGAAACACCCATGCCCCCCGACCGGATGACGGGCTTTAATCCAGGGCCATGGAACCCTCATCGCGGTCCCTCTGTTTGGTGTGTACAAGGAAAGAGGTTTGCAACTTACTAAACCGCACTCTTTGCAGAAAACATGTGGCAGCACGAAGGGGGAAACGAATAGGATCGAGACTTGATCCACGTTAACACTGGAGTTAAATGGTTGTCATAAGACTGGCATGCTTCAATAATACCAGCTCACCACCTTACATGTCACCACATGATCATGTTGTCTTTCATCAAATGAACACACCAAGTTTCGAAGCTCACACATAGTTGCCTTGCATGCGATATAACATTTACAGTTGCTTATATGAACATGCCATGAAATAACTACTCAAGCAAACATGCAAAACACTCATCATATCAAAGGTTCAAACATGCTTGCCTGGTTCGGAGTAGTCGGAGTCTAGCTCAGTGAAGTTTGCGGCTCCGTCACCTCCTCCGGTATCTACGGTATAAAGAAATCGTATACTAACATAAATACCGCGCGTGCAAAACAATTGTTCCAAATATTTTTCAAATAAATATGTAAAAAAACTAGACAGAAAAATAAAGACGACGGAAAAAGAATCAATTCAAAATCATCTTTTGTTTAAAAGTTATTAAGGTTTTAGTCCAGTGACTCATCTGTAATGAAACAGAAAGTTTCCAGGGGTTAGATTATAAAAGAGACGGAAAACGTCTCGGTTAGAAAGCGTATTTTCCCCGAAGGCGTTTTCAGAAAACGGTTCGAAAAATAGAAAAAGCTGACGAGGGGGTCCCACCCGTCAGGTTTAAAAACCAAAACAGAGCACCCGGCGCCCGAGGGCCGCGGTGGTCGCTGGCGGCGATCCACGGCGAGGTAGGGGGAATGGATGGTACCTATGGACTCACGATGCTCTCCCGCGTCTGTGGGTGGTGGAGTTGGTCGTCCGCGAGCACCACATCGACGGCGGCCTTCACTCCAGCGGACGGTGGCTCGGGTGGTGGTGGATCTCGCCGAGGAGAGTTGCAGGCGTCAAATTGAGGCTAGGGTCAGAAGAGTGGGTGCACTAGAAGGTTGCTGATGCGGTTTGGGAGGCGGCGGTGCCCTCACCGGAGAGAATCATGCCGGAGCCCGAAGCGGATCGGGGCGGCCGGAGTCGGGGAAGAAGACCTCCTCGAGGCCCTCCTAGTGGCTGGGCGTGGTTCTGATGGGGTGGAGAGGTGATGCTTGGTCGAAGGCAAGCTCGGGGTGCTATTTATAGCCGGCCCGAGGCGGTTGCCGAGAACGTGATAACTCCGGCGAGCGATTACGGCGAGGCAGTGGTCGGGCAGGTGGTTTAGGTAGCTGGGCATCATTGTATTGGTCAACTGGATCCGTTCAAGGGCTCTACTTGGCCTGACTTGGGTGATACTCCAAGTTCCCGACGGTACGGCCTCGCGGGAACGTCGGCGGCAGGGAGCGCACTCTGCGCCACTCAGGCCATGGCGACGGTACTGCAGCGTGCACAGGTAAGCGGACAGCCACGCAGAGGTCTCTGGTGGCTTGGGCGGTGCTGGCCGGCGCCGAAAGGCAGGGCTGGCCCCTGTTGGCCGCCACGGGTGGTTCTACCACCGCGGAAGACGCCGGCGCTGGCGAGACACGTCACCACCGATGCTCGCGACCGGCCAAAAGACCTTGCGGCGCACTGGATAAGGAGGGGGAGCAGTGAGCAACGATCCAAGGTGGCTACTAGCGAGATTGTCGACGGGTTCTGACAAAAATGACACCGTCAACTGAAACTGAACACTGATCTCTGAATTTGACAGGAACAGTGCACGTCAGGTGTTCGATGAAATGTTTTTGGCATGTGGAAATTTTTTTTGGAGTTGATCCTTGGTGAGGTGACCTCTCAAAGCACCTAGGGGCTGCCTGAATTATCTCAGATTTTTAGGAGAAGAAAAATAATGAATTTCACCAAAATGGCAAATCTGGTTCAAACTTGCAGTAAGCAAAATTTGAAAATTTTGAATTGTGGACAAGTGGATCTTGATGGATGTAGGTTGAGGGTACTAAGGACTACTCAGAAGAGTTTGTTTGGGACCAAAACTCAAAAGGAATCTGGTACTTCCTTTGTAAGTCACCAAGGCCCAAAATAAATGACAAAAATTGTTTTGAGGATAAAATATATAGAATAAAAATAATAAATGGGTTGAAACTTGTTGGAATGGGGTATTTGACTTGACCCAAAGTGGGGGTGGGTTTTGGAAGAAAATTTTCAACCTAGGTCAAGGCAAGAGAAATTTTTTGAATGGGGAAGAATCAATCCATAAGTCATAGGGATATTTTTTTTAAATAGAAGAAATATTAAGAAAACCCAAGATTCTATGTGTTGCCTCAACACATGTTGAAAAACCCTCAAGACCAAAATCAATATTGAGAAGGAAAAAAAATATTTGTCATAAAAAGATTTGAGAAGAAGAGTCCTTCTAAAAGAAAGATTCAAATAACCTCCATTAAATCAAATAAAGCTTTTAAAAACCAAATGAAATTTTTTGGGGTGTTACACAATTAGATTGAGAAGCGGCCAACTAGAGAGCAACAACGGTCATAAACATGCATTATGCATAAGTAACATTGGACACTAGCATGAGTAGGATATGAACACCATGAACATAAATATCATAGAGGCTATGTTGGTTTTGATTCAACTACATGCATGAACATGTGCCAAGTCAAGCCACTTGAACATTCAGTGGAGGATACCATATCATATACTACATCACAATCATTTTAACGCTATGTTGGTATCCAAGATAAATCATTATCCTCCTAGCTACTTATGCATGGCATGAGAAACTATAATCTCTAATTGTCATTGCAAGCATGTTTAATCATAATGGGCTGAATCATGGATACTAGGTTAAACATATTTACACAAACAGAACAAGTCGAGTTCATACCCGTTTCTCTCTGCCACGCCCAGTTCATCAAATATCATCATTATTGCCTTTCACTTGCACGACCGAATGATATGAAAATAGTAATAGTGCAGGAGTGCCGTGGACTAAGCTGGAATCTGCAAACATTTTATTCAACAGGAGAAGACAAGGTAAAATGTGCTCTTTCTTAGTTCAACAATTATTCATATGAGAGCCACTCAACATTTTCATCGTGGTCTTCTCCTTGGTATAACTCGAATAAAACGAAAAGAAATTCATAGAAACACACTGAAATATTTTGGTTTTCTTGAACAAAGAAGTAAAAGGGAAAATCAAAAACGAGAAAAACTATTTACACGGGAAAGCTCCTAACAAGCAAAAGAAGAACAAGGAAATCTTTTTGGGTTTTCTTTTTAGTGCTACTACTAAGCATGCATAGAAAGTAAACTACTACAACTATTTTTTTTGGTTTTTCTAAGGTTTTTCAAACACACAAGAAGAAAGCAAGAAAATAAATCTAAGCATGGATGTTACAAAAAGTGTGAACACCGACAAATGAAAATAAGTGGACATGAATGTAATGTCGGTGAGAACACGTACTCCCCCAAGCTTAGGCTTTTGGCCTAACTTGGTAGTCGATCAGTAGCCTGGATGGTAGTAGGGGTGCTGAGGAGCGGGTATCCACTCATCCCACTGCTGAGGTTCATGTGTTGCCTCCGTAGCAGCCCGAGCATTTCGGTAGGCGATGAAGTCCGCAGGCATAATCCTATATCCGCCCCTGGCAACAGAATCAAACAAAGAAGGTGCAGGCAAAGGAATAATATCACGAGTTTGAATGCTAAAAACCAGGTTATAAGGAATAGGAATGTTAGGATAATCTCTTGCAAGAAAATGATGGTGTTCCATGGCTGCGCGGTCTAGGTAAACCTTGGTCAGAGGATAATCATGAGGGCGTATCTCAACATTAAAGTGAGCCGCCAAACGATTAGCAAAAATCCCACTATGTATTTTACCCTGGGATTTATTAATATGGAGGCGACGAGCCACAATAGCTCCCAAGCTATGAGTGTTGTCGCCCTCTAATGCACGACGTAAAACAGCAAGGTCTGTTGAACTAAGTGCACCCACCTTCTCCCTAGCAAGCAAGCATTTTGTAATGAAAAGTGCAAAGTAATGAATAGCAGGAAAATGCAAGCCAGCGGCAGTGGTAGCTGACACCCCTCTCTCATCTCCCACTGTCAAAGTGTGATAAAAGGCCTCAAACCCAGCTTACCTAGGCTCAGCTAAGCTCCCATCAGAAGGCATCATGCATATGTCACAAAATTCAGTAAGTGGTATCTAATGGTTTTCAGCATATAAATCAAAGCTTACTTCAGGGGGGTTATTTCTAGGAAAGAAAGTAAAACTTTGAACAAAGATGATTGTGAGGATTTGTTGCTGTTCACACTCATCTGCGATGAAGTCAGTGAGGCCGGCATTAGCAGCATATTGTGTAAACTCCTGAAGGATTCCAGCCTCTTCCAGGAACGGGGTGTGCGGCCATTCACACGCCGTACTTCCGCCAACCTCCGAGGATGGAGATCACTATCAGGTGACTCCTAAATAACACCCTTGGAGTTCTTCTTAGAGCCAAACTTCCTAAATATATTCATGGTTTTAATATGAACAAAAATTCTGAAATTTTTAGTCCACACATTTTTCTCAACAATACTTCACAAAATTGATAGCAACTACTCATAGGGATACATAAAAGCCATAGCAAGCATTCAAACTACTTAGAACTCTAAGAATTCAACATGCAAGCTCATCTACAGCAACATCAAGAGTAGCTAATTATTCAAAATATAAACCACTAAAACAAAATCTAATTGGACAAACAGTGGAGTCACATACCAAGCAACAATCCCTCGAAACAGTTTCGGAAATGGAGCTTCGAGCAAAGAGATCAAAACCGGCGGATCTCGGGTAGGGGGTCCCGAACTGTGCTTCTAGGCGGATGGTAACAGGAGACAAGGGACACGATGTTTTTACCCAGGTTCGAACCCTACTCCTGCTTGATTAATATTGATGATATGGGTAGTACAAGAGTAGATCTACCACGAGATCGTAGAGGCTAAACCCTAGAAGCTAGCCTATGGTATGATTGTTGTTAAATCCTGCGGACTAAAACCCTCCGGTTTATATAGACACGAGAGAGGGTTAGGGTTACATAGAGTCGATTACAAATGGGAGGAGATCTACATATCCAGATCGCCAAGCTTGTCTTCCACGCCAAGGAAAGTCCCATCCGGACACGGGCGAAGTCTTCAATCTTGTATCTTCATAGTCCAGAGTCCGCCAAAGGTCATAGTCCCGCCATCCGGACACCCCTAATCCAGGACTCCTCGGTAGCCCCTGAACCAGGCTTCAATGACAACGAGTCCGGCCGCAGATTGTCTTGACATTGCAAGGCGGGTTCCTCCTCCGAATACTTCATAGAAGATTTTGAACACAAGGATAGTGTCGGCTCTGCAAAATAATTTCCACATACCACCATAGAGAGAATAATATTTACACAAATCCAATCTGGGCGTATTTCACAAATAAGTGACATCACACCACGGCCAAGCCTTTATTCGAATCGTTTTTACTGTCCCACCTCAGCGCGTTTAGCGAGGCGGTTTCCTTGGCACGTCTTGTCAAAGCAGAGATCGTGTCCCCTTATTCCGGGATTCTCATTGATACGGGCATGGGTAACCCAATCGTGCCCATTGGCACGTCTCCTCTATCGAAGGCGGGTCCCAAACGGTCACGGGGAAGGCTCTTGGTATTCAACCTCTTTATAAAGAGGCCAAGGCTCTACTCCTTTCTTTCAATCTCAATCGAATCCGCCCCTCGCCCTGAGTTCCAACACCCAAAGTTCCAGATTCAGGCGCTTCGGACCTTCAATGATGTCCGGCTCCGACCTTCAAGGCCGGTGGATGCCTTCCTCCGTTGTGGAAGAGGACATGTTAAAGCTAAGAGATGCCAGGTATTTAACCGACGAAATTTCGCATAGGCTGCCTGCTCAAGGGCAGGTTATTCCCACTCCCAAGCCTGGTGAGAGTGTGGTGTTCGCTTCTCACTTCCTTCGAGGGTTAGGCTTCCCGACGGACCCCTTCATGAGGGGGCTCATGTTTTATTATGGGTTGGAATTTCACGACCTGGATCTGGAGTCCATCCTCCACATCTCATCGTTCATTGTCGTGTGCGAAGCCTTCCTCCGCATTACCCCTCACTTTGGATTGTGGCTTAAGACCTTCAAAGTGGAGCCGAAGATGATCAAGGGGCGGCAAGCAGAGTGCAGAGGGGCTGTTATAAGCAAGAATGCTGACGCTCCATGGCCCGAGGGCTCTTTTCAAGAAGAGTTCAGCATATGGCAACGAGAGTAGTTTTATATCACAGCTCCCAGGGGCACCAAGTGGGTGGCGCCTCCTGCCTTTCGCTCAGGTCCTCCCCCACAGCTGGCGTCATGGGTCAATAAAGGGCTTGACTGGGGGCCGTCAAAGGACGTGCCCTTGTTGCAGGGCCGCATTCAAGATCTCCTGGAAAGAGACATCAACCTGGTCGTAGTGACGCAGGTCATGTTGATTCGCCGCACTTTGCCCTGCAAACGCCGCCCCCTCCATCTATGGGAGTTTAATCCGGAGGGACCACGAGCTCTCCAACACTTTATGGGCATAGCGCCCATGGAGATGTACAAATTGTTCTTCGGATCACAAGCAATGTGTCCGGACTCGACCGAGGACGCAGGTCTGAGCTGCAATCGCCCGGATGCTCAAGTAAGTAGCCATGTACCCGGACACGCTATCCATACATTTATCATAAGATTACCCTTTAAAAGAGCTGCCCCTTAAACAGGAGTGGATAGCGAATGCAAAGCTAATCAGGTGTCCGGCCCCCCTCCCTGAGACCACGTCGGATCCCATGTTAACCAGGATGCTGGAGGTTGCGCCTTTGGAAGAAGGCGAAGGGGGGAACAAGGAAGCTACCGCCTCCCCGAAGGAGGCCGTCAGGAAAGGAGGGATCAAGAATCCCTCCATCCAGGGGAAGAAGAGGACCGCCTCTGAAGACCCGGAGACCATGGTCTCAAAGCGAGGGAAGCAATCTTCGTCAGAGGGTCCTGCGCCGGGAGGTGCCTCGGCCGCACTATGCCCTCAAGGGGATCAGCCCTCCAAATGACGATGAAAGTAGAGAGGGGAGTTTTAAAATAAGAGACATCCCTATTCTATTCCTGAGAAAGATAACTGAATTTTTACCTTGTAGTTCGGATCTCAGACCTTCTCAACAGAGCTCATCTTTAGGGGATCTTCATCCGGAGATGATGGAGAGCGGAACGCCTCCCCCTGCCGTACCGCCTTGCGAGGCGGGCGACCCTGAGGTGTCGTCACGGAGGGTTTCTCCGAATCCGGCAGGGCCGGAAAGCAGCCATATGGCTCCCCAAAGCCCTCCGTGTCCGGCCTTCGAAAAAGGCCATCGGACGAGTCCGGCACCGTCCGGTGCACGGTCGGAGGAGTCAAGGATCTGCTCGGGCGGCGTCTATCTCGTAAGAACATCGTGCATTGATGGGCATGGTGATTGAAAGGATTTCATCCATGGAGAGAGGGTTGCACGAGGCCGTCGGGAGTTTATCGACAGGTTTTGAGGTACGCGAAATGATGTACCTTTTGACAGTTCCGCATATAAAAGATGCGCCCTATATAGATAGTAGTTTCGAGACTCGGTGCGTTGTCAAAAATGACAGCGCCGAGGATCATAATCCAGTATAATATGTCACTCTTCCTATGTAGGTGGCGAGGTGTCCGTGGCTAGCCGGACCGATGAATCGCCGAGCTAAAGTGGCAACTTGACGTGGCGGATGCCGACATCGCGCTTGTCAACAAGCGGCTTGACGAGTCACAAGGTATGCAATTTCTCTGCGGACACCTGGTAAGGGGGCTTGATGCCCGTGCCTTACAGCATGTATGCTTGATGCAGATGGTGCCGCTGCCATGGAGAACCTTCGGGCGGAACTCGCCCGAGCCAAGGAGCAGGCCAGAAAAAGTGATGCGGCTGCCTTAAAGGCGGCCGAGGAGCTGAAAGCCGAACAGGCTGATCCTTTGCCGGCAGGAAGGAAATGGCCGAGATGGCTGTGAAGTTGAAGGATGCTGCCGACCGCTGCAAGCTTCTTGAAAAAGAAGATCGGTCGGAACAGAAGGACCTGGAGAAGGCCACTACCGAGGCCAATGATGCTCGCTCTGCAATGAGAGCCATGAAGCAGGAGCTACGTCAGGCCGGAGAGGTTGCGGCTGGAAAGCCCTTTATACTGCGGATGAAGTTCGGGGATCCTAAATATGCTCAGTTGGACCGGTTATGGAGTGCGGCGGATACTTATCTGGACTTGGCGGCAAGTGCCGTGGACGCGGCCGAACACTTCCGAGATCAACAGGATCACGAAGTGGAAAAGCTTTTTTGGTCGCAGTTCCACAATCCAGAGCGCCCACTTCCATTGTCCGAGCGTTTGGCCGAATGGGCGGAGCTGAATAGGTTATCCGGACTCGCCATGAAGGCTGTCGTGAGTCATCTCTGGCTGGAAAGGCCCGAGCCGAAGAGTTATTTTAGTTTGGTGCAGCAGTTCCTTGGTGCGGTGCCGCATGTCAATGTGATGAAGAGGTCAGCATGCATAGAGGGTGCGCGGATGGCTCTTGCCCATGTCAAGACATACTGGGCGGAGATGAAGGCCACCGACATTGCATCCCAAGATTCGGACAGGAGCCGAGTACCTGCCGAGCACTATTTTCAGGAAGTTCTGCAGGCGCTTCGTTTAATAGAGACGCAGTGCTCGAAGGATATTATGTTCGAATAACATGTATTATTGTAAAACAATGTTTCGATGGAATATAAAAGCTTTATTATACTTGTGC
Source organism: Aegilops bicornis (assembly GCA_021605145.1). Taxonomy (NCBI): domain Eukaryota; kingdom Viridiplantae; phylum Streptophyta; class Magnoliopsida; order Poales; family Poaceae; genus Aegilops; species Aegilops bicornis. The sequence goes on along the minus strand of CM038670.1, from coordinate 523,969,330 downwards.
CTGCAAGAATTAAAGTACCTCATGTGCGGCCGTTGATGTATATGTGTATATAACCTGAAAGATGGCAGTCTTCGGCTTCAGCCCCCACGCATATAATGCGGGGGTGTTTGCAGAAGGCGCATTTTCACACTTGATCCAACGTCTTGGTCCTATAAAGGAGGTGATAGCGCAGCGAACTAGGCAACCGGACTATAATGCTTTATCACTTTCACTTAGCCATAGGAGTTTGACATCGGGGCTACTATATAGCCCCTAGGGGCACCGCTCTCGCCCGAATTCGGGGCGCGTGTGTGCCTGACCGGGAAACGGCCCTTCGTTAATGCGGAGGAATCCTAAAGATTCCGGTGGGTCATCGAGTGGTTGACCAGTCTCACGCTATATCATGATCGATTTTCGGCTTTCTCTCGAGGTGCTACTTTGGCGAACCGGGGCACAATCGCAGTAGTTCTCCTTGTGCCACCTTAGCCGATAGAGCGGAATGTAAGGCAGCAAAACACAGGAGCCGAGCAAACCCAACATTTGACCAAAGACATGATTCGGAGTTGATGCATATAACGCCAAACTCGTGACGCCGAACACTCCCTAAGGTATTCGGTCTTTATGAAAACGGGCTGAACAATGCCCTTAGTAATAAGCCCCTAGTGTCCAGGTACGCGCAAAATCCTGACGTGGCCAATGCCAAGACGCCAGCCTCCACCTCGGTTATAGCAAGAAACCGGGGGATGTGTATCAACAAGAGACAGTAAAAAAGGTTTACGCGGGGTCTTAATCTGAAAAGAATCCTTGGAACGGGTCCCTACTGCACGCCTGCGCGTGTGTCTCCGTTGTGCCGTATCCTGGACGGGTGTAGCACGGTGTTCATCTGTAAAAGAGAGGAACTTAATTGAAAAAGATCGTGCAAAAATGTACGCTATATTAAATAAACAAAGTACAATTTAAAAAATGAATAAGATTGAGCTTTATTGTCTCTTGTTGTATATGCGCGGAGCCCCTTGTACGGGGGTATGTGGCTAGTAAGCCCTTGTATGTTTACGCCGGACTCGTCTAGCCATGTCCGGGGTCTGAACGACCTGTTTAGGTGCTTTTGATTAGTGAAGCCGGCTTAGTGTGTGGCTGTCAAGGCAGCCGCACGATCTTCCGCGCTCGAGGAACACTCGATATTTCCCTTTAATGAGATGATGCCTCGTGGACTGGGCATTTTAAGTATAAGTGATGCATAATGCGGTACTGCGTTAAAGCGGTCAAAGGCTTCGCGTCCCAGTAGTGCTTGATAGCTACTTGTAAATGGGGCGATGTGGAAGGTTAGCTTTTCACGGCGGAAGTTGTCGGGTGAGCCGAACATAACTTCTAGCAGGAGAGAGGCCGTACAATGGGCATCTGGGCCTGGCGTTACCCCTTGAAAGAAAGTGTTGCTATGGCGAATTGTTGTTAGGTCTATCCCCATTTTGCGGATTGTGTCCTGATATAGCAGGTTTAAGTCACCGCCGCCGTCCATTAGGACTTGTGTAAAGTGGAGTCCGTCAATTATTGGATCTAATACCAAGGCAGTCCAGCCTGCGTTCCGGATACTTCTAGAGTAATCATGTTGGTCAAAGGTGATTGGTTGTAACAACTAGTGGCGGGACTCCTCTGGGATAGGCCGTATGGCGCGTATCTCTATAGGAGCCACTATGTTTTTCCCTTTTGTCACGTGAAGTGAGTTTACTGTTTTGACTTCTTGTGGGAAATTCTTTTGTTTTCCAGTGCTCTGCTTGTGGGGTTCGTCATCGTCCTCGCTTGGTGTGTCGAGCCCCTTGTGTTCGGCGTTGAGATTGCCGGATTGCTTGAAGACCCAATCTCTGTGGGTATGGTTTGCAGGCTTCCCGGGAGTACTGTGGATTTGACATATCTTGTCCAAGATTTTATTTAGGTTAGATAGCTCGTCCCTGTTATCCTTGAGGGGCAGCTTTTTCTGATTCTGCCGAGAGCTTTTGAATCCGGCGTTGACTACCGTGCTCTTCGGGCTGTTTCCCTTGGTCAGGCGCTGGTCCTTGTTGCGTCGCGGTTTCCCGTTTCCATCCCTAACTTCGGATGTACTTGGGTCGCTGGTACTACATCTTGCCAACCAGCTATCCTCTCCTGCACAAAAGTGGGTCATGAGGCTTGTTAGTGCGGCCATTGTTCTCGGCTTTTCCTGGCCGAGGTGTCTGGCGAGCCATTCGTCTCGAACGCTGTGTTTGAAAGCTGCTAAGGCTTCGGCGTCCGGACAGTCGACTATCTGGTTCTTTTTAGTAAGAAATCTGTTCCAGAGTTTCCGGGCTGAATCTCCGGGTTGTTGAGTTATATGTCTTAAATCATCTGCATCCGGAGGTCGGGCATAGGTCCGTTGAAAATTTGCCCGAAAAGCATCCTCGAGCTCTTCCCAACTTCCAATGGTGTTTTCGGGGAGGCTTTTAAGCCAATGCCGGGCTGGCCCTTTGAGTTTGAGGGGTAAGTATTTTATGGCGTGGAGATCATCTCCTCTAGCCATGTGTATGTGGAGGATGTAATCCTCAATCCAGACTCCAGGGTATGTTGTTCCGTCGTATTCCTCTATGTTTACGGGCTTGAATCCCGCTGGAAATTCATGATCCAGCACCTCATCGGTGAAACATAGTGGGTGTGCGGCACCCCTATATTTGGGTGTACCGTGATGTTCGGATATTTGATGTGTTGCATTGCTTAATAGAGCTTGCTTTCTTGGCCCATAGATAGATCTGGCTGGGCCGTCTTTTTGATGCGCATCCTTGTGCGGATCGCGTGCTGGCTTGTGTGCGGCGCCCTTTGCCGCACTATGTTGGCCATGGGGTCGTTTATCTGACCTGGTGGCTTCCTTATTATTTTGATTGCGGAGGCTCTAAGGCCTCTTCATCAAATTCCGGCAGTAATTTTCTCTTCGGATAGCTATTTGTGCGGCGACTGTCGCCGTATTTGTCTGCGGTGTTGAGTACTTTGCTCCATCTAATTCTGAGTGCATCTTCCGCTGTTTTGAGCTTCCGTTTCTGCTTTTTTAGGCTACGCGCAGTGGCGATGAGCCTTTTTGGAGGTTCTTCTGCTCCGACAATCTGTCCCGGTGAGGTCGTCCGGACTATTATCTTCGCCGGGACGGGTTGTTTATCCAAGTTGTCCTGTTCGGACGGCTGCTCGATGGCATGTTAAATCGTCCGCGGTTTGCCCTGCTCTATGGCTGGGTGCAGTATGGCACTCTCGGTCGAGGTGGGGTTTGAGCGGCGCTTACGCCGCCGCTTTGATCTGCTTTTCGAGGAACGATCCCTCGTTCGCCCCTTTGTTCCTCGTCGTCGTTTCTTTTAGGTGTGTCCACCATGTATACATCGTGAGATGAGGTGGTTGTCCGATTGCCCTATAAGGCGATTCCTGTTAAATCTCCTACATCGCCGTCCATACCGTCGATGTCTTGAGTCGAAGTCGAGCATGTCGGTTAAATCATCGGCGGTGGCTCTGAAGTGGGTGGTGGGTGGGTTTTGAATTTCTTCGTCGTCGCATCCCGGCCTTTGCCGACCATAGTCTCGCCAGGATCTCCGATAGAGAGAGAGATTTAGTGAATTCAGAATGTCACCGAAAGGCGAGTCTTTGAAAGATGTCCGCGGCGGTAAACTCCATGATCGGCGCCCAATCGGATTCGATTAGGCGAAGCGCTGAGTGGTTCGAGTCCGGAGAGGAGTCCGCGCCTCGAGTCACGAAGCCATAAAGGACAGGTATGGTGTTCGCTCGATCGCCGTAGAGATTGCAGCCCCAGCGGTGTCCAGCCACACGTCCTCGATTGGCGCGATCGGCTCCGAGCTAAGGGTTGGGCGGACACTGCGCGGCCTCCGAGGCACCGCTCGCGGCAGAGCTAGATCATGCCCATCGTGACAAGGCGGCACGCTTTGGCTGTGGCTCGAACCCGTCGAAGATCAAGTCTCCGCGACGTCGGCCGTAGTCCAAACTTCCAAATCTGACACGATGGCGTGGCGTAGCTTCGATCTTCTCCGGATGGCTGCGAATTGGCCCGCAAAGGTAAAGCCGCCGAATACAAAGATCTGTCCGGGAGAAAAGTCTCACCTGGACCGCATCATTGTTGATGATCGGAGGAGCCATCGTGCCTAAAGGTGACGACACAGAGGAACACTCAATGAAAGCACCAATGTCGGTGTCAACACCGGCGGATCTCGAGTAGGGGTCCCGAATCGTGCGTCTAGGCGGATGGTAACAGGAGACAAGGGGCACGATGTTTTTACCTGTGTTCGGGCCCTCTCGATGGAGGTAAAACCCTACTCCTACTTGATTAATATTGATGATATGGGTAGTACAAGAGTAGATCTACCACGAGATCAGAGAGGCTAAACCCTAGAAGCTAGCCTATGGTATGATTGTTGTTCGTCCTACAGACAAAAACCTTCCGGTTTATATGGACACCAAAGAGGGTTAGGGTTACATAGAGTCGGTTACAAATGGGAGGAGATCTACAGATCCGTATCGCCAAGCTTGCCTTCCACGCCAAGGAAAGTCCCATCCGTACATGGGACGAAGTCTTCAATCTTGTATCTTTATAGTCCAGGAGTCCAGCCAAAGGTCATAGTCCGGCCATCCGGACACCCCCTAATCCAGGACTCCCTCAGCGGGTTTGACAGCAAGAACACGGGAGAGAGAGATCAATGGAGATTTTTTTGGAGGTAAGTGATGATGTGGGATGAAGGGATAAGTGAGGGGGCCACGTGGGGACCACAACCCACCAGGGCGCGCCTGGGGGTCCTGGCGCGCCCAGGTGGGTTGTGCCCACCTGGTGCACCTCGCTCTGATATTATTTGCACCAGAAATTCAGAAATATTCAGAAAAAAACGTATTAAAATTTCAGAGCATTCTGAGAACTTTTATTTTTGAGTCACTTTTTATTGCACGGAAAATTCAAAAAACAGACAAACCATGGCATTTTATTTTATTTAACTAATAAAAACAGAAAACAAAAGGTAGGGACGGAAGGTAGTGCTTACTAAATTCATCAACTTCATACCTCTAAAAATGATCCGTTAATAAGGTTGATCAAGTCTTATTAACAACCACTTTCGATTAGCATGGAACCAAAGAACTTTCGTAAATCACTAAGTTACCTCAACGGGGATATGAATGTCCCCAACAATAATCATTTCATATTTCTTTTTGACAGTAGGTAGAGGTATTTGAAAACTTCCAATAGTGATTGTCGGAGATTTTTCAATAACATTAAGACCATTCACTTGAAATTGTTTCTTCGGAAAGTGCACCGTATGCTCATTACCATTCATATGAAAAGTGAACTTGCTTTTATCACAATCGATAATAGCCCCTGCGGTATTCAAGAAGGGTCTACCAAGGATAACCGACATGTTGTCGTCCTCAGGCATCTCAAGTATAACAAAGTCAGTCAAAATAGTAACGTTAGCAACAACAACGGGCACATCCTCACAAATACCGATAGGTATGGCAGTTGATTTGTCAGCCATTTGCAAAGATATTTCAGTAGGTGTGAGCTTATTCAAATCAAGTCTTTTATATAAAGAGAAAGGCATAACACTAACACCAGCTCCTAAATCACACAAAGCAGTTTTCACATAATTCTTTTTGATAGAGCAAGGTATAGTTGGTATTCCCGGATCTCCATGTTTTTAGGTACTCCATCTTTAAAAGTATAATTAGCAAGCATAGTGGAGATTTCAGCTTCCGTATTTTTCTCTTATTTGTGATGAAGTATTTCATATACTTTGCATAAGGAGGCATTTTCAAGATGTCAGTCAAGCGAGTACGCAAAAAGACTGGCCTCAACATTTCAGCAAAGCGTTAAAATTCTTCTTCATCATCTTTCTTTTTAGTTAACTTGGGTGGAAAAGGCATAGGTTTTTGAACCCACGGTTCTCTTTCTTTACCGTGTTTTATAGCAATGAAGTCTCTTTTGTCATATCTTTTATTCTTAGGTTGTGGGTTATCAGGATCAACAGGTGGTTCTATCTCAACATCATTATCTGGTTCTTTTTCATTATTCGGTTGAGTGTCTTCATGAACCTCATCATTATCTTTTTCATTATCACTAGGTGAGTGATCATTACCAGATTGAGTTTCAGCATCAGAGATAGAAGTTTCATTATCATTATTAGGAGGTTTTTCTATTTCAAGTTCACTAGAAGCATGTAAAGTCTTATCATTCTTCTTCTTCTTTTTCTTTCTAGAAGGACTAGGTACATCAGTGTTAATTCTTTGTGAGTCTTGTTCTATTATTTTTGGGTGTCCCTCGGGATAAAGTGGTTCCTGAGTCATTTTACCTCCTCTAGTTGCAACTCTAACAGCAATGTCATGTATGTTGTTATTCATTTCATCAAGCAATTCTCTTTGAGATTTAGCAACTTGTTCTAACTGAGTTTGTACCATAGAAGCATGCTTTTCAACACCTCTAACATCGTTTGAGATTCTAAACAACAAGTCACTCAAGCGAGCAATCATATCAGAATTATATTTCAATTGTTTCATAACATTTGCATTGAAGTGATCTTGTTTTCTAATGTAGTTTTTAAACTCATAGAGGCATTGGCTAGGATGCATATTGTGAGGATTATCATTATTATTGAACTTCATTAGAGAATTTACCTCTACCACCTTAGGCAGTGGTAGTGTATTAAGCCCATGTATTTCTTCAATAGGAGGTAAATTTTTAACATCCTCGGCTTTAATACCTTTTTCCTTCATAGATTTCTTTGCCTCTTGCATATCTTGGATCGAGATATAATATACCCCTCTTCTTCGGAGTGGGTTTAGCCGGTGGTTCAGGAAGAGTCCAATCATCATAATTTTTCAATATGTTATTCAATAATTCTTCATCTTGCCCAATAGTTTGTTCCCTGAAAACACAACCAGCACAACTATCTAGGAAGTCCCTAGAAGCATCGGCCATTATAGAAGATATCAAGTATTTCATTTTTCTTAAGAGGATGATCGTGCAAAGCATTAAGTAATCGGCAAAGCCTCCCCAAGCTTGTGGGAGACTCTCTTCTTTAATTTGCACAAAGTTAAATATTTCACAGAAGCAGCTTGTTTCTTATGAGCAGGAAAATATTTTTCAGAGAAGTAATAAATCATATCCTGGGAACTACGCACACAACCAGGAGTAAGAGTATTGTACCAAGCTTTAGCATCACCCTTTAATGAGAAAGGAAACAATTTGAGAATAAAGTAATAGCGAGTTTTCTCATCATGAGTAAAAAGGGTGGCTATGTCATTCAACTTAGTGAGATGTGCCACAGCAGTTTCAGTTTCATAACCATGGAAAGGATCAGATTCAACCAAGTAATTAACTGCGGCCGACAGAGAATTCATAATCCTTATCATCAATAAAGATAGGTGAAGTAGCAAACTTAGGATCATATTTCATTCTAGCATTCAGAGATTTTTCTTTATACTTGCATAATAATTTCTCTAGATCATCTCTATCCTTACAAGCAAGAATATCTCTAGTTGTCTCCTCATTCATAACATAACCTTCTAGTACCTTAGGCAATTCATATGTAGGAGGGCTAGTTCTAGCAGGTGTTTCAGGAGTTCCAGTTTCAAGCTCATCATCAGATTCAAGAACATCATGTTGTATTACTCTAGCAATTTGTTCATCAAGAAATTCACCAAGTGGCACATCATCATTATCAAGCAAGGTACTAGCATCATCATAATCATCATTCATAGTAGAAGTAGCATCATCAATAACTTGCAACATATTAGAATTGATAGCATGTGGTGGTGGTGCAAGTTTACTTATAATGTATAGGTGAATCTAAAGCGTAACTGGATGGCAGTTCCTTACCTCCCCTCGTCTTTGAGGGAAATATCTTAGTCTTAGCATCCTTCAGATTCTTCATAGTGATAAATTGATAATAATCCCAAGTGACTCAACAAATATAGCTATGCTCCCCGGCAACGGCGTAGAAAAAGGTCTTGATAACCCACAAGTATAGGGGATCGCAACAGTTTTCGAGGGTGGAGTATTCAACCCAAATTTATAGATTCGACACAAGGGGAGCCAAAGAATATTTGAATATATTAGCAACTTAGTTGTCAATTCAACCACACCTGGAGATTAATTATCTGCAGCAAAGTGATCAGTAGCAAAGTAATATGATAGTTTTGATAGTAGTAACAGCAGCAACGGTAACCGTAACAGTGATAGCAGTATTTTGTAGCAAGTGTAACAGTGATGATAGCGGTAGTAACTAAGCAAGAACAATATAAGGTAAATTCGTAGGCATTGGATCGGTGACTCGTTGGATGATATTCATCATGAGACAGTTGTAACCTAGGGAGATATTGCACTAGCACCAGTTCGTCAATATAATGTAGGCATGTATTCCGTAAATAGTCATACGTGCTTATGGAAAGAACTTGCATGACATCTTTTGTCCTACCCTCCCGTGGTAGCGGGGTCCATATTGGAAACTAAGGGATATTAAGGCCTCCTTTTAGTAGAGAACCGGAACAAAGCATTAACACATAGTGAATACATGAACTCCTCAAACTACGGTCATCACCGGGAGTGGTCCCGACTATTTTCACTCCGGGGTTGCCGGATGATACGTCTCCAATGTATCTATAATTTTTTATTGTTCCATGCTATTATATTATCCATCTTGGATGTTTTATATGCTGTTTTATATGATTTTTGGGACTAACCTATTAACCTAGAGCCTAGTGCCAGTTTCTGTTTTTTCCTTGTTTTTGAGTTTTACAGAAAAGGAATACCAAATGGAGTCCAATTGACGTGCCGATTTTTGATGATTTTTTATGGACCAAAAGAAGCCCCCGGAGTAAAAGAGTTGTGCCAGAAGAGTCCCGAGCCATCCACGAGGGTAGAGTGCGCGCCCCCCTATCTCGTGGACGACTCGGAGACCCCCCCCCCTGACGTGAGACCGCCGCAAGCCTCTGTAGCCACCAAAAACCAATCGGGACCCTGTTCCGGCACCCTGCCGGAGGGGGGATCCATCACCGGTGGCCATCTTCATCATCCCGACGCTCTCCATGACGAGGAGGGAGTAGTTCACCCTCGGGGCTGAGGGTATGTACCAGTAGCTATGTGTTTGATCTCTCTCTCTCTCTCTCTCTCTCTCTCTCTATCTCTCTCTCGTGTTCTTGATATGGCACGATCTATGTATCGCGAGCTTTGCTATTATAGTTGGATCTTATGATGCTTCTCCCCCTCTACTCTCTTGTAATGGATTGAGTTTTTCCTTTGAAGTTATCTTATCGGATTGAGTCTTTAAGGATTTGAGAACACTTGATGTATGTCTTGCATGTGCTTGTCTGTGGTGACAATGGGATATTCACGTGATCTATTTGATGTATGTTTTGGTGATCAACTTGCGGGTTCGGTGACCTTGTGAACTTATGCATAGGGGTTGGCACACGTTTTCGTCTTGACTCTCCGGTAGAAACTTTGGGGCACTCTTTGAAGTTCTTTGTGTTGGTTGGATAGATGAATCTGAGATTGTGTGATGCATATCGTATAATCATACCCGCGGATACTTGAGGTGACATTGGAATATCTAGGTAACATTAGGGTTTTGGTTGATTTGTGTCTTAAGGTGTTATTTTACTATGAACTCTAGGGCTGTTTGTGACACTTATAGAAATAGCCCAATGGATTGATTGGAAAGAATAACTTTGAGGTGGTTTCGTACCCTACAATAATCTCTTCGTTTGTTCTCCGCTATTAGAGACTTTGGAGTGACTCTTTGTTGCATGTTGAGGGATTGTTATATGATCTAATTATGTTATCATTGTTGAGAGAACTTGCACTAGTGAAAGTATGAACCCTAGGCCTTGTTTCGAAGCATTCCAATACCGTTTTGGCTCACTTTTAACGCTTGCTACCTTGTTGTTTTTATATTTTCAGGTTACAAAAACCTATATCTACCATCCATATTGCACTTGTATCACCATCTCTTCGCCGAACTAGTGCACCTATACAATTTACCATTGTATTGGGTGTGTTGGGGACACAAGAGACTCTTTGTTATTTGGTTGCAGGGTTGTTTGAGAGAGACCATCTTCATGCTATGCCTTCCACGGATTGATAAACCTTAGGTCATCCACTTGAGGGAAATTTGCTACTGTCCTACAAACCTCTATACTTGGAGGCCCAACAATGTCTACAAGAAGAATGTTGTGTAGTAGACATCAAGCTCTTTTCTGGCGCCGTTGCCGGGGAGGTTAGTGCTTGAAGGTATATCTTTAGATCTTGCAATCGAATCTTTTTGTTTCTTGTTTGATCACTCATTTAGTTTATAAAATAAAACTACAAAAAATGGAATTGAGGGTGCCTCATATGCTTCTTCTTTTTAATATCTTTCATGAGAATGATGGAAAGGAAAATTGTGCTCAAGTGTTAGAAGAAGAATGCATAAAAATGTTTGGCACTAAATATTTGAATGATGAGCATGATTGCAATGTTGTTAGTATGAATTCCTTGAATATCCATGATTCTAATGATATGCAAATCCACAAGCTTGGGGATGCTATGTTTGACGAAGATGATATTTTTTGTCCCCCAAGTTTTGATGAGCAAATTTATTATGATGATAGCATGCCTCCTATTTATGACGATTATATTGATGAAAGTGGGTTTGGAAGAGTGTCAACTTTAGGAAGTAATGACACACTATTTTGGAGGGTGTTGAATCTTATTGTGATAATTATGAAAGTGGATTTGGAGAGGTCATGACTTTATTTAGTGATGAATCCACTATTTTGGAAGAGGTTCCCATTTGATTATGAGAACAAAGTTGCTGTCTATGATGATTATTGTGATGACATGTAAGCTATAAGGAATAATGGTAACCATGAAACTTGTCATCTTGATTTTAATTTTCAATTGGATTATGCCTCACATGATAGTTATTTTGTTGAGTTTGCTCCCACTTCTGTTCATGAGAAGAAACTTGCTTATGTGGAGAGTAATAAAAATTCATTGCTTGTAGATCATGAAAAGAATGCTTTATGTGATGGTTATATTGTTGAATTCATTCATGATGCTACTGAAAATTATTATGAGCGAGGAATATATGCTTTTAGGAATTGCAATAATATCAAGTTTCCTCTCTATGTGCTTAAAATCTTCAAGTTATGCTTGTTTTGCTTTCCTATGCTAGTTGATTCTTGTTCCCATAAATTGTTTGCTCACAAAATCCCTATGCATAGGAAGTGGTTTAGGCTTAAATGTGCTAGTCATATGCTTCATGATGCTCCCGTTATGTTTCAATTCTAATCTTTTATGTGAGCATCATTGTCAGCATCATGCCTAGCTAGAAAGGCATTAAAGAAAATCACTTGTTGGGAGACAACACAATATTTTCCCCTACTGTTTTTGTGCGATCACATGATTAAGCTACTGTAGTAATCATGTTTTATAGTTTTTGTTTCAATAAAGTGCCAAGTAGAACCTTTGGGAAGACTTGGGTGAAGTCTTTGCGATCTTGCTGTAAAAAACAGAAACTTTACGCTCACGAGATTAGCTGTAATTTTTTTACTGGAGATTGATTTTAGGTTGATTCTTTTTTCAGATGATTAATATAAAAATTCCTCACATCCACCAATTAATTTCAGAATTGTTTAGTTAAATAAGTATTCGAACAAATCAGATTGCTACAGACTGTTCTGTTTTTGACAGATTCTGTTTTCTATGTGTTGTTTGCTTATTTTGATGAATCTATGTGTAGTATCGGAGGGTATGAACCATAGAGAAGTTTGAATACATTAGATATTACACCAATATAAATATAAAATGAGTTCACAACAGTACCAAAAGTGCTGATTTTATTTCCTTATACTAACGGAGCTTACGAGTTTGCTGTTGAGTTTTGTGTTGTGAAGTTTTCAAGTTTTGGGTAAAGATTCGATGGACTATGGAATAAGGAGTGGCAAGAGTCTAAGCTTAGGGATGCCCAAGGCACCCCAAGTTAATATTCAAGGACAACCAAGAGCCTAAGCTTGGGGATGCCCCGGAAGGCATCCCCTCTTTCATCTTCGTTCATCGGTAACCTTACTTGGAGCTATATTTTTATTCACCACATGATATGTGTTTTGCTTGGAGCATCATTTTATTTTATTTTGTCTTGATTGCTGTTCGAATAGTATCCCAGGATCTGAAATTCTTAAATGTTAGAGATTCTTCACATAGTTACATAATTATTCAACTACTCATTGATCTTCACTTATATCTTTTGGAGTAGTTTGTCATTTGCTCTAGTGCTTCACTTATATCTTTTTAGAGCACGACGGTAGTTTTATTTTGAAGAAATAGATGAACTCTCATGCTTCACTTATATTATTTTGAGAGTCTTTAGAACATCATGGTAATTTTCCTGGGTTATAAAACTAGTCCTAATATGATGGGTATCCAAGATGGGTATAATAAAAACTTTCATATAAAGTGCGTTGAATACTATGAGAAGTTTGATGCTTGATGATTGTTTTGAGACATGTGGATGGTGATATTAGAGTCATGATAGTAGATAATTGTGAATTTGAGAAATACTTGTGTTGAGGTTTGCAAGTCCCGTAGCATGCACGTATCGTAACCGTTGTGTAACAAATTTGAAGCATGAGGTGTTTATTTGATTGTCTTCCTTATGAGTGGCGGTCGGGGACAAGAGATGGTCTTTTCCTACCAATCTATCCCCCTAGCAGCATGCGCATAGTGCTTGGTTTTGATGACTTGTAGATTTTTGCAATAAGTATGTGATTTCTTTATGACTAATGTTGAGTCCATGGATTATACGCACTCTCACCCTTCCACCGTTGCTAGCCTCTCTAGTACCGGCAACTTTCGCCGGTACCATAAACCCACCATTTACCTTCCTCAAAACAGCCACCATACCTACCTATTATGGCATTCCCATAGCCATTCCGAGATATATTGCCATGCAACTTTCCACCGTTCCGTTTATTATGACACGCTCCATCATTGTCATATTGCCTTGCATGATCATGTAGTTGACATCGTATTTGTGGCAAAGCCACCATTCATACAAAAAATTCATACATGTCACTCTTGATTCATTGCACATCCCGGTACACCGCCGGAGGCACTCATATAGAGTCATATTTTGTTCTAAGTGTCGAGTTATAATCCTTGAGTTGTAAATAAATAGAAGTGTGATGATCATCATTATTAGAGCATTGTCCCGTGTGAGCAAAAAAAGGGAGAGGCCAAAGAAGCCAATGAAAAAAAGGGAGAGGCCAAAGAAGCCAAACAAAAAAAGAGAGAGAAAAAGAGAGAAGGGACAATGCTACTATCCTTTTTCCACACTTGTGCTTCAAAGTAGCACCATGATCTTCATGATAGAGAGTCTCTTATTTTGTCACTTTCATATACTAGTGGGAATTTTCGTTATAGAACTTGGCTTGTATATTCCAATAATGGGCTTCCTCAAAATGCCCTAGGTCTTCGTGAGCAAGCAAGTTGGATGCACACCCACTAGTTTCTTTTGTTGATCTTTCATACATTTATAGCTCTAGTGCATCCGTTGCATGGCAACCCCTACTCACTCACATTGATATCTATTGATGGGCATCTCCATAGCCCATTAATACGCCTAGTTGATGTGAGGTCATCTTCCTCCTTTTTGTCTTCTCCACAACCACCATTCTATTCCACCTATAGTGCTATGTCCATGGCTCACGCTCATGTATTGCGTGAAAGTTGAAAAAGTTTGAGAATACTAAAGTATGAAACAATTGCTTGGCTTGTCATCGGGGTTGTGCATGATCTGAATATTTTGTGTGACGAAGATGGAGCATAGCCAAACTATATGATTGTGTAAGGATGAACTTTCTTTGGCCATGTTATTTTGAGAAGACATGATTACTTTGTTAGTATGCTTGAAGTATTATTGCTTTTATGTCAATATTAAACTTTTGTCTTGAATCTTTCGGATCTGGACATGCATGCCACAATAAAGAAAATTACATTGATAAATATGTTAGGTAGCATTCCACATCAAAAATTCGGTTTTTATCATTCACCTACTCGAGGACGAGTAGGAATTAAGCTTGGGGATGCTTGATACGTCTCCAACGTATCTATAATTGTTTATTGTTCCATGCTATTATTATCCATCTTGGATGTTTTATATGCATTTATATGTTGTTTTATATGATTTTTGGGACTAACCTATTAACCTGGAGCCCAGTGCCAGTTTTTGTTTTTTCCTTGTTTTTGAGTTTTAGAGAAAAGGAATACCAAACAGAGTCCAATTGACGTGCCAATTTTTGATGATTTTTTATGGACCAAAAGAAGCCCCTGGAGTAGAAGAGTTGGGCCAGAAGAGTCCCGAGCCATCCACGAGGGTGGAGGGCATGCCCTACCCCCCTGGGCACGCCCCCCTATCTCGTGGACGACTCGGAGACCCCCCTGACATGAGATGAACGCCAAAAATTCCTGTAAATACAGAAACCCCCAAAAATAAACCTAGATCGGGAGTTCCGCAGGTGCAAGCCTTTGTAGCCACCAAAAACCAATCGGGTGAAGGAAATATGCCCTAGAGGCAATAATAAAGTTGTTATTTATATTTCCTTATATCATGATAAATGTTTATTATTCACGCGAGAATTGTATTAACCGGAAACATAATATATGTGTGAATATATAGACAAACTAAGTGTCACTACTATGACTCTACTTGACTAGCTTGTTGAATCAAAGATGGTTAAGTTTCCTAGCCATAGACATGAGTTGTCATTTGATTAACGGGATCACATCATTAGAGAATGATGTGATTGAGTTGACTCATTCCGTTAGCTTAGAACTCGATCGTTTAGTATATTGCTATTGCTTTCTTCATGACTTATACATGTTCCTATGACTTTGAGATTATGCAACTCCCGAATACCGGAGGAACACTTTGTGTGCTACCAAACGTCACAACATAACTGGGTGATTATAAAGGTGCTCTACAGGTGTCTCTAAAGCTACTTGTTGGGTTGGAATAGATCGAGATTAGGATTTGTCACTCCGATTGTCGGAGAGGTATCTCTGGGCCCTCTCGGTAATGCACATCACTATAAGCCTTGCAAGCAATGCAACTAATGAGTTAGTTGCGGGATGTTGCATTACAGAACGAGTAAAGAGACTTGCCGGTAACGAGATTGAACTAGGTATTGAGATACCGACGATCGAATCTCGGGCAACTAACACACCGATGACAAAGGGAACAACGTATGTTGTTATGCGATTTGACCGATAAAGATCTTCGTAGAATATGTAGGAGCCAATATGAGCATCCAGGTTCCGCTATTGGTTATTGACCGGAAACGTGTCTCGGTCATGTCTACATAGTTCTCGAACCCGTAGGGTCCGCACGCTTAACGTTCGGTGATGATCGGTATTATAGGTTTATGTGTTTTGATGCACCGAAGGTAGTTCGGAGTCCCGGATGAGATCGGGGATATGACGAGGAGTCTCGAAATGGTCGAGGCATAAAGATCGATATATTGGACGACCATATTCGGACATGGGAAAGGTTCCGAGTGGTTCGGGTATTTTTCGGAGTACCAGGGAGTTACGAGTGTCGGGGAAACGACACCTATGGGGTCACAAGAATCCATACTACGGTTGCCGGGGCGCAGGTTTGCAAGAAGAGCAGGATCAGTAGCAAGCACAAGGAGCGTTTACCCAGGTTCGGGCCGCGAGGATGTGTAAAACCCTAGTCCTGCTTTGGTGGGTGTATTTCAGAGAGTTCTTGAGCTCTCGAACTAGCTGTGGTCAGTGCGTGGTTCGAAAGAGCCGAATCCTTCTCCAGTATGCCATGGGCCTCCTTTTATAGTCGAAGGGGCTGCCACATGGCACACCGGAGGTGGAAAAAGCGCCGCAGTGCCCTGAGCTTATCGCTCGTATTACAGGACAAGACGCATTTAATGCGTAGCTTAGGTGTCCCCCTGCTTTATCGGGGACGGGGGCGAGGCCCGTCCCGTCCGTCGCCGCTCCTCCTTGCTTCGACACGCGCCTTGGCCAGCGATGCATGCGGCGCCATGTAGGCAGGCAGGCAGCTGAGGTGGCGCGGTGGTGGAGCCTTCACGAAGATCTGCATGCCGCCACGCAGGTGCTCGATGAGTTGGCCTGGGGGCTGCATGTTGCTACGCAGGTGCCCGCCCAGCTGGTTGGGCTGGCAGCTGCATGTGAATGGTGGTGGAAGCTTGGTTGGCGTGGGCCTGGCGGTGGCCCTGCTGGCGTCCTTGGTGAGGGCCTTGCCGGGTGGCCCGGCAAGGGTCTTGCCGTGGCGCGCTGTCGTCCCCGGCAAGGGCCTTGCCGGGGGTTTGGTGGCCTTACTCGGCAATGATCTTGCCGAGGATCGTCGTCTTCTAATCCTCATCTGATCTTGAATATGTCTTCACAAAGATCTGCATGCCACCACAGAGGTGCCTTCGCGAGCCCTGGCCCCACGTGGATGATGGCGTTGGGGGCCGTGTGGCTCAAGGGTGTCTCGCTCTGTTGGTGTGGGGCGAACTGCCCTGGCAAGGGTCTTGCCGGGGGAGCCTGCTTCGTCCCTCTGCTCCTTGTGGTCTCGGCCTTGGTGTTGCTCTGATTATCTTGGGCTTCGGTCTTACCTTGGCTCACCTCCTGATGCTTGGTGCGACTGGGCGCGGCTCCGACCGCCCGTGCAGGTAAAGGGCACATAAGCATGCCCTCTTTTGTACACCGACAGAAGCCCCCGGGCCTGGGCCACACATAAGCGCGACACGTTGTTGGGCCAGGCCCAAAACGATGCGCGGGCAGGCGGGGTGGTTTTTACTGTGGTAAGACTTTTCGCGCACTGCGCTTCCCAGGACCCGCACGCGCGGCGCGACGTGGAGGGGTGTGCGTGATGTGGGCGGCATGCGTGGGGCGGTTTCCACACGCATGCGTCATATCACAGTAAAGAGGCGGCTCGTGCCTTCCCCGTAAAAAGAGGGAGGCGTGGAGGCGTGGCTCATTCTTGAACGGGCTGGGTCGCGGTCTTCATAGGCGCCCACTCCCCACGATCATGGGGTGGGGAGAGGTCGCTTCACCCGTCCCTTAGTTACGCACGTCCATACGTATCCTTCATGCGCTGGGGTGGCAAGCGGTGGAGGCGGGAAACCGGGTCGTCGCTGGTTCTTTGCGGCAGTCGATCCTGATTCCCTGCGCCTCCGGTGGCTGGATTGGCGGCCAGGCGGCCGAGCCCCGATCCCGCCCCTTTATAAAGAGGGGGAAGGGGGATGGCGTCCCGCATTCTTCTGTCATCTATCTCCTCTTGCTTCTGCTTCTTCCTTTCACTCGCCATGGAGAAAGGGAACCCGGGTCCCTCGACGGTGGCGGCGAGGGTCGCCGCTCGACAGCGCGTCCCTCCTCCTCCTGAGCCCGTGGTGGTGGAACCAGCCGCGAGGGGAAGGGGGAGGGGGCGAGGCCGTGGGCCAGGCCGGGGCAGAGGTCGTAGTGCTCGGGGAAGAGGAGGACGGGCAACTTCGCCCCCGCCAATGGTGCCTTTCCCGATGGAAGGCCATGTCAGAGACCAGCCCCGCGAGTTCTTCATTAGGCTGCGCCGGCCTCCGCGTCGCCGTCTTCGTCTTCCCGCCCTGTTTTCTCGGGAGATGGAGCGTGACCGGCCCCAATCCCTCAGATTGCACATGAGGGGTTGTGGGAATGGGGGCACGCGGGTCGACGTCGACTTCCCGGCTCCTCGGGTCATGTACCTCCGTCGTGGGTGGAAGACGTTTGCTCGCCTCCATAGCCTGACGGCGGGGCTCTTCCTCTACTTCAAATTGATGGAGGACAACCTGCTCTCTGTCAAGGTCTTCGGAGACTTCGGGACTCGCCTGAAGTGCTGCGTGGAGAGCTCCTCCGATGGAGATTCCGACGATGGAAGCTCTTCCTCGAGCGAAAGTGATGAGGAGGACAGCGGGGCAGATGACGGGGATGAGTCCGACTAGGCGTCGGACTCCCCGCGCCTGGGCGGGTGCGGCAGCAGCAGCATCTGCACCTGGCTGCTCCTCCAGCAGGGTTTTGCCGGGGGTGGGGCCAGCTCCTTGAACTTCTCCGGGCCGTCTCCTAGGGCGGTTGGTGACGGGAGGCTGCAGAAGAGGAAGAGGGCGGGCGGCAAGGCCGTCAACTCGGAGTACACGGGCACCAACGCCTTCCTCGCGTACTGCCGGTCCTACCGCCTCGTCTTCCAGCTCCTTTCCCGGCACCGTCATTACCAGCCTACCCGTGGGCGGCCACCGAGGTGTTCTCTTGGTGCTTTCTGCTGCTCGTAGTTCGCCTAGGCCCCCTTTTGTCCTCTCACCTCCTTGACCCGCCTCCTGAGGAGAGGGACAAGAAAGGGATCACGGGCACCTTATCTCTTTTTAAATCTGTAAGCCTTCGGGCCTTGTTAAATTTAAAGCTTGTAATCCCCTTTGTTCATGTTTTTCATTCCATACGGACTGTACCTGTTGTGGGATGCTTTTAATGAAAAGGGATGTTTGCCAGGTTTTTCGTTTGTGGCAGACCCCGCGACAAGGAATGAATCCTTGTTATAATTTAAGATAAATGTTTTCACCCGGCAACAGGCCTTGCCGTTCCCCTACTTCGCTCGACCATTCTCGCTCCCTTGGCGGAGGCAGGGATGAATCGGGCTTAGGCTCCTTGTTCTACTTCCTTGCCACCGCGGCTACAACCAAATCTGGGCCCAGGAGATAATCCTTGGGTATAGAAAAGGGGAGCACGGTGGTCTAGAAATAAAACGAGGTTTCACATATCCCAGTTCCGTTCCGAAATGCATGATAGAGGATGGAAGACTCATCTGGATCTGCAGCCCCCGGCAACCTTGTCTTGTCGCGGTTGGATCCTCATGCTTGCAGCCCCCGGCAACTCTGGTTTTCCGGGGTCGGGATGCCGGTCCATTTCCCTTCTTCCAAGTAGCTCAGCAGAAGTGCTCATGTGCCCTGCGAACCAAAGGAGGAAAAAAAGAAACAGATTGACGTGCACTCGACCTCTAGGCTAAGGGTTAGTCGCCGCTAAGCACTATCAACCCTAACCAAGGAAGAGACTCGACCTAGCATGCATGCTATAACTTAGGGCACCGGCGCTTCATTTATTTATGCCTAGGGTCTGCGCCTGGCTTTGTACAAAGGGTTACATGCCTTGTCGGCAAGGCTTGTACAAAAGATGGCTTGCCGGGAGGCCCGGCAAGCCGCGCCTTACGGGTAAAACTTGCGAAGATGCTCGATGTTCCAGGAGTTGCTCACTGGGACAGCATCTTGATCTCCAAGCATCTGTCTTGGCCCGGTGACTCGTATTACCCAATAAGGGCCTTCCCACTTTGGCATCAACTTGTTGGAATTCTTGGCCGACTGAACGCGCCGAAGAACAAGGCCGCCTTCCTCAAAGCTTCGGGCATGAACCTTGTGGCTATGGTAGCGGCGCAAGGCTTGCTGGTAGCGCGCTTCTCTCACAGCCGCCCGAAGACGATCTTCCGCAAGGAGCGTTGCGTCATCTTGGCGCAACTGCTCTTGCTCAAGTTCATCATAAGCGAGCACTCGAGTTGACCCGTATATGAGTTCCGTGGGGAGAACTGCTTCTGCCCCGTATACCAGGGCAAAAGGTGTCTGGCTGGTGGCTCGATTTGGCATCGTCCTGATCGACCAAAGAACCACCGACAATTCATCAATCCAGCGCCTTCCGCTCTTGCGCAGCTTGTCAAAAGTCTTTGTCCTTAGGCCTCGCAACACTTCAGCATTTTCCCTCTCCACTTGGCCGTTGCTCCGTGGGTGTGCCACGGAAGCAAAACAGACCTTGCTGCTGAGGTCTTGAATGTATTGCATGAAGGTGTGGCTCATGAACTGCGTGCCGTTGTCGGTGATGACTTTGTTTGGCACACCAAAACGGCAGACCAGTCCCTTGAAAAACTTGACAACTGATTGAGCAGTCAAATTTCTCACTGCTTCCACCTCCGGCCACTTTGTGAACTTGTCAATCGCAATGTACAAGTACTCAAAGCCCCCGACAGCGCGGGGGAAAGGGCCCAGTATATCGAGCCCCTAGACCGAGAATGGCCAGGAGAGAGGGATTGTTTGAAGGGCTTGAGCTGGTTGATGAAGATTCTTTGAATGGAACTGAGACGCTTCACACTTGGTTACTAGTGCCGTCGCATCCTGGAGGGCGGTGGTGGGCCAAAAGAAACCTTGCCGGAACGCCTTCCCGGCAAGGGCCCTCGACCCTATGTGGGAGCCACATATGCCTCCATGTATCTCCGCCAACAGCTCCAGTCCTTCCTCCCGGGGGATGCACTTCAATTTCACACCATTTGGCCTTCTCCTGTACAGGACATCATCGATGAACTGGTACAGGGCGGACCGACGGGCTACTTTTTCCGCTTCTTCCTGCTCCTCAGGAAGCTCCCCTGTTTGGAGGAATTGGACGGTATGTTGCGCCCATGCCGGAGCCTAGGGCTCGATGGAAGGACCAAAGGCATTTCTTCCGCCATGTGAGCGGTTGTCTCTCTGACCGAGGGCACGGCGCCTGCGAGCGATTGCTCTTGGCGGAGCTCAACGTCCGCGGCAGCACCCTTGACGGCAGCCCCAGGGGGCTCGGTAGGAAAGTACTTGCCGGGTCCTGACTTCCTCCGCTTGTCCTGCCCCTCTGATGGTTCGACGGATGGTTGAGTTAACCGGAGAAAAAAGGTACCTGATTCCACAGGTAGCTTGAATGTGGCACGCTTTGACAAGTAATCAGCGATGTCGTTCTCCGATCGGGGGATGTGCTCCGCTTGGATACCGTCAAAGCGCTCCTCCAACTTCCTAACCTCATCTACGTAAGCTTCCATCAATGGGCTCTGATAATCCTTGTTGACCTGTCTGACAACGAGCTGCGAGTCACCCCTGACGATGAGCTTCTTAACCCCAAGGACTACCGTGATCCTGAGACCGTCAAGAAATCCCTCGTACTCAGCAGTGTTGTTGGTGGACATCTCCCTGGGGAAGTGCATCTGGATCACGTACTTGAGGTGCTCTCCGGTGGGTGCGACGAGCAGCACACCGACACCGGCGCCTTGCAGCGAGAAAGCCCCATCAAAGTACATGATCCGATCGCGATGCGCTTCCTTCTTTGGGAGAGTGGTCTCCTGGATTTCTTCGTCAGGCGTCGAGGTCCATTCTGCGATGAACTCCGCCAAGACTCTTCTCTGAATTGTCGAGGTACTTTCAAACTTTAAACCAAAGCTTGACAACTCCAAGGCCTATTCCATAATTCTTCCAGTCACATCTGGGTTGTGCGGTATCTGCTGCAATGGGAGGCGGGTGACGACAGTGATCTCGTGGGCTTGGAAGTAATGACGCAGCTTCCTCGAGGCCATAAGGAGGCGGAAGAGCAATTTCTACACACCGGAGTACCTCGATCTAGCTCCCTGCAAGAGGGAGCTGACAAAGTAAACCGGTGTCGCATCATCTTTTTCTTCGCACCACCTCACTTGATCATGGGCACTGCCTCGGCGGCATCAGACTCTGCCGGGGGCCTCGCCTTGCTGGCACCAGGCCCTGCCGGGGGAATTTTGGGCTTGCCATCCGCTGGTTCTGCCGCCGTCACTGCCTCCTCGTTGACCTCCCTCTGTGCCACCAGCGCAGCACTGACCACTCGATTCGTCGCCGCTTGATATAACAGCAACGGCTCTTGTGGTTTAGGCGCAACTAGTATTGGCATGGAGGAAAGGTATTTCTTTAGATCTTGCAATGCTGCCTCGGCTTCTGGGGTCCACTCCATTGGGCCTGCCTTTTTCAAGATTTTGAGAAGGGAAGGGCGCGCTCGGCGGACTTGGAGATGAATCAGCTCATGGCGGCAACGCAGCCGGTGAGCCGACGCACATCTTTGATCCGCTTGGGCACCTCAATCTGCTCAATAGCCTTGATCTTGTCTGGGTTTGCCTCGATCCCGCGCTGCGACACAAAGAACCCGAGAAGCTTGCCGGATGGAACACCGAAGACACACTTCTTAGGGTTCAGCTTGAGGTTGATCTTGCGCAGGTTGGCAAATGTCTCTTCCAGATCTTACACAAGAGTTGGCCCGTCCTTGATTTTGACCACCATGTCATCCATGTATGCCTCCATATTTCTATGGAGCTGAGGTTCAAAACCAATTTGGACTGCTCTTGCGAACGTTGAGCTAGCACTCTTCAACCTGAAAGGCATCCGTAAAAAGCAATACGTACCACATGGGGTGATGAATGTTGTCTTCTCTTCATCCTCTCTTGTCATGAAGATCTGGTGGTAGGCTGAGTAGGCGTCGAGGAATGATAACAGATCACACCCGGCTATGGAGTCAACAATCTGGTCGATGCGCGGAAATGGGAAGGGGTCCTTAGGACAAGCCTTATTGATATCTGTGTAATCAATACACAGCCTCCACTTCCCATTCGCCTTGCGCACCACTACCGGATTGGCCAACCACGTCGGGTGGAGCACTCCTCTCACCAAACCTACCGCTTCCAACTTCCTGATCTCCTCTGTGATGAACTCCTGCCTCTCCAGAGCCTGCTTTCTGACCTTCTTCTTGACGGGCCGCGCGTGGCGGCAGACAGCTAGGTGGTGCTCAATCACCTCCCTGGGAACACCGGGGATGTCGGATGCTTGCCACGCAAACACATCGACATTCGCCCGCAGGAAGGTGACGAGCGCGCTTCCTATTTGCTGTCAAAGGTGGAGCCTATGGTGAAGGCCCCTCCCGTGCCATCCTCCCTAATGGGCACCTTCTTGGTCTGCGGCGGCTCGGCTCTGGATCTCTTGCTCTTGTCGGTAGAGCTCTCTGCCACGTCCTCGACGGTAGCACAACACTCTGAGGAGGTGCGCTTGCCGGAGTGGGCGTCTTGGAGGTTGCTGTGCCGCCCGGAGGTGGCACAACGACACCCCTGGAGGGCCCCGCGCCGCCTGCGGGGGGCCCAACTCCGTCTTTGGATCTGGCGACGTGCGGCAGGTCATCTGGCGCGCGAATGATGCCGCTCGCCAGGCTTTGGCTGCCTGGGTGATGCTGGTTCTCGCGGACCGCGGCCCGGGTCCTGTCAGCGACCGGTCCACTGCTCGTCCGCACCGGCACGGGCTGTTCAGCTCCAGCCGATCGCCGTGGCCGTCTTCTTCTTAGGAGCCATGGCGATGAAGAACTACTAGGCTAACCACTAGACCAGATTCTCACAATTGCGCCCCTACCTAGCGCGCCAAATATGTCGGGGAAACGACACCTATGGGATCACAAGAATCCCTACTACGGTTGCCGGGGCGCAGGGTTGCAAGAAGAGCAGGATCGAGCTTGACACAAGGAGGCGTTTACCCAGGTTCGGGCGCGAGGATGCGTAAAACCCTAGTCCTGCTTTGGTGGGTGTATTTCAGAGTTCTTGAGCTCTCGAACTAGCTGTGGTGAGTGCGTGGTTCGAAGAGTTGAATCCTTCTCCATGCCATGGGCCTCCTTTTATAGTCGAAAGGGCTGCCACAATGGCACACAGGAGGTGGAAAGGCGCCTGATGCCACGAGATTATCGCTCGTATTACAGTACAAGACGCATTTAATGCGTAGCTTAGGTGTCCCCCTGCTTTATCGGGGAGGGGGCGAGGCCCGTCCCGTCCGTCGCCGCTCCCCCTTGCTTCGACACACGCCTTGGCCAGCGATGCGTGTGGCGCCATGTAGGCAGGCAGGCAGCTGAGGTGGCGCGGTGGTGGAGCCTTCACGAAGATTTGCATGCCACCACGCAGGCGCTCGATGAGTTGGCCTGGGGGCTGCATGTTGCCACGCAGGTGCTCGCCCAGCTGGTTGGGATGGCAGCTGCATGTGAACGGCGGTGGAAGCTTGGTTGGCATGGGCCTGGCAGTGGCCCTGCTGGCGTCCTTGGTGAGGGCCTTGCCGGGTGGCCCGGCAAGGGTCTTGCCATGTGGCCCGGCAAGGGTCTTGCCGTGGTGCGCTGTCGTCCCCGGCAAGGGCCTTGCCGGGGGTCTGGTGGCCTTACTCGGCAATGATCTTGTCGAGGATCGTCGTCTTCTAATCCTCATCTGATCTTGAATATGTCTTCACAAAGATTTGCATGCCACCACAGAGGTGCCTTCCCGAGCCCTGGCCCCACGTGGATGATGGCGTTGGGGACCGTGGGCTCAAGGGTGGCTCGCTCTGTTGGTGTGGGGCGAGCTGCCCCGGCAAGGGTCTTGCCGGGGCTGCTGAGGCTACCCTGGCAAGGGTCTTGCCGGGGGAGCCTGCTTCGTCCCTCTGCTCCTTGTGGTCTCGGCCTTGGTGTTGCTCTGATTATCTTGGGCTTCGGTCTTACCTTGGCTCACCTCCCCTGTTCTGCTTGGTGCGACCGTGGGCGCGGCTCCGACTGCCCGTGCACAGGTAAACGGGTACAAAAGCGTGCCCCTCTTTTTGTACACCGACAACGAGAATACGGGGGAAGAAGTATATGGGCCTTATTGGGCTTTAGGGGAGAGAGAGAGGCAGCCCCCCCCCCCAAGGCCTAGTCCGAATTGGACTAGGGGGAGGGGTTGCGCCCCCTCCTTCCTTCTCTTCTCTCTTCCCCTTCCTTCTCTCCTACTCCTACTACTTGGAAGGGGGGAGTAGGACTCCTCCAGGGCGATTCATAGCTAGGCCGGCCCTCCCCCCTCCTCCACTCCTTTATATACATGGCCAGGGGGCACCCCATAGACACAAGTTGATCAGTTGATCTTTTAGCCGTGTGCGGTGCCCCCCTCCACCATAATCCACCTCGGTCATATCGTAGCGGTGCTTAGGCAAAGCCCTGTGTCGGTAGCATCATCATCACCGTCATCGCGCCGTCGTCTTGTGGAACTCTCCCTCAGCTCTCTTTGGATCGGAGTTCGTGGGACGTCACCAAGCTGAACGTATGCTGAACTCGGAGGTGCCGTGCGTTCGGTACTTGGATCGGTCGGATCATGAAGATGTACGACTACATCAACCGCGTTCTCATAACGCTTCCGCTTACGGTCTACAAGGGTACATGGACGACACTCTCCCCTCTCGTTGCTATGCATCACCATGATCTTGCGTGTGCGTAGGAAATTTTGAAATTACTACGTTCCCCAACAGTGGCATCTGAGCCAGGTTTATGCGTAGATGTTATATGCACGGGTAGAACACAAGTGAGTTGTGGGCGATACAAGTCATATTGCTTACCAGCATGTCATACTTTGGTTCGGCGGTATTGTTGGATGAAGCGGCCCGGACCGACATTACGCGTACGCTTACGCGAGACTGGTTCTACCGACGTGCTTTGCACACAGGTGGCTGGCGGGTGTCAGTTTCTCCAACTTTAGTTGAACCGAGTGTGACTACGCCCGGTCCTTGTTGAAGGTTAAAACATCACTAACTTGACGAAATATTGTTGTGGTTTTGATGTGTAGGTAAGAACGGTTCTTGCTCAGCCCGTAGCAGCCACGTAAAACTTGCAACAACAAAGTAGAGGACGTCTAACTTGTTTTTGCAGGGCATATTGTGATGTGATATGGTCAAGGCATGATGCTATATTTTATTGTATGAGATGATCGTGTTTTGTAACGGAGTTATCGGCAACTGGCAGGAGCCATATGGTTGTCGCTTTATTGTATGCAATGCAATCGCCCTCTAATTGCTTTACTTTATCACTAAGCGGTAGCGATAGTCGTAGAAGCAACAGTTGGCGAGACGACAACGATGCTATGATGGAGATCAAGGTGTCGCGCCGGTGACGATGGTGATCATGACGGTGCTTTGGAGATGGAGATCAAAGGCACAAGATGATGATGGCCATACCATATCACTTATATTGATTGCATGTGATGTTTATCCTTTATGCATCTTATTCTGCTTTGATTGACGGTAGCATTATAAGATGATCTCTCACTAAATTTCAAGGTAAAAGTGTTCTCCCTGAGTATGCACCGTTGCCAAAGTTAAATGCGTGTCGAGACACCACGTGATGATCGGGTGTGATAAGCTCAACGTTCATCTACAACGGGTGTAAGATAGTTTTGCACACGCAGAATACTCGGTTTAAACTTGCCGAGCCTATCATATGCAGATATGGCCTCGGAACACTAAGACCGAAAGGTCGAGCGTGAACCATATAGAAGATATGATCAACATAATGATGTTCACCATTGAAAACTACTCCATCTCACGTGATGATCGGACATGGTTTAGTTGATATGGATCACGTGATCACTTAGATGATTAGAGGGATGTCTATCTAAGTGGGAGTTCTTAAGTAGTATGATTAATTGAACTTTAAATTTATCATGAACTTAGTCCAGGTAGTATTAGCATATCTATGTTGTAGATCAATAGCTCACGTTTAGCTCCAATGTTTTATTTTTTATATGTTCCTAGAGAAAACTAAGTTGAAAGATGATAGTAGCAAAGTTACGTACTTGGTCCGTGATCTGAGGATTATCCTCATTGTTGCACAGAAGAATTATGTCCTTGATGCATCGCTAGGTGACAGACCTATTGCAGGAAGCGGAATGCGAGGCGTTATGAACGTTTGACAAAGCTCAGTATGATGACTACTTGATAGTTTAGTGAACCATGCTTTACGGCTTAGAACCGGGACTTCAAAAATGTTTTGAACGCCACGGAGCATGTAATATGTTCCAAGAGTTGAAATTGGTATTTCATACTCATGCCCGTGTCGAGAGGTATGAGACCTCTGACAGTACTTTGCCTACAAGATGGAGGAGAATAGCTCAACCAGTGAGCATGTACTCAGATTGTCTGGGTACTACAATTGCTTGAATCAAGTGGGAGTTAATCTTCCTGATAAGATAGTAATTGACAAAGTTCTCTAGTCACTTTCACCAAGTTACTAGAACTTAGTGATGAACTATAATATGCAAGGGATAACAGAAACAATTCCCAAGCTCTTCGTGATACTGAATCGACGAAGGTAGAAATCAAGAAAAGCATCAAGTGTTGATGGTTGACAAGACCACTAGTTTTCAAGAAAAGGGCAAAGGGAAGAAGGGGAACTTCAAGAAGAACGGCAAGCAAGTTGTTGCTCAAGTGAAAAAGCCCAAGTCTGGACCTAAGCCTGAGACTAAGTACTTCTACTGCAAAGGGACTGGTCACCGGAAGTGGAACTACCCCAAGTATTTGGCGGATAAGAAGGATGGCAAAGTGAACAAGCTATATTTGATATACATGTTATTGATGTGTACTTTACTAGTGTTTATAGCAACCCCTCGGTATTTGATACTGGTTTAGTTGCTAAGAAAAGTAACTCGAAACAGGAGTTGCAGAATGAACAGAGACTAGTTAAGGGTGAAGTGATGATGTGTGTTGGAAGTGGTTCCAAGATTGATATGATCATCATCGCACACTCCCTATACTTTCGGGATTAGTGTTGAACCTAAATAAATGTTATTTGGTGTTTGCGTTAAGCATGAATATGATTTGATCATGTTTATTGCAATACGGTTATTCATTTAAAGTCGGAGAATAATTGTTGTTCTGTTTACATGAATAAAACCTTCAATGATCATACACCCAAGGCGAATGGTTTATTCAATCTCGATCATAGTGATACACATATTCATAATATTGAAGCCAAAAGATGCAAAGTTAATAATGATAGTGCAACTTAGTTGTGGCACTGCCGTTTAGGTCATATTGGTGTAAAGCGCATGAAGAAAATCCATGTTGATGGGCTTTTGGAATCACTTGATTATGAATCAGTTGATGCTTGCGAACCATGCCTCATGGGCAAGATGACTAAGACTCCAGAACAATGGAGCGAGCAACAGACTTGTTGGAAATAATACATACTGATGTATGCAGTCCGATGAGTGTTGAGGCTCGCGGTAGACACATGTTGATCAGTTGATCTTTTAGCCATGTGCGGTGCCCCCTCCACGATAATCCACCTCGGTCATATCGTAGCGGTGCTTAGGCGAAGCCCTGCGTCGGTAGCATCATCATCACCGTCATCACGCCATCGTGCTGACGGAACTCTCCCTCGAAGCTCTGCTGGATCAGAGTTCGTGGGACGTCACCGAGCTGAACGTGTGCTGAACTCGGAGGTGTCGTGCGTTCGGCGCTTGGATCGGTCGGATCGTGAAGACGTATGACTACATCAACCGCGTTCTCATAACGCTTCCGCTTACAGTCTACAGGGGTACGTGGACGACACTCTCCCCTCTCGTTGCTATGCATCACCATGATCTTGCGTGTGCGTAGGAAATTTTGAAATTACTATGTTCCCCAACATCGGGACCTTGTTCCGGCACCCTGCCGGAGGGGGGATCCATCACCGGTGGCCATCTTCATCATCCCGGCGCTCTCCATGACGAGGAGGGACTAGTTCACCCTCGGGGATGAGGGTATGTACCAGTAGCTATGTGTTTGATCTCTCTCTCTCTCTCTCTCTCTCTCTCTCTCTCTCCCGTGTTCTTGATATGGCACGATCTTAATGTATCGCGAGCTTTGCTATTATAGTTGGATCTTATGATGCTTCTCCCCCTCTACTCTCTTGTAATGGATTGAGTTTTCCCTTTGAAGTTATCTTATCGGATTGAGTCTTTAAGGATTTGAGAACATTTGATGTATGTCTTGCATGTGCTTATCTGTGGTGACAATGCGATATTCACGTTATCTACTTGATGTATGTTTTGGTGATTAACTTGCGGGTTCAGTGACCTTGTGAACTTATGCATAGGGGTTGGCACACGTTTTCGTCTTGACTCTCCGGTAGAAACTTTGGGGCACTCTTTGAAGTTCTTTGTGTTGGTTGAATAGATGAATCTGATATTGTGTGATGCATATCGTATAATCATACCCGCGGATACTTGAGGTGACGTTGGAATATCTAGGTGACATTAGGGGTTTTGTTGATTTCTGTCTTAAGGTGTTATTTTTCTACGAACTCTAGGGATGTTTGTGACACTTATAGGAATAGCCCAATGGATTGATCGGAAAGAATAACTTTGAGGTGGTTTCGTACCCTACAACAATCTCTTCGTTTGTTCTCTGCTATTAGTGACTTTGGAGTGACTCTTTGTTGCATGTTGAGGGTTTTTTATATGATCTAATTATGTTATCATTGTTGAGAGAACTTGCAATAATGAAAGTCTGAACCCTAGGCCTTGTTTCGAAGCATTGCAATACCGTTTGTGCTCACTTTTATCGCTTGCTACCTTGCTGTTTTTATATTTTCAGATTACAAAAACTTATATCTACCATCCATATTGCACTTGTATCACCATCTCTTAGCCGAACTAGTGCACCTATATAATTTACCATTGTATTGGGTGTGTTGGCAACACAAGAGACTCTTTGTTATTTGGTTGCAGGGTTGTTTGAGAGAGACCATCTTCATCCTACGCCTCCCATGGATTGATAAACCTTAGGTCATCCACTTGAGGGAAATTTGCTACTGTCCAACAAACCTCTCCACTTGGAGATCCAACAACGTCTACAAGAAGAAGGTTGTGTAGTAGACATCACCGGATCATAACACGTAGTAGGTAACTATAACTTGCAAGATCGGATCTAAAACATGGATATAATTATGATAACATAAACGGTTCAGATCTGAGTTCATGGCACCCGGGCCGAAAATGACAAGCATTAAGCATAGCAAAGTCATAGCAATATCAATCTAAGAACATAGTGGATACTAGGGATCAAGCCCTAACAAAACTAACTCGATTACATGATGAATCTCATCCAAATCCTCACCGACTAGCGAGCCTACGAAGGAATTACTCACTCCTGGTGGGGAGCATCATGGAATTGGCGATGGAGAAGGGTTGGTGATGACGAAGAACAAAGATTCCCCTCTCCGGAGCCCCAAACGGACTCTAGACCTGGCCTCCCAATGAAGAACAGGAGGTAACGGCAGCTCCGTCTCGTGGATCACAATAATTCTTTCTCCCTGATTTTTTTCTGGAAAATAGGATTTTATAGCGTCGGTTTCAGGGTCTGCGGGGCGACCAGGTGGAGACAACCCACCTGGGCGCGCCAGGAGAGGGGGGCGCGCCGTGGTGGGTTGTGCCCACCCAGGTGCCCCTCTCCGGTAGGTCTTGGCTCCAGAAATTCTTATATATTATATAAAAATTCCTTGCAAAGTTTCGTTCCATTCTGATAACTTTTAATTCTGCACAAAAACAAAACCATGGTAGTTCTGCTAAAAAACGTTAGTCCGGGTTAGTTTCATTCAAAACATGCAAATTAGAGTCCAAAACAAGAAGGGAAACTATATACGTTGGAGACGTATCAGGGCACAACCCACCAGGGCGCGCCTGGGGGCCCTGGCGCACCCAGGTGGGTTGTGCCCACCTCAGTGGCCTCCCGCACCCCCTCTTGACCCTGTAAATTCAGAAATATTCCAAAACCCTTCAGTCTTAACTGATACGTCTCCGTTGTATCTACTTTTCGAAACACTTTTGCCCTTGTTTTGGACTCTAACTTGCATGATTTGAATGGAACTAACCCGGACTGACGCTGTTTTCAGCAGACTTTCCATGGTGTTATTTATGTGTAGAAACAAAAGTTCTCGGGATGACCTGAAACTCCACGGGCGTCTATTTGGAAATAATAATAAAAATCCTTGCAAAGATGAAGACCAGGGGCCCACACCACATCCCACGAGGGTGAGGCGCCCTCCCCTAGGGCACGCCCCTACCTCGTGGGCCCCCACAGGCTCGTCCGACCTCAACTCCAACTCTATATATTTGCTTTCGGGAGAAAAAATCAAGGAGAAGAATTCATCGCGTTTTACGATGCAGACGCCGCCAAGCCCTAAAACCTCTCGGGAGGGCTGATCTGGAGTCCATTCGGGGCTCCAGAGAGGGGGATTCGTCGCCATCGTCATCATCAACCATCCTCCATCACCAATTTCATGATGCTCACCGCCGTGCGTGAGTAATTCCATCGTAGGCTTGCTGGACGGTGATGGGTTGGATGAGATCTATCATGTAATCGACTTAGTTTTGTTAGGGTTTGATACCTAGTATCCACTATGTTCTCGAGATTGATGTTGCTATGACTTTGCTATGCTTAATGCTTGTCACTAGGGCCCAGTGCCATGATTTCAGATCTGACCCTATTATGATTTCATGAATATATGTGTGTTCTTGATCCTATCTTGCAAGTCTATAGTCACCTACTATGTGTTATGATCCGGCAACCCCGAAGTGACAATAATCGGGACCACTCCCGGTGATGACCATAGTTTGTGGAGTTCATGTATTCACCATGTGCTAATGCTTTGTTTCGGTACTCTATTAAAAGGAGGCCTCAATATCCCTTAGTTTCCGTTAGGACCCCGCTGCCACGGGAGGGTAGGACAAAAGATGCCATGCAAGTTCTTTTCCATAAGCACGTATGACTATATTCGGAATACATGCCTACATTACATTGATGAATTGGAGCTAGTTACATGTCACCCTATGTTATGATTGTTACATGATGAACCGCATCCGGCATAATTCTCCATCACCGATCCAATGCCTACGAGCTTTTCACATATTGTTCTTCGCTTATTTACTTTTCCGTTGCTCCTGTTACAATCACTACAAAACCAAAAAATATTACTTTTGCTACCGTTACTTTTGTTACCATTACCACTACTATCATATTACTTTGCTACTAAATACTTTGCTGCAGATATTAAGTTATCCAAGTATGGTTGAATTGACAACTCAACTGCTAATACTTGAGAATATTCTTTGGCTCCCCTTGTGTTGAATCAATAAATTTGGGTTGAATACTCTACTCTCGAAAACTGTTGCGATCCCCTATACTTGTGGGTTATCAAGACTATTTTCTGGCGCCGTTGCCGGGGAGCATAGCTCTATTCTTTGAGTCACTTGGGTTTTATATCTGCTGGTCACTATGAAGAACTTGAAAGGCGAAAACAAAATCTACCCTCAACTACGAGGGGAGGTAAGGAAGCGCCATCTAGCTCGCACTTGATTCACCTTCATTTTGAGTAAGCTTGCAACACCTAAACCTGGTTCTGCTATTCGTTCTGATATGTCGCATGTTATTGATGATGCCACGTCTGCTATGCATGATACTTATGATGAAACTACTTATATGCTTGATACTACTGTACCCCTTGGTGAATTTCTTGATGAACGAATTGCTAGGGTTAGAGAGAAAGAAATTATTGAAACTGATTATATTGATGAAAGTGATGATAAAGACTTGCCTGTTATTCCTGAGGGTTATGTTTTTGATAAAGAAGCTTCTTCAGCTATTTTAGCTTGCAAAGATAGATATGAACTCAAGAAGTTATTAGCTAAATGGAATCAGCAATCTCTTAATGATAGAATGAGACCTGACCCTGCTTTTGCAACTGCACCTATCTGTGTTACCGATAATGATTATGAATTCTCTGTTGATCTGATATAATTACTTTGGTTGAATCTGATCCTTTTCATGGCTATGAATCTGAAACTGTTGTGGCACATCTTACTAAATTAAACGATATAGCCACCCTGTTCACTAATGATGAGAGATCTCGCTACTTTTATATCCTTAAAATATTTATGTTCTCATTAAAGGGTGATACTAAGATATGGTTTAATTCCCTTGATCCTGGTTGTGTGCGTAGTCCCCGGGATATGATTTATTACTTCTCTGCTAAATATTTCCCTGCTCATAAGAAACAAGCTGCTTTGAGGGAAATATACAACTTTGTGCAATTTGAAGAAGAGAGTCTCCCACAAGCTTGGGGGGGGGGGGGCTTCTCAAGTTACTTAATGCTTTGCCTGATCATCCTCTCAATAAAAATGAAATACTTGATATCTTTTATAATGGACTAACCGATGCTTCCAGAGATTACCTGGATAGTTGTGCTGGTTACTGCTTTTGAGGGAAAGAACACCGGATGAAGCCGAAATTCTATTGAATAATATGTTGACAAATGAAAATAATTGGACACTTCACAGGCCAGCTCTGAGCCAATTCTGAGCCTATTCAAAACCAACTCCGAAAAGAGAGGTGTTCTATTTCTCGATCCTAAAGATATGCAAGAGGCAAAGAAATCTATGAAAGAAAAAGGTATTAAAGCTGAAGATGTTAAGAATTTACCTCCTATTGAAGAAATACATGGTCTTAATTCACACTTTGTTGAAGAAACATATGATCTTAATCCATTACCTATTGAAGAAACTCATGGTCTTGATAACCGACACAGGTCGTAAAGGTAAATTCTCTCTATAGATATGATAAAGCTGAAATCCCTCCTACTAAAATTGCTAGCCAATGCTTGGATGAGTTTGATAACTTTATGGTTAAGCAAGAAGATTTCAATGCTTATTTTGGTATACAATTAAAACAAAATGCTTATATGATTGAACACTTGGGTAATTACATGGCTGATGTTAGAGGTGAACTTAAACTCATTACTAAACATGCTTCTATGGTTACCACTCAAGTAGAACAAGTGCTTAAAGCTCAAAATGATTTTCTCAATGAAATGAATAGTAAAAAAATGATTATGATGTTAGAGTGGCTACTAGAAGTGGTAAGATGACTCAGGAACCTTTGTATCCTGAAGGCCACCCTAAGAGAATTGAGCAAGATTCTCGGAGAAATAATATTGATGCACCTAGTTCTTCTAGAAAGAAGAAAAAGAAAAATGATAGAACTTTGCATGCTCCTAGTGAACCTATTGCTGAACCACCTGAGAATCCAAATGATATATCTATTTCTGATGCTGAAACACAATCTGGTAATGAACATGAACCTAATGAAAATGCTAATGATGATGTTCATGATGATGCTCAACCTAGTAATGATAATGATGTAGAAATCGAACCTGCTATTGATCTTGATAACCCACAATCAAAGAATCAACGTTATGATAAGAGACTTTGTTGCTAGGAAACATGGTAAAGAAAGGGAACCATGGGTTCGTAAACCTATGCCTTTTCCTCCCAAACCATCCAAGAAAAGGATGATGAGGATTTTGAGCGTTTGATGAAATGATTAGACCTATCTTTTTTGCGTATGCGATTAACTGATATGCTCAAAATGAATCCTTATGCTAAGTATATGAAAGATATTGTTACTAATAAAAGGAAGATACCGGAAGCTGAAATTTCCACCATGCTTGCTAATTATACGTTTAAGGGTGGAATACCTAAGAAACTTGGAGATCCAGAGTACCTACTATACCTGCTCCATTGAAAGAAATTATGTTAAAACTGCTTTATGTGATCTTGGAGCCGGTGTTAGTGTTATGCCTCTCTCTTTATATCATAGACTTGACTTGAATAAGTTGACACCTACTGAAATATCTTTGCAAATGGCTGATAAATCAACTGCTATACCTGTCGGTATTTGTGAGGATGTGCCTGTTGTGGTTGCAAACGTTACTATTTTAACGGACTTTGTTATTCTTGATATTCCCGAGGATGATAGCATGTCTATTATTCTTGGAAGACCATTTTTTAATACTGCAGGGGCTGTTATTGATTGCAACAAAGGAAATGTCACTTTTCATGTTAATAGTAATGAGCATACGGTACACTTTTCGAGGAAACAACCTCAAGTTCATAGTATCAACTCTATTGAAAAAATTCCATCGATTATATTTGGAGGTTTTGAATTTCCTCTTCCTACTGTCAAGAAGAAATATGATATTCTTATTATTGGGGATGTGCATATCCGCGTTGAGGTAACATAGTGTTATTCGAAATTTCTCCGGTTCCATGTTATTCGGAATGAGTTTGTTAACAAGACTTGATCAACCTTGTTAGTGGCTTCCTTTTGATGAGCATGAGATGGATGAAGTTAGAAGGCACAACCTTCTGTACCCTCTTTCTACTTTCTGTTATTTAGTTGAAATAAAGTAAAAATAGTATTTTTACATGCATTTTTCGATTTATCATGCAATATAAAAATACCCCGAAAATAAAAGTTCTCCAAATGCCCTGAAAATGGAATATGATTTTTTCTAGAATATTTGAGAATTTCTGGCACTAAGAACACGGCAGGAGGGGCAAGCACCTGGCCACGAGGGTGGAGGGCACGCCCTACCCCCCAGGGCACGCCCCCCTGCCTCGTGGGCCCACGGTGGCCCTCCTCCACTTATTCCTGCACCCATACACTCCTTCTTCCTCCCAAAAACACCAATATCCAGCTCAAGCATGAGTTCTAGCTCATTTTGCTGCGATTTTTGATCTCCTTGCTCAAAGCACCTCTCACAAAACTGCTTGGGGAGATTGTTCCTTGGTATGTGACTCCTCCATTGGTCCAATTAGTTTTTGTTCTAGTGCTCTATTCATTGCAAATTTGTGCCGCCTAGGTGACCATGTTCTTGAGCTTGCATGTCAAATTTATATGGTTCCAAGTAGTTCTAATGCATAATATAGTCTCTAGGCACTTGTAGGAGTAGTTTCTATCAATTTTATTGAGTTTGGTTCACTTTTGTTTGAAGTTACTAAAAAATTCAGAAATTTTTCAGAGGAAGAAATATGCTTAGGAAAATGTTTCAAGGTGGTTCTTCAAGGAAGCAAGGACCCAGGCTTGCAATGCGTGATCTTGACGAGGAGCCACCAAGGGGCGCTCAGTCTTGGCCTTGTGAATGGCCCTCAGAAAATTTTATGGATCGAGCGGGAATCAAGGAAGAATTTAACACATATTTGCGTGACGCCGATCTTGTGAGCTTTGAGGCAGACAAATGCCGCCAGTACCACTATCTCACTAGTACATTTGTGAGGAGGTTTGAATTTTCATCTTCACGTAATTCTCCAACTGTCATGTTTGATCTTTATGAAAAATCTTATACCATGGACTTAGAGGATTTTACTTCTGCTTGCAAAGTTCCACAATGGGGTAGTGTTAGTGAACCCCGTAAATCTGAATTTAGAAACTTTCTTGCTGGTATAACCATGGGGGTATCCAGAGATATAGCACAAGCTACCATAGGGAGCATTCATTTTCCTGCTATACATTATTTTGCTCTCTTCATAGGTAGGTGCATAAATGGTAAAGATGAAGCATGTCATATGTGTGTGCCTGACCTCAGTATTCTTAGGAGTGCTGTGTTAGGAGACAAATCTTATAATTTGGGAGCCATTGTTGCACATAGGTTGCATAATAATAGATTTAATGGAGATTTCTTTGGTGGAATTTATGCAACCCGCTTAGCTAATTTTCGTGGTGTGGACGTTCGTGAGGATGACATTGAGTTGCCTCCTACTTATTTAGACTACAATTCTATGTTCTATCACCAGTTTGTCGAGAGGAATGAATCACCTCTCTGATATCGCTTAATCTTTGACAGACGTCATGCTTTCCGTATTACTCTTCCTGCTCCTGCCTTCTTTGATTATCAGGCAAAAGGAAGACATTTTATCACCAGAGAGGAGGCAGATGAGTACGAGAGGAGGGCGGAGGCAGCTCGCCGCCACGCTGCAGCTCAGGAGGCGATAACCTCTGCATCGTAGTACGACCCCTGCTACACCTACGGGTATCCACCAGGCCATCCGTGGCAATGAACCAACTTAGGCCAAAAGACTAAGCTTGGGGGAGTACGTATTTCCCACTGACATTACATTTATGTTTAGGCACACTCATTGCTAGATGTCGGTGCTCATACTTTTTCACTGTAATATCCATGCTAGTTTATTTTCTTTTTCTTGCTTTCTTCTTGTGTGTTTGTTAAACCTTAAGAAAAACCAAAAAAAAATTAGTGTAGCTTTTATCTAGTTTACTTTTCTTGCTATAGTAGTAGTAATAAAAAAAACCCAAAAAGATTTCTTGTTCTTCTTTTGCTTGTTGGGAGCTTTCCCGTGTAAATAGTTTTATTTCTTTTCTTTTCTTTGGGGGTTGATAGGAGAAGACCATGATTAAATTGTTGAAGAGGCTCTTATATGCATTGTTGTTGATTTAACCAAAAGCCCATATTGACTTGTCTTCTCATGTTTATTGAATGCTCGCAGATTCCAGCTTAGTCCAATGCACGTGCACTCTTATTATTTTTATATCGTTCGGTCATGCAAGTGAAAGGCAATTATGACGATATATGATGGACTAACTGAGATGAGAGAAGCTGGTATGAACTCGACCTCTCTTGTTTTTATAAATATGATTAGTTCATCGTTCCTGATTCAGCCTATTATGAATAAACATGTTTGCAATGACAATTAGAGATCATAATTGCTTATGCCATGCTTGATTAGCTATGAGTTATAATGGTTTACCTTGCGTGCCAACATGCTATTAAAATGGTTGTGATGTGGTATAGTGGGGTGGTATCCTCCTTTGAATGATTTAAGTGACTCGACTTGGCACATGTTCACACATGTAGTTGAAACAAATCAACATAGCCTTCCACGATATTTATGTTCATGGTGGATTATATCCTACTCATGCTTGCATCCAATGTTTATTAATTTTAATGCATGTTCATGACTGTTGTCGCTCTCTAGTTGGTCGCTTCCTAGTATTTTGCTAGCCTTCACTTGTACTAAGCGGGAATACTGCTTGTGCATCCAATCCATTAACCCCCAAAGTTATGCCATATGAGTCCACTATACCTTCCTATATGCGGTATCTACCTGCCGTTCCAAGTAAATTTGTATGTGCCAAAATCTAAACCTTCAAATAAACATTCTGTTTTGTATGCTCGAATAGCTCATGTATCAACTAGGGCTGCCCTTATCTTCCATGTTAGGCGGGTTATTCTCAAGAGGAGTGGACTCCACTCCTCACTCACGAGAAAATGGCTAGTCACCGGGATGCCCAGTCCCATGCTTTATGCAAACTAAATTGAAATAATTGAAAACAAAACTCCCCCTGGGACAGTTGCTAGTTGGAGACACTTGTTGTTTCGAGCAAGTCATGGATTGATGCTTGTTGGTGGAGGGGGAGTATAAACTTTACTATTCTGTTTGGGAACCGCCTATAATGTGTGTAGCATGGAAGATATCGCCATCTCTTGGTTGTTATGTTGACAATGAAAGTATGCCGCTCAAAATATTATTTATCTCTATTTCAAAACCGAGCTCTGGCACCTCTACAAATCCTTGCTTCCCTCTGCGAAGGGCCTATCTATTTACTTTTATGTTGAGTCATCACCCTCTTATTAAAAAGCACTAGCTGGAGAGCATAGCTGTCATTTGCATCCATTACTATTAATTTATATTGGGTATGACTATGATTGGATCTCTTTTACCATGAATTACAATGTCTAGTCAGTCCTTGATCTTTAAAGGTGCTCTGCATTTATGTTTTGCGGTCTTAGAAAGGGCTAGCGAGATACCATCTTGTTATATAATATCATGATTGTTTTGAGAAAGTGTTGTAATCCGAGATTTATTATTATGACTCGCTAGTTGATTATGCTATTGATATGAGTAAAATGAGACCTAAGAGTTATTGAAAATGTGGTTAGTCTTAATCTTTGCTGAAAACTTGAATGCTGGCTTTACATATTTACAACAACAAGAGCAAACAGAGTTTGTAAAAGTTTTTCTTTATCACTTTTAGTTTATCAACTGAATTGCTTGAGGACAAGCAAAGGTTTAAGATTGGGGGAGTTGATACGTCTCTGTCGTATCTACTTTTCCAAACACTTTTGCCCTTGTTTTGAACTCTAACTTGCATGATTTGAATGGAACTGGCCCGGGCTAACGCTGTTTTCAGCAGACTTTCCATTGTGTTATTTATGTGCAGAAACAAAAGTTCTCGGAATGACCTGAAACTCCACGGAACGTCTATTTGGAAATATAAAAAAAACCTTGCAAAAGATGAAGACCAAGGGGCCCACACCCTGTCCACGAGGATGGGGGGCGCGCCCTCCCCCCTAGGGCGCGCCCCCCTACCTCGTGGGCCCCCTGGAGCTCCTCCGACCTCAACTCCAACTCTATATATTTGCTTTCGGGAAGAAAAAATCAAGGAGAAGAATTCATCGCGTTTTACGATACGGAGCCGCCAAGCCCTAAAACCTCTCGGGAGGGCTGATCTGGAGTCTGTTCGGGGCTCGAGAGAGGATTCGTCGCCATCGTCATCATCAACCATCCTCCATCACCAATTTCATGATGCTCACCGCCCGTCGTGAGTAATTCCATCGTAGGCTTGCTGGGCGATGATGGGTTGGATGAGATCTATCATGTAATCGAGTTATTTTTGTTAGGGTTTGATCCCTAGTATCCACTATGTTCGAGATTGATGTTGCTATGACTTTGCTATGCTTAATGCTTGTCACTAGGGCCCGAGTGCCATGATTTCAGATCTGAACCTATTATGTTTTCATGAATATATGTGTGTTCTTCATCCTATCTTTCAAGTCTATAGTCACCTACTATGTGTTATGATCCGGCAAGCCCGAAGTGACAATATCGGGACCACTCCCGGTGATGACCATAGTTTGAGGATTTCATGTATTCACTGTGTGCTAATGCTTTGTTCCGGTACTCTATTAAAAGGAGGCCTTAATATCCCTTAGTTTCCGTTAGGACCCCGCTGCCACGGGAGGGTAGGACAAAAGATGCCATGCAAGTTCTTTTCCATAAGTACGTATGACTATATTCGGAATACATGCCTACATTACATTGATGAATTGGAGCTACTTCTGTGTCACCCTATGTTATGATTGTTACATGATGAACCACATCCGGCATAATTCTCCATCACTGATCCAATGCCTATGAGCTTTTCACATATTGCTCTTCGCTTATTTACTTTTCCGTTGCTGCTGTTACAATCACTACAAAACCCAAAAATATTACTTTTGCTACCGTTACTTTTGTTACCGTTACCACTACTATCATATTACTTTGCTACTAAATACTTTGCTGCAGATATTAAGTTATCCAGGTGTGGTTGAATTGAAAACTCAACTGCTAATACTTGAGAATATTCCTTGGCTCCCCTTGTGTCGAATCAATAAATTTGGGTTGAATACTCTACCCTCAAAAACTGTTGCGATCCCCTATACTTGTGGATTATCATTAACCTAGATCGGAAGTTCCACCGCCGCAAGGCTATGTAGCCACCTAAAACCAATCTAGACCCGTTCTGGCACCCTGCCGGAGGGGGGAATCATCATCGGTGGCCATCTTCATCATCCCGGTGGCCACCACGATGAGGAGGGAGTAGTCCACCCTCGGGGCTGAGGGTTTGTACTAGTAGCTATGTGTCTAATCTCTCTCTCTCTCTCTCTCTCTCTCTCTCTCTCATGATCTATATCATGGGCTTTGTTAACATAGATGGATCATATGATGTTTCTCCCCTCTATACTCTTGTTGTGATGAATTGAATCTTTACCCTTTGAAGTTTTGTCTTGTCGGATTGAATATTCAAATATGAGAACACATGATGTATGTCTTGCGGTATAATACTTGAGGTGGCAATGGGGTATCATATTTATCCACTTGATGTATGTTATGGCATTCAACTTGCGGATTCCCGAGGTGACATTGGGGTAATCTATGCATAGGGGTGATAACCACAAGTATAGGGGATCGCAGCAGTTTTTGAGGGTGTAGTATTCAACCCAAATTTATAGATTCGACACAAGGGGAGCCAAGGAATATTTGAAGGTATTAGCAGCTGAGTTGTCAATTCAACCACACCTGGAGATTAATTATCTGCAGCAAAGTGATCAGTAGCAAAGTAATATGATAGTTTTGATAGTAGTAATAGCAAAGAACGGTAATAAAGAATGATGATAGCGATATTTTGTAGCAAGTGTAACAGTGATGATAGCAGTAGTAACTTAGCAAGAACAATAGAAGGTAAATTCGTAGGCATTGGATCGGTGACTCGTTGGATGATATTCATCATGAGACAGTTATAACCTAGGGCGATACAGCACTAGCTCCAGTTCATCAATATAATGTAGGCATGTATTCTGTAAATAGTCATACGTGCTTATGGAAAGAACTTGCATGACATATTTTGTCCTACCCTCCTGTGGCAGCGGGGTCCATATTGGAAACTAGGGGATATTAAGGCTTCCTTTTAATAGAGAACCGGAACAAAGCATTAACACATAGTGAATACATGAACTCCTCAAACTACGATCATCACCGGGAGTGGTCCCGACTATTGTCACTCCGGAGTTGCCGAATCATAACACATAGTAGCTGACTATAACTTGCAAGATCGGATCTAAAACATGGATATAATGATGATAATATAAATGGTTCAGATCTGAGTTCATGGCACCCAGGCCCAAAGTGACAAGCATTAAGCATAGCAAAGTCATAGCAACATCAATCTAAGAACATAGTGGATACTAGGGATCAAGCCCTAACAAAACTAACTCGATTACATGATGAATCTCATCCAACTCCTCACCGACCACTGAGCCTACGAAGGAATTACTCACTCCCGGTAGGGAGCATCATGGAATTGGCGATGGAGAAGGGTTGGTGATGATGAAGAACAAAGACCCCCCCCCCCCTCTCTGGAGCCCCAAACGAACTTCAGATCTGGCCTCCCGATGAAGAATAGGAGGTGACGGCGGCTCCGTCTCGTGGATCACGATAATTCTTTCTCCCTGATTTTTTTGGAAAAATAGGATTTTATAGCGTCGGTGTCAGGGTCTGCGGGGCCACTGTCGGTGTCAAAACTGGCGGATCTCGGGTAGGGGGTCCGGAACTGTGCATCTAAGGTCGATGGTACAGGAGACGGGGGACACAATGTTTACCCAGGTTTGGGCCCTCTCTATGGAGGTAATACCCTACTTCCTGCTTGATTAATCTTGATGAATATGAGTATTACAAGAGTTGATCTACCACGAGATCATAATGGCTAAAACCCTAGAAGTCTAGCATGTCTGACTATAACTGTATATATCCTCTACGGACTAAGCCCTCCGTTTTATATAGACACCGAAGGGGACTAGGGTTACACAAAGTCGGTTACAGAGCAAGGAATCTTCATATTTGGTCGCCAAGCTCGCCTTCCACGCCAAGGAGAGTCCCATCCGGACACAGGTAGAGTCTTCGGTCTTTGTATCTTCACAGCCCATTAGTCCGGCCCATGTCTAATAGGTCGGACGCCCGAGGACCCCTTAGTCCATGACTCCCTCAGCCACCAGGTGGGGACAACCCACAGGTGCGCCAGAGAGAGAGGGCATACAGTGGATTGTGCCCACCCAGGTGCCCCTCTCCAGCAGGTCTTGGCTCCAGAAATTTTTATTTATTATATAAAAATTCCTCGCAAGTTTTGTTCCATTCCGAGAACTTTTATTTCTGCACAAAAACAACACCATGGTAGTTCTGCTAAAAACAGCGTCAGTCCGGGGTTAGTTTCATTCAAATCATGCAAATAAGAGTCCAAAACAAGAGGAAAAGCGTTAGGAAAAGTTGATACGTTGGAGATGTATCAAGGGGTTGATGCACGTTTTTATTATCTTTTCTCTGATAGAAACTTTGGGGTCTCTTTGTAGTTCTTTGTATGGATTGAATATTATGACCATGAAGTTGTTTGATGCATATCGTAGAATTAACTCACGGATACTCGTGGTGACATTGGAGTATCTAGGTGACATTAGAGTTGGTTGATGTGTGTCATATGGTGTTATTTTAGTACGAACTCTTGATTAGATCAATCGGAAAGAATAGCTTTGAGGTGGTTTCGTACCCTACAAACAATTTCTATCTTTTTTTTCTCCGCCAATACGAACTCGGGATTGATTCTTTATTGAACATTGAGGGATAATCATATGATCCAACTATGTTAGCACCGTTGAGAGATTGCACTAGCGAAAGTACGGACCCTATGCCTTGTTTTCAAGAATTGCAATACCGTTTTTGTGCCCATTTACTATTTACTACCTTACTGTTTTTATTTATTCAGATTATAAAAATATATTTCTACCATCAATATTACACTTTTATCACCATCTCTTCACCGAACTAGTGCACCTATACAATTTGCCATTGTATTGGGTGTGTTGGGGACACAAGAGATTTCTTGTATTTGATTGCAGGGTCATTTGGGAGAGACTATTTTCATCCTACGCCTCCCACGGATTGATAAACCTTAGGTCATCCACTTGAGGGAAAATTGCTACTGTCCTACGAAACTCTGCGCTTGGAGGCCCAACACGTGTCTATAAGAATAAAGTTGTGTAGTAGACATCAAGCTCTTTTCTTGCGCCGTTGCCGGGGAGGTGAGTGCTTGAAGGTATATCTTTAGATCTTGCAACTGAATCTTTTAGGTTCTTGTTTTATCACTAGTTTGGTTTATAAAAGAAAACTAAAAAAATGGAATTGAAGTTGCATCACATTATTGATCATCTTTATAATATCTTTCTTGAAAATGATGGATCGGAAAATTGTGCTCAATTGTTAGAAGAAGAAGTCAACAAAATGTTTGGCACAAAATATTTGAATGATGAGCATGATTGCAATGTTGTTAGTATAAATTCTTTGAATATCCATGATGCTAATTATATGCAAAGCTACAAG
Organism: Aegilops bicornis; assembly: GCA_021605145.1. Classification (NCBI taxonomy): domain Eukaryota; kingdom Viridiplantae; phylum Streptophyta; class Magnoliopsida; order Poales; family Poaceae; genus Aegilops; species Aegilops bicornis. Next base: position 523,925,915 of record CM038670.1, on the reverse strand, counting down.
CTTGGGGATGCTATATTTGATGAAGATGGTATTTTTACTCCCCCAAGTTTTGATGATAAAATTTATTATGATGAAAGCATGCCTCCTTTTATGATGATTATATTAATGAAAGTGGGTTTGGAAGAGTGTCAACTCTAGGTACTGATGATCCCACTATTTTGGAGGGTGTTGAATCTTATTGTAATAATTATGAAAATGGATTTGGAGAGGTCATGACTTTATTTGGTGATGAATCCACTATTTTGGATGAGGCTCCAATTGATTATGACAACAAAGTTCCTATCTATGATGATTACGGTGATGACATGTATGCTATAAAGAATAATGATAACCATGAAACTTGTCATCATGATTTTAATTTTCACTCTCATGATAGTTATTTTGTTCAATTTGCTCCCACTACTATTGATGAGAATAAATTTGCTTATGTGGAGAGTAACAAAATTTCTATACTTGTAGATCATGAAAAGAATGATTTGTGTGATAGTTATATTGTTGAAATCATTCATGATGCTACTGAAAATTATTACGAGGGAGGAACTTATGCTTGTAGAAATTGCAATAATATCAAGTTTCCTCTCTCTATGTGTTCAAAGTTTTGAAGTTATGCTTATTTTGCCTTCATATGCTAGTTGATTCTTGCTCCCATCAATTATTTGCTCACAAAATCCCTATGCATAGGAAGTGGGTTAGACTTAAATGTTCTAATCATATGCTTCATGATGCTCTCTTTGTGTTTCAATTCTTATCTTTTATGTGAGCATCATTGAAATCATCATGCCTAGCTAAAAAGGCATTAAAGAAAAGCGCTTGTTGGGAGACAACCCAACACTTTTACCTACTGTTTTTGTCTGTTCACATGATTATGCTACTGTAGTAATCATGTTTTATTGCTTTTGTTTCAATAAAGTGCCAAGTAAAGCCTTTGGGATAGTGTGGATGATAGTTGACTTGAATCTGTGCAAAAACAGAAACTTTTGCTTCCGGAAACAGAATTGTTTAATTCACTGGAGCGTCGAAATATTCTCAATTTTTTACAGATGATTGATATACAAATTGTCTACGTGGTCCTAATTTTTCAGAATTTTTGGAGTTGCATAAGTATGACTAATATTCAGATCTTTGCGTACTGTCCTGTTTTTGACAGATTCTGTTTTCAATGCATAGCTTGTTTGTTTTCTAGTTTCTATAGCTTATATTGCCCATTATAAATTGTGGAAACGATGAGGTACATTAGGCATTGTGTGAGAACAATTATGAATCTTGTCTTTGGCAGTACCAAAGTGAATGGTTTGTCTTTATCATACTAACCCATCTCACGAAGTTCCGTTAAGTTTTTTGTGATTGAAGTTTTCAAGTTTTGGGTGAGATATCGATATGAGGAGAATAAGGAGTGACAAGGCCCTAAGCTTGGGGATTCCCAAGGCACCCCAAGGTAATATTTAAGGAAGATCGAAGCAACTAAGCTTAGGGATGCCTCGGAAGGCATCCCCTCTTTCGTCTCCAACATTATCGGTAACCTCACTTGGAGCTATGTTTTCATTCATCACATGATATGTGTTTTTCTTGGAGCGCCAATTTATTTTGTTAAGAATTTTCTTGCTGTTATTTAGAATAATATTTTGCATCTTTTATTTCAATAAAAGTGGCATTGATAGCCTTTGACATGCTTATCTTGCAAGTATACATGTTGCTGTTTGAAAACAGAAAGTTTATCGATGTTGCAAAAAATCCCGAGGAAAGTCAGAAGGTGATAAAATGTTGAATTTTTTTGCATAATAAGCTCTGATAAATTTTCTACAGTGTGGTAGAATTTCATAATGTTTGGATTTGAATAAGTTTTGATACTTTTTCATTCTTTACAGATTGTACTGTTTTGGCAGATTGCTGTTATGTTTGCATATGCTTGCTTGTTTAATGAATCTATTTGAGGATAGGAGTATTAAAATGCAGAGGCATTTAGTATGCAATGTTGAATAACAATTTTAGTGATTTTCTACAGTAGAGATTGATAAGGTTTTTGCATTAGTTTATAATAACTTATCTTACGAGTTCTTGTTGAGTTTTGTGTGGATGAAGCTTTTGAGATTTAGGAAAACCGTGATATGAGAAGAATTAAGGAGACACCAAAGCTCAAGCTTGAGGATGCCCAAGGCATCCCAAGATAATATTCAAGAAGTCTCAAGCATCTAAGCTTGGGGATGCCCCGGTAGGCATCCCACCTTTCTTCTTCAACAATTATCGGTTAGTATCAGTTGAGCCTAAGTTTTTGCTTCTTCACATGAGTTGTGCTATTCTTAGAATGTCATTTTATTTTTGTTTTACTTGTTGTTTTAATAAAATACTTTGATCTAAAAGTTTTTAAATAAAATAGAGTCCTCAAATAGTTACCAAGGAGGCTAAGTAAGTGGCATTCACATCCCGTCAACGAAGCTCTTTTCTTTGGAATTGCTCTTGTGCTTCACTTATATCCTATGAGTAAATTGTTGAATAAATTGAATGTCATGAAGTTGATATCATATCATGCCTAGTGGTAGCTTCACATTGGTAGAAAGTGAAATCTTTTGAGGCTTGACAATCACAATTTTGGTCATACAAACAATTCATGAATAATTAGTATAAGGAAGAGAACTTTCACATGCAAATACACTATCCTGGAAATCCTTTGTGATTGTGAGCCCCCATCAAAATATTATATGCCAAAATTGTTGACGTTGGGCAAGGAAGACAACGTAATGATTTATGTTTGTTCATATTCACATAGAAGTTATATTGTCATAGATCTTTCAACATGTGGTGCTTGCCCCCCATCTTTGCTAGCCAAAAATTCCGCACCAAGTAGAGATACTACTTGTGCATCCAAAAACCCTTAAACCCAAATCTTATTATCAAGAGTCCACCATACCTACCTAAGGATTGAGCAAGATCCTTCAAGTAAGTTGTCATCGGTGCAATAAGGCAATAAAAATTGCTTCTAAAAGTGTTAGATCATTTAGTGTAAGAGAAAATTGAGCGTTGTACGAACTTGTGATGGCAAAGAATAAAAGCGACGGACTGGATAATAAAGGTTGCTATCATAAGGGGCAATATAACGTGACGTTCTTTTGCACTAAGGGGTTGAGCATACAACCAAACAAGCGCATGGCAACCTCTGCTTCCCTCTGCGAAGGGCCTATCTTTTACTTTTCAGTATTTATTTTTATGCAAAGAGTCAAAGTTATTCTCTCTATTCCTTTTTATTTTTCTCTTTTGGCAAGCATCATGTGGTGAGGAAAGATCTAGGCACATATGTCCAGTTGAATATGGGTAGCATGAGTTATTATTGTTGACATCACCCTTGAGGTGAATACGTTGGGAGGCAAAACAATAAGCCCCTATCTTTCTATGTGTCTGGTTAAAACGTTTTGCTCATGTGTATGCGGTGAGTGTTAGCAATCATAGAAGACTATAAGATGGTTGAGTATGTGGATCTCTTACTTAAACTCCGTTGAATAAGTTGAATTGCAATTGCTTGGTGACTAAGAACATAAGTTGTTGAGTTTCAAGAGAATTCATTGTTTGAACCTTAACATGTGAATTGGTTGCTACTATAACATGAGAAGTTTTATAAGAAAGAATTGTTGTTATGATGCTAGGAAAAGTGACTGAAATTGTCATTGATCAAACTTGTGCACTTTGCTAGCATTCACACTTCATAATTTATTTCTTTTATCATTTACCTACTCGAGGACGAGTAGGAATTAAACTTGGGGATGCTGATACGTCTCCAACATATCTATAATTTATGAAGTATTCATGCTATTTTATTATTATTCTTGGATGTTTTACAATCATTTTATAGCAACTTTATATCATTTTTGGGACTAACCTATTGACCCAGTGCCCAATGCCAGTTGTTGTTTTTTGCTTGTTGTTTACATTGTAGGAAATCAATATCAAATGGAGTCCAAACATCGTGAAACTTCTTGGAGATTTTTTATGGACCAGAACACCCAAGATGGGCCAGAGCAGCACCTAGGGGGTGCCCCGAGGGGGCACAACCCACCAGGGCGCGCCTGGGGGCCCAGACGCGCCCAGGTGGGTTGTGCCCACCTCGGTGGCCTCCTGCACCCCCTCTTTACCCTATAAATTCACAAGTATTCCAAAACCCTTCGGGGTTAACCTAGATCGGAAGTTTCACCGCCGCAAGGCTCTGTAGCCACCGAAAACCAATCTAGACCCGTTCCGGCACCCTGCCGAAGGGGGGAATCATCATCGGTGGCCATCTTCATCATCCTGGCGGCCACCACGATGAGGAGGGAGTAGTCCACCCTCGGGGCTGAGGGTTTGTACCAGTAGCTATGTGTTTAATCTCTCTCTCTCTCTCTGGTGATCTATATCATGGGCTTTGTTAACATAAATGGATCATATGATGTTTCTCCCCTCTATACTCTTGTTGTGATGAATTGAATCTTTACCCTTTGAAGTTTTGTCTTGTCAGATTGAATATTCAGATATGAGAACACATGATGTATGTCTTGCGGTTTGAATACTTGAGGTGACAATGGGGTATCACATTTATTCACTTGATGTATGTTATGGCACTCAACTTGTGGATTCCCGAGGTGACATTGGGGTAATCTATGCATAGGGGTTGATGCACGTTTTTATTATCTTTTCTCCATGGAAACTTTGGGGTCTCTTTGTAGTTCTTTGTGTGGATTGAATATTATGATCATGAAGTTGTTTGATGCATATCGTAGAATTAACTCACGTATACTCGTGGTGATAATGGAGTATCTAGGTGACATTAGAGTTGGTTGATGTGTGTCATATGGTGTTATTTTAGTACGAACTCTTGATTAGATCGATCGGAAAGAATAGCTTTGAGGTGGTTTCGTACCCTACAAACAATTTTATCTTTTGTTCTCCGCTAATACGAACTCGGGAGTGATTCTTTATTGCACTTTGAGGGATAATCATATGATCCAACTATGTTAGCACTTTTAAGAGATTACACTAGCAAAAGTATGGACCCTAGGCCTTGTTTTCAAGCATTGTAATACCGTTTTTGTGCCCATTTACTATTCGCTACCTTGCTGTTTTTATTTATTCAGATTATAAAAATATATTTCTACCATCAGTATTATACTTTTATCATCATCTCTTCGCCGAACTAGTGCACCTATACAATTTGCCATTGTATTGGGTGTTTTGGGGACACAAGAAATTTCTTGTATTTGATTACAGAGTCGTTTGAGAGAGACTATCTTCATCCTACGCCTCCCACGGATTGATAAACCTTAGGTCATCCACTTGAGGGAAAATTGCTACTGTCCTACAAAACTCTGCGCTTGGAGGCCCAACACATGTCTACAAGAATAACGTTGTGTAGTAGACATCATCCACGAGGCAGCGGCAAAACAGGGGGGAGCGCCCTCCACCCTTGTCGTTGCCTCAGGACTCTTCTGGCCCAACTCTTATGCTTAGGGGGCTTCTTCTGGTCTATAAAAAATCACCATAAATCTTCAGCTCGTTTGGACTCCGTTTGATATTCCTTTTCTGCCAAACTCAAAAACAAGGGGAAAATAGAGATTGGCACTGGGCTCTAGGTTAATAGGTTAGTCCCAAAAATAATATAAAATAGCATATTAGTGCATATAAAACACCCAAAATAGATAATATAATAGCATGAAACAATCGAAATCTATAGATACGTTGGAGACGTATCACTAACCGTTGTCGGTCATAAAGTGTGATGACTGCGTGCGGCAGGTGGTGCATCGAGTTTCTACCACGCCGGAACATCCCGGATGGGTGTTCTTCAAGTGCAAAAAAGATGGGGTTTGTGCTTGTTTTGATTCAGTTGTTCACCGGATTCGACGCAATTTCGGTAGCTCATTGTTTGCTCAAATTTGTGTGTAGGATGGATGCAAGTTTTGGTATTGGGAAGAAGAATACATCGATGTGTTGATAGCACAAAATTTGATAGATGCTCGTTCACTCGTTGCTAGAATAGATACTAGAGATGAGATTAGATGCGAAGCAACGTCTACTTCTTTAGAATCAAAGAAGAAGAAGTGTGCAAGCTTGAAAAGCCACAGATCAACAATGAAGACATAGAGAAAATATTAATCCAACTAGTGGGAGGAGTTGTAGACGTTGGATATCTTTTAAATGTCTAATTGTGGTTTTTGTCTTCTTTGCTCTTGCTCTCGTAGCGAAGACTTGATGAATTATGTATTTCAATGTACTGTATCAAAATGTGGTTGAGTGAAATAAAGTAACAAAGCAATGTATTTCGGTGGCCGTAAATGAAATGCAAATATATTTTTTGTACTTCATTATATATAGGTGATTGGTTAGGTCCGATTAAAAATTGGTGGAGTAAATTTACTCCACTAAAATCCCCGCAAAAAAAAATTACTCCACTATAAGCTTACTTTTTTTTGCGAATAACCACTAGAAGCTTACTTCACCGGATACTCCACTATTTATTGAGAACTAGTGGCTGGGGCGCGCCTCCTGTGCATACCTGTGCACACTTGCCTTGGTTGTGCAGCTATTCACATGCAAATGCGGGTCAGAGTACAGCTAACAGAAACTTGGGAGAAAAAATGCTCATTCAAGAGACATAGCAAGGTAGGTGCATATTATAAGATAGGTAACGGTCTTACAAGGTGGATGATGAGCACAACATTGAACTGAAATCAAAGGCTAACATGTTCCAAAAGAAAAACGATCTTCAAAAGGGAAGTAGAGTTCATCGGACCATCACATCGCAGGATTATGAAGTCTTGGAGATTAGCTAAAGATGATAGATAGTTCATATATATAGATAACAGGTGCTGCTGACGACGTTGTGTCTAGAGACGATGGACGGTGGGGGACAGGCGGCGCCCTTCCTTGAATACCATCTTCTCTGAACTTTAAGTTTGCAATGAACTTAATACATTCTTCAAGACCAGCAAAACTTGTGGATTCTCGAAAAGATTTTTTCTGACCATAGTATTCGAACCTGCTGAAGTAGAAGGAACCAAATCAGCACCATATTTATTTGAATCGATTCAAGAACAAGCAGACCTATGCAGATAAGGGATGTAGTGTGTTGCATGCATTAGGAACAAAATATTCAAGCAGCACCATCAAATTGCTAGTAAAAGGGGGTAGAGCAAAAGCATGTATTTAAGGAGAGCACCTCCTAATCAAAGTTTCAATAGTATGGGATACCTCTTGAGTTCTGAAACTTGAACTAAGATTTTGAGCTTTCCTAGTACTCCCTCCGATCTATATTACTTGAAGTTGGTCTAGTACAACTTAGTTGGAAGGAGTAATAGCTAACATCTTTGGAATCATAGAAAAAAATTTGTATATTATGCCTAACGCCATACCTCATGATCCATCATAAGTTGACTACATAAAAACATCGGTATATTATGCCTAACGCCATACCCTTGATCCATCATAATTTGATTTTCCTGGAGTGCATCACTGAGACTAATCAAGGTAATGATCCCAGATGTGAATATGAACCAACATAAGGATCAAAGACTGGGACATGGGAGACATAGGCAGACCAGTGATTCAGCTCTACTAAGGATACAAGGCACAAATATGAGAGATACTACATAAAGATGGTAATGAGTTGGACTGCTCTACAGAGAAAAGTGAGCAAACCAGTATGTAAAGCTCATTGGCCTGGAAACATCAGAATGGAAGTATCAAAAATAAATAATTGTTAGAAAATAAAATTGTTAACGAAGACATATTTAGATACGTCAAACAGTACCAAGGGAAGTACATGTCACTGCTCTGGTCGGACCTCCTCCACATCCGAAGACGGCCCGTCGTCCAGCTCGGGTGGCCTCCTCCGCGACCTTCCGGAGTTGGCAGCATCAATGGGCACCATCTGCAAATTGAACAGCAAGGTCATGCCTCCACATGAGGCCTCAACAACCACCCTCCCTTCCAGAACACTCGCTGCAGAATACGTTGGATTTCATAATTTTAAATTTCTTTGTGTTCCGGTTATGATAAGCCCTGATCAACAAAGCTTGGCCGATGATTTTTTTTAAATGTGTTCACTGGTGAAATGCTGCTTATCACAGCGTGGAGTTGTGTTTCAGAATCAAACGTTGGCTGAAAAGGTTGTGAAGGCTAATACTAATCAATGGTGCAGCTCCATTTTTTAAATTGTGCATTGATCTGTAGCTGCAATAGACGAATTATAACCAAATGATCTCTTAATTATCTATCTGACACTAATCATTTATCTCAGAAATGAAGTGGACCAGTGTATTTATTTTTATTACTGCAAAGTCTATGTTTCTTTTCACCAAATAATAATTTTTTTATTATATAAGAGCACCACAACTGTCGAGCTGCCTTTGTATCAGCCACATTCAGTTTTCAGGTTGTCAAAATATGAGTCCTTCATATGCATGGAAGAAAGAGGCAAACTGGAAGACCACATACACAATACGTGTAACACTATTAGAACTAACATGTGAATCTAATTTGTAAATCAATACATGTGTAAACCTTATGACTGAAAGAAGGGACATATAGCAGAACAAACAGTGTTCAGGCAATGAGAAAAAAAGACATGAGATATGATCCAAGGTGCATTGTGATTTCCAACTCTAGTCTGGTATTACTATTTCTTTAAACATTGTTATTGCAATAGAGATCATGAAATATTGATTATATATAACTTTAGCCCATCGGTTGGTCCACTTCTTTTTGAGAACACTTACACTGTTGATTATAAAAAGGCCAAGAAGTTTGATATTTATGAAGCACCAAACACTCAGAACATTCGGAGAACAATAATAGTACCCCCCCCCCCCCCCCCCCAAGTCCGGTTTACATATAGCAGTTGATTTGAGATATGTACAGTGTAATGATTTAAAAAAATACCCACTTCATACAGTACCAGAAAAAAAGGAGAACCTGAATGGCCCAATGATATTGGCTATTTGACTTCATATACTGAAGAAATGTAGATTTAAAAAAGATTGTGAAGAAACAACAATGTCTATCATGGATCTCATCCAAGGTATAACTATTATCTCATCAGCGCAATGTAAAATGAAACTCGAGCAACAAATATACAGAAACTAATATATGCAAAGCAAGTAAAATCGTGAGGAGGAAAATCATGTAAATCCTCTGTAGTTCTCTAGGTTGTACTGGTAATTTTCTCCTAACTTCCACATACCTTTGATAGAAATCCTTCTTTCGTTAACTTATACTCCCTCTGTAAAGAAATATAAGAGCGTTTAGATCACTAAATTAGTTATTCTCTGCATGGTTCTTTGCTACAACACATTCACCAGACCAGAATATATACCATTTATACCAATCCAGGGTCTTGTTGTACGACACTTCACAAAGTTTCCTTTTCACAAATTAAAAACAGAATATTTCAGATGCAATAATGTGTACTATATTGAAAATTCTTGTGCAGAAATAAATATGGCGTATAGCTAATGAAGAATAGAAAAAAATATTGCCCTAAAAAATTGACAAGGGGCCCTCTAGATAGGGCAACAGCGAAGTATCCCCTTTCTTTAACATATATCTGAATGCGCAACTACTATCTTGTTCCCAGAGCATGTTACTGCTGAGATGAACCAGCTCGGCATATAAATCAAGTTAGGGGCACTCACCCATCCAACCAGGCTTTCCTGGCCCTTCGCACATCCTGTTATATAATGGGTTTCCTCCCTGAAATTATATCCAGCAGCACAACCCCAAATGCATACACATCGATTTTCTTGTTCACCTTCCCATGCGAAAAATATCAAGTGCCATGTACCAGTCGCAACAGTGAGTTGCTTAGATACTCCACATTTCATAAAACATAAAAGTGACAACAACCATAGCTCAAAGATGATACTAACCCAAAAATTCATGTGATGTAAGTGCATGTCAGGTGAGGGGTTGAAGCTGAAACTTTCTTTGCTAACCCAAAATCACACAGCTGAAATGTTAAAAACAGAGACGAAGTCACAAGCAGAAGAGAAATTGACAACTTACATGCTAACCGCAATTCAGCACTGCTTACGCATCAAACCACTTGCATGTCTAGTTTTATAGTTTTAATAAAAGTAGTTACTGCAGAAAGCTAGAGCAAAAAATGAGTCATATCTGCTCTTGGTATTTGAAATATTTATACCTGGGCCTCAAAATCCTCTGAGAGGAGGATGTTTGCAGCTTTAACATCTCCATGAATCAGACTTGGTGACACCACCATGATGCAGAAATTCAAGTGCCTTTGCAATATGAATTGCTATCTTATTTATCTTTTCCCAGCTAAGACTATCCTCAGTTCCTCACAATTGCCTGAAGAACAGTTACAAAATATTATGCTACTTTCCAAGAGGTTGGGGATGGAATAGGTCACACACATATTTCATCATGATGCTTACTATGAAGCACTTTGTCTAAGCTTCCCTAGTAAGATGATATTCTAATTTTGCAAACTGGTTACAGTCTCAATCTCCTTAATAAACTCCTGAAGTGCATCAACTGAAGGTTTCAGAACCTTTGCAGCATACAAGGTGCCATCATTTAACCGTGCCTTGTATATACTCAGCCAGATATGTTACTATCTCACTAAAACTCTCAAAAATCCTTATTTGAGAGTGCAGTTTTGGTTCATATGAGGCAGCCACCTTTTCCTTTCTTGGGAGCGCGTCCTTGGCGTACGACGACTCCACCTGCTCGAGAAGAAACCAAAAAACGATCAAGAACGCACTCCAGTAACTCCAAGAAGCAACATCGCGAACGCCCATCACCTGCTCCTCCTCGCCCTCCTTCAGGATATGGTGGAACTCGAGTTCGTAGTCGAACGACCCCGTCGCGTCCCTCGGCACCAACATCCTCCTCCCAGCCGTGGAACTTGACCCAAGGCGAAGGCGAAGTCGGGGATGCTGCCCGCGGAGCTTGGGGGAAAAGGTGCCGGAAAGGGAACGGCGGCACGCCGCGGCGGAGCTCAACCCATTGGCGCCGCCTCCAGCGTAGTCGTGGGAGGGGGTGGAGGAGCTGCTGCTGCCTGCGGAGCTCGAAGGAGAAGGAATCGCGGCGAGGTCCTTGCCGTTCCGGTGGTCCACCATCGTGGCGGGGCTCGACCCATCGGCGCAGCCTCCGGCCTGCTCGAGATGGAGGGGCGTTGCGCTGGGAGGTGGCGGCGCGAGGAGAATAATCGAGGGAGAGGAGAGAAGGCGGCGGCGTCAAGCGAGAAGGGGGGTCGTGCGGAGACCCGGGCTAGGTCTTGTCCAGCTGCTTTCGATCTCCTAGTTACCTCCCTTGTTTTTTTTATCGCTAGCACAGTAAAAAGACACAGTAAAAAGGGTTTAATTAATGGGTTAGAAATGCCCTCACTAGATGAAGTTCCGAACTACTAGTTCGGATCAGATTATCCAACATTCAACAAACAGACTGTTTGTGCGGATAGCGAGAGCCGAGAGGGGCCAGGTGTCTCAAGTGGCCCCTACCGTTCGCGTTTGATCCGTGCCATATCGCCATGCATGCGCCGCTCGAGCGCAAAAGCCGAGGCCGCGCACCACCAGCCCCCACGGAGACCCGCTCTCGATCAGCTCGATCGGCGCCATTATCTTAACTGCCATCACGCGATTACGGATATATAGCCGGCGGCCGGCCACCGCTGCCGCACGTACGTACGTCGCGTACACAGCCATCCACCACCACTGTGCTTCCCCTTGCGCGCGACGGCCGTTCGTCCGTCCACTCGGCCATGGCGCCCCCACCGCTCCACCTCCCGCCCTACTTAGCCCCCACCTGGCCCTACGGGCGCCCCCGTCCCGCGCCATCATTCAGATCACCGTCACCGCTCCACCCCTTCTCCGACCTCCTCACCGAGGCGCTCGGGGCCGAGAGCTTAGACCCCGACGACGTCGCCATGGACGGCGTCCCCGCGGTCGAAGGCCGGGCCCAGCCTTGCAAGAGGCAGCAGCACCACCTCGACGGCGCCGACGACGAAGCCGACCAAGGGTCCGTGATGCCGAGGCGGACGAGGAGCGGGAGGGCGTTCCCGCCGCCGATATCGGTGATCGGCAAGGCCGGGCGACCGTGGCTGACCCTCCGGGCGCACCGGGAGGACGGCCGGCTCGTGCTGCGGGAGATGCGGCTGCCGTCGCAGGAGCTGCTCCAGTCATGCAAGGAGGACGGGAGGTTCAAGCTGTTCATGCACCCTGAGACCGGCGGCCGATGCGTCGCCGGCGCGGGATCACGCGCCACAACGGCCGTGGCGCAAGACTAGGAAAGCAAGCGCACTTTGAGGCGCCGATCCACCAGATTGATCTGTAAATTAGTGCATCGGTGACATCACTCGAGTTATTTCTCTCCTTCCGTTAACGTTGGTCGTGATCATCTTGCCTTTCCCGTATAATCCATCCACGCATGGCTGGAACAATCGCAGCAAATCATCTCTCACGCGTTCAAGTGTCACTCGATCTGATCTGTTTCGTTGCATGAGAAGTTGAGAACCGAGATACTGCATAGACAGTTCAATCACTGAAACACAACAAACGCCAATCACATAAACAAACCGTACAAAAATACCATTTTCAGTATTACACTCAAAATCATAATAATGTAACTCAACTAGTTTTTATCCCAAAAGATTCTAATTTCAACTCTTACAGTCAAGGTGCACTTGTAAATGGAAGCTACTCCCATACACCTTAAATATTTACTCAAGGTCAACTCAACAAAAAATTACTCAAGGTAAAAAAACATAATTGATCGGCATTTTTTTCGCAAATACACATATAGCGTATTATTTCATTGATAGAGAGTGAAAAGAGTACAAGGGATGGATATCCATACTACGTGCACACTAGAGCGTAGTAGCAGATACCCTAGAGTAGGAGGGAAGGGTTGCTCAGCCCAAAGGATTTAGTCACTAAGTTACAGGGATGATGCAATCGATGTTGCGGGTGCCTGCCTTACCCCAACGCTATGCCTCCTCCTCGGTTGAGCTGATCATGGCCATGACAGATGGTTGAGCGTTGTCGAAGATGCATGCATTATGATGCTTTCAGATGGTTTAGGCGGTGAGGATGACAATCGAGTCCATGCCCTTACGCATGCAAGATGGGGGTAGCTTCCATGCCAGACGACCACCACTTGAAGAAGGTGATCGTGCCAATGGGCATAACTGATGGTCATTATCTACGCGAGGAGGGCCTAAGCTACTTTGAGCTAATTTGTGGAACAAGGCGTGTAGGTGTATCCAAAGTGTTTTTAGAAGTGGCTTTCATATACTTCACTTTAGTATTAATAAAAATAAAAAATATTTTTATGGGAAAGAGTGCAGATAGGCGACACACATCTTTAGAGGTAGCTATCATACAACTTTGAATAAATAAAATAACCTTATTATATTCCCAAAAATTTCATAAAATCGTCTAAAAAGTTCAGGTATCACTTTTATTAACAACGCCAGGTAGCTGAGCCCCAAAGGCTTGCTTGTAATACCTTAGTGTTTATTTCCGACCAACAAAGTTTGGCCAAACCCGGCTTCCTGGAAGAGTGTGTAAGGCTTGTTTTCCGGTTTGGCCAGATCTAGGGTGTTCTCTAGGCCCTCTCTAGCATTTTTTTCTACGGGGCTTTGCTTTGCAGATTGGTTGCGGGCGTGTTCTGGTCTACATCGATGGCTTCTCGACTGCTGCTTCTCCAAGCTCCTAGATCTCAACAAGTTTATCAACTGACATGGAGGTCCAGTCAGCATCGAACTTTTGCTCACAACACCTCGACGTTGTGATGAGGACATCTATACCATTGTTACACCCGCAGCCCCTGCTATTATACATACTGGGCCAATTACTAGAGCTCGCGCACGCCAATTAAATTACCATGTACTCTCGTTTCTTGGTAGTAATTTTAATGTTCATGAGAATATGATACTGCCTGAATTGGATATATTTGTTTTGCTTACAAATGAAGGGCCTAGCCTGGAGAAGGATGAACATAGGAGTAAGAACAAGCATGGAGATGATGGCATGCGCAAGGGAAACAAGAACGGAGTTTCAAGTGATGATTTCAGGACTTTGGAGCCACCGTAATGAATGCATGAAGGCTTGGACGAATATACAAGATGTCACTTCACAAATTTCGTCCAGAGGGCTATTATAGGTGCTGCGTCACCTTATTATTGGGCCAGGCCCATGTAATATCAAAATATAGAAGTATAGGCTATTTTTAGAGTCCGTATATGTGGGAAAAATAGAGTTAGGGTTGGTTTCAGACCCCTCCTACAAGGGGCCACGAAATTCCCCCTCTTCCTCCTTATATACAGCCCTTAGGGCTTCGCTTAGACTTTGGGTTTTGTTTAGATTAAAGTTCGCCATAGCTGCAACTTCGCGTACTTCGTTTGTGTTCAATGACCAGACCAAGACGTCACAGAACCCCACCTTGATCAATAAAGCTTTCATCTTATATTCGCAATATCCAGATTGCAATATTAGTTTCTTGCTTGTTCTTCGTTTGCTTGCAGGAAATAGACCCTTGTGGTCAGGTTGATCGTGCTTCGGCGTGGTCAATAACCTCTCGGAGTTGGTTTAGCAATTGCTAAGGCGCGATGTCCTCGCATGTCCATGCATTTTCGTAGTCCGAGTTCTACCAGATTCATCTCCACCACCAGTCCTAGTCCGAGTCCAGTATTTTTTCCTTTATTTTCGAGTTCCAGAGTACGCGATACTACGAGTCATGAACAAGTCGGTTTCCCCAACTTCCGTGCTACCCGTACAAGAAAAATAGTTCCAGTTTCAAAAAAAAACTAAGTCTGGAAAATTCTGGCTTGGCAGTTTTTAGGCCATTTGTAGACTTTTTTGAAAAAAAATTGTTGCGGAGCAAAAAAATGAGGAAAAAGAAGTGAAAAGAGAGAGAGAGAAAATTCAGAGTGTGCTCATCCCTTGTTTACGTGCAGCGTCGTGATTTTGTTAGTATTCTAGGCTCGCGTCTCTAGCACAGTCTAGCCTAGGACCAGCACAGTACCGTCTTTGAGCGTTTATTCAACTTTGCATCTCTGAATTGATTATTGCTGACCCTTTTTGCTACCATATTATAAGTCTTCCTAGCTCCACATACATCTACGTCGTGCGCTTCACTCTCCCTGGTAATCGCTCTATACAAGCTTTGAGAGTTTTGACTACAACGGTTGCCGATCACCGCCTGCTGCTGGGTAAGAACTGGTAAGAATTTGAGATTTGCTTGACGGATTTGTGACACCCACCACCACCACTTGTTAGTAGTCTGTAGGATCATATTCTTGTGTTTTTCTATTGCTGCTAATCATGGCAGGATCACAAGCCGACGAGATTGACTGGGAGAACTTGACGAACAAGGAGATTCATGATAAGTTTCAGCAAATGATGAGTGGACAGGTGGAAGATATGCTAAACAGATTTGAAGAGGCCATGGAGAAGATAGATGGCATTGAGAAGGCGTTCGAAACAAAGCTCGATAACAAGTTTAATCAATTGCTCGCGCGTCTTCCACAACCACCGCCCGTTGCACCTATCGCACCTCTACAACAACAACAACAACAACAACAACAACATCGCCTTCCAAATCAAGTGGGACGATTACAACGCGTTCCCCTTGAGCATGGTCAAACTTCTGGTGCCGATGTACCTACTGTTGATGCTTCTGTAGTTCCTGCTGCTACTGCAGAGGTGGAGGACCATTACGAGGATGAGGTTGACCAAAATCAAAACTACGTGCAACCACCAGCACCACCACCACCAGGTCGTCCTCATGCATATCATCGCAACGGTAGGGCTGCACCACCACCTGAGGTACGAGATCTTGACCATCTTCCTAAACTAAAATTGAATATTCCACCATTTGAGGGTAGATATGTTCCTGATATTTATCTTACTTGGGAGTTAGAAACTGAACAACGGTTTACATGTTTACAATATCCTGAGGAGAGACGTGTTCCTGCTGCTGTTTGGGCTTTCACTAGTTTTGCATGTGTTTGGTGGTTTGAACATTGTAGATTATATCCCATTCAGCTACTTGGGCTGCTTTGAAAACTGATGTGTGTACTCGTTGGGTTCCACCTTATTATCGACGTGAATTACTTCAAAAATTGCAGCGCTTAAGGCAAGGAAAAAATTCTGTAAAAGAATATTATCAAGAATTACAAACTGGCATGATTAGATGTGTTATTGTTGAGGAGAATGAAGCTATGCTTGCACGTTTTATGGATGGATTAAGTAGAGAGATTCAGACCGTTCTAGAGTATAAGGAGTATAATAATATCACTCGTTTATTCCATCTTGCTTGTAAAGCTGAACGTGAAGTGCAGGATTGACATGCATTGGTGCAGACTAATTTTTCTACAGGTCGACCTTCATCATGGACACCGCGTGCATCCTCTACTTCCACACATTCTACTACAGTGACACCTCCATCAGCTGCCACCTCCAGCCGTGATATAAGGAAGCAGGCACAACCACCACTATCTGCCAAGAGCACACCTATCGGGACTGCACAAAGTTCTTCTTCTTCCATGGCATCAACACGGCACACAAGTGATATTATTTGTCGTCGTTGTAAGGGGCGAGGTCATTATGCGAGAGAATGCAAATCTCAGCATGTGATGATTGCTATTGAGGATGGTGGGTATGAGTCCGCTAGTGACTATGATGAGGAGACTTTGGCTCTTATTACACGTGAAGAACACGGTGGAGATGATTCTGAACATGAGATGCAATACATGGCTCCTGAAGATGCTGACAGGTATGAATGTTTAGTTGCTCAACGCTTTTTGAGTGTGCAGGCCACCCAAGCTAAGCAAAATCAGAGGCATAATTTGTTCCATACAAAGGGAGTTGTGAACGAACGTTCTGTTCGCGTCATCATAGATGGAGGGAACTGCAACAACTTGGCTAGCATGGAGATGGTGGAGAAGCTATCTCTCACCACAGGACCACATCCACATCCTTACTATATCCAATGGTTCAACAACAGCGGCAAGGTTAAGGTAACACGTACTGTTCGTGTGCATTTTAGTATATCTACATATGCTGATTTTGTTGATTGTGATGTGGTACCCATGCAAGCATGTTCCTTATTACTTGGTAGACCATAGCAATTCGATAAAAATTATGTACACCATGGTAGAAACAATCAGTATACTCTTGTTCATAAGGATAAACATATTACTTTGCTTCCTATGTCTCCTTATTCTATTTTGAAAGATGATATTCATAGAGCTAGTAAAGCAAAACATGAGCAAAATAAGAGTGAAAATCATATTGTGGCAAAAGAATTTGAGCAATAAATGAAGCCTAATAATAAACCATCTAGTGTTGCTTCTGAAATTAAATTGAAAAATGCATGTTTACTTGCCACCAAATCTGATATTGATGATATAGATTTTAGCAAATCTATTTGCTATGCTTTTGTGTGCAAAGAGGCATTATTTTCATTCGAGGACGTGCCTTCCTCTTTGCCTCCTGCTGTCACTAACATTTTGCAGGAGTTCACTGACGTCTTTCCACAAGACGTGCCACCGGGATTACCACCTATTCGAGGGATTGAGCATCAAATTGACTTAATTCCCGGTGCATCATTACCCAACCGTGCACCATACCATACCAATCAAGAGGAGACGAAGGAGATTATGCGTCAAGTACAGGAGCTACTCGACAAAGGTTATATATGTGAATCCCTTAGTCCTTGTGTTGTTCCTATCATTTTAGTGCCAAAAAAGGATGGTACGTCGCGTATGTGCGTTGATTGTAGAGGCATTAATAATATTACTATCTGTTATCATCATCCTATTCCTAGGCTAGATGATATGCTTGATGAATTGAGTGGCTCTACAATTTTCTCCAAAGTTGATTTGCGTAGTGGATACCATCAAATTCGTATGAAATTGTCAGATGAATGGAAAACAGCATTTAAAACTAAGTTTGGTTTATATGAGTGGTTAGTCATGCCTTTGGGGTTAACTAATGCACCTAGTACTTTCATGAGATTAATGAACGAAGTTTTACGTGCTTTCATTGGACGATTTGTGGTAGTCTATTTTTATGATATACTAATTTATAGCAAATTTTTGGAAGAACATTTGGAACATTTACGTGCTATTTTTACTGCTTTACGTGATGCATGTTTGTTTCGGAACCTTGGGAAGTGCACCTTTTGCACCGACCGAGTGTCTTTTCTTGCCTATGTTGTTACTCCACAGGGAATTGAAGTTGATAAAGCCAAGATTGAAGCTATTGAGAGTTGGCCGCAACCCAAAATGGTCACACTAGTGAGGAGTTTTCTTGGACTCGCTGGTTTCTATAGGCGTTTTGTGAGAGATTTTAGCACCATTGCTGCACCTCTCAATGAGCTTACAAAGAAGAATGTGCCTATTGTTTGGGGTACCGCACAGGAAGAAGCCTTTACGGTGTTGAAAGATAAGTTGACACACGCTCCTTTACTCCAACTTCCTGATATTAATAAGACTTTTCAGTTTGAATGTGATGCTAGTGGAATTGGATTAGGAGGTGTGTTATTACAAGATGGTAAACATGTTGCATACTTTTCTGAAAAATTGAGTGGGCCTAGTCTGAACTATTCTACTTATGATAAAGAATTATATGCTCTTGTTCGGACCTTAGAAACATGGCAACATTATTTATGGCCCAAAGAATCTGTTATACATTCTGATCATGAATCTTTGAAACACATTAAAAGTCAAGCAAAACTGGACCGTCGACATGCTAAATGGGTTGAATTCATCGAGACTTTCCCTTATGTCATTAAACACAAGAAGGGTAAAGAAAATGTTATTGTTGATGCATTGTCTCGTCGTTATACTATGCTTTCACAACTTGACTTTAAAATATTTGGTTTGGAGACCATTAAAGACCAATATGTGCATGATGCTGAATTTAAAGATGTATTGCAGAATTGTAAAGAAGGGAGAACATGGAACAAGTTCGTCGTTAATGATGGATTTGTGTTCCGTGCTAACAAGCTATGCATTCCAGCTAGCTCCATTCGTCTTTTGTTGTTGCAGGAGGCGCATGGAGAAGGATTAATGGGACATTTTGGCGTGAAGAAGACAGAGGATGTACTTGCTACATGATACGTCCATTTTGCATCATGCTTTTATATCGATATTTATTGCATTATGGGCTGTTATTACATGTTATGTCACAATACTTATGCCTATTCTCTCTTATTTTACAAGGTTTACATAAGGAGGGAGAATGCCGACAGCTGGAATTCTGGGCTGGAAAAGGAGCAAATATTACACGAAACTCCGCCGCCACGAGGCGGAACCTTGGCAGAACCAATCTAGGGCTTCGGCAGAGCTGTTCTGCCGGGGACACTTCCCTCCGGGAGGGGGAAATCATCGCCATCGTCATCACCAACGCTCCTCTCATCGGGAGAGGGCAATCTCCATCAACATCTTCACCAGCACCATCTCCTCTCAAAACCCTAGTTAATATCTTGTATCCAATTCTTGTCTCCAAGTCCGGGATTGGTACTAGTAGGTTGCTAGTAGTGTTGATTACTCCTTGTAGTTGATGCTAGTTGGTTTATTTGGTGGAAGATCATATGTTTAGATTCTCTATGCATATTAATACCCCTCTGATTATGAACATGAATATGCTTTTGTGAGTAGTTACGTCTGTTCCTGAGGACATGGGAGAAACCTTGGTATTAGTAGTCATGTGAATTTGGTATTCGTTCGATATTTTGAGATGTATGTTGTCTGGCCTCTAGTGGTGTTATTTGAACGTCGACTACATAACACTTCTGTTGGAAATATGCCCTAGAGGCAATAATAAATTAGTTATTATTATATTTCCTTGTTCATGATAATCGTTTATTATCCATGCTATAATTGTATTGATAGGAAACTCAAATACATGTGTGGGTACATAGACAACACCATGTCCCTAGTAAGCCTCTAGTTGACTAGCTCGTTGATCAATAGATGGTTACAGTTTCCTAACCATGGACATTGGATGTCGTTGATAACGGGATCACATCATTAGCAGAATGATGTGATGGACAAGACCCAATCCTAAGCCTAGCACAAAGATCGTAGTTCGTATGCTAAAGCTTTTCAAATGTCAAGTATCATTTCCTTAGACCATGAGATTGTGCAACTTCCGGTTACCGTAGGAATGCTTTGGGTGTACCAAACGTCACAACGTAATCGGGTGGCTATAAAGGTGCACTCTGGTATCTCCGAAAGTGTCTGCTGGTTTGGCACGAATCGAGACTGGATTTGTCACTCCGTAAACGGAGAGGTATCTCTGGGCCCACTCGGTAGGACATCATCATAATGTGCACAATGTGACCAAGGGGTTGATCACGGGATGATGTGTTACGGAACAAGTAAAGAGACTTGCCGATAACGAGATTGAACAAGGTATCGGGATACCGACGATCGAATCTCGTGCAAGTACAATGCCGCTAGACAAAGGGAATTGTATACGGATTGATTGAGTCCTTGACATCGTGGTTCATCCGATGAGATCATCGTGGAACATGTGGGAGCCAACATGGGTATCCAGATCCGCTGTTGGTTATTGACCGAGAACGTCTCGGTCATGTTCGCATGATTCCGAACCCGTAGGGTCTACACACTTAAGGTTCGATGATGCTAGGGTTATAAAGGAAGTTTGTATGTGGTTACCGAATGTTGTTCGGAGTCCCGGATGAGATCCCGGACGTCACGAGGAGTTCCGGAATGGTTTGGAGGTAAAGATTTATATATGGGAAGTCTTGTTTTGGTTGCCGGAAAAGTTTCAGCATTATCGTTATTGTACCGGAGTTCGAAAGGGGTCCGGGGTCCACCAGGGGTCCACCAGCCCTGGGGCCACATGGGCTGTAGGGGTGTGCGTCTTGGCCTATATGGGCCAAGGGCACCAGCCCCAAGAGGCCCATGCGCCAAGAGATAAGGGAAAGGGAGAGTCCTAAAGGGGGAAGGAACCTCCTAGATGCCTTGGGGAGGATGGACTCCTCCCTGGCCGCACCCTTCCTTGGAGGAAGGGCCAAGGCTGCGCCCCTCCCCTCTCCCTTGCCCCTATATATAGTGGAGGGGAGGGAGGGCAGCCGCACCTAAAGTTCTGGCGCAGCCCTTCCCCTCTCCCAAGTCCTCCTTCTCTCCCGCGGTGCTTGGCGAAGCCCTGCAGGATTGCCATGCTCCTCCATCACCACCATGCCGTTGTGCTGCTGTTGGATGGAGTCTTCCTCAACCTCTCCCTCTCTCCTTGCTGGATCAAGGCATGGGAGATGTCACCGGGTTGTACGTGTGTTGAACGCGGAGGTGCCGTCCGTTCGGCACTAGGATCTCCGGTGATTTGGATCACGACGAGTATGACTCCTTCAACCCCGTTCTCTTGAACGCTTCCGCTTAGCGATCTACAAGGGTATGTAGATGCACTCTTCTTCCCCTCGTTGCTAGTCTCTCCATAGATAGATCTTGGTGACTCGTAGGAAAATTTTGAATTTCTGCTACGTTCCCCAACAACTTCACCATTATTTGGGCCTAGAGGAAGGCATTGGGAAGTAATAAGTAGATGATGGGTTGCTAGAGTGATAGAAGCTTAAACCCTAGTTTATGCGTTGCTTCGTAAGGAGCTGATTTGGATCCATTTGTTTCATGCTATGGTTAGGTTTACCTTAATACTTTTGTTGTAGTTGCGGATGCTTGAAATAGAGGTTAATCATAAGTGGGATGTTTGTTCAAGTAAGAACAGCACCCAAGCACCGGTCCACCCACATATCAAATTATCAAAGTACCAAACGTGAATCATATGAACGTGATGAAAACTAGCTTGACGATATTCCCATGTGTCCTCGGGAGCGCTTTTCCTATTATAAGAGTTTGTTCCGGTTTGTCCTTTGCTACAAAAAGGATTGGGCCACCTTGCTGCACTTTATTTACTTTTGTTACTTGTTGCTCGTTACAAATTATCCTATCACACAACTATTTGTTACCACTTGTTTCAGTACTTGCAGAGAATACCTTGCTAAAAACCGCTTATCATTTCCTTCTGCTCCTCGTTGGGTTCGACCCTCTTACTTATCGAGAAGGACTATGATAGATCCCCTATACTTGTGGGTCATCAAGACTCTTTTCTGGCGTCGTTGCCGGGGAGTAAAGCGCCTTTGGTAGGTGGAATTTGGTAAGGAAAAATTTATATAGTGTGCTGAAATTTACTGTCACTTGTTACTATGAAAAGTAATCCTGTGAGGGGCTTGTTCGGGGTATCTTCACCCGTCCCAAGAGAGCAAAGAGTTGCTCCTCAACCCATCGAACCTATTGAAAATGAAACTCCTTTTGAAGTTTCTTCTGTATGATGGAAAAACTGCTAGCTAATCCTTTTGTAGGAGATGGAACAAAGCATCCTAATGAGCACCTAATATATGTGGATGAAGTTTGTGGACTATTTAAGCTTGCGGTATACCCGATGATGTTGTTAAGAAGAAGGTCTCCCTTTATCTTTGAAGGAGATGCATTGACATGGTATAGGCTATGTGATGATACGAGATCATGGAACTACAAAAGATTGAAATTGGAATTTCATCAAAAAAATATCATATGCATCTTGTTCATCGTGATCGCAACTATATATATAATTTTTGGCCTCATGAAGGAGAAAGCATCGCTCAAGCTTGGGGAGGCTTAAATCAATGTTATATTCATGCCCCAATCATGAGCTCTCGAGAGAAATAATTATTCAAAGTTTTTATGCTCGGCTTTCTCATAATAATCAAACCATGCTCGATACTTCTTGTGTTGGCTCCTTTATGATGAAGACTATTGAATTCAGATGGAATTTATTGGATAGAATTAAACGCAACTCTGAAGATTGGGACCTCGACGGAGGTAAGGAGTCAGGTATGACACCTAAGTTTGATTGTGTTAAATCTTTTATGGATACCGATATTTGTCGTAAGTTTAGCACTAAATATGGACTTGACTCTGAGATAGTAGCTTCTTTCTGTGAATCTTTTGCTACTTATGTTGATCTCCCGAAGGAGAAGTGGTTTAAATATCATCCTCCCATAGAAGTAAAAGTAGTTGCACCTATTAAAGTTGAAGAAAAGACTGTCACTTATAATGATCCTATTGTTCCTACCTCTTATGTTGAGAAACCACCTTTCCTCGTTAGAATAAAGGATCATGCTAAAGCTTCAATCAGTGGTTCGTAAAAAGCAATATTAGAACTTATACACCTCCCGAGCAAGTTAAAGTAGAACCTAATATTGCTATTGTTAAAGATCTCTTGTCTGATAATATTGATGGGCATGTTATTCAATTCTCATGTGAAACTGCTAGAATTGCTAAACCTTGTGCTAAAGATAAACATAGACCTGTGGTAGGCGTGCCTGTTATTTCTGTTAAAATAGGAGATCATTGTTATCATGGCTTATGTGACATGGTTGCTAGTGCTAGTGCAATACCCATTGATTTATACAAAGAAATTATGCATGATATTGCACCTATTGAGTTAGAAGAAATTGATGTCACAATTAAACTTTCCAATAGAGATACTATTTCACCAATTGGGATTGTTAGATATGTTGAAGTCTTGTGTGGGAAAACTAAATATCCTACTGATTTTCTTGTTCTTGGTTCCCCACAAGATAGCTTTTGTCCCATTATATTTGGTAGACCCTTCTTGAACACTGAAAAGAATGTTGTTACTATTGGCTTGGATGATATGATTCATGAGTTTAATTTCTCTAAATTTAGTAAACAACACCGTGAAGAAGAATTACCTAGTAAGGATGAAATTATTGGTCTAGCTTCTATTGCCGCATTCTCCTAGTGATCCTCTAGAACATTATTTGCTAGACCATGAAAATGATATGTTTATGAATGAAAGAAGGGAAATAGATGAAGTATTCTTTAAACAGGAACCTATTCTGAAACATAATTTGCCTGTTGAAATCCTAGGGGATCCTCCTCCACCCAAGGGTGACCCCGTGTATGAGCTTAAACCGTTGCCCGATAATCTTAAATATGCTTATCTTGATGAAAAGAAAATATATCATGTTATTGTTAGTGCTAATCTTTCAGAGCATGAAGAAGATAGATTATTGAAAACTCTGAAGAAGCATCATGCTGCTATTGGATATACTCTTGATGATCTTAAGGGCATTAGTCCCACTCTATGTCAACATAAAATAAATTTGGAAGAAGATGCCAAACCGGTTCGCGATCATCAACGAAGGCTTAACCCTAAGATGAAAGAAGTGGTAAGAAAAGAAATATTAAAGCTTCTGGAGGCAGGTATAATTTATCCCGTTGCTGATAGTCAGTGGGTAAGTCATGTCCATTGTGTCCCTAAAAAGGGAGGTGTTACTGTTGTTCCTAATGATAAAGATGAATTGATCCCATAAAGAATTATTACAGGTTATAGGATGGTAATTGATTTCCAAATTAAATAAAGCTACTAAGAAAGATCATTACCCCTTACCTTTTATCGATCAAATGCTAGAAAGATTATGCAAACATACACATTATTGCTTTCTAGATGGTTATTCTGGTTTCTCTCAAATACATGTGTCGGCTAAAGATCAATCAAAGACTACTTTTACATGCCCTTTTGGTACTTTTTCTTATAGACGATGCCTTTTGGTTTATGTAATGCACCGCTACCTTTCAAAGATGCATGATGGCTATATTCTCTCGACTTTTAAAAGATTTGTGAGGTTTTCATGGACGACTTTTCCGTCTATGGATCCTCTTTTGATGATTGCTTGAGCAATCTTGATCGAAGTTTTGCGAGAGATGTCAAGAAACTAATCTTGTCTTGAATTGGGAAAAGTGCCACCTTATGGTTAATGAAGGTATTGTCTTGGGGCATAAAGTTTCTGAAAGAGGTATTGAAGTTGATAAAGCCAAGGTTGATGCTATTGAAAAGATGCCATGTCCCAAGGGCATTAAAGGTATAAGAAGTTTCCTTGGTCACGCCGGAATAGGAGGTTCGTTAAGGACTTCTCAAAAATTTCTCGGCCTCTGACTAATTTATTACAAAAAGAACCATTTGTCTTTGATGATGATTGTGTAGAAGCATTTGAAATACTTAAGAAAGCATTGATCTCTGCACCTATTGTTAAGCCACCTGATTGGAATTTACCCTTTGAAACTATGTGTGATGCTAGTGACTATCTTTGTAGGTGCTGTTCTAGGGCAAAGAGTTGATAAGAAATTAAATGTTATCCATTATGCTAGTAAGACTCTAGACAATGCTCAAAGAAATTATGCTACTACTGAAAAGGAATTCTTAGCAGTTGTATTTGCTTGTGATAAGTTCAGACCTTATATTGTTGATTCTAAAGTAACTATTCACACTGATCACGCTGCTATTAAATATCTTATGGAAAAGAAAGATGCTAAAGCTAGACTTATTAGATGGGTTCTCTTGCTACAAGAATTTGATTTGCATATTGTTGATAGAAAGGGAGCTGAGAACCCGTTGCGCATAACTTGTCTAGGTTAGAAAATGTTCTTGATGACCCACTACCTATTGATGATAGCTTTCCCGATGAGCAATTAAATGTCAAAAATACTTCTTGTAGTACTCCATGGTATGCTGATTATGCTAATTACATCGTTGCTAAATTTATACCACCTAGTTTGACATGCCAGCAAAAGAAAAAGTTTTTCTATGATTTGAGACATTACTTTTGGGATGACCCACATCTTTATAAAGAAGGAGTAGGTGGTGTTATTAGACGTTGTGTACCTGAGCATGAACAGGAACAGATCCTAGGCAAGTGTCACTCCGAAGCTTATGGAGGACACCACACTGGAGATAGAACTGCACATAAGGTATTGCAGTCCGGTTTTTATTGGCCTACTCTCTTCAAGGATGCCCGTAAGTTTGTCTTATCTTGTGATGAATGTCAAAGAATTGTTAATATTAGTAGACGTCAAGAAATGCCTATGAATTATTCACTTGTTATTGAACCATTTGATGTTTGGGGCTTTGATTATATGGGACCTTTTGCTGCCTCTAATGGATATACACATATTTTAGTTGATGTTGATTACGTTACTAAGTGGGTAGAAGCTATTCCAACTAGTAGTGCTGATCATAACACCTCTATTAAAATGCTTAAAGAAGTTATTTTTCCGAGGTTTGGAGTCCCTAGATATTTAATGACCGATGGTGGTTCACATTTTATTCATGGTGCTTTCCGTAAAATGCTTGCTAAGTATGATGTTAATCATAGAATTGCATCTCCTTATCACCCACATACCATCGGGTCAAGTAGAATTGAGCAATAGAGAGCTCAAATTAATTTTGCAAAAGACTATCAATAGGTCTAGAAAGAATTGGTCCAAAAAACTTGATGATGCATTATGGGCCTATAGAACTGCATATAAAAATCCTATGGGTATGTCTCCGTATAAAATGGTTTATGGAAAAGCGTGTCACTTACCTCTTGAACTAGAGCATAAGGCTTATTGGGCTATTAAAGAACTCAACTATGATTTCAAACTTGCCGGTGAGAAGAGGTTATTTGATATTAGCTCACTTGATGAATGGAGAACCCAAGCCTATGAAAATGCCAAGTTTTTTAAAGAAAAAGTTAAAAGATGGCATGACAAAAGGATACAAAAGCGTGAGTTTAATGTAGGTGATTATGCATTGCTATACAACTCTCGTTTAAGATTTTTTGCAGGAAAACTTCTCTCTAAATGGGAAGGCCCCTACATTATCGAGGAGGTCTATCGTTCCGGTGCCATAAAAATCAACAACTTCGAAGGCACAAATCCGAAGGTGGTAAACGGTCAAAGAATCAAACACTATATCTCAGACTCCAAAAAGGAGTAGGTATGTGGTACGGGTTGTCAAGGCCAGGCATCATGTCGTCCCTCTCCTCCAACAATGGTGACAAAGATGCTTGGCTAATTAAGATAGAGCTGAAGAGGGAAGAACCCATGGATATCAACAAGGATGAAGGGATCAAGAAGGCCACAGAGGACCAAGCTCCGGCAGCAGAAGACACCCTTCAACTTGATCACAACTTTCTCACCCCAACTGAAATCGAAGCTTTCAAGATGATTGAGTTAGCTCATATTCAAAACAAGTATCTCACAAGTGAATTTTTTTTGTTGAAGGAGCATATCGTTGCACTCAAGGGCATTATTCGCAGGTTGGAGGACCTCTTACGCTCGATGTGCGACTATCCATCACCTCCACCATCTTCACCGACAAAGGAGACATAATCACATGGGTATGGGCACTCCCTTGGCAACCGCCAAGCTTGGGGAGGTGCCCCGTATCGTATCACAATCACAACTCCTATCTTTACCGTTTTTCTTAGTTCGATCCTAGTAGTAGTATCTTGATCTAGTAGAATAAAGTTTATGGCATGATCTAGTTTTGAGTTTTTCTTTATGATCTCTCTATGTAATCGAGTCCGTGAGCTATATAATAAAGATTAGTGTTGAGTCAAGGGTTTGATTGTTTTGCCATGATCTTGAGTGAATAAAAGAATAGAGAAAAAGAATAAAAAGAAATAAAGAGTTCATATTGATCTTGCTGAGAGTGATGACTTCACATAGAAAGAGTCTGATGATTAAAAGTTGTTGGGAGCAAACATAGCTTTGGTCATCGTTGCAATTAATAGGAAGTAATAAGGAAAGAGAGGTTTCACATATAGATATACTATTTTTGACATCTTTTATGATTGTGAGCACTCATTAAAATATGACATGCTAAAGAGTTGATGTTGGACAAGGAAGACAACATAATGGGTTATGTATTCTTATATCTGAGATAAAGTATATTGTCATGGATCATTCAACATGTTGAGCTTTCCTTTCCCCCTCATGATAGCCAAATTCTCAGCACCAAGTAGAGATACTACTTGTGCTTCCAAAAACCCTTAAACCAGTTTTGCCATGAGAGTCCGCCATATCTACCTATGGATTGAGTAAGATCCTTCAAGTAAGTTGTCATCGGTGCAAAGCAATAAAAATTGCTCTCTAAATATGTATGATTGATTTGTGTGGGGAAATAAGCTTTATACGATCTTGTGATGTGGAAGAAATAAAAGCGACAGACTGCATAATAAGGGTTCATATCACAAGGGGCAATATAAAGTGACGTTCTTTCGCATTAAGATTTTGTGCATCCAACCATAAAAGCGCATGGCAACCTCTCGCTTCCCTCTGCGAAGGGCCTATCTTTTATTTATTATCTCCTACCTTATGCAAGAGTCATGGTGATCTTCACCTTTCCTTTTTCATTTTATCCTTTTGCAAGCACAGTATGTTGGAAAGATCCTGATGGGCACTGGCGGACCTCCCCGGTGGGCAGGGTATGGCGCGTGCCATACCTTAATTTTGAGAAGAAAAAAAATTTATAACTAATATGCATCGATCGCTACTCGCTAGCAGAATACGTCGTTGCTGACTCGCTGTTAATACGTGATGGGCCGACGGCCCGACACAGCGAGCGGCCAGATGGACCAACATCTACGCGAGGCAGCCAGGTTCGAGCGTCCACGCGACTACGCGAGCGAGCAGAGACGCGACGCAACACAGGCGGACGGCGGACCACTCTGTTCTCTCCCGGTCTCCCCAACCCTAATCCCTAAGCTAGCGCCGGCGGCTGGCCAGGTCGCCAGGAGTGGGCGGGGCAGGCAACGGCGGGCAGCCAATGGCGGCAATGGGGCTATAGGGCGGCGGCACCGCCAAAGAAGCGACGTCTTCCAACGGGGCCTAGGCGCCTAGCAAGCGGAACCAACAGTCCGGCCGTCCGTCCGGCCCGTCTGACCACTTCGAGTCCGGCGGTATGATCGGCCATGGGCCGGATTGCCGAAGATGGAAAGGAAGAGGAAGGCGAGGGAAATCCAAAGGAAAGGGTAGGAGGTAATTTCTGAAATTTCCTGAAATTTTGTAGCAAATTTTAACAGTAGCTTGAAGCCTCAAATTCAAGCAGATTGTAGTGACATATTAATGTTGTGAACACTCTGGTTGTGAATTGCAGATTTGAAAAGATATTTTGAAGTGCTTGGTAGTGGCAGCAGCTCAAAATCGAACCCAAGTACCCGTGAAAGTGTCAATGCTTCGGCACATGCCACTCATCAAGATCAAGTGAGTTCGGTGGAAGTGGAGCATGAAAATTTGATGCAAACTGAACAAGTGGAAGAACAAACTACAGATTCTCTTGAAGCTATAGTGGAAGAGAATGTTGAAGTTCATGGAGTTGAAGGTATATCTGTTTTTAGTGAAGATCAGATAAATGGTGATCCTGGACTTCGCATTCCACTTGATAGATTTTCCCCCAACATTAGAGATGATGTTAGATTTGCTTATATACGAATGGGTGCAACTCGACCAACTAGTTGCACTTTCCCCCCAAATAGGAATGGAAGATGCTTCCGGTAGCGACGACAACAGTTGAAAGAGCCTTATCATCAATGAAAATCATCAAGACTGAGTTGCGCAGCAAGATGTCTGATGGCTGGCTTAATGACTTGATGGTGTGTTACATTGAGCGAGAGATCTTCAAAAGTATTGATCTTGGTAAAATTAAGGAAGATTTTCAAAAGGAGGGTAAGGCACTGCCATTGCCTGGGTCTTCTAGACGCCATTAAATGCTTCATTATCGGTATGTTTTAGGTTGTTTTCCTATTGAAACATGTCTACAATTTCATTGTATTTGGTTATTCGTTTCTAGTGTGCATTGTGAGTTTGTATTGACTCCTTTGATTCGCATAAAGAAAAATCTTAGTGAGACTTCGCCCCACCTTAAATTTTTTTCGTGGTCCGCCTCTGCTGATGGGTATATCTAATTGGATGTAGGGGAGCATGAGTTATTATTGTTGACGTTACCCTTGAGGTAAAAGGTTGGGAGGCGAAACTATAAGCCCCTATCTTTCTCTGTGTCCGATTAAAACTCCGTAACCACAAGTATCGCGTGAGTGTTAGCAATTATGAAGGACTAAATGATAGTTGAGTATGTGGACTTGCTATTAAGCTCAGACATAGACTCTTTCCGATGTTATGATAAATTGCAATTGCTTCAATGATCGAGACTATAGTTTGTTGGTTCTCAATAAAGTTTATGATTCAGACTGCATTGTGAATGGATTATTACTTGAACATAAGAAATCATATGACAATACCTATATATGTTGCTGTTATGAGAATAATCATGATGCCTTCATGTCCGTATTTTATTTTTATCGACACCTCTACCTCTAAACATGGGGACATATTTATCGTTATTGGCTTTCGCTTGAGGACAAGCGAGGTCTAAGCCTGGGGGAGTTGATACGTCCATTTTGCATCATGCTTTTATATCAATATTTATTGCATTATGGGCTGTTATTACACGTTATGTCACAATACTTATGCCTATTCTCTCTTATTATACAAGGTTTACATAAGGAGGGAGAATGCTAGAATTCTGGGCTGGAAAAGGAGCAAATATTAGAGACCTATTCTGCACAACTCCAAAAGTCCTGAAACTCCACGGAATATCTTACAATAAATAATAAAAAATCCTCGCCAAAGATGAAGGCTAGGGGGCCCACACCCTGTCCATGAGGGTGGGGGGCGCGCCCTACCCCCTGGGCCCGCCCCCCTACCTCGTGGGCCCCCTGGTGGCTCTCCGATGCCCATCTTCTGCAATATGAGGTCTTTCGTCGAGAAAAAAATCAGAGGGAACCTTTCGGGACGAAACTCCGCCGCCACGAGGCGGAACCTTGGCGGAACCAATCTAGGGCTCCGGCAGAGCTGTTCTGCCGGGGACACTTCGCTCCGGGAGAGGGAAATCATCGCCATCGTCATCACCAACGCTCGTCTCATCGGGAGAGGGCAATCTCCATCAACATCTTCACCAGCACCATCTCCTCTCAAAACCCTACTTCATCTCTTGTATCCAATTCTTGTCTCCAAGTCCGGGATTGGTACTAGTAGGTTGCTAGTAGTGTTGATTAATCCTTGTAGTTGATGCTAGTTGGTTTATTTGGTGGAAGATCATATGTTCAGATTCTATATGCATATTAATACCCCTCTGATTATGAACATGAATATGCTTTGTGAGTAGTTACGTTTGTTCCTGGGGACATGGGAGAAGTCTTGGTATTAGTAGTCATGTGAATTTGGTATTCGTTCGATATTTTGATGAGATGTATGTTGTCTGGCCTCTAGTGGTGTTATTTGAACGTCGACTACATAACACTGTTGGGGAACGTAGCAGAAATTCAAAATTTTCCTACGTGTCACCAAGATCTATCTATGGAGAAACTAGCAACGAGGGAAGGAGAGTGCATCTACATACCCTTGTAGATCGCTAAGCGGAAGCGTTCAAGAGAACGGGTTGAAGGAGTCGTACTGCCGTGATCCAAATCACCGGAGATCCTAGTGCCGAACGGACGGCACCTCCGCTGCTCAACACACGCAGACAGCCCGTGATCGCCTCCCACGCCTTGATCCAGCAAGGAGAGAGGGAGAGGTTGAGGAAGACTCCATCCAACAGCAGCACAACGGGCGTGGTGGTGATGGAGGAGCGTGGCAATCTTGCAGGCTTCGCCAAGCATCACAAGAGAGGAGGAGGAAGAAGAGACGCAGGCTGCACCAACGAGAGATAGAATCGCGTGTCTTGGGCAGCCCCTTGGCCTCATATATATAGGGAAGGGAGGGCTGCGCCCCATCTAGGGTTTCCACCCCCAAGGGGTGCGGCCAGCCCTAGATGGGGCTTGGGGAGGCGGCCAAGAGGGAGGGAGAGGAGGCGCCCACTAGATGGGCCTTAGGGCCCATCTCGACTAGGGTTTGCCCCTCCCACTCATCCTGCGCCTTGGGCCCCTTGTGGGCGCACCAGCCCTCCTAGGGGCTGGTCCCTCCCACACTTGGCCCACGCAGCCTTCTCGGGGCAGGTGGCCCCACTTGGTGGACCCCGGGACCCTCCCTGGTCCCAGACATTACCGATATCGCCCAAACTTTTCCTGCTACCAAAACAGGACTTCCCATATATAAATCTTTACCTCCGGACCATTCTCGAACTCCTCGTGACGTCCGGGATCTCATCCGGACTCCGAACAACATTCGTAACCACATACAAACTTCCTTTATAACCCTAGCGCCATCGAACCTTAAGTGTGTAGACCCTACGGGTTCGGGAGACATGTAGACATGACCAGAGGCGTTCTCCGGTCAATAACCAACAGCGGGATCTGGATACCCATGTTGGCTCCCACATGTTCCACGATGATCTCATCGGATGAACCACGATGTCAAGGACTCAATCGATCCCGTATACAATTCCCTTTGTCTAGCGGTATTGTACTTGCAGAGATTCGATCGTCGGTATCCCGATACCTTGTTCAATCTCGTTATCGGCAAGTCTCTTTACTCGCTCCGTAACACATCATCCCGTGATCAACCCCTTGGTCACATTGTGCACATTATGATGATGTCCTACCGAAAGTGGGCCCAGAGATACCTCTCCGTTTACACGGAGTGACAAATCCAGCCTCGATTTGTGCCAACCCAATGTATACACTTTCGGAGATACCTGAGTGCACCTTTATAGTCACCCGATTACGTTGTGACGCTTGGTACACCCAAAGTATTCCTACGGTATCCGGAGTTGCACAATCTCATGGTCTAAGGAAAAGATACTTGACATTAGAAAAGCTTTAGCATACGAACTACGATCTTTGTGCTATGCTTAGGATTGGGTCTTGTCCATCACATCATTCTCCTAATGATGTGATCCCGTTATCAACGACATCCAATGTCCATGGTCGAAACCGTAACCATCTATTGATCAACGAGCTAGCCAATAGAGGCTTGCTAGGGACATGGTGTTGTCTATGTATCCACACATGTATTTGAGTTTCCTATCAATACAATTATAGCATGGATAATAAACGATTATCATGAACAAGGAAATATAATAATAATAACTAAGTTATTATTGCCTCTAGGCATATTTCCAACAGTCTCCCACTTGCACTAGAGTCAATAATCTAGTTCACATCGTCATGTGATTAACATCGATAGGTCACATCGCCATGTGACCAACACCCAAAGAGTTTACTAGTGTCTCAGAACTAGTTCACATCATCATGTGATTTAGACTCAATGAGTTCCGAGGTTTGATTATGTTTTGCTTGTGAGAGAGGTTTTAGTCAACGGGTTTTAGTCAACGGGTCTGAACCTTTCAGATCCGTGTGTGCTTTGCAAATTTCTAGGTCATATGCTGCTTCCACGCTCCACTTGAAGCTATTCCAAATGGTTGCTCCACAATACGTATCCGGTTTGCTACTCAGAGTCACTCGGATAGGTGTTAAAGCTTGCATCGACGTAACGCTTTACGCCGAACTCTTTATCACCTCCATAATTGAGAAACATGTCCTTATTTACTCCAAGGACAATTTTGATCACGTCCAATGATCCATTCCTGGATCATTCTTGTACCCTTGACTGACTCATGGCATGGCACACTTCCGGTGCGGTACACAGCATAGCATACTGTAGAGCCTATGTCTAAGGCATAGGGGACGATCTTCGTCCTTTCTCTATGTTCTGCCGTGGTCGAGCTTTAAGTCTTAACTTCACACCTTACATCTCGTGCAAGAACTCCTTCTTTGGTGATCCATCTTGAACACCTTCAAGATCATGTCAAGGTACATGCTCATTTGAAAGTATTTAAACATTTTGATCTATCTTATAGATCTTTGATGCTTATTGTTCAAGTAGCCTAATCCAGGTTTTCTATTGAAAAACACTTTTCAAACAACCCTATATGCCTCACAGAAAATTCTACATCATTTCTGATCATCTTATATGTCAACGACACATACTCATCAGAAATTCTATAGTGCTCCCACTCACTTCTTTGGAAATACAAGTTTCTCATAAACTTTGTATAAACCCAAAATCTTTGATCATCTCATCAAAGCGCACATTCCAACTCCGAGATGCTTACTCCAGTCCTTAGAAAGGATCACCGAGCCAGATACCTTTTAGCATCCTTAGGATCGACAAAACTTTCTCGATTGTATCACATACAACCTTTCCTTACGAAACCGGTAAGGAAACTCATTTTGACATCCATCCGCCAGATTTCATAAATGCAGCTTGTGCTAACATGATTCCGACGGACTTAAGCATCGCTACGGATGAGAAAATCTCATCGTAGTCAACTCCTTGAACTTGTGAAAAACTCTTCGCCACAAGTCGAGCTTCATAGACGGTGATATTACCGTCCACGTCCGTCTTCTTCTTAAAGATCCATTCATCTCAATGGCTTGCCGATCATCGTGCAAGTCCACCAAAGTCCATGCTTTGTTCTGATACATGGATCCTATCTCGGATTTCATGGCTTCTAACCATTTATCGGAATTTGGGCCCACCATTGCTTCTCCATAGCTTGTAGGTTTATCAAGACAGGATCACCGTACCACTCTGAAGTAGTACGCATCCTTGTCACCCTACGAGGTACGGTAGTGACTTGATCCAAAACTTCATGATCACTATCATAAGCTTCGACTTCAATTGGTGTAGGTGCCACAGAACAACTTCATGTGCCCTGCTACACACTTGTTGAAGTGACGGTTCAATAACCTCATCAAGTCTCCACCATCCTCCCACTCAACTTTCCGAGACAAACTTTTCCTCGAGAAAGGACCCGATTCAAGAAACAATCCCTATTGCTTTCGGATCTGAATTAGAAGGTATACCCAACTGTTTTGGGTGTCCTATGAAGATGCATTTTATCCGCTTTGGGTTCGAGCTTATCAACCTGAAACTTTTTCACATAAGTGTCGCATCCCCAAACCTTTAAGAAATGACAGCTTAGGTTTCTCTAAACCATAGTTCATACGGTGTCATCTCAACGGAATTACGTGGTACCTTATTAAAGTGAGTGCGGTTGTCTCTAATGCCTAACCCATTAACGATAGTGGTAATTCGATAAGAGATATCATGGTACGCACCATATCCAATAGAGTGCAACTATGATGTTCGGACACACCATCACACTATGGTGTTCCAAAGTGTATTAATTGTGAAACAATTTGCACAATGTCTTAATTGTGTGCCAAAACTCGTAACTCAGATATTCATCTCTATGATCATATCATAGACATTCTATCCTCTTGTCACGAAGATCTTAAACTTCACTCTGAAATTACTTGAACCATTCAATAATTCAGACTTGTGTTTCATCAAGCAAATATACTCAACATCTACTCGAATCATCTGTGAAGTAAGAACATAACGATATTCACTGCATGCCTCAAAGACTTCATTGGACTGCACACATCAAAATGTGTTACTTCCAAAAGTTGCTATCTTGTTCCATCTTCTTCAAACCGAGGCTTTTCGGTCATCTTGCCCATGTGGTATGATTTGCATATCTCAAGTGATTCAAAATCATGCGAGTCCAAACGATCCATCTGCATGGAGTTTCATCATGCGTATACACCAATGGGACATGGTTTGCATGTCTCAAACTTTTCAAAACGAGTGAGTCCAAAGATCCATCAACATGGAGCTTCTTCATGCGTTTACACCAATATGACTTATATGGCAGCGCCACAAGTAAGTGGTACTATCATTACTATCTTATACTTTTGGCATGAAAATGTGTATTACTACGATCGAGATTCAATAAACCATTCCTTTAGGTGCAAGACCATTGAAGGTATTATTCAAATAAATAGAGTAACCATTATTCTCCTTAAATGAATAACCGTATTGCGATAGACATAATCCAATCATGTCTATGCTCAACGCAAACACCAAATGACAATAATTCAGGTTTAACACCAATCTCGATGGTAGAGGGAGCGGGCGATGCTTGATCACATCAACCTTGGAAACACTTCCAACACATATAAATCGGCTCACCTTTAGCTAGTCTCCGTTTATTCCGTAGCCTTTTATTTCGAGTTACTAACACTTAGCAACCGAACCAATATCTCAATACCCTGGTGCTACTAGGAGTACTAGTAAAGTACACATTAACATAATGTATATCCAATATACTTCTTTCGACCTTGCCAGCCTTCTTATCTACCAAGTATCTAGGGTAATGCTGCTCCAGTGGCTGTTTCCCTTATTACAGAAGCACTTAGTCTCGGGTTTGGGTTCAACCTTGGGTTTCTTTACTAGAGCAGCAGCTGATTTGCCGTTTCATGAAGTATCCCTTCTTGCCCTTGCCCTTCTTGAAACTAGTGGTTTCACCAACAATTGATGCTCCTTCTTGACTTCTACTTTCGCGGTGTCGAACATTGCGAATGGCTCAAGGATCATCATATCTATCCCTGATATGTTATAGTTCATCACGAAGCTTCTAGCAGCTTGGTGGCAATGACTTTGGAGAAACATCACTATCTCATCCGGAAGATCAACTCTCACTCGATTCAAGTGATTGTTGCACTTAGACAATCTGAGCACAAGCTCAACGATTGAGCTTTTCTCCCTTAGTTTGCAGGCTAAGAAAACTCGTCGGAGGTCTCATACCTCTTGACGTGGGAACGAGCCTGAAATCCCAATTTCAGCCCTCGAAACATCTCATATGTTCCGCGATGTTTCGAAAAACGTCTTTGGTGCCTCTACTCTAAACCGTTTAACTGAACTATAATGTAGTTATCAAAAACGTGTATGTCCGATGTTCGCAACATCCACAGACGACGCTTTGGGGTTCAAAGACACCGAAGCGGTGCATTAAGGACATAAGCTATTTATCGTCCGCATAATCGCCATCACAACTTTCAACTATATTTTCTCTAGGAACATATCTAAACAGTGGAACTAAAGCGCGAGCTTTACATAATTTGCAAAAGGTCTTTTGACTATGTTCAAGATAATTAAGTTCATCTTATGAACTCCCACTCGAATAGACATCCCTCCGGGTCATCAAAGTGATAACATGATCCGAGTCAACTAAGCCGTGTCCGATCATCACGTGAGACGGACTAGTCATCATCGTTGAACATCTACATCATGATCGTATCTACTATACGACTAATGCTCGACCTTTCGGTCTCTGTGTTCCCGAGGCCATGTCTGCATACATGCTAGGCTCGTCAAGTTAACCCCAAGTGTTTTTCTTTGTGTAAATCATCTTACACCCGTTGTATGTGAACGTAAGAATCCATCACACCCGATCATCACGTGGTTCTTAGAAGCGACTTAACCCAGCAGTAACGGTGCACAGGGGAGAACACTTCTTGAAATTTGTGTAAGGGATCATCTTATTTACTACCGTCGTTCTAAGTAAACAAGATGCATAAACATAATAAACATCACATGCAATTATATAGTAGTGACATGATATGGCCAATATCATATTGCTCCTTTTGATCTCCATCTTCGGGCTCCATGATCATTATTGTCACCGCATGACACCATGATCTCCATCATCATGATCTCCATCATCGTGTCTCCATGAAGTTGTCTCGCCAACTATTACTTCTACTACTATGGCTACCGTTAGCAATAAAGTAAAAGTAATTACATGGCGTTGTTCAATGACACGCAGTCATACAATAAATAAAGACAACTCCTATGGCTCCTGCGGTTGTCATACTCATCGACATGCAAGTCGTGAATCCTATTACAAGAACATGATCAATCTCATACATCACATATCATTCATCACATTCTTCTTGGCCATATCACATCACATAGCATACCCTCGCAAAAACAAGTTAGACGTCCTCTAATTGTTGTTGCATGTTTTACGTGGCTGCTATGGGTTTCTAGCAAGAACGTTTCTTACCTACATAAAACCACAACGTGATATGCCAATTGCTATTTACCCTTCATAAGGACCCTTTTCATCGAATCCGTTCGACTAAAGTGGGAGAGGCGGCACCGCTAGCCACCTTATGCACCAAGTGCATGTCGATCGGTGGAACCTGCCTCACGTAAGAGTACGTGTAAGGTGTCGGTCCGGGCCGCTTCATCCCACAATACCGTCGAAACAAGATTGGACTAGTAACGGTAAGCATATTGAACAAAATCATCGCCCACAACTACTTTGTGTTCTACTCGTGCAAAGAATCTACGCAATAGACCTAGCTCTGATACCACTGTTGGGGAACGTGGCGTAAATTCAAAATTTTCCTACGTGTCACCAAGATCTATCTATGGAGAAACTAGCAACGAGGGAAGGAGAGTGCATCTACATACCCTTGTAGATCGCTAAGCGAAGCGTTCAAGAGAACGGGGTTGAAGGAGTCGTGCTGTCGTGATCCAAATCACCGGAGATCCTAGTGCCGAGCAGACGGCACCTCCGCTGTTCAACACACGCGTACAGCCCGGTGGCGTCTCCCACGCCTTGATCCAGCAAGGAGAGAGGAGAGGTTGAGGAAGACTCCATCCAACAGCAGCACAACGGCGTGGTGGTGATGGAGGAGCGTGGCAATCTTGCAGGCTTCGCCAAGCATCACAAGAGAGGAGGAGGAAGAAGAGACGCAGGCTGCACCAACGAGAGATAGAATCGCGTGTCTTGGGCAGCCCCTTGGCCTCATATATATAGGGAAGGGAGGGCTGCGCCCCATCTAGGGTTTCCACCCCAAGGGGTGCGGCCAGCCCTAGATAGGGCTTGGGGAGGCGGCCAAGAGGGAGGGA
This sequence comes from Aegilops bicornis, assembly GCA_021605145.1. Lineage (NCBI taxonomy): Eukaryota > Viridiplantae > Streptophyta > Magnoliopsida > Poales > Poaceae > Aegilops > Aegilops bicornis. The sequence goes on along the minus strand of CM038670.1, from coordinate 523,887,313 downwards.
GAGGAGGCGCCCACTAGATGGGCCTTAGGGCCCATCTCGACTAGGGTTTGCCCTCCCACTCATCCTTGCGCCTTGGGCCCCTTGTGGGCGCACCAGCCCTCCTAGGGGCTGGTCCCTCCCACACTTGGCCCACGCAGCCTTCAGGGCAGGTGGCCCCACTTGGTGGACCCCGGGACCCTCCCGGTGGTCCCATTACATTACCGATATCGCCCAAAACTTTTCCTGCTACCAAAACAGGACTTCCCATATATAAATCTTTACCTCCGGACCATTCTCGAACTCCTCGTGACGTCCGGGATCTCATCCGGGACTCGAACAACATTCGCAACCACATACAAACTTCCTTTATAACCCTAGCGTCATCGAACCTTAAGTGTGTAGACCCTACGGGTTCGGAGACATGTAGACATGACCGAGACGTTCTCCGGTCAATAACCAACAGCGGGATCTGGATACCCATGTTGGCTCCCACATGTTCCACGATGATCTCATCGGATGAACCACGATGTCAAGGACTCAATCGATCCCGTATACAATTCCCTTTGTCTAGCGGTATTGTACTTGCCCGAGATTCGATCGTCGGTATCCCGATACCTTGTTCAATCTCGTTACCGGCAAGTCTCTTTACTCGTTCCGTAACACATCATCCCGTGATCAACCCCTTGGTCACATTGTGCACATTATGATGATGTCCTACCGAGTGTTGGGTAACGTAGTAATTTCAAAAAATTTCCTACGATCACACAAGACCATGGTGATGGCATAGCAACGAGAGGGAAGAGTGTCCGCTTCACGCACCTCGTGAGACCGAAAGCGGAAGCGCGTTATAACAACGCGGTTGATGTAGTCGTCGTCTTCACGATCCGACCGATCCAAGCACCGAACGACGGCACCTCCGAAGTTCTCGCACATCGCTCAAATTTCGATGGCGATCCCGGACTCCGATCCAAAGAAAGTGTCGGGATGAGTTCCGTCAAGACGACGGCGTGGTGACGATATTGATGCTCTACCGACGCAGGGCTTCACCTAAGCTCATGACGATATGACTTCTCCGCGCGAGGCTTCGCCTAAGCTCATGACGATATGACCGAAGTGGAATATGGTGGAAGGGGCACCGCACACGGCTAAGGAAAGATCCGTAGATCAACTTGTGTGTTTTGGGGTGCCCCCCGCCTGTGATATAAAGGAGGCAAGGGAGGTGGCCGGCCCTAGGGGAGGCGCGCAAGGAGGAGTCCTACTCCCACCGGAGTAGGACTCTCTCCTAGTTGGACTAGGATTGGAGGAGGGAAGAGGGAAGGGCGCCCCCTTCCTTGTCCTATTCGGACTAGAGGGGAGGAGGGCGCGCAGCCCACCTTGGCTGGCCCTTCCTCTTCTCTCCTATGGCCCATTAGGCCCATGGACCTCCCGGGGGGTTCCGGTAACCTCCCGGTACTCCGGTAAAATCCCGATTTCACTCGGAACCTTTCCGATGTCCAAATGTAGGCTTCCAATATATCAATCTTTATGTCTCGACCATTTCGAGACTCCTCGTCATGTCCGTGATCACATCCGGGACTCCGAACAAACTTCGGTGCATCAATACTTATAAACTCATAATGAACTGTCATCGAAGCGTTAAGCGTGCGGACCCTACGGGTTCGAGAACTATGTAGACATGACCTAGAACCATTCTCGGTCAATAACCAATAGCGGAACCTGGATGCCCATATTGGTTCCTACATATTCTACGAAGATCTTTATCGGTCAAACCGCATAACGACATAATCGTTGTTCCCTTTGTCATCGGTATGTTACTTACCGAGATTCGATCGTCGGTATCCAATACCTAGTTCAATCTCGTTACCGGTAAGTCTCTTTACTCGTTCGTAATACATCATCTCACAACTAACTCATTAGTTGTAATGCTTGCAAGGCTTAAGTGATGTGTATTACCGAGAAGGCCTAGAGATACCTCTCCGACAATCGGAGTGACAAAACCTAATCTCGAAATACGCCAACCCAACAAGTACCTTTGGAGACACACCTGTAGTACTCCTTTATAATCACCCGATTCGTTGTGACGTTTGGTAGTACCCAAAGTGTTCCTCCGTAAACGGAGTTGCATAATCTCATAGTTATAGGAACATGTATGGGTCATGAAGAAAGCATTAACATACTAAACGATCAAGTGTTAAGCTAACGGAATGGGTCATGTCAATCAGATCATTCAACTAATGATGTGACCTTGTTAATCAAATAACAACTCCTTGTTCATGGTTAGGAAACATAACCATCTTTGATTAACAAGCTAGTCAAGTAGAGGCATACTAGTGACATACCGTTTGTCTATATATTCACACATGTATTATGTTTCCGGTTAATACAATTCTAGCATGAATAATAAACCTTTATCATGATATAAGGAAATAAATAATAACTTTATTATTGCCTCTAGGGCATATTTCCTTGATCTCCCACTTGCACTAGAGTCAATAATCTAGATTACAAAGTAATGATCCTAACACCCATGGAGTCTTGGTGCTGATCATGTTTTGCTCGTGGAAGAGGCTTAGTCAATCGGTCTGCAACATTCAGTTGCGTATGTATTTTGCAAATCTTTTTGTCTACCACTTTGACTTGTTCCCGAATGGAATTGAAGCGTCTCTTGATATGCTTGGTCCTCTTGTGAAATCTGGATTCCTTTGCCAAGGCAATTGCACCGATATTGTCACGTAAGATCTTCATCGGTCCCGATGCACTAGGTATGACACCTAGATCGGAAATGAACTCTTTCATCCAGACTCCTTCATTTGTCGCTTCGAAGCAGCTATGTACTCCGCTTCACATGTAGATCCCGCCACGACGCTTTGTTTAGAACTGCACCAACCGACAGCTCCACCGTTTAATAAAAACACGTATCCGGGTTTGCGATTTAGAATCGTCCGGATCGGTGTCAAAGCTTGCATCGGCGTAACCATTTACGACTAGCTCTTTGTCACCTCCATATACGAGAAACATATCCTTAGTCCTTTTCGTGTATTTCAGATGTTCTTGACCGCTGTCCAAAGTGATCCACTCTGGATTACTTTGGTACCTTCCTGCTAAGCTTATTGCTAAGCATACGTCAGTCTGGTACATAGCATTGCATACATGATAGAGCCTATGGCTGAAGCATAGGGAACATCTTTCATTTTCTCTCTATCTTCTGCATTGTGGTCGGGCATTGAGTCCGACTCAATCTTACACCTTGCAACACGGTAAAAACCCTTTCTTTGCTCGATCCATTTTGAACCTTTTCAAAACTTTATCAAGGTATGTGCTTTGTGAAAGTCCAATTAAGCGTCTTGATCTATCTCTATAGATCTTGATGCCCAATATGTAAGCAGCTTCACCGAGGTCTTTCATTGAAAAACTTTTATTCAAGTATCCTTTTATGCTATCCAGAAATTCTATATCATTTCCAATCAATAATATGTCGTCCACATATAATATCGTAAATGCTACAGAGCTCCCACTCACTTTCTTGTAAATACAGGCTTCTCCAAAAAGTCCGTACAAACCCATATGCTTTGATCACACTATCAAAGCGTTTATTCCAACTCCGAGAGGCTTGCACGGACCATAGATTGATCGTTGGAGCTTGCACACTTTGTTAGCATCCTTTGGATCGACAAAACCTTCTCGTTGCATCATATACAACTCTTCTTCTAGAAATCCATTCAAGAATGCAGTTTTTACATCCATTTGCCAAATTTCATAATCATAAAATGCGGCAATTGCTAACATGATTCGGACAGACTTAAGCATCGCTACGGGTGAGAAAGTCTCATCGTAGTCAACCCCTTGAACTTGTCGAAAACCTTTCGCAACAAGTCGAGCTTTGTAGACGATTATATTACCATCAGCGTCAGTCTTCTTCTTAAAGATCCATTTATTTTCAATGGCTTGCCGATCATCGGGCAAGTCAACCAAAGTCCATACTTTGTTCTCATACATGGATCCCATCTCGGATTTCATGGCTTCCACCATTTTGCGAATCTGGGCTCACCATCGCTTCTTCATAGTTTGTAGGTTCGCCATGGTCAAGTAACATGACTTCGAATAGGATTACCGTACCACTGCAGTGCGTATTTTACTCTGGTTGACCTACGAGGTTCAATAGTAACTTGATCTGAAGTTTCATGATCATCATCATTGGTTTCCTCACTAATTGGTGTAGTTGTCACAGGAACCATTTCTTGTGATGAACTACTTTCCAATAAGGGAGCGGAATCTGATTATCTCATCAAGTTCTACTTTCCTCCCACTCTCTTCTTTCGAGAGAAACTCTTTCTCTAGAAAGGATCCGAATTTAGCAACGAAAATCTTGCCTTCAGATCTGTGATAGAAGGTGTACCCATGATTTCCTTTGGGTATCCTATGAAGACACATTTTTCCGATTTGGGTTCGAGCTTATCTGGTTGAAGTTTCTTTACATAAGCATCGCAGCCCCAAACTTTAAGAAACGACAACTTTGGTTTCTTGCCAAACCACAGTTCATAAAGGCGTCGTCTCAACGGATTTTGACGGTGTTCTATTCAACGTGAATGCGGCCGTCTCTAAAGCATAACCCCAAAAACGATAGCGGTAAATCGGAAATAGACATCATAGATCGCACCATATCTAGTAAAGTACGATTACGACGTTCGGACACACCATTTCTCTGTGGTGTTCCGGGTGGCGTAAGTTGCGAAACTATTCCACATTGTTTCAAATGTAAACCAAACTCGTAACTCAAATATTCTCCTCCACGATCAGATCGTATAAATTTTATTTTCTTGTTACGATGATTTTCCACTTCACTCTGAAATTCTTTGAACTTTTCAAATGTTTCAGATTTGTGTTTCATTAAGTAGATATACCCATATCTGCTCAAATCATCTGTGAATGTGAGAAAATAACGATACCCGCCACAAGTGCCTCAACATTCATTGGACCACAAACATCGGTATGTATGATTTCCAACAAATCAGTTGCTCGCTCCATAGTTCCGGAGAACGGCGTTTTGGTCATCTTGCCCATGAGGCACGGTTCGCAAGTACCAAGTGATTCATAATCAAGTGATTCCGAAGCCCATCGGTATGGAGTTTCTTCATGCGTTTTACACCGATATGACCTAAACGGCGGTGCCACAAATAAGTTGCACTATCATTATCAACTCTGCATCTTTTGGCTTCAACATTATGAATATGTGTATCACTCATCGAGATTCAACAAGAATAGACCATTCTTCAAGGGTGCATGACCATAAAAGATATTACTCATATAAATAGAACAACCATTATTCTACGATTTAAATGAATAACCGTCTCGCATTAAACAAGATCCAGATATAATGTTCATGCTCAACGCGGCACCAAATAACAATTATTTAGGTCTAAAACTAATCCCGAAGGTAGATGTAGAGGTAGCGTGCCATTGCGATCACATCGACTTTGGAACCATTTCCAACGCGCATCGTCACCTCGTCCTTAGCCAATCTTCGCTAATCCGTAGTTCTGCTTTGAGTTGCAAATATTAGCAACAGAACCAGATCAAATACCTGTACTATCATGAGTATTAGTAAGGTACACATCAATAACATGTATATCACATATACCTTTGTTCACCTTGCCATCCTTTTTATCCGCCAAATACTTGGGGCAGTTCCGCTTCCAAAGTGTCCGTGCGCTTGCGGTAAAAACACTCGATTTAGGGCTTAGGTCCGGACTTGGGTTTCTTCTCTTGATCGAAACTTTCTTGCTGTTCTTTTGAAGTTTCCCTTCTTCTTCCCTTTGCCCTTTTTCTTGAAACTAGTGGTCTTGTTGATCATCAACACTTGATGCTCTTTCTTGATTTCTACCTCCATGACTTTTAGCATCGCCAAGAGCTCAGAATTGTCTTAGTCATCCCTTGCATATTATAGTTCATCACGAAGCTCTTGTAGCTTGGTGGCGATGATTGGAGAATTACATCAATGACACTATCATCCGGAAGATTAACTCCCGGCTGAATTAAGTGATTGTTATACCCGGACATTTCGAGTATGTGCTCACCAGCGTAACTATTCTCCTCCATCTTGCAGCTATAGAACTTATTGGAGACTTCATATCTCTCAATCCGGGCATTTGCTTGAAATATTAACTTCAACTCCTGGAACATCTCATATGCTCCATGACGTTCAAAACGTCGTTGAAGACCCGGTTCTAAGCCGTAAGCATGGCACACTGAACTATAGAGTAGTCATCACTGCTTTGCCCAGACGTTCACAACTTCGCTCAAAGATTCCGCAGAGTTCGCTACCCAAATGCAAGCTTCCAGACGATTTAACTTTTCAGGCAGCAATGAGGATAATCCTCAAATTACGGACCCAGTCCGTGTAATTGCTACCATCATCTTTCAACTTTGCTTTCTCAAGGAACGCATTAAAATTCAACGGAACAACAGCACGAGCCATCTATCTACGATAAACATAGACAAGCAAAATACTATCGGTACTAAGTTCATGATAAATTTAAGTTCAATTAATCATATTAAAAAACTCCCACTTAGACAGACATCTCTCTAGTCATCTAAGTGATCACGTGATCCATATCAACTAAACCATGTCCGATCATCACGTGAGATGGAGTAGTTTCAATGGTGAACATCACTATGTTGATCATATCTACTATATGATTCACGCTCGACCTTCGGTCTCCGTGTTCCGAGGCCATATCTGTTATATGCTAGGCTCGTCAAGTTTAACTCGAGTATTCGCGTGCGCAACTGTTTCTTGCCTGTTGTATTTGAACGTAGAGCCTATCACACCCGATCATCACGTGGTGTCTCAAAGACGAAGAACTTTCATAGCGGTGCATACTCGTGGAGAACACTTGTTGATAATTTTTAGTGAGAGATCATCTTATAATGCTACCGTCAATCAAAGCAAGATAAGATGCATAAAGGATAAACATCACATGCAATCAATATAAGTGATATGATATGGTCATCATCATCTTGTGCTTGTGATCTCCATCGCCGATGCACCGTCATGATCACCATCGCCACCGTAGCGACACCTTGATCTCCATCGTAGCATCGTTGTCGTCTCGCCAACTATTGCTTCTACGACTATCGCTACTCCTTAGTGATAAAGTAAAAGCAATTACATGGCGCTTGCATTTCATACAATAAAGCGACAACCATATGGCTCCTGCCGATTGCCGATAATTCGGTTACAAAACATGATCATCTCATACAATAAAATATAGCATCACGTCTTGACCATATCACATCACAACATGCCCTGCAAAAACAAGTTAGACGTCCTCTACTTTGTTGTTTGCAAGTTTTACGTGGCTGCTACTTTCACGGGCTGAGCAAGAACCGTTCTTACCTACGCATCAAAACCACAACGATACTTGTCAAATAGACTCCGTTTTAACCTTCTCAAGGACCGGGCGTAGCTACACTCGGTTCAACTAAAGTGAGAGAGACAGACACCGCCGGTCACCTTTAAGCAACGAGTGCTCGGGCGGTGAAACCAGTCTCGCGTAAGCGTCTGGCGTAATGTCGGTCCGGGCCGCTTCATCTCACAATACCGCTGAACCAAAGTATGACATGCTTTGGTAGGCGGTATGACTTGTATCGTCCACAACTCACTTGTGTTCTACTCGTGCATATGACATCAACGCATAAAACCAGGCTCGGATGCCATGTTGGGTAACGTAGTAATTTCAAAAATTTCCTACGATCACACAAGACCATGGTGATGGCATAGCAACGAGAGAGGAAGAGTGTCCGCTCACGTACCCTCGTAGACCGAAAGCGGAAGCGTTATAACAACGCGGTTGATGTAGTAAATGCGTCTTCACGATCCGACCGATCCAAGCACCGAACGTGCGGCACCTCCGAGTTCTGCACACGTTCAGCTCGATGACGATCCCGGACTCGATCCAAAGCAAAGTGTCGGGATGAGTTCCGTCGACCTGACGGCGTGGTAGCGATATTGATGCTCTACGGACGATATGACTTCTCCGTGGCAGGCTTCGCCTAAGCTCATGACGATATGACCAAGTGGAATATGGTGGAAGGGGCACCGCACACGGCTAAGGAAAGATCCGTAGATCAACTTGTGTGTTTTGGGGTGCCCCCGCCTCAGATATAAAGGAGGCAAGGGGAGGTGGCCGGCCCTAGGGGAGGCGCACCAAGGAGGAGTCCTACTCCCACCGAGTAGGACTCCCCCTCTCCTAGTTGGACTAGGATTGGAGGAGGGAAAGAGGGAAGGCGCGCCCCCCCTTCCTTGTCCTATTCGACTAGAGGGGGAGGCGCGCAGCCCACCTTGGCTGGCCCTTCCTCTTCTCTCCTATGGCCCATTAGGCCCATGGACCTCCCGGGGTTCCGTAACCTCCGGTACTCAGAAAATCCTGATTTCACTCGGAACCTGTCCGATGTCCAAATGTAGGCTTCCAATATATCACTCTTTATGTCTCGACCATTTCGAGACTCCTCGTCATGTCCGTGATCACATCCGGGACTCGAACAAACTTGATTGCATCAATACTTATAAACTCATAATGAACTGTCATCGAAGCGTTAAGCGTGCGGACCCTACGGGTTCGAGAACTATGTAGACATGACCTAGAACCATTCTCGGTCAATAACCAATAGCGGAACCTGGATGCCCATATTGGTTCCTACATATTCTACGAAGATCTTTATCGGTCAAACCGCATAACGACATCGTTGTTCCCTTTGTCATCGGTATGTTACTTACGAGATTCGATCGTCGGTATCCAATACCTAGTTCAATCTCGTTACCGGTAAGTCTCTTTACTCGTTCCGTAATACATCATCTCACAACTAACTCATTAGTTGTAATGCTTGCAAGGCTTAAGTGATGTGTATTACCGAGAAGGCCTAGAGATACCTCTCCGACAATCGGAGTGACAAAACCTAATCTCGAAATCGCCAACCCAACAAGTACCTTTGGAGACACCTGTAGTACTCCTTTATAATCACCCGATTACGTTGTGACGTTTGGTAGTACCCAAAGTGTTCCTCCGTAAGCGGAGTTGCATAATCTCATAGTTATAGGAACATGTATGGGTCATGAAGAAAGCATTAACATACTAAACGATCAAGTGTTAAGCTAACGGAATGGGTCATGTCAATCAGATCATTCAACTAATGATGTGACCTTGTTAATCAAATAACAACTCCTTGTTCATGGTTAGGAAACATAACCATCTTTGATTAACAAGCTAGTCAAGTAGAGGCATACTAGTGACATACTTTGTTTGTCTATATATTCACACATGTATTATGTTTCCGGTTAATACAATTCTAGCATGAATAATAAACCTTTATCATGATATAAGGAAATAAATAATAACTTTATTATTGCCTCTAGGGCATATTTCCTTCACCGAGTGGGCCCAGAGATACCTCTCCGTTTACACGGAGTGACAAATCCCAGTCTCGATTCGTGCCAACCCAACAGACACTTTCGGAGATACACCAGTGCACCTTTATAGTCACCCGATTACGTTGTGACGCTTGGTACACCCAAAGTATTCCCTACGGTATCCGGAGTTGCACAATCTCATGGTCTAAGGAAAAGATACTTGACATTAGAAAAGCTTTAGCATACGAACTACGATCTTTGTGCTATGCTTAGGATTGGGTCTTGTCCATCACATCATTCTCCTAATGATGTGATCCCGTTATCAATGACATCCAATGTCCATGGTCGTGAAACCGTAACCATCTATTGATCAACGAGCTAGCCAATAGAGGCTTGCTAGGGACATGGTGTTGTCTATGTATCCACACATGTATTTGAGTTTCCTATCAATACAATTATAGCATGGATAATAAACGATTATCATGAACAAGGAAATATAATAATAATAACTAATTTATTATTGCCTCTAGGGCATATTTCCAACAAACACCTCACCATTATTTGGGCCTAGAGGAAGGCATTGGGAAGTAATAAGTAGATGATGGGTTGCTAGAGTGACAGAAGCTTAAACCCTAGTTTATGCGTTGCTTCGTAAGGGGCTGATTTGGATCCATTTGTTTCATGCTATGGTTAGGTTTACCTTAATACTTTTGTTGTAGTTGTGGATGCTTGCAATAGAGGTTAATCATAAGTGGGATGTTTGTTCAAGTAAGAACATCACCCAAGCACCGGTCCATCCACATATCAAATTATCAAAGTACCGAACGCGAATCATATGAACATGATGAAAACTAGCTTGACGATATTCCCATGTGTCCTCGGGAGCGCTTTTCCTATTATAAGAGTTTGTCCAGGCTTGTACTTTGCTACAAAAAGGATTGGGCCACCTTGCTGCACTTTATTTACTTTTGTTACTTGTTGCTCGTTACAAATTATCCTATCACACAACTATCTATTACCACTTGTTTCAGTACTTGCAGAGAATACCTTGCTGAAAACCGCTTATCATTTCCTTCTGCTCCTCGTTGGGTTCGACACTCTTACTTATCGAAAAGGACTACGATAGATCCCCTATACTTGTGGGTCATCACTACACATTTCTTTTGGCCAAAGATAAGACGGGATGTTGAGTGTTTCATTGCTCGCTGCACTACATGTTAAAAAGCTAAGTCACGACTCAATCATCATGGTTTATATATGCCTTTGCCTGTACCTAGTGTTCCTTGGGAGGATATATCTATGGACTTTATTTTAGGTTTACCTCGAACAAAGAAGGGGAGAGATAGTATATTTGTTGTCGTGGATAGATTTTCGAAAATGGCACATTTTATACCATGTCATAAAAGCGATGATGCTACAAATATTGCTGATTTGTTCTTTCGTGAAATTATTCGCTTACATGGTGTGCCAAATACAATTGTTCCAGATCGTGATACTAAGTTTCTTAGCCACTTTTGGAGATGTTTATGGGCTAAGTTGGGGACTAAACTGCTTTTTAGTACTACATGTCATCCCCAAACTGATGGACAAACTGAAGTAGTCAATAGAACATTGTCTACCATGATTAGGGCTGTTTTGAAGAATAACAAGAAAATATGGGAAGAATTCTTGCCTCATATTGAACTTGCTTATAATCGGTCGCTGCATTCTACTACTAAGATGTGCCCTTTTGAAACTGTGTATGGTTTCCTACCCCGTGCACCTATTGATTTGTTGCCTCTTCCATCTCCGGAGAAGGTTAATTTTGATGCTAAACAACGTGCTGAATTGATCTTAAAATGCATGAGTTAATTAAGGAAAACATTGAGCGTATAAATGCTAAATATAAACTTGCTGGAGATAAGGATAAAAAACATGTTGTGTTTGCACCTGGAGATCTTGTTTGATTACATTTGTGTAAGGATAGATTTCCTGATTTGCGCAAATTAAAGCTAATGCCACGTGTTGATGCTCCTTTTAAGGTGTTAGAGAAAATAAATGATAATGCATATAAACTTGAGCTGCCTGCAGATTTTGGGGTCAGTCCCACTTTTAACATTGCAGATTTGAAGCCTTATTTGGGTGAGGAAGATGAGCTTCCGTCGAGGACGACTTCATTTCAAGAAGGGGAGGATGATGAGGACATCAATACCATTGTTACACCTGCAGCCCCTGCTATTATACATACTGGACCAATTACTAGAGCTCGCGCACGCCAATTAAATTACCAGGTACTCTCGTTTCTTGGTAATGATTCTAATGTTCACGAGAATATGATGCTGCCTAAATTGGATACATTTGTTTTGCTTACAAATGAAGGGCCTAGCTTGGAGAAGGATGAATATAGGAGCAAGAACAAGCATGGAGATGATGGCATGCGCAAGGGAAACAAGAACGGGATTTCAAGTGATGATTTCAGGACTTTGGAGCCACCGTAATGAGTGCATGAAGGCTTGGATGAAATATACAAGTTGCCACTTCACAAATTTCGTCTAGAGGCTATTATAGGTGTTGCGCCACCTTATTATTGGGCCAGGCCCATGTAATATCAAAATATAGAAGTATAGGCTATTTTTAGAGTCCGTATATGTGGGGAAAATAGAGTTAGGGTTGGTTTCGGACCCCTCCTACAAGGGGCCACGAAATTCCCCCCTCTTCCTCCTTATATACAGCCCTTAGGGCGTCGTTTAGACTTTGGGTTTTGTTTAGATTAAAGTTCGCCATACCTGCAACTTCGCGTACTTCGTTTGTGTTCAACGACCAGACCAAGACTTCACAGAACCCCACCTTGATCAATAAAGCTATCATCTTATATTCGCAATATTCAGATTGCAATCTTAGTTTCTTGTTTATTCTTCGTTTGCTTGCAGAAAATACACCCTCGTGGTCAGGTTGATCGTGCTCCGGCGTGGTCAATAACCTCTCGGAGTTGGTTTAGCGATTGCTAAGGCGCGACGTCCTCGCGCGTTCGTAGTCGGATCGTCAAAGTCTACTCCACCAAAAACGATAGCCACCATCTCATCGACCGACAGGACACCCTTTGCCTCTATCATGTTGGATGTCGGAGAAAGAAGACTTCGGCACCACAATGGTTTGTAGTTTTTAATTTTTGTAGTAGTGTTTTTGCAAGGGTATGTGCTACTTGATATATATGACCTTTGATATTTTCGCAAAAGAAAAGAATTTAAATTTCGCCCTTTTAATTTATTAAATAAAATCGAGCAATACCTGATAGAGATGAATAAATGATCATAGAGAAAATTAGCCCATGTCACAAGTTAGAAAAAGGAGACCCACAAATTTATTGAATATAATACTCTATAGTAAAGAATTTTTTAGTCACCTCAAAAATATGAATTTGTTTAGTCATACTTCTTTTTTAACGGAGGTTTAGTAAATTCTAATCCAGTGATTGAAATGTATGAGTCCAGTCGTGACATCAAAATACTCTTCGTCCTATGTCCAATATGTACTTTTCAATTCTATGCTCAATCGTGAACTGAGCATAGCTCACATGATTAGATTTTTTGTGGTGAAATCTATCCATCTAGGTTCAAGTCTTAGGCCATGTTTGTTTCAGTTTCACTTAGATTTTAATCACATATGGATTTGCTTCACTGCAAAACTGATTCTGCAAATCAGCTTGACCACCAAAATGCACTTTGAGCTTCAGAAAATTGCACTAAAAATTGCCCAAATCCAGATTCAGCTTCACTGGCAAAGCTAATTTCAGACAACTGTTTGTTTTAGATTCCAGATTCGATTTCACTGGCAAAGCTAAATCCGGACCCAGAATCCGAAACAAACAGGGCCTTAGATTTAACACATGTGATCGCATTTTTTAGGATGTATTACAGGCTTTTCGGCCCTACCTTTTAAGCGGTATAGTGTGAGCGTCAACTGCGAGGCGTCTAAGACGACTTTGTCAATCTCAAAATTCTCTTGAAAAAATGCTCATATGGGCAATTTATAAATACGTGTGTTCATAGAGATGAGTATGTGTGCCTCTATGTAAGCGTCTATTATAATTGTACTGTATTTCTTGAAAAGAAATAGACTTGATTCATACAAAAAGTGCACTTTACCCACAATGAACTTGTTATAAGGTTCACTTCACAATCCTAAATTATGATTTGATTCAGTTTACCCTCATGAAACTCTGAAAACGTTCTCCTTCTTAAAAAAATTTAACACAATACGACACATATATTGATATATATGTACATACCCTACCCTCACTTATGAACGTATGAACACATTCTATCACTGTGAGCACATTATCTTCAGATTGAGGTTGACAAAATCGGCACAGTCGTGGTGGACCGAAACGTTCTCCTTCTCAATTGACCGATTTGCAAACGTGGAAAACATATTTTTTGGGATTCAGGGTCAGTTCGTCCGGCAGAAGAGAACATCTTCTTCCCGCACATTTCGCATCGCGTTCCAGGCTTCATAGCGCACAGCGCCGCCGCGGCGAGGTATCGGCATGGACTATGGCCATGGCGATGGCGAATCCTGCACCTCTTCCAACCTTCTCCTCGCAATCCCGAGCATTCACCCCAAACATCTCACTGCGAAGCAGCAGAACTATATCGCGCTCCCGAGCCCTAGCTCTAACCGCAACGACCGCGTGCTCCATCCGCCTCCGCGTGCGGGCCGCCAAAGACTGCTCGCCCCCGTCGTATCCGCTCTCTGAGGTTCTCCCCTACGTCGCCGCGGAGTGGCGGACCATCGCGAAGGGGTGGGCGTGCGCCGCCGCCGCCGTGTACTGCCTCTCGCGCACGGTGCCCGCCGCGGGGCGCCTTCCGCGCGCTCTGGCCGCCGGCGTAGGCGGGGGCGTATCGGCGGAGGTTTCCAGGGCGTGGTCGCGCTCGCGGCTTTCGCCTCTGCGCGCGCGGCCGCGGCGTACGTGCAGCAGGCGTTGCTCTGGGAGGCGGCGCTGCGGGCGGTATGGCGCCTCCGGGAGCGCGCCTTCGAGCGTTTGCTTGCGCGTGACCTAGCGTTTTTCGATGGCAGAGAAGGGATGGCTGCAGGAGACATCGCGCACCGGATCACGGATGAGGCGGACGACGTTGCGGACGCTGTGTACTCTGTTCTCAATGTGAGGTTCTTGCACCCTGCTAGATAGACGTGTTTGATAAAATGTACGAAAGCTGTTTGGAGAAATGCTCCCTCAGCAGTCAGTATAATCATTGATTGTAGAAATTCACTCCCTTTTTTGAACGTTCCTCATACTTGATAGTCATGGAATAGTGGATCGTTTTACTGCACTGGTAATTGTGTCATGCTAATTTTTATTTCTCATTTTCATGCAGACAATTGTGCCGACAAGCTTGCAATTGATAGCAATGGGTACTCAAATGGTGGCGATAAATCCTCAGCTCTCATTAGTTGCAGCAATGGTAACAAATCTCATACTAGTTTGGACTGCTCTTTCATGGTAACTTCTATAGTTATGTGTGCACTGTTTAATCTCCGCTCTACATTACATGGATAGGTAATTCCATGCATGTCCATAGTCATTGCAAAGCTTGGTGAAAGACTCCGTCAAATATCCAAGGAGGCGCATCTTAGCCTCGCCATGCTCGCAGCCTATCTCAACGATGTCTGGTTCAGTAGCACTCAATTAGTTCATGTATAACAAACATACAAGGCTATGCACGAAAAATTGTTGTTTACTTGAATGCCCTCTGTAGGTACTTCCATCGATGCTCACTGTGAAGGTAAACAATGGGGAGCACAAAGAGATGTTAAGATTCCATGAGTTGGCTTTTGTTGATCTGAAGAATAATTTGGGTAAGAAGAAGATGAAAGCTCTCATACCTCAAGCTGTTCGTACTACATACATTGCAGGCCTGGTGGTGCTTTGTGCTGGTTCAGTAGCAGTTTCTGGAACCACATTTGATCCCGAGGGGTTTCTTTCTTTCCTAACAGCACTTGCTCTTTTTGTTGAGCCTATTCAGGTATCACAATCGCTGCTGAGCATTTACATTTGTCAATTCTTACTATATGCTGTATCGTCGCTTATTTCCCCTGCATGAATGTTACTGAAGTACAAATAAGTGTATAAAACATTTGGATGTTGTGTTAATATCATTTTCTTGCATCGGATTGATAATGTTCATAGAATTGGGAGTCCTTTGTCCTCTGAAGAAAAGAAAAATTACGTGCACATCTGCTTTTACATTTGACCCTGTTAATACAGCATTTCCACCCCCACCCCCCAAAAAAAACCTGTTGCACCTGAAGAGTTATTGTACCGGAATATGCAAAAACAATTGTTGTTGCTTTTTATTTCTGTAGCTGTATAGAAGCAAATATCATCAATTTTTTATGGTAAGTATAAGTATGATAATAAACTTAACTTTGACCATTAATTTTATCAACAAAAAGTGAGTTATATGCCATAAAAAGTACGTCATTGGATGCAAATTTCAAAGAACTTTCTAATGATACATTTTTTATGACATATAATCCATATTTTGTTGACCAAAATTATGAGTCAAAAGTGGCCTTGTATAAGGAATGGAGGGGGTATCATTTCTTTTGAGAATTTCATTTTGCGTTAACTCTCTTTTTGAGAATTTCTGAGTATGCTTTGTATCATCATGTCTTATTGCATGTTATCATGCACCACTTCCTTCCAACACTCTTGATTTGGTTCTCACGGGAATCTATTCCATGCATAGGATTTTGGCAAGGCATACAATGAATATAAGCAAGGAGAACCAGCATTAGAACGCATATTTGATTTAACAAGGTTCATCCCTGAGGTAATCGCCATCTCTTGTTAAGGACTGCTTTTTATTAAAATTATAAGATCATCGAACAAATCATTAGTATTTTTTCTAAGGTTTCTTACGTAAGGTTTCTTATGTATGTAATATATGTATTATTTTCGAGAAATGCAATATTCTTAAAGTAATTTTCTTCTGGTTTGGATGATCATGGGGTTTTAATTACGTTTTTCTATTGGAAAACTGCTTGAAGGTAAAAGAAGTCTATTTGGTTGTGTGAGAAACGAATTCCATAGCATATACCTTTGAGAAAGTATAATTTTGTGGTATTATGTTCTTGGATTTGAATTTCTGTTATCAAGGAAATTTTCTATCATAAGTCGCAACTCATACATCCATGCTGCTTTCGTGTGCTGTAGGTGAGGGATAAACCAAGTGCAGTTCACTTAAATTCTGTTAAGGGAGATATTAAGTTCCATGATGTTACATTTAGATATGTTGGTGGTATGCCACCAACAGTAGATGGTGTGAATCTTCATATCAGAGCAGGAGAAACTATTGCTATTGTTGGACCATCTGGTGGAGGGAAAACCACTCTTGCCAAATTACTCCTCCGTCTTTATCATCCACAAAGTGGTATTGAACTGAACATCAGTAGTACATTGGTGCAGAATCTGTAAACAGTCTTACATGTTTCACCTTTTTAGTTCAAGTTTGGTATCATGAATTCTGGTTTTCTTGGTTATCTAAGCTGCATGATTATCTTCTAAGATGGCTATCGATAAACTTCCCTTTTAGGATATATAGCTCTGGACAACCATGATATTCAAGACATTCAGTTGCAGTGCTTGAGAACACATATTGCGTTTGTTTCACAGGACCCGGTTAGTACCTGTGGTGTATCATTTCCTTCTGTGTCTTTGCGGTTTCAAAGCATCTCATTTGGGGTGTTCGAAAGGATATCTTGGTAATCTTTTGTTTGCAACTCCTGATAGAACTCTGTTTTGGTGGTATCTCAGCTTCCAACACACATAATTTAATATTTCTACATGTTGGACTAAACACACTTTGCACTGCCATTGTTTTCATGCATGTTCATTTCTTCTTATTTCATAGATGTTATTTTCCGGTACAATTGCTAAAAATATTGCGTATGGCGACCCTGTGGGCGATATTAATATGAGAAAAGTTGAGAATGCTGCTAAGATTGCCAATGCCGATGAGTTCATTAAGATATTGCCAGAGGGATATAACTCGTATGTAGGACAGAGAGGTTCTAGTTTAAGTGGCGGGCAAAAACAAAGGTAAAATTCTCCCCAGCACAATGTCTGGCAGCTTTTTTTACTGAATTGGTTTCGATGTTTCATTCAAGCCAACACCATGCGTATTTTCAATTCTCAGGTTATCTATCGCAAGGGCAATCTACCAGAACTCTTCCATACTGGTACTGGATGAAGCAACGTCTGCTCTGGATAGCAGGTCTGAGCTGCTACTGAAAGAAGCACTGATGAATTTGGTGGCAAGCCACACTGTAAGTGGCGTATGCAGTAGGAGTATCGTTCTTCAGAGATTTCTATGCCTGCCTGCTTTCATGATGTTCTCCCCACATTTTCAGGTTGTCATCATTGCTCATCGGCTGGAGATGATCCTGATGGCTGATAGAATTGTTTTACTAGAGGGCGGTAAATTGCGAGAGATCACGAGGTCGGCTTTCTTGTCCCTAGATGGCCGCTTCGGTTCACCACCACATGTCCTGAGTCGAGAATTAGGAGAGGCTTGAGACTACGAGGAAAAAGTGGTTTGTTGTGCTACAATGCGGTCGTCGAGCCGCAGGCATGATTTGATGAGTGATCAGACGGTGGAAGCAGCATGTTTCCGTGGACGCTTGTCGGCCAGAAAAGCTCCCTTGTAATAAGCGCATGCACTGCTTTCAGTTGTGCTCTGTGCCTTGATTTGGGCTTCCATATCGCTGAACGTCAGAATCAGGTACCAAACCAAGTGGTGTTAACGATAATGCCACACAAGAGAGAATCAGCAAATTAATGGTATGAAATGATAGACTTGACTTAACGACAAGTATAAAAACATGACTTGACTTAACTCTAGTCCACCAAATTGTTTGGGACTGAAAGCCTTGTTATCGTTGTTGCTACTGCTGCTGTTGTAATGTTAACTGCGGCAGCACAGCAGCCACACAGGCACACAGCTACAAGTATAAAATAATGTATTGCTGAGATAATGCGAATCAGAAAGTTGGCATCTGTTATCTGCTATCAGGAAGTTGCAACACAGGCACACAGCTGTGTTGCTCTCTGCCTATGCCTTGTAACTGCGAGCTGATAATATCAGCGTAGTCCTGTGTTTCATGATAAATTGGGCAATATTTACTTTTCTATGCGAAAAAACATGCGTACAAACATTATGTAACAAGTAATAATAACGTACAGAGCAAAATCTTCACCAAAGTGTGTCTGCCTGTTTGGGCAATGTACAAAGCACTTGTCCAAGACATGCATATTCAACATGGACTATGAACTCCAGAAATATGCAATCCTGCCATATTCAACAAGCGGTGATGGTTTCATATCATATCAGTGGAGTGGCCCTAGCAACATGGAGTATCAAAAGTAAGCTAAGCAACACAACGGATCCAATCCATGCCAAGGCCCAGTATGACCAATCATCAATCTTGCATATTGAACAGCTTAAACAACAGCTGAGACATGCCTCTCTATATTCCAAACTCGGCTACTCTGCTTCTAACCTCCTCAAGGAAGGATCTGAAACCTGTAGAGCCATCCAGCAGAGTGCCATCCAGAGCCCGATCCTCAATCAGGTATTTCTCAAATGTTGTTGTATCATCACGTGCACCATAAATAAAAGCAAGCCTGGGAGTTAAGGTCCTTTCTTGCTTCAACCTATCGACCATTGATCTCAACAGACCTACAAACATAAGTTCGGTGTTAGCATATGCATTGGCTGAAATAAGCCGTAACCATACATTCTACTACATCCGTTCTTCTGTAGTTGAGGCCTTCAATATGCGTGCAGAAATTAAAAAGTCATAACAACAGAAGTAGTACTCCCTACTAATGTAAGACGTGATCTACAACATCTTATATTAGTTTACAGAGGGAGTACGATTTAGGGAGGAAACGCAGTAATCTCAGGACAACTAAGTGGCACTTAAAAAAGATGGTGCTGGACTCACAGTCACGTGGAGGAGGAAAGGGAATTGAAGGGCTGGCTGTAGGCAGGTAATACACCAAAAGGTCAGTGTAGGCGTCAAGAAGGAATATTGGTCTCTCACTGGTGAATACACTGCGACTTAGAGACTGATGCACTTCTGCTTCTGTATCAAGAGAGGAGTACGAACTCAGTGTAGGACATATAGCTTGCCGAAGAGAAGCCGGTTCCAGTGCACTGTAAAGAAAATTAATAATGTTGAACATTATATAAGCAGTACCTGCGTAGCTCAAATAAACTACAGCAGTGAGATAATCTGGATTTTGTAAAAAAAAATGTGGAAAGGGAATTTGCGGATTTTTGTCGTTTCTTCCTGTGAGAACTTTAGGAACTGCATGGTAGCAAAATATATACTTTACCTGAAGAGGCACTGCAAATATGTCTGGTAATCTGGATGAATATGTTCATCCTGAACTTGAAGCAAGGCTTACTAGAAATGCAAATACAAGCCGTGCCAGAGGCTGCAATTGTGAGCAGTTTGAGAAATCAACGTCAATATCAGAAACTCCAGAATCAGCAGGTCTGACGTTCTTGTATGCCTTGTTGTACTGGGCAATGAAAATCGCCAACCAATCATGGAGCCATAGCCTTGCTTCTACCACATCACTTAAAGAAGCCAAAATAACCTGGAAAATGAACTTTTTCAGTATCAAATGATCTTCTGCTCGATCTTCAGTGATAACTTTGGTTTTATTCGAGTCTAGAAATATAATTAGGTTTGACGATCATGAACATTTCTCTCCTCTTTTTACGGTCACCAAGCTTAGCATTTATAACTAAAATACCACAGAATGCCAAAACTACAATATACATATAATACATTACGTCCCTGCAGAACCGTATTCATTAAACAAGCTGATTCAGATAAGGATTTAAGCTAGGCTAGGATTCCTTATGGTGAATTAATAGATTAGCGTAGACTGCGGTTAAATTTAGCTTCTCTTCTTCCATATTAACAGAGTCCTGAGAGCATTTTGGAAACCCAGAACTCAAAAATTGTTGGGTTGGCTCGACTTCAATAAACCGGGAAGGCAGAAACTAGTGCCAGACAACCAGAGTAAACCTAGCTTCAGATTGCAGGAATAAGATAAAACAGGCCTGCCAAAATAGGGGCCTAATAGCTCCTAAGCCTAGAAGAGTTGAATAAATATCAATCTTGTAATTGTTGACGAACATTCAAATAAAACCATTAGATGAATATTCAAATAAAACAGCTAAATGAATGTTTAAGTAAAATACAGAAACACTAAGCTTGTGACCAGCTGTATCCCAGACAAAGTTTCCTACCCATAATTTTCTTGTAGAGTTGCACTTAATTGATGTAGAGAGATGTTATAGTCCTACAGAGGCTGTGGCAACATTTGATTGCTATAACTTTCTTGTAGTGGCAATTAATTGATGTAGTAAGATGCTTTAGTCCTACAGTTAACAGCCTTCGTGCTTCGACAAACAGTTTATCCATCAAAATTGTACTGCCGCCGTTACAATTTAGGGAGGAAATGCAGTAATCTGAAACAGAGGTTGTACCTGGTGTACAAGTATCGTCAATACCACATCTGGGTCAACAAAATCATACAGGTCCCAGATATTAGCAGTTGTGTTGTACTGGATAGTCCGCACCCTTAGCCGCCTTTGCACTGAGAACTTAGATCTGGACAAGGTGTATTTTTAAGTTACAAAATATGAAAATATAGATAACAATGTGTATAAAACTGCTGCTAACATGGAACATCTGCAAATTGACAAAAAGAAATTGCACACTGCAAATTGACAATTAGACAAACATTAGCAAGCAAGTAATTAACTTGCAAGCCAGTATATCACAGAATCATCAAAAAATAACTTGGACAGCTCACACATAAGGACAATTGTCAGTATGCTTAAACTTATTGACACCAGAGGAATGGCATATCAAATATACTTTAACTTGTAAGAGCAAACAGTAACAATGTAGCATACTACTCAGTATTCACAAATCTGTGACAGGCGATCTGAAATTTACCTACTACCAGAATTTGAAGCATCATCTGATGCATCACCATGGTGTACTATCATCGTGTACTTAAATGCGATTTGGAGAATAGGAGGCCTTGACTTCCTGCAGTTGCAAACATCAGGTTGTAAGGGTTTAGGAGATAATATACACGGTCAAAACTGTTTGGCTACAGATTTTATACTGATCATAGTTACAGTTCCCTTGTTTAGGCATGGAAGTTGTTATTGTTACTAAAATACATACTCAAGAAAAGACCGGACTCAATCAACGGTTAGAATGTGTCTTATGATTTACTCTCTGGTCGGGGTATACAGGCCGCCGTATTCGAGTCTAACATTGGCCACCGATTTAAATAAGAAAATATGATCTATATATTGCATTCGAAAGATCTTTCCAACAGTTACTTTTTATGGAACATAGCGCATATTTTACTGGTTAAATCGGTGGTCAAAGTTAGACTCAAAGTACAATAGGGCCCTGTGTAACCGACCGGTGGTAGTAGTATCCTTTTTGTATTTGTATAGCATAGTTAGTAAGATCCCTGGTAGATAGAGCTTATACATTGTGTACTTTTTTAGTTTTTTTAAGAGCAAATCCCATACATCCTAACTGGGAATTAGGTTGAAACATCTAAAAGATGATAGGTTCATAGGGGAAAAAAGGATGGTTAGCTTTAATGCTGAAAATTCTAGTTTTTTCCCCTTTTGACAATGAATGGTATAGTTTGTCGGGTTTTCTCCTTGTATAGCATAGTTATCAAGATTCCCGGTAGATAACATGCTTATACATTGTGCACTTTTTAGTCTTTTTAAGAGCAAATCCCAGACACACTAATTGGTAATTAGGTTGAAACATGTAAAGGATGATAGGTTTCATAGAAGAAAAAAAGATGGTTAGATTCAATGCTGAAAATTCTAGTTTATTTTTTCCTTTTGACAATGAATGGTATAGTTTATCGGGTTTTCTCCTTCTCTTAGGAATGTGCTGAGCCCATCCTAGCATGTTTTGTTTTACAAATATCTATAATATTTAGAAGTAGAGAAGGAACAGCTAGGATTAACTAGACATGAGCAATAGAAAAGGAAAGCCTCAGATTAATTTGGCATATATAGGTTAAAAGAAGCACGGATTGATTGGAAGGAGACATCTAAATAACCATAACCAAGATAGTTTAGAAGGACGACCGGACAAGGAGAACTTGCAAATGTATCGTAAATCTATTCCTATGGTGCCATAAAGAAGATCCCTCTTTTTTTGCGGGGTGTAAAGAAGATCCCTCATGTGATACAGATTAGTGATGCATATAAACTACATCAGGGCTCGCAGTGTAGGTAATTTTCCTAACTTACTATTGATAGAGGGATCACTAGTTCACTACTGTCCAATTTGTGTTCCAATAGATTAAGACTCACTGTGGGCTTATCAATTTGAGCAAGTGTGTAAGGCATACACTCTATGTAATGGGGTGGCAACATGATGAACAAATCAATCCATAGAACTAGGCCTATCGTTTTGTTTGCTCAGCATGTCCTATCACTATCCCCTGCACCTGGGGTTTCAGCCCTAACCGCACACTTCTCCACGGTGCCCAATCGGTAAGTTCCTGACCTAGCCGAATCCTCCCATATTGCGTCTGTTCCAAAGGTTCAAGCGCTAACAACAGGTAAGAAAGAATTTGAAAATCCTAGTTTCAGTTTTGGGTGTGGATCATGATGACTTCTCTATTGGTGCAGTCAGTAACAAACTAAATTCATTTATCACAAGGCTTATACTTCTTCAACCAGACCAGCCAACTTGTGGATAATCTGATACAGGGATCCATATATAGTAGAATGAAAAAACAGGTCCAATGGCAGATTTAAGCTGGAGTACAGAATACATAAATCCTAAATGCTTGTCATTATGCAAAGACTCGTGTACTCATTCGGTATTGACCACAAAAATGTCACCCTACCTGTAGGGAAGAAACAAATGTCTGATACAAAGATCTGGCTACAATTGGCATAATTACTAGCACAAGACCCAACACTGTAAATGGATGATAGAGTTTCCTATTTGGTTATCTCTTTGAACCGTGGAAATCTAAACTTTCAATTTGTCAGAGCAAAGAAGGAAAGTACCACATTGCTGCTAGTTAGTTCAAGTTCATCAAATTTTAACACATATAAGCACATAATCTACAAAGTTAGAAACAGCATGACCTTTACCTGGAAAACTGAGAATCCTTTTCAAACTCAAAGTCGTAAGTGTAGCTAGCAAACGAATCACAGCAATTTATGTGCTGAACATGCACGTATTGAGGATCTGGAAAGAAATGACCATACTGTTGGACATGAATTAAACAATATCAGCTGAAGGAACATATAAAAAGGTTCACTAGGTAAATTTGCATATCTCTCAGAGTACTTACAGAATCAGCAATCTTGATCTCTGGAGATGTTCTCAACCGCAGTACACATCCAAAGGCATATGGACGCTTTAGCATTTTGTATCTGAAAAGTAAAAACGGTGGATAAATGCATATTACTGCCTCACAACTATATTGTAATCAATGGCTCAAAGCATGTGAACGACATGTGGACCATATTTTCACATTCTGCACATATATTCGTGTATAGATTGTATTTACCATGTACCAGGCATCCAACTACGTTAAACCCAGTCTGCTCAATTTATAGTATGGACATTTGGGGCAGTGCACAACCAACAATCAGACCTAAATCTAAGGTTCAACAGTGAGTAGTAACAGAACCTGTTGCCCACAAAAGAATACTAGGAAGAAGCCTATTCAGATCTCACCGCCCCAGAAGGCCAGAATAAAGCCCCAAAGTTAGCCTTGGGTAACAAACCCCCTGGCACGGAGACTTAACAAACAGCCATCACACGTTGAAATCAAATTATAACAAACAAAATCACTAAATAGACCTGAATGTCCATAGATGTGATCCCAACATTATGGGGGTTCCAAGCACACTAATTTCTTGAGCTACACTAATGTACAAAGCATGAGCATATGTTATCCTATCAATCTGACTGACCTACAAAGAGGAAGCAAATAACATAAACAGACCAGACAGTGCTTGAGAACTGAACCACATTAGGATATCTCCTAGTTGAGGAGATACAGTAGGACTGCTGAATAAAAAGAGCACAGAGCCAGAGATGATGATTGAACTTACATATCTTGTGGAAGTGTTGATTCATCTGTATTTGAATACAGAAACAATGAGCCACCACTCTCAACACTCAGAACTTTTAGGGAAGTAAGATCAGTGTATTCATTTGTAATCGCGAAAAGGTCCACACATGCACCTGCTTGAACAGCACTAGCAGCCTGTGATATGGCAATCAGGATACCTCCCAAAATATTCTCAGAATGCATGGATCAATATTTATGCAAACCTACCAGATTTTTGTAGAAACTTGTCTCTTCGGGCAGTAATGTATTATTTGAATCCACCACTTTGCCAGTATTGTGGTCCCCATTGCTTCTTGCGTCTAGTTGGCCAGCCCCATAATTCGGAGGCCCAGATAAAAACGCAAATATTCTAGCTGTTTCAAAAATTACCAGGAGAATGCATAATATTAGAATGCAAGGCCATGTACTTTAAAGAGAATAAGTATGTTTTCTACTAATAAAGCCTTTAAAGAGAATATGTATATCTTCTACTAATAAAATAACAGAATACTAGTGTAATCAATACAATAAGATGCCAAGTTCCCTGCAAAAAAAATTACATACCAAGTTCAAAGGTAGTTCCATTTTCCACACTTAGGTAGTTGACAAGAGCATCAATTGCTACCCCAAACCCACGGGTATGATGCAATGCGTGATCTTGAACTTGTGATGCAGTTGTTGCCCTTTCCCAGGAAGCTATTGGTTTAACTGTTTCTAGTGCTTCAGCAATGCGGTCTTTGAAAGTGCCAACCTGTTGAGATGTAATTAAAATAAGCATATACAGGAGAAACCAATGCCCTAGGGATACAGGTTGAGTAAATGATTGAACTGAAAATTGAAGGAATTAAATTAAGAGGATAATGTACATACAGGAGCCAAAAATGAACAAAATGGCATGACATCTTTAAGGTCCACGTGCAAGGTGCCGTCAGAATCAGGAGGGATAAAAACGTTTTTCACAATTGGTATTGGACCTTGAACATCATATAGTCCTATCTTGCTGCTAAAGGTTAAAATCCCAAATAATGATCCTGGAGAAAGAGCTGCAAGGCATCAATAGATCAGTGTACACGTAGCTGTATCATGTATGTCCTTTCAATAACAGAGTTGTATAAATAGATTAGCTCCTAAAGCTTGTGAGTGGATCTCACCTTCAAGAGCTGCCAGAAGAGCACTTTTGACTAGCTCCAAGAACTCCTCAGAAGCTAAAAACAACATGAAGAAATAAATTATGAGAAGAAGACATAAACAAGTGAGCTCTAAATAAAACAAAACAGAAGGTCTCAAAATTCTAGAGTTATTCTCATGAAAATCTGAAATATTTTGATCAGGACAACAGGCACCAAAGGTGGAACCTATCCTAGCTAGATGAATTCAAGCTAAACTGGATGGATTTGGATTCATTAATCCATGCATCATGTTAGTGGAAAACAAAATCTACCAACACGAGAAAGAAAGATGTCAACTACTAAATGTGCTGCTTTGTGAATTTGATACTAGGTAGTTCTCCCCCTATAATGCTGCAATGATTTTCCCTTTTACACTACAAAGGAAGTAACAAAAAAAGAAGGCGTCCAGGGGTGCCACAAACACCACACAGGAACCCCACGATCATATCAATCACTTACTGGACCAAACTAGGACTGTTTTATTCTCCATTCATATGTGGCACAATCTTATTCGATGTTCACATTTTCCATAATTAGCAAGTTTAAAACTTAACAGCCATCCATTTCCCTTGTCAATTTATCACTCTTTTGTGTGGAGACGAAGGCGAGGGTATAACAAATAAGCTAGAACCATAAGGCGAAAAATCTTGACATCATCACATCTTACAGGATAAGTCGATCGCTGCCACGTACACGGGCGTCGTCGCAGCCGCTGCCTCACCCTCCTCCCTGGAAAATAACACAAGCCCGTCATTTCACTGCACCACATTGCACCAGATCGGAACTGCGGAAGCCCTACCCGGGAGGAGGAGGTCGACAAAGGCGGAGCGTAACTCGGGCGGGTCGTGGCTGCCGTCCCGCGCGTAGCGCGCGGCGGCGTCGGCGGAGAGGTCGTTGTCTTCCGAGCAGATGGGGCACGTCCACGACCAGCGGTGCAGCGAACAAAGGGTGCTGAAATAGGCGAAGCAGGACGTGCAGCGAGGGATGAGGTCGCCCTCGTCGCCGGTGACCGGAGAGGAGCCGCGCTCGTCGGTGGAAGAGAAGGGCGTGACGGCGACGCCCCACGGTAGGCCCGAGGAGTCGAGGAGCGCGTTGTCGGAGGGGAAGTACGCGAGGCTCGGGCGCACCGCCATTGCTGCGCCGCGCGGTTTGGGATGTGGATCTGGTGGAGTGGTGACGTGAGAGAGATCTGACGAGGGAGATGAAAGCGCGGCTGCTCAAAGTGTCTGTGCAGTGTGGGTTTGCGCTGAACTCTTCTGCTGCGGCAGACGATCAGGACCGTCAAGTTGCTAACGTACGTTGACTGTGCTGCTAAAGGTAGACCAGAGTCTTACTCCTGTCCTCGGCCATCTCCAACGCCGTCCATCCAAATAAACATCCCAAATATGCACACATACGTTCACAAACATATTCGCTGACATCGTTAGGGGAGACGGCCATCCAACCAAACAAGAATGATGGAAGAACTTCCGGCTCCTCAACGATTTGGATTCCTGGTCGTTGGATCTGCTTGCTTGATGGGATCTGGGCCATCGGATCAACCCACCGGAGGACGCAGGTCGTTCCTGTAGCAATGAATAGTGCAGAGACGTTCGTGCCACCGCGCATAAATCCCGTGCCCTGCCAAGGGCATTTCCGTCATTTCGCATACATGGGTATAAATCTCAACGGCTCCCGTGGCGGAGACCTAGTCGTCGCTCGTCGCACTCGCGCCGCCCCCTCTCCCCTTCCTCTCGTCTCTCTCTTCCTCCCCCTAGACCGGTAGCCTCCTCACTGCATGACGACCCATGCCTCGCGCCCGTCTGCTCACTTGCCCGTGAGGCCGTAGTCCTCGAGCTCTGCCGGTGCTAGGGCTGCAGAGACCAGCAAAGGACCACCGTCGGCCCGGTTGGAGCTCCCTCCATCTCCACCTCGAAGGACCGACAGATGAGTCCTCCTCCTCCTTCCACACCCTCCAACCTCAACCGCCGCCCGAAACCTTAGCCCCACATCTCCACCCATGGCGCCTTAGGTCAGATCCTCGGTATGGATCCCTCCTTACCCTTTCTTCCTCTGATTTTCTTATTCTCTAATGTGTGAGTGCCTGCGCTTGGTTGTGTGAAGGAAGGTAATGGAGAAGTTGATGCAGGTTCTTCTACCTCTTCTCGCCTCTATAGGTGCAGAGCAACAGGTAGAGCGGCCAGAGGAGCAGGCCAACATCCCTACCTCCCTCTTCAACTCCCACCCAACATAAATTGTGGTGAGCTCCCCCTCTCATCTATCTGCTGTTTGTGCCTTCAGTTTTGGATGCATACAAATTGTGTATGCCATGACTAAAACTCGAGCAGCAAACTGTGTGTGTGTGCGCGAGCGCATCACGTTTTTGTTTAATTTTGGATGACTCAAACCGGCTAGAGCCAACTGTGTGTGCGTGTGTGTGCGCATCCATTGCATGTAAAAATCATGTTTTTCTAAACTCTTCTATTGTTGGATATGTAGATAAAAAAGAGAACAACTGAGCTTGAAACCACACATACTTGAACAGCATCTGATCCAAATAGTAGAAGCCCGCCGATTTGAGCTAGAAAACTGGATGAAGGGAATTGCCAAATTCTACTATTATAGTACTTACGCTAACATAATAACCTTCTGGCTCAGGGCACAATCAAAAGTAATTCCTACCCCAAAGCACGCACTTTTGATTTTTATTTTATATCACATAAACCTTACACTAACAAAGTAATTGTGATCAAAATGATGTTTGACCAATCAAAATATGCTTTATATAGTGGGACAGAGGAAAACTGAAACTGGAGCAACTTGTGTGTGCATCACATTTTTTCAGTTTTGGATGACTGAAACTAGAGGAACTTGTGTGTGTATCCATTGTACACATCATATTTTTTCTAACTAGACAGGAGTGTTGGGGAACGTAGTATTTCAAAATTTTCCTACGATCATGCAAGATTTATCTAGGAGAAGCATAGCAACGAGCGGGGAGAGTGTGTCCACGTACCCTCGTAGACCGAAAGCGGAAGCGTTTCTTAACGCGGTTGATGTAGTCGAACTTCTTCTCGTTCCGACCGATCAAGCACCGAACGTAAGGCACCTCCGAGCTCTGCACATGTTCAGCTCCATGACGTCCCTCGAATTCTTGATCCAGCAAAGTATCGAGGGAGAGTTCACAAGACCTGACGGCGTGGTACGGTGATGGTGAAAGTAATCCGCCACGAGGCTTCGCCTAAGCACTACGTGAATATGACCGAGGCGTAAGCGTGGAGGCGCCGCACACGGCTAACAATTGTTGGTGTGTGTTCTAGGCGCCTCCCCATGTATATATAGGTGGGAGAGGGAGGGGAGCAGCCTTGGAGCGCCCCAAGTAGGAGGAATCCTACTTGGGGGCCTCCTCCAATTCGGCCTCCCCCTTTCCTTATCTCCGGAGGGGGAAGGAAAGAGTAGAGGGGAAAGGAAGGGGGAATCCTATTCCCTCTATTTCCTTTCCTCCTCCCCATTTCCTTTCTCCACTTAGATCGGCCCATATGGGGGCCTACCAGCCCACAAGGGGCTGGTCTTTCCCGCCCTAGGCCCAATAAGGCCCATATCTTTGCCGGGGGTGCCCGGAACCCCTTCCGGTGACCCGATACGTACTCGGTACCCCCGGAACACTTTCGGTGTCCGAATACTATCGTCCTATATATGAATCTTTACCTCTCGACCATTTTGAGACTCCTCGTCATGTCTGTGATCTCATCCGGGACTCCGAGCAACATTCTGTCACTGAGGGAGTCCCGGACTAGGGGGTGTCCGGATAGCCGGACTATCGTCACGGCCGGACTCCAAGACTATGAAGATACAAGATTGAAGACTTCGTCCCGTGTCCGGATGGGACTTTCCTTGGCGTGGAAGGCAAGCTTGGCGATCTGGATATGTAGATCTCCTACCATTGTAACCGACTCATGTAACCCTAACCTATCCGGTGTCTATATAAACCGGAGGGTTTTAGTCCGTGGGACGAACAACAATCATACCATAGGCTAGCTTCTAGGGTTTAGCCTCCTTGATCTCGTGGTAGATCTACTCTTGTACTACCCATATCATCAATATTAATCAAGCGGAGTAGGGTATTACCTCCATCGAGAGGGCCCGAACACAGGTAAAAACATCGTGTCCCTTGTCTCCTGTTACCATCCGCCTAGGCATACGCTCGGGACCCCCTACCGAGATCCGCCGGTTTTGACACCGACATTGGTGCTTTCATTGAGAGTTCCATTGTGTCGTCCCCGATAGGCCCGATGGCTCCTTCGATCATCAACAACGACGCGGTCCAGGGTGAGACTTTTCTCCCCGGACAGATCTTCGTGTTCGGCGGCTTTGCACTGTGGGCCAATTAAGCAGCCATCTGGAGCGGAATCGAAGCTACGCCCCGCCATCGTGTCGATTTGGAAGTTTAAACTATACGGCCGATATCCGCGGAGACTTGATCTTGACGGATTCGAGCCGCAGCCAAGCACGCCGCCTTGTCTCGATGGGCATGATCTAGCTTTGCGGTAGAAACAGTGCCACGGAGGCCGCACCGATATGCGCTCGACCCTTAATCCGGGCCGGATTCACGATCGAGGGCGAGTGGTTGGACACCGCCTCGGGGCTACAATCTCTACGGCGATCGAGCTGAACTCCATCCCTGTCGCTGCGAAGACCTCGACTGTGGTGCCGGACTCCTCTCCTGACTCCGAACCCTCCGCGCCCTTGCCAATCGATCGAATCCGATTGGGCGCCCGTTATGGAGTTCACGACGCGGACATCTTTCAAAGACTCGCCCTTTGGCGACATCCACGAATTCACTAAAGTCTCTCTCTTTATCCGGAGAGCCCCTGGTCGGACTACAGAGCGGGAAGGTTGGGATGCAGACGGCGAAGAAATTCAACGCCCACCCACCACCCACTTGGTAGCCACATCGATGATTTAACCGACATGCTAGACTACGACTCGAAGACATCGACGGTATGGGACGACGATGCGGAGGCGACCAAGACCCAACGCCTACGAGGGCCTTTGGAAGGCCACCTCGTCATATGACATATATATGGTGGACATCCCAAAAGATGGGAACGGCGACGGAACAACGGAGGATGACCCCTCCAAGAAACAGCCGAAGCGCCGACATCAGCGGCGCCGCTCTAAATCCCGCCACAATAAATACGGTGATTCCGGCACGGGAGATAATAACACCGGGACGGTCGAAGAGAACCCTCCAGCAGGACTCAGTAGCGCAGAGGAGGGAGAAGCAAGTCCGCATGACAAGGTCTGGCGGAAAGAGAGGTTGAGGGCGATAATTATCGCCTCCCTCGAAGATGAGGCAAGCCTCGGCAACGACGAGTTTGTCGTGCACGAGGATCCCGCCGAATAGGAGGCGTTTCAAACGCAGCTTATAGCCACGGCAAGCAGCCTCAAGAAAAAGCAAAGCAACTTAGAGCTGATCAAGACCTCGCTAATGGCGGATGGACCGAAGTACTTGCAGCCGAAGAGTATGAACTCGAACGCCCCTCCAAAAGCTACCCCAAACGCAAGCCGTTGCCTCGACTAGAGGAGGAAGCACCCAAGTCACCAGCGCATGACATGGCAGACCGGCCACCCGTGGCATGCGACAGAAGCCTCTCGGCCCTCCGCTCAAGCCACACCCCGACGCCGCCCAAAAAGTACCAAGGCACGGGAAAACGCGCCGGACTTGTGAGATATATTGGAGGATAAGGCAAAACATACAAGATCGGTCTACGGATCGCGTGGGCGCCCAACAATGCGGGATGATCACCGTCGCGCGGATCTGACAAAGAAACCGGTAGGGCGAACACGATGAACAAAGCTCATATGAGCTACGTCGTGATATAGCCCAATACAGAGGCGCCAGACACCCACTATGCTTCACGGATGAAGTAATGGATCATCAAATCCCCGAGGGCTTCAAGCCCGTAAACATCGAATCATAGATGGTACCCACGGATCCTGATGCGGATCGAGGACTATCTCCTCCATATCCACATGGCCCGCGGTGATGATCTACATGCCATCAAATATCTCCCACTCAAGCTTAAAGGACCAGCTCGACATTGGCTCAATAGCTTGCCAAAGAATCAATTGGTTGTTGGGAGGACACGGAAGCCGCATTCCTTGATAACTTCCGGGGCACATATGTGCGACCACCAGACGTCGATGACCTTAGCCACATAATTCAGCCCGGAAGAATCGGCCGGACAATTACGGACTCGGTTCCTAACAAAGAAAAAATCAAATCGTTATTTGTCCGGATGCAGAGGCCCTTGCAGCCTTCAAACATAACATCCGCGACGAGTGGCTTGCCCGGCACCTTGGACAGGAAAAGCCGAAATCTATGGTAGCCCTCACAACCCTCACGACTCGCTTTTGTGCGGGAGAGGACAGTAGCTAGCTCGAAGCAACAACTTGGCCAAACATCACGATAGTTCGGATACCAAGGACAGCAATGGCAGGTCAGCGTCGCAACAAGAACAAGCGCCCGCATTAACAGCGATATCAAGATACGTCCGTCAATGCCGGATTCAGAGGCTCTAAACCGGTCGTGAAGAAGCCATTCAAAAGAAATACCCGGGGCCCGTCCAACTTGGACCGCATACTCGATCGCTTGTGCCAAATACATGGCACCCGAAAACCAGCCAATCACACCAACAGGGATTGTTGGGTGTTCAAGCAAGCGAGCAAGTTAAGTGCCGAACTCAATGACAAGGGGCCGCATAGCGATGACGAGGAAGAGCCCGACCGCCCGAACAATAGAGGATGAAGGTTATCCCACACAAGTGCGGACGGTGAACATGATATACGCAACCCAAATACCCAAAAGGGAGCGGAAGCGTGCACTACGGGGCGTATATGCGATGGAGCGATGCGCCCCAAAGTTCAACCCATGGTCTTCTGTCCGATCACCTTCGCTCGAAGGACCACCCCACTAGCATCCGTCACGGCGGCTTTGCCGCATTGGTTCTTGACCCAATTATTGACGGATTTCACCTCACCAGTCCGATGGACGGCGGTAGCAATATAACACGCTTTATCGGATACGGTCGCAAAATGGGCATAGACCCTCAAGGATTAAACCTACAAAGACGACCTTTAAAGGCGTCATACCGGTGTAGAGGCCAATTGTACAGGCTCACCACACTCAAGTGGTCTTCGGATCTCCGGATAACTTCAAGCGAAGAGTTAATCTTCGACATCGTCCCATTCCGGCGGCTATCATACCTTTGCTTTCGGACGAACCGCATTTGCAAAGTTCAATGCGGTGCCACACTACGCATACCTCAAGCTCAAGATGCGGGCCCTCGAGGAGTAATCACGGTCAATGGAAACACCGAACGCTCTCTCCGAACGGAGGAGCATACGGCGGCCCTCGCGACGGAGGTGCAAAGCAGCCTCTCACGGCAATTCTCGAGTCCGGCCACTAAGCGTCCGGACACCGCCAAGCGCGCCCGGAGTAACCTGCAACAAGACCACCTGACACGATTCAAGCACGAGTAGCAATCCGGCTCCAACCCCAGCCCTCGTGAAATTGCGAAGCTAGTATTACGCGTACATAATTACGCTCTGGAGATACCATGGGCATATGGGGAGGGGCAAGACAACGGCACGCCAAGAATGCGACTCGACCGCACCAGGGGCTCCCGTTCGTGTCATTTCTTTTTTCTTTTTCCTTTTCTTTCTTTTTTTACTTTCAGGACTCCGTCTTTGAGAAGTCTGTCGCACCTGAATCGCCGAACTCACGATGCAACAGCCGAGGAAGTGGAAAGCCACGTCAAGTGTTCGGTGGTCTCTATTGCGAGCATTATACCTGTTTTACATATCATCCAAAGCTTACCTGGAGGGGACATGTTAGATAGTCCCATCCCTTGCTTATCGCACTATTTGTATCGTTCTGCTTCCATTGCGGTACCTTTTGAATAAACAATACATAGCTTTTGCTTATTATTGCTCTACTTCCTTTATATATACATATGTTCATTTCACGACATGTTGCAACCGTACACTTTGGTACGGCCAATACACCGAGGGCTTAAGTATCCCAAAATTATGGTGTGATAAGTCCAAACACTTTCACAAGTGCAGCACCGAACTTATAGCATTATATGAATTGGCTCGAATCATGTCTTGGGTCAACAGTTAGGTTTGCCCGGCTCCGTGTTTTGGTACCTTACGTTCCGCTATATCGGCTAAGGTAGCACCGGAGAACCATCGCGATTGTGCCCCGATTATGCTTTGGGTCAAGCACCTCGATGGAGAAAGCTAAAAGCCCGTCATGATAGAGGCGAGAGCCGGTCATTGTTCGAGAGGTTTTGCGGGTCCCTAAAGACTTATGCCGCTTAGAGCGAGGAACCGGAATTGTCCGCCAAAGGCGTGGATAGCGCCCCGAACTCGGTCTTCCGAATACTAGGGGCTTCGCCGAAATTTAAAATTATAGAATTCTATGGCTAAGTGAGAGTGTTCAAGCATTATAAGTCCGGTTGCCTTGTTTGTTGTGTTGAGCGCCTCCCTAGAGTGCTCAAGTTTATCCCGAACACCCCAGCACTCGTGGCATGGGGGCTGAAGCCAACGACTTGCCATCTCTCAAATTTGATAAACGGCCGCACAGAAGGTAATATTTTAAATTAATAAGCGTTGCTTAGCGCATATGAACAAGTTTTCAGCGTCTGAGGATAACAAATGCGAGTTTATTCAAAATTACATCTTTGGAGCACTCATCCGCTATTCACGGGCACCCTTCAGGAGGCCCTCATAGTACATTTGGTGCGTGCGATGTTCATGGCCCTTCGGTGGCCCGTCCGTCACAAGCCTCTACATCCAGCTTGCCCGGTGCACTTTAGCAGGCAAGGGCCCGACGGACACCTTCAATGCGCACGGAGCGCTTGATGACTTCAAGCAGCGGACGAGGCATCCACCACCATGCACCAAGCGAAGTAGCTCCGGGCATGGCCTCCAATGGCCACAACCGTGCTATAAGGCCCTTCATGGCCTGTTCGGCGACCTTATGGAGCTCGACCAGCTGTTTCAAATTTGGTCGCTCAGGCACGGATGGTCGGCCTCAAAGATATCGAGACGTAACACCTTCTCCGTGGAGCTCCCCTCCTGAGTGCGGTAGAATGCGGCAGCATCAGATGCACTACGGGGCAAATCTGCGAATGCTCCTAGAGAGCTCCGAATCCGGGTAAGTAACAGGTAATTTACTTTTACATTTTTGCTTTGCATAAAGAATGCCTTACCCGCTGCTATCTTCTTTAGTGCTTCAATTTCTTGGAGGGCTTTTTGGGCCTCGACCTTAGCAGCTTTGGCACTCTCAAGAGCCGAGGCAAGCTCGGACTCTCGGGTCTTCGAGTCACGCTCCAAATCCTCGTGTTTTTTCACGATAATCTGGAGCTCTTGCCGCACCTCCGCCATTGCGCCTCCCCTTCTCTCGCTCGGTGCGTTCAGCCATGAGCTTTGTTTCGACCCACGGACACCGCTTCCTTCAGGGTCGCCACCTCGTTCGTGGCCCCTGCAGTACCCAAGTTATTCCTGTTATTTTTTGCAACCAAAACCTTCTCTGTAAGGTATTACTTACCTTCCTTCTCCTCGAGCTGCTTCTTGGCTTGTCCGAGCTCGTTTTCGGACAGCTCGAGGTTCTGCTTTAATGCATTGACCTCCGCAATCGGTCTGGCAGAGGTCGGCCAGTAGCCTGCATTCCCATATTGACATACTTATGTTAGACTCCTGCGTATATCTGTTTAGATCCTTAGTCCGGCTTTTCTTTCTGAACACCGAACTAAGCATCGAGAACTCTTGTCTATGCGGTTATATTTTACATATTCTAAAACTTACCTCAAAGCCCGTTAGAAGGCGTCTGACTTCGGTCAGTCCGCTCTTGGCGGACTGAACTGTCCGGATCACCGCACTCATAACAGTGCGGTGCTCCTCCTTGATGGAAGCGCCGTTAAGCGCCTCCAGTAAGCTATCCGGTGCCTCCGGTTGGACGGAGGACACCGGCGTCTTACCCTTCTTCCGAAGGGTCCGCTTGCCGGACTCCGGAACCACTGAAGGTTCCGGCATGGAGACCGGACAAGGGTCGGGCCTAGAGCCCCTGGGGGTCTTGCCCCCCGCGCGCCTGGAGTCCGGGAGGTTGCCTTGTGGCACCTCCTGTGCTACCTCCTCTTGACGAAGCCCCTCTTGGGGCCCCGCCGCGGCGTCGTCCGCGGCGTGAGGCGAGGAGGCGGTCGGAAGCGAGGTACTCTCCATTTCCGACGAGCCCAGGGACCCGCTCGATGAATCGGCGAACTCGCCCTTAGGCGGGCTGCACGGTTGTTCAACATTAGAGAACACTCTGCAATAATAAAAAACCTTGGGTATCCGGACACTTACGATCTCGCCAGGGGCTTGGCCCTTGTAGGCCAATCCTCCTTGTCGTCGTCGACGTTGGTGGAGAAGTCCGGAGGAAGGGTTCTTCCCTTCTTGGACCCTCCGGCCTCCCCAGCTGGGGCAATCTTCCTTTTCTTCTCCTCCCCCGCTGGGGGAGGAGCTTCTTCTTCTTCCTCCTCATCTTCAGGAGAAGATTTCGCTTGAATCGGCAAAGACTGGCGTCGGGAGCTCCTTGAGTTCCGTGGCCTCCTTCTTAGCCTTCTTCTCCGGCACCACATGGGGTGTCGGAGCCAGCCTCAAATCGTCAAGGCGTCCATTGGTCTTCGGCAAAGGAGCGACAGTTAATCTGTCCGGACGTCTTCACCAAATCTGTCGAAGATTAGGGAGTTTTAGATCCCATGTAGAGTCAATCTATGAAAAAGGAGTCCCGTAAAGGGTAAAATAACTTACCTCGCCGGTGAATGACTGCGAACATATCCAGCGATCTTTGGTAGCGGATGCTGGGGCTTCGGCGCCCTTGAACAGCACCTTCCAGGCGTCTTCTTACGTAGTGTCGAAGAGCCGGATCAAGGTTTGGTGATGTGCCGGATCGAACTCCCACAAGTTAAAAGCCCATTGTTGGCATGGGAGAATCCGGCGGATGAGCATCACCTGGATTACGTCGACCAGCCTAAGATTCTTGGCCACCAGGTTTCGGACGCATGTTTGAAGTCCGGATGTCTCGTCTGAATTCCCCCACGTCAGGCCAGTCTCTTTCCATGACGAGAGCCGTGTGGGGAAGCCAGATCTGAATTCGGGGGCCGCCACCCATTTGGTGTTGCGGGGCTCGGTGATGTAGAACCAACCCGATTGCCACCCCTTTTTTGTCTCCACGAAGGCTCCTTCGAGCCATGGGACTCTGGCCATCTTGCCAACCATGGCACCTCCGCACTCCGCTTGACGGCCGCCCACTACCTTCGGCCGGATGTTGAAGATCTTCAGCCATAAGCCGAAGTGGGGCTGGATGCAGAGGAAGGCCTCGCACACGACGATAAACGCCGAGATGTTGAGGGTGAAATTCGGGGCCAGGTCGTGGAAGTCCAGGCCGTAGTAGAACATGAGCCCCCGGACAAATGGGTGCAGTGGAAAACCTAGTCCGCGGAGGAAGTGGGGAGAAACACCACCCTCTCACGGGGCCTGGGTCGGAATGAGCTGCCCTCGTCGGGAAGCTCATCTTGCGATGTTGCCGGACAAGTATCCGGCCTCCCTTGATCTTGCGATGTGCCCCTCCGTGACGGAGGAGGCCATCCACCTGCCTCCCGCCTCGACATGATTGGAGAAAGGTTGAGGTGGGGTGTGCGGACTTGGGCTGGAGCTCGAGTCTTGTGAAATGGATAAGCAAAGGAGGAAGAAGGCGTGGGTGAAAAGGTGGATCCTTATCCCTTATATAGATGGACGAAGCTATGCGTCCCCACCACTGGTAAAACTCGCTTATTTCCCAAGCGCCGTAATCAATGGCGCGGATGGGTTACCCACGTCCGTATTGATGAGAATCCCGGAATAAGGGGGCACGATCTATGCTTTGATAAGACGTGCCAAGGAAACCGCCTCGCTAAACACGATGAGGTGGAAACAGTAAAAAACGATTCACATAAAGATCTGGCCGTGGTGTGATGTCACGCCGCGGAATACGTCAGCAGATCTGTGCAAAAATTATTCTCTCTATGGTGTTATGTGGAACTTGTTTTGCAGAGTCGGACACTATCCTTGTGTTCAAAACCTTCTATGAAGTATTCTGAGGAGGAACCCGCCTCGCAATGCGAAGACAATCAACGCAGGACTCATCGTCATTGAAGCCTGGTTCGAGGCTCTTGAGGAGTCCGGACTAGGGGTGTCCAGATAAGCGGGACTATCATCACGGCGGACTATCATCACGGCGGACTCCAAGACTATGAAGATACAAGATTGAAGACTTCGTCCCGTGTCCGGATGGGACTTTCCTTGGCGTGGAAGGCAAGCTTGGCGATACGGATATGTAGATCTCCTACCATTGTAACCGACTCTGTGTAACCCTAACCTATCCGGTGTCTATATAAACCGGAGGGTTTTAGTCCGTAGGACGAACAACAATCATACCATAGGCTAGCTTCTAGGGTTTAGCCTCCTTGATCTCGTGGTAGATCTACTCTTGTACTACCCATATCATCAATATTAATCAAGCAGGAGTAGGGTATTACCTCCATCGAGAGGGCCCAAACCTGGGTAAAAACATCGTGTCCCTTGTCTCCTGTTACCATCCGCCTAGACGCACAGTTCGGGACCCCCTACCCGAGATCCGCCGGTTTTGACACCGACAGTCACCAAATCACATAACTCATATAATACAAAATCGTCATTGAACGTTAAGCATGCGGACCCTACGGGTTCGAGAACTATGTTGACATGATCGAGACACCTCTCCCGTCAATACCAACAACGGAACCTGGATGCTCATATTGGTTCCCACATATTCTACGAAGATCTTTATCGGTCGTACCGTAATGACAATATACGTTATTCCCTTTGTCATCGGTATGTTACTTGCCCGAGATTCGATCGTCGGTATCTTCATACCTAGTTCAATCTCGTTACCGGCAAGTCTCTTTACTCGTTCCGTAATGCATTATTTCGCAACTAACTCATTAGTCACATTGCTTGCAAGGCTTATAGTGATGTGCATTACTGAGAGGGCCCAGAGATACCTCTCCGATACTCGAAGTGACAAATCCTAAGTTCGATCTATGCCAACTCAACAAACACCATCGGAGACACCTGTAGAGCATCTTTATAATCACCCAGTTACGTTGTGTCATTTGATAGCACACAAGGTTTAAGGTGTTCCTCCGGTATTCGGGAGTTGCATAATCTCATAGTCAGAGGAACATGTATAAGTCATGAAGAAAGCAATACCAATAAAACTAAACGATCATTATGCTAAGCTAACGGATGGGTCTTGTCCATCACATCATTCTCTAATGATGTGATCCCGTTCATCAAATGACAACACATGTCTATGGTCAGGAAACATAACCATCTTTAATTAACGAGCTAGTCAAGTGGAGGCATACTAGGGACACTCTGTTTTGCCTATGTATCCACACACGTATCAAGTTTCCAGTTGATACAATTCTAGCATGAATAATAGACATTTATTAGGATATAAGGAAAAAAATAACAACTTTATTATTGCCTCTAGGGCATATTTCCTTCAAAGAGGACTCCCTCTACGCTCTTCTATTGTCAGATAGATTGCCCTTTAATGCATGAATTGTCAGTTTTTGATGCTCTACTCTAGCCTTGTTCCTATATATTCTGGTTGGTTGCGACCCTGACGGATGTCATGGAAGGTCCTCTCGCACCCATGTTCTCTGTTCGGTTCTATTTTATCCTTTATGAGCCTCATAATAATTTTAGTTGCTGCTTGCATTGAAATGGAATGGAATTAGCTCACTGCTATTATTACATAAAAATGCTACTGCAGATATGTGTGTTGATGCAGCAATTCTTTTTTGGACATTAATCAGTCAGACCTCATTTGTATTTTAATTTTTTCCCATTAAGAAGAGATGTTGAGCTGCTGGTTACTTTCTTATGCTGACAATATGATATGCCACATTCATCTATAGGTATATCAACATCAAATGGAAAAACAAGGCATCCAGAAAGTTATTCAGAAGGAACAAGTGAACCAAGTACCTGGAGTGATCTTTTGCTTTCTTTTCGATACTTAAAATGGCGAAATACATTGATTTCTCACGTCTCTGTTTCACTTCAATAGGGTAATTCTCTTTAAACATAAGATCTGCGTGATCTTTACTCTTCATGAACAATTTTGGTGAACTCTGCTTCTTCTTAGCTTGGACCTAACCCTTCTTTTTCCGTCATTTAGTTTTGTTCTGTTAAATATTCAGAAAATAGTTAAAAATCAACACAATACACCTGCAAATCATGGATTACGTATCCGCTTGTTGTTCATTTGGTTGGCATACTTGTGATTACACTGGTTAGAGGAGCGCATGTGTTTAGGTCTGGCTAGCACTAGTTTGGTGCCATAAGACACTATTGTCGAGAGCCATATCAAACAAGCAGATAGCCTTGAGGTTGTCGGGTGGCACCAGCAGCCTCGCCGCTCTGCCCTGTATATGGTTTCAACATGTGTTTCTTAGTCTTCATTGCTGATAAAACCATTAGTTGTCGGTCTTTGGATTCATTGTCGCCGAGTAGTCACACAAACACTGAATATTTCAACAGCCTGCAGCCACATTGGTAGGTAGGTGCCTTATGGGTTGTTTATGACATAGCTTGAGTATAGTTTTTGCTCACCATATTTTTCAGTTAAGTTGCTGGCTAGCTATTAGGTACTGTGTGCATAGTTAAATGATTTGGACCTTTGAGAAAATTTGCTTAATTCATGGAAGGTTAGTGTGACGAGCATGTCACCAAAAGTTTCTCTCACTACTGCAGGATGCTGCTAATGCGACACTACGATCAGAGACCCTTCGACGAAAATGTGTGCGATGCCATAATCACAAACGATGGTGTAAAATAACCGTCAAAAAAGGTGCAAAACTTTTGCAATGGAGGATGCATCAAACACAGTTCAGATTTTAGTTGCGTGTGCGATGCAGGGCATACAGTTCAACTTAATTAACTGTTTGCGATAAAGGAGGATCAAAAGAAACGGGCAGCCAGATGAAGGTGTGTGCGATGTACAGCATGCGGTTCACTCGGATGAACTGTTTGTGATTAGGCAACACAAAAGAAACGGTCAGCAAGATCAAAGGTGTGTGCGATATACGGCATGCGGTTCACTCGGATGAACTGTTTGCTTTGAGCCAAGAGAACAGAAACAGTTCAATATAACAAGATGTGTGTTATACGTGGAAAAGAGGTCTATAATCAGAAATGTGTGCGAAGACTGATAATAACACAGACGATTGCTGCTAATAAGTCATGTGTGTTATGGGCAAATGCTTGGTGGTATACAATTATCAGCGAATATGTCACTACCATGCATCTTTTCTTATTAAGAATTACAGCCCATTTGGTGTGCTAGCTGAAAATAAGTTTGTGGGTGCTGGTGGGCGCTAAGAACTTGCGGTTCTGTAATGAACAAAGATCTCAAGGATCCCGCGAGAGTGAGGCTCTTTCCCTATGTTGTGAATGCTTATAATATTTATGTCTTAATTAAAGAAATGGCAAGCCATTGGCCCAGTCTGAAAGAACTTGTGGGTCAAACCCTAGTTAAAAAGGGCAACAATGTCTAACTCCAACTTACAAAAGGTACAAAAGCACAAGGATTAATTGTTCATCAGGTTTACACATCACCCAGATTGAATTGGACAATGACATCTAACTCAACTAAAGTTTTCGACAGTTACAATCAAATGGATCAGTCTGATCCATAAAATCAAGATCCCAATACAATAACTCTACTGCTCCATGATGACCACAAGCTGTTGTAAATAGAAGCCGAACACGATCAGAAGCCCTTAGGTCCACCTGAAACTTTTTTTTATGCTCTTCAACACTTGCGGTGTGAGTAATTTCTTATTGAAAAACTTAATCCTCACGGACAATAGTGCCCTCGCATTCAACATGAAGAATCTGACAAAGCTAGTGTTTGCACTGTTGGATTACTGTCTTCAAATGAATGTCATGAGATCTGAGAAAATCCCCCTGCTTCATCAACCATCGATTGGTTATACCTTTTTCTCCATGTGTTGTTGCCTAAATAGAGATGAAGATTGAAAATAGTTAATGTCTAAAAAATATTATGTTGAAAGAGTGATAGCTGAATGATTAATTATAGTACATTATATATGGGCTTTCAATGTGCGTGAAATCATCACCTTTGTATACAAATTCTCCAGACATGGAAAGCATTGCAGCAAGGCAATAATGATGTTGAGATCAAAACACCACATAATGTTATATAAGGTCTTGACAGAATCCACCACCACTGATAGGATGGACAAGCACTTCATTGAGCATAGAACATAATATTAGCACTGAAAGTGTACTCCAAGATGATACTTAACTTATGCGCACAAATGAAAAATGCAAATTACAAAAGTGTACGTGAATAATATACAGTACCTCAGTAGGTGTGGAGGCAAACACCATCTCGAACCATTTAAACGAATCACGAATTGCACCCAAGGTCTCCAGTTTAGGTGTAGAGACCACATTTATTTTCTTAGATTTATAACAACAATCAAAGACCAACCTTTGAAGTGAAGGGGCATCTTCGATGATGAGCTCCTGTCCTTCAAAACTAATTCCAATGCTTACAAGGTGAGGTGGCTTTATTTTGAGACAAGGGATATCGGTTCCTGCTCCAAAAACAAGCACCAAACGCTCCAGTGCAGGGCAGCTGGAGTGGATGATGCTGTGTAGTGAGGCCTCTGACAGATGAACCAACACAAGCGCAAGTTTTTTCAGTAGTGGCAGTCGAAGCATTTGTACCAGATTGTCTGCTAGATGGCACTGGGTCAAGGTGGCGGTGCAGGAAGAGGAGGAAAACCATGAGATGGGCATCGGCGGTGAGGGCACAGATGTAGTTATTGGTGGTAACCTATCGATGTAGTAATGGTAGAACTCAAGCTGCTGGAGTTTATCGAATTGACGGGATGTCGGCCAGGCGGCCACCGTGCAGGGTATGTCCAGCAGGTAGCATGCTGGGATGTAGATGCGTTGAACGGAGCCCCCATGGGAGAAGATGATGGCTCCGAGGAGTTCAGAATCATCATCGACAGATAGCTGACGACAGTCGAGATTAAGAGGCGCGGTGCGCCAAGAGTGCGCCACCGAGATGCGAGGACTTGTGTGCGGCAACCATCCTTGGTGGGGAGAAGGGAGATGAACTCCCCAAGGATGTCGTCCGGGAGATCGCTGATGCGGTCCGCCGAAGATTCTACTGGTTCCTCGAGGTCCGGTAACCACGGCCGCCTGGTAAGGTCCAAGATCTACATCCGGCGGCGGCACTGGTCGGAGCCTCATCTATGTACATACCAATCTGAAAGAAAAAATGGCATAACATGTAGGACATTCGAAATCAATTCTCAAGATCAGGAAGAAAAAAGGCACAAACATATATGTAGGTGACTGGCCGGTTTTCCGTCGGAGCCGCAGTTGTTGCCGGAGTTGTTGTTGACCCGGCTCTGGCTGGGGGGGGGAGCACGACGGCGCCGACAAATTCAACATCGTGCTGCTTCCCGCGCGAGACCTCGTCGGCGGCGACGGAAACCTCTGTGGCCAGCTTGACGCGTTGTGCGGGTGCTTCACCAGCCCCGACGTCGCCACTCCCTCTGATGTTGCGCTTCAGCGGCATCGTCATACACTCCGGAGTCCAGACATCGGTGCCGCTGTGGACCGGGGGACCGGGGGTGCACGCAATTAATACGGACTAGTGGGAGCGAGGCAGGCTGCGGTCAAAAGTTGTCTCGCCTCCCGGTGAGCCTGCGCGGCGGACGTCTGCCATTCCTACCATCATTTCACACAGCTACTCGCACACCTCCCCGTCAATACACACACCTGCATGCACGCCTCCCGGTATGCCTGCATGGCGGATTGCTCGCATGTGTCCCGTCAACTCACGCCTGCTCGTTTAGATAAAAAAAACTCACGCCTGCTCGCACGGCACACGGGGCGTGTGGCA
This sequence comes from Aegilops bicornis, assembly GCA_021605145.1. Taxonomy (NCBI): domain Eukaryota; kingdom Viridiplantae; phylum Streptophyta; class Magnoliopsida; order Poales; family Poaceae; genus Aegilops; species Aegilops bicornis. The sequence continues at coordinate 523,843,496 of CM038670.1, read as the reverse complement.
GCACGCATATTTTTTGATTTATTTTCTGCCGCTTTACTGCTTCACTGAACCATTTGCATTGAAGAGATGCACAAATCCTGCGTTGAACATCTCACACGCTTCCCGGTGAACCTGCGCACCAGACGAGTTTTGGATTTACTAGAATTTTAAAATCAGGCATCTCAATATTTTGCCGGCAATCAAGAATGCCTTGGTGTTTGAAATTCATTCCCATTTCTTGCATGGGACCTAAGCATGCACATAAGGACACATATTTGATTTTTCAACCAATTTATATGCACTGGAGCATGTGCACGTAGTTCAAATTTGAATTATGCACATAAATGCATTGAAAACTCAGTTAATGCATAAAAATGTCCAAACGAACTCTGAAAAATCACAAAAATTGACACAACACTCCCGTTGTTCTATGTTGACATGCGAAAATTTTTGGAAGCAATAAGATGCAATGGATATCGTTTCGTCCCCAAAGGTGGTCCGTTCCCTACCGAAACCATCATGCTTGTTGTGAGAAGCATATACCCAAACCTGCCCCAAATGGGACAAAAAATTTACCACGGCATGTTGATGCCACTCCATGATAGCATGCCAAGTTTCATGAATTTCAGACGAGTTCTGGATTTACTAGAATTTAAAAACCAGGCAATCAATGTTTTGCCGGCAATCAACGGTGCCCCGGTGTTTGAAATTCATTCCCATTTCTTGCATGGGACCTAAACATGCACCCAAGGACACATATTTGATTTTTCAACCAATTTATATGCACTGGAGCATGTGCATGTAGTTAAAATTTGAATTATGCACATAAATGCATTGAAAACTCAGTTAATGCATAAAAATGTCCAAACGAACCCCGAAAAATCACAAAATTTGACACAACACTCCTGTTGTTCTATGTTGACACGAGAATTTTTTTGAAAGCAATAAGAGGCAATGGATATCGTTTCGTCCCCAAAGGTGGGACGTTCCCTACCGAAACCATCATGCTTGTTGTGAGAACCTCTGGTTTGTGAGAAGCATATACCCAAACCTGCCCCAAATGGGACAAAAATTTACCACGGCATGTTGATGCCACTCCATGATAGCATGCCAAGTTTCTTGAATTTCAGACGAGTTTTGCATTTACTAGAATTTAAAAGCCAGTCATCTCAATGTTTTGCCAGCAATCAATGGTGCCCCGGTGTTTGAAATTCATTCCCATTTCTTGCATGGGACCTAAGCGTGCACATAATGATACAAATTTGATTTTTCAACCAATTGATATGCACTGGAGCATGTGCATGTAGTTCAAATTCGAATTATGCACATAAATGCATTGAAAACTTAATTAATGCATAAAAATGTCCAAACAAACCCCGAAAAAGCACAAAAATTGACACAACACTCCTGTTGTTCTATGTTGACACGAGAATTTTTTTTGGAAGCAATAACAGGCAATGGATATCGTCTCGTCCCCAAAGGTGGGATGATCCCTACCGAAACCATCATGTTTGTTGTGGGAACCTCTGGTTTGTGAGAAGCATATACCCAAACCTGCCCCAAATGGGACAAAAAATTTACCACGACATGTTGATGCCGCTCCATGATATCATGGCAAGTTTCATGAATTTCAGACGAGTTTTGGATTTACTAGAAATTAAAAGCCATGTATCTCAATGTTTTGCTGGCAATCCCCGGTGCCCCGGTGTTTGAAATTCATTCCCATTTCTTGCATGGGACCTAAGCATGCACATAAGGACACATATTTGATTTTTCAACCAATTTATATACATTGGAGCATGTGCATGTAGTTCAAATTTGAATTATGAACATAAATGCATTGAAAACTCAGTTAATGCATAAAAAATGTCCAAATGAACCCCGAAAAATCACAAAAATTGACACAACACTCCTGTTGTTCTATGTTGACACGCGAATTTTTTTTGGAAGCACTAAGAGGCACGAGGGAGGGGTGGCTGCTAGCTACTTCGCACTTTGCTACGGTGAACCTCGGTTGGGGGGGCATGCATTCATAGCTTAGATAGAATTCCCTTCGTGCCGACACGAGGGAGGGGGGCTGCTAGCTACTTCACACTTTGCTAGGTGAACCTCGGTTGGGGGGGCATGCATTCATAGTCGAGGAATCCCTTCGTCTTGACCACGAGGGAAGGGGCTGCTAGCTCTACTTCACACTTTGCTAGTTGAACCTCGGTTGGGGCATGCATTCATAGATTAGGATTCCCTTACGTCTTGAAACCACGAGGGAGGGTTGCTAGCTACTTTGCACTTTGCTATGGTGAACCTCGGTTGGAGGGGCATGCATTCATAGCTTAGGATTCCCTTCGTCTTACCACGAGGGAGGAGGGCTGCTAGCTACTTCAAGCACTTTGCTAGGTGAACCTTGGTTGAGGGGAGGGGCATGCATTCATAGCTTAGGATTCCCTTCGTCTTGGCACGAGGAGGGGGTGGCGGCAAGCAATACCATCCGCTTTGCGAGAGAGGTGCCACATCAAAGTTGCATTTGGTATTTGAAAATCAAACCACCCTTTTGATACATAAATTTGGTCCACATGCAAGTGTGTTCGTGCTCTGACCCTCTCCCGCGTCATTTTTCGCCAAATTTATGAACATTAGACAAGTCGGATGACGCAACAGACACGGTTCACTCAAACTAACTATGTGCCACACTGGTGCACCTGTCATGCACACATCCCCCTCTCAAAAATATCTGCCCGCCTCGAGGGTTTTTCTGTTTCATAACACACAGTTGTTATCTCCAGACCGTGTGCGATGTTTCTTGTTCCCAATCCCGCCTGCATCCCTAGAAAATATCTGCCCGCCTCGAGGGTTTTTCTGTTTCATAACACACAGTTGTTATCTCCGGACCGTGAGCGATGCACTATCATCAAAATTTTCAATAGCCCGGCATTTCACTCCCGCGTTTGACTCCCACATAGTAAAATTTTTGATGCCGTGTCATTTCCTCAAACATCCGCGCCCCCTCCACACACACACACACACACACACACACACCAAAACCTCCTCGGGCGTGCAGCACAAGACACACACACCCTCCCTCGCTCGAAACCCTAGCAAAGTCCCCGCCGTCGCTGTCGCAAGGCCTCCATTGTCAACATCTGCCGGTTTGCCCGTGTAGCTTACCCACCGATCCCCATACCCAAGACGCCCTGAGTTTCTTAGATGACGCCTACCAAACGCCCCCTTTTCCACAGATCCCCATCCCCATCCCCCACACCAGTGTCGCAGCCTAAGCCTGGCTACGCTTCCCGTGGAGCTCGAGGAGCGACTGGCCCAAAAGAGGTGTATAGCGGTCTCTTCGCCCGACGTCGTCGAGGAAGACGACCATTACTGGTGGCAGGCACTCAAGCAGCAGGATAGAGTATGCGGGCATGTCTCGTCCGCCGGCTGCGACATCGAGGCCATCGACAGCGATGCCCTGAGGCGGGCTGTGTCACAGGTTAAGTGGCCCACCCCCAACCCCTCGGGTTCAACCGCCGTCGATCTCATCCATGGCCCCGCCACTGATCTCCTCTGGCTCGCTGTCAACAATTTGCCATTCTACATCACCGTCGAGCACCTTTTGTCATTTCTGAAGGACACGTTCTGCGACGCTGGCTTGGGATCCACAGCTTCCAAGTCAGACCTCATCGACGGCGACCACGAGGAGGGCACCCTCTCCCGCTCTTCCAAGGGGAAAGAGCCCATCTGCTCTTCCAAGGGCAAAGCGCTCGTCTGCGGCATCAGGGAGGGCACCCTACAGCCATGCTCTTCCAAGGGGAAGGAGCCCATCTGCGACAACATAGAGCGCATCCAGGGTCCGTGCTCTTCCCACGGGAGCGAGCCCATCTGTGACAAGTGAGGAAACCCATGATTTGTTTTGTCGTGCCTCTTCACAGGGGGAAACCCATGATTTGTTTTGTCGAGTCCCTTTTGTAGTGTAGTGAGAATATGTCCAGTTTAATTTGCTATATTTGGTTGTTTGCAGTATGCCTTGTTTATTTCAGTTGTTCACAATGTGATGCTCTATATGTGCAATTATTTACTGTGCAGTACATTTCATCAATCCAGTTTTAAACATACCGATAGGAATACATATATTTGCTTGCTGTTAAGCCTGTTATAGCTAGCATATGCCTCTTTTAATGTTTTTTGATTGTTCGGTTGTTTGTAGTTAGCATATGTTCAATTTCAAATGCTATCTTTGGTTGTTCGTAGTATGCCTTGTTTATTCCAATTATTCACAACGTGATGTTCTATATGTGCAAGCATGAACTGTGCAGTTCAATTTCATCAGTACCAGTTTCAACAATACCACTATGAATGACTACATTTGGTTGTTGCATCTTGTAGTTAACATGCCTTTCCCTTTTTATTTAACCATAACCAGTGTACTTAGACCGGCACAATACCAGTTTGAATGACCATGTTTGCTTGTTGTTAAATGTTAGGCATGTTGTAGTTAGCACACCTTTCCACTTGTTTTGATTTACTAGCGTGCTTAAACCTGCACACTGAAGCTATCTTTTGGAGATTATTTCGTCTGCCATGTGTAATTTTGGTTGATGTTTAGCCTGTTATGCTTAACATGCTTCTTGATGTACACAGGACAATTTTTGGAACGACTGCTGTTTTGCATCGAGGTTAGTTTCATCCCATGGCTTATATCTGCTCCTTTATTCGTGATATCGATGCTGGTACCATATAGGCCGGCGGCTGATAAGGGACTAATCAGTGAATCGGACTTTTAACTGAATATATCTGCAACCAATTTTTCCTTAGGTTAACTAGTGTCGGCGTTCTAGGAACGGGGGTCCCCAGACTTGCCTACCTGCAGCCCACGGCGTGGCCCTGCAAGCGGGCCCGTACGGCCCATCTTCACCAGCAAGCATTCAAGATCCTCGCGAGGGGCCAAGCCTCGCGAGGCGGACAACATAAAGGCCTCTTGAGGCGGCCTCACCAGGTTGGCTCGCGAGGGGCGGAGAGATCAAGGCAAGGCAAACCTCGCGAGGTTCTCGTGTGGCCTTGAGCCATGACGATCGAGGCAATGAGGCGCCCGGCCACGCCTGATGTCTTTGTTTCCTCTTTGGTGCTAAGGAGGCAAGCGCAGGCGCGGAGTACCAAGGCGTCAAGCAAAGGTTTCTATATCAGCGCAACGAGACCAAGACCAGAAGGACGGCAAGACGGAGGTCACCATGGAGCCCAAGGCGGCGTCACCACCAAAGCCTTTGGCAGGCGAAGACTACTTTTGTCAGGATAAGCTGTACTAGCTGTCCCCTTTCAAATCGACCGTTGTTGGCTCCCTTCCCGCTCAATATTTGGGGAGAGGACCAGGGCCTCTATAAATAGGACTAGCCACCACAGTAGGAGGCAACTGAACTGAGTCTCAGGTATCTGATCTTTAGCCAACCCTTAGCCACACACCGAGCACAAGAACATCTCAACCTCAGGAGGTTGTTCTTCCCATTGTAACTGTTCGTCCTCAGCCCTAGAGGCAATCCACCACCACCACACTGGAGTATGGTATTACACCACAACGGTGGCCCGAACCAGTAGAAATCTTGTTTTCTTTGTGTTGCGAGTTCGTCGAGTTAGCCCTTGAGATATTAGCAAAGCTAGGACGTGGATCGGTAGGGGGAGATCTTCGTGCGCACCCCAGAGTTCGAACCTTAAGGGTTTTGTCGGAACCCGAGATCAGACATTTAGCACACCAGGTAGGGGTGCACTGGAGCCTCTTCCCCATCAGCTCATCCACCGACACTCCGCGGTTCTGATGTCTGGCGACCCGAGGGCTGACCCGACCATTGGGCAGCTTGGCCCGCCCGGACGGCACCACCTGCCCAGGAAGAACTCAACCCCACGCTCTGGGCGGCACGGGTGCCACCTAACTCTGCTCGGTGCGGGTGGCGCGGCCAGGCGCCGTCCACCCTTACTCCACGACAAGCGCGAGCCACTGCAAGGGCCACAAGCCACGCCGCGGCAACGACGCCACACACCCGGCGGGAGCAAGTGAACATGCGGGTTGCACTCACGGTGGTGCGGGAGCTGCTGCGGTGCCGACTGATGGAGAGCGGCCGGGATGCGCTGTTGGAACGCGTCGCTGAGATACTGGACGCAGCGGCTACTGGAGCGCCGCCCTTCTGCTATCAACTCACGCCTCAGGCGGCGGCTGGATCCCATGGCGGGCCTCGCCGCTCCCGCGTGCTCCCGGGTGCACCCGGGGGCCTCGTCGACATCAACACGATTGATACGTCTCCGACGTATCTATAATTTTTGATTGCTCCATGCTATATTATCTACTGTTTTGGGCAATATTGGGCTTTATTTTCCACTTTTATATTACTTTTGGGACTAACCTATTAACCGGAGGCCCAGCCCATTTGTTGTTTTTGCCTATTTCAAAGATTTCAAGAAAAGGAATATCAAACGGAGTCAAAAGCAGGCGAAATCAACTGGAGAAGTTATTTTTGGAAGGAAAGCTACTGGATGGATTTGGACCCCACATCAAGGAAGGAACGAGGAAGCCACGAGGGTGGGGGGCGCGCCCACCCCCCTAGGGTGCGCCCCCTGCCTCGTGGGGCCCTCGTGGCTCCCCTGACGTGCTTCTTCCGCCTATATAACTCCACGTACCCTAAAACTTCCAGAACAGAGAATAGATCGGGAGTTCCGCCGCCGCAAAACCTCCAGAGCCATTGAAACCAATTGGGACCCTGTTCCGGCACCCTGCCGGAGGGGAGAACCCTCACATGTGGCCATCTTCATCATCCCGGCGCTCTCCATGACGAGGAGGGAGTAGTTCACCCTCGGGGCTGAGGGTATGTACCAGTAGCTATGTGTTTGATCTCTCTCTCTCTCGTGTTCTTGATTTTGGCACGATCTTGATGTATCGCGAGCTTTGCTGTTATAGTTGGATCTTATGTTTCTTCTCCCCCTCCACTCTCTTGTAATGAATTGAGTTTTACCCTTGAAGTAATCTTATCGGATTGAGTCTTTAAAGATTTGAGAACACTTGATGTATGTCTTGCCGTGCGTATCTGTGGTGACAATGGGATATCATGTGATTCACTTGATGTATGTTTTGGTGATCAACTTGCGGGTTCCGCCCATGAACCTATGCATAGGGGTTGGCACATGTTTTCGTCGTGATTCTCCGGTAGAAACTTCGGGGCACTCTTTGAGGTTCTATGTGTTGGTTGAATAGATGAATATGAGATTGTGTGATGCATATCGTATAATCATACCCACGGATACTTGAGGTGACATTGGAGTATCTAGGTGACATTAGGGTTTTGGTTGATTTGTGTCTTAAGGTGTTATTCTAGTACGAACTCTAGGGCTGTTTGTGGCACTTATAGGAATAGCCCAACGGATTGATTGGAAAGAATAAATTTGAGGTGGTTTCGTACCCTACCATAATCTCTTCGTTTGTTCTCCATTATTATAGACTTTGGAGTGACTCTTTGTTGCATGTTGAGGGATAGTTATATGATCCAATTATGTTATTGTTGTTGAGAGAACTTGCACTAGTGAAAGTATGAACCCTAGGCCTTGTTTCCTAGCATTGCAATACCGTTTACGCTCACTTTTACCACTTGTTACCTTGCTGTATTTATATTTTCAGTTTACAAAAACCTATATCTACCATCCATATTGCACTTGTATCACCATCTCTTCGCCGAACTAGTGCACCTATACAATTTACCATTGTATTGGGTATGTTGGGGACACAAGAGACTCTTTGTTATTTGGTTGCAGGGTTGCTTGAGAGAGACCATCTTCATCCTACGCCTCCCACGGATTGATAAACCTTAGGTCATCCACTTGAGGGAATTTTGCTATTGTCCTACAAACCTATGCACTTGCAGGCCCAACAACGTCTACAAGAAGAAGGTTGTGTAGTAGACATCAAGCTCTTTTCTGGCGTTGTTGCCGGGGAGGTGAGTGCTTGAAAGTATATCTTTAGATCTTGCAATCGAATCTTTTTGTTTCTTGTTTTAGCACTAGTTTAGTTTATAAAAGAAAATTACAAAAAAATGGAATTGAGTTTGTCTCGTACGCTTCATCTTTTTAATATCTTTCGTGAGTATGATGGAAAGGAAAATTGTGCCAAAGTGTTAGAAGAAGAATGCATTAAATTGTTTGGCACTAAATCTTTGAATGATGAGCATGATTGCAATGTTGTTAGTATGAACCCCTTGAATATCCATAGTACTAATGATGATTGCACTAGTTATGATGAAAATGCCTCCTATAAACATGTCAATTTTTGTGGAGTGCATTGGGTTTGTAAGTACACACCAAATAGGGAAGATAGATATTGCAAGAGGCATAAGTAGAAACCAAATTTTTGCAAGACGAGCTAGATGAATGTGCTGAAAATTTATCTTTTCTTAGCCCTACTTGTGAACTTTGCAATGAACGTGATCATTTTAGTACCCAATGCAAATTGTTTCATGATCGTATCATGTCCAAAAATTGTGATGACTTGATTTCCCTTGCACATCATAATGAACTTAGTTTGCTCTTGGGTTATGAAGAAATTAAGCGATATAACTAAGGATATTACTAATTTTGTCCTTGATAAAGTTCTTCATTTTGATCTAGAGAAAATTTATATGTATTGTGCGGTGAATTGTATTGAAAATCCTTATATTGCCAATTACATAAAGAAAAGAAAACAAATATAAGATGAAGAGAATACTAACTAAAGGGAAGAGACTTCCCAATATCCTCCTATTATTTCTTATGATGAATCATGTAATGAGGAGGAGCCTTCTATCCAACCAATCTCATTAGTAAAGAGCTCCAAAAAGAGGATTGAACCCACACATGAGGTGAAGAAGAAGAAAAGAAAAAGGAAGAGAGGTAAAAAGACATCTCTCCCAAATAAAGTTGCTCCTGTTATTGCTGTGCCTCATGAAAATGAAGATGATACACTTGATGATGATCTCGTTATGCCTATTGCTTGTTGTGATGATTATGATTGGGAATATAATGATACTCCTTATGATCTTGAAAATCTTTTTGGCGCTTGCTTGGAAGAATATGATAATAATGTTTGCTATACTATTGGTGCTATCTATACTATTAATGATGAGAGTGATTATGCTTATGATATGAAAAGGCCCAAGCTTGAGGAAGCTATGTTTAATAAGGATGACATATTTGAGAATATATTTGCTGAAATTAATGTTTGTCCCAAGCTTGGGGATGCTATGCTTAATAATGAAGATATTTTTAGCCTCTCAAGTTTTGATATGCAAAGTTGTTATGATGATAGCATGCCTTCTACCTATGATGATTATATTTATGGAACTGGGTTTGGAAGAGTGTCAACTTTAGGAAGTAATGGTCCCACAATATTGGAGGATGTTGAATCTTATAATATTTATGAAAGTGGATTTGGAGAGGTCATGACTTTATTTAGTGATGTATCCACTATCTTGGAAGAGGTTTCAATCGATTATGATGAGAACAAAGTTGCTACTTATGATGATTATTGTGACGAAACTTATGCTATAATAAGTAGTGATGATTATATTTATAAAACTTGTCATGATTATGATTACCCTTTTTCTGAACATTACTCTTTTAACGTGGAAACAATTTATAGTATTCAAGTCTCTTATGATACTCACACTACTATTCCGAATGAGAAGAATTTTGCTAATGTGGAGAGTAATAAAATTTCTATGCTAGTAGATCATGAAAAGAATGATTTAGGTGCTGGTTATATTGTTGAATTAATTCATGATGCTACTGAAATTTATTATGAGGGAGGAATATATGCTTGTAGGAATTGCAATAATATCAAGTTTCCTCTCTATGTGCTTAAAGTTTTGAAGTTATGCTTGTTTTGCCTTTCTATGCTAGTTGATTCTTGTTCCCATAAGTTGTTTTATCACAAAATCCCTATGCATAGGAAGTGGGTTAGGCTTAAATGTGCTAGTCATATTCTTCATGATGCTCTCTTTACGTTTCAATTCTTATCCCTTATGTGAGCATCATTGAAATCATCATGCCTAGCTAGGGGCGTTAAAGGATAGCGCTTGTTGGGAGGCAACCCAATTTTATTTTAGTTTCTTGCTTTTTGGTTCTGTTTAGGAATAAATAATCCATCTATCTTATGTTTAGATGTGGTTTTGTGTTTTAATTAGTGTTTGTGCCAAGTAGAGCCTTTGGGAAGACTTGGGTGAAGTCTTTATGATCATGCTGTAAAAAACAGAAACTTTAGCGCTCACGAGATTAGCTAGAACTTTTTACTGGAGAGTGATATTTAGTTGATTCTTTTTGCAGATGATTACTAGAAAAATTCCTCAGGTCCACCAATTTATTTTAGAATTTTTGGAGTTCCAGAAGTTTGGATTAGTTACAGATTACTACAGACTGTTCTGTTTTTGACAGATTCTTTTTTTTGTGTGTTGTTTGCTTATTTTGATGACTCTATGGCTAGTAAAATAGTTTACAAACCATAGAGAAGTTGGAATACAGTATTTTTAACACTAATATAAATAAATAATGAGTTAATTACAGTAAATTGAAGTGGTGTTTTGTTTTCTTTCACTAACGGAGCTTACGAGTTTTCTGTTAAGTTTTGTGTTGTGAAGTTTTCAAGTTTTGGGTAAAGATTCGATGGACTATGGAATAAGGTGTGGCAATAGCCTAAGCTTGGGGATGCCCAAGGCACCCCAAGGTAATATTCAAGGATAACCAAGAACCTAATCTTGGGGATGCCCCGAAAGGCATCCCCTCTTTCGTCTTCGTTCATCGGTAACTTTACTTGGAGCTATATTTTTATTCACCACATGATATGTGTTTTGCTTGGAGCGTCGTTTTGTTTTCTTTAGCTTTGCTTTCTGTTTGAATAAAATACCAAGATCTGAAATTATTAAATGGAAGAGTCTTCACATAGTTGCATAATTATTCGACTACTCATTGATCTTCACTTATATCTTTCAGAGTAGTTTGTTGTTTGCTCTAGTGCTTCACTTATATCTTTTAGAGCACAATGGTAGTTTTATTTTGAAGAAATAGACGAACTCTCATGCTTCACTTCAATTATTTTGAGAGTCTTAAATAGCATGGTAATTTTCTTAACAATCTTAATATGCTAGGTATTCAAGAATAGTAAAAACTTTCTTATGAGTGTGTTGAATACTAAGAAAAGTTTGATGCTTGATAATTGTTTTGAGATATGGAGTTAATAATATCAAAGTCGTGCTAGTTGAGTAGTTGTGAATTTTATAAATGCTTGTGTTGAAGTTTGCAAGTCCCGTAGCATGCACGTATGGTAAACGTTATGTAACAAATTTGAAACATGAGGTGTTATTTGATTGTCCTCCTTATGAGTGGCGATCGGGGACGAGCGATGGTCTTTTCCTACCAATCTATCCCCCTAGGAGCATGCGCGTAGTGCTTTGGTTTTTGATGGCTTGTAGATTTTTGCAATAAGTATGTGAGTTCTTTATTACTAATGTTGATTCCATGGATTATCGCACTCTCACCCTTCCATCATTGCTAGCCTCTTGATGCACTGCATTGCCCTTTCTCGCATTGAGAGTTGGTGCAAACTTCGCCGGTGCATCCAAACCCCGTGATATGATACGCTCTTTCACACATAAACCTCCTTATATCTTCCACAAAACAGCCACCATACCTACCTATTATGGCATTTCCATAGCCATTCCGAGATATATTGCCATGCAACTTTCCACCATACCGTTCTTCATGACACATTCATCATTGTCATATTGCTAAGCATGATCATGTAGTTGACATAGTATTTGTGGCTGTAACAACCCAAATTTTCAATTTGAAATGTTATACATAGATCATCACTTGCATGTCATATTTTGTTGCATATTGGCTCGATCCTAGAAATTTCATGCAACTCAAGGACCCACGGAGAGTTGGAGATTTCGTTATTTTCATATTTGAGTTTTCTCAAATTTTTAAAATAGGATCATTTGATTTTATTTATTTTATCTTCAATTATTTCTACTATCAAAGTATGAGAGAGGGAATAAAATGACTTTCCCAAAATAAAGAAATAATGAAGATTTAATAAAAAAATCAAATAAGATTTTTATTTGGAGTTTTTCGCCATTTTATTTGAATTTAGAAAAATGTGCATTTTTCAAAATTGCATTTAGGCCCCAAATAAATGTTCATCTTGTCCAACTTGATTTTAGAAGCCGGGGAAATTTTATTTCGGGATTTTTGGAGTCCGTTTAGTATTTCTTTCGTTAGTTTTTCTGCGCGGAATATTTTAAAAAAAAAGCGCGAACCGACCTACGGGCCGTGTTAGGCCCGGACTCCTCCAGGGCCGGCCTTTAAAGCGGGCGCCTGACCGCACCAGAGTCGCCTTGCCCGAACCCTAGCCAGCCGCCGCGCCAGCGCCGCCGGGCAAGCCGCCGCCCGCCGACCACGCCGCCATGCGCCGCCACCGCGCCGGACCACCGCCCCTCGCCGCCTCGCCGGACCTGTCGGGGTAGCCGCCGTCGCCGGCAGTTTTCCTCAGAAAACCGCCTGGTTTTTTTATTTGCCGCGGTTTATTTTTTTTAGTTTCGTTTTTTTAGATCGGTTTATTTTCCGGTTAGGTTAAATAGCGAGCGTTCGCTCGTTCGTTCAATTTAACGAACGCGTTCATCGTTTAGATCCAGTTAACGAACGTTCGTTCGTTAAGCTGTTCGTCATTTTTCTTTTTCTCGGATTTATTCCGCGATTTTTCTGATTGCGATTTCTGATCCGATTTTCGTTCTAGTATAACTTTTCGCTCGTTTATCGGAAACAGGCGATTCAAGCGCCTGGAGTTACGTCTCGAAACCCTCTTTCCGAATAATCAACTCAAACAAGTTTTTGCTTCTGTAAAATTTGACTTAGGTCCAGATTGGTAAAACGAAGCCTGTTTCTTTCGCCGTTTGTTTTTCGTTGCTTCGTTCGAGTTGTTTCTTTTTGCAAACCGGAGTTCTTAAGTTGAACTTTCTGGTTAAATCTCTTATTTGAGTTTTACCTGTGCATTAGCTAAGTACATATTGTGTATTTGTTTGTTTGCGATAGAGTACCCGGAGTGCGCCGCTTGCTACTTTGAATCTCTAGGTTTCACGGATCATCAGCAAGGCAAGTAACACTTTGATCATATCCCTTTCATACCCAGTTTTTATGCATTAGATCAATCCTCAAACATTGCATGATTAGGATCTAATTAAATTGTGGGTTTTGGGAAGTAGATGGGGTAGTACCTATTACCTGTTTTATTATCAAACCCTTGGGAGTTACTTCTACGTTTGCTTATATTGCCATGCTATGCTAGTAGACGTGGATTGGGTGAGTGTATCCATGACAGATGTGAGATTTTAATTAATGGTTTATCTAAGGTGGCAACTTAAACACACATCTGGGTGGATTGAGGTACCTGGGTATTCCAGGATTGCCTGTTTCTTTTTGGACCGCCACCCAGGCTCAAAGGGATCATGAGATTATTCTTGATAGAAACTTCCGTGTGCGACCACATGCTACTATGGGCTCTAGCATAGTTGACTAAGTCGTCTTGACTCTTCTGGTGGTAGACTAGCTGATGTAGGGGATGTAGGTTGGTACGGTCTACCGTTAAGTAAGGTGCTAGCGCTTACGAAAGACTATGTCTCGGTCATCCGTTTCTCAAACACCGTGTAGTGCGAGAATCCCAACGGAGGAGATCGGGTCTTGTGGGGAAAAGTGCACAAACCTCTGCAGAGTGTACAAACTAATCATGGTTAGCCGTGTCCCCGGTTATGGACAACTTGAGTATCTAGTACTTGGATTTTCATGTGAATCTCATCATGTTACTTTAATTAATATTGTTGGGTTTTAATGATGATGTTTAATTGGGATTGAGAATGCTGTCAACCATTCTCAATGTTTAACAACCACCATGATAGTTAAATAAAATTTATTCCTTTGCATGAGGGAAAAAGCGGCTTTACGCATAAAGCTGTAACCATAGAGCTTTCCACCAGCCATATATGCATGTAGTATAGCATTACTCTTTCATATTACCCTCTATGTGTTACATTGCCAGCATATTCCATGTGCTGACCCATTTTCGGGCTGCAACGTTCATGTTGCAGACTTTTCAGACGACAAGTAAGGTGCTTTAGGTCATGGTCCTATACTCAGTGATGCCATTGGAGTTGATGGACTCGCTTATCTTCCAAGCCTTCTGCTGTTATCGTTATTAGATGGCCTTAAGCCATATTTATTGTAATAAGTTCTCTTTTGGATACATTCGATGTAATAAGTGTGTGATTGCTACTCTGTTATAAATCCTTCAAGTTCTGTGTGGTGTCAGCATTACTGATCCAGGGATGACACCTGAGCACAGAGATCCGACTGTTTGAGGTCTGGTCGCTACAATGGCAAAGCCACCGTTCACAATTCTTTCATACATGTCACTCTTGATTCATTGCATATCCCGGTACACCGCTGGAGACATTCATATAGAGTCATACTTTGTTCTAGTATCGAGTTGTAATCATTGAGTTGTAAATAAATAGTAGTGTGATGATCATCATTTAATAGAGCATTGTCCCCCCCAAAAAAAGAGAAAGCCCAAAAGAAAAAAAAGAAGGCCCTAAAAAATAAAAAAAATAAAAAGGGGCAATGCTACTATCTCTTTTTCCACACTTGTGCTTCAAAGTAGCACCATGCTCTTCATATAGCAAGTCTCATATATTGTGCTTCAAAGTAGCACCATGTTTTTCATATAGAGAGTTTTATATGTTGTCACTTTCATATACTAGTGGGAATTTTTCATTATAGAACTTGGCTTGTATATTCCAACGATGGGCTTCCACAAATGCCCTAGGTCTTCGTGAGCAAGCAAGTTGGATGCACACCCGCTTAGTTTCTTTTGTTGAGCTTTCATACATTTATAGCTCAAGTGCATCCGTTGCATGGCAATCCCTACTCCTCGCATTAACATCAATCGATGGGCATCTCCATAGCTTATTGATTAGCCTCGTTGATGTGAGACCTTCTCCTTTTTTGTCTTCTCCACATAACCCCCATCATCATATTCTATTCCACCCATAGTGATATGTCCATGGCTCGCGCTCATATATTGCGTGAAAGTTTATAGGTTTGAGATTACTAAAGTATGAAACAATTGCTTGGCTTTTCATCGGGGATGTGCATGATGAGAGCATTCTTGTGTGTGAAAATGGAGCATGACTAAACTATATGATTTAGTAGGGATGAAATTACTTATGCCATGTTATTTTGAGAAGACATAATTGCTTAGTTACTATGCTTGAAGTATTATTATTTTTATGTCAATATGAGCTTTTGTCTTGAATCTTTCGGATCTGAATATTCATATCACAATTAAGAAGAATTACATTGAAATTATGCCAACTAGCACTCCGCATCAAAAATTATCTTTTTTATCATTTACCTACTCGAGGACAAGCAGGAATTAAGCTTGGGGATGCTTGATACGTCTCCAACGTATCTATAATTTTTGATTGCTCCATGCTATATTATCTACTGTTTTGGGCAATATTGGGCTTTATTTTCCACTTTTATATTACTTTTGGGACTAACCTATTAACCGGAGGCCCAACCCAAATTTGCTCTTTTTTGCCTATTTCAGTATTTCGAAGAAAAGGAATATCAAACGGAGTCAAAATGGAACGAAATCAACTGGAGAAGTTATTTTTGGAAGGAAAGCTACCGTATGGACTTGGACCCCACGTCAAGGAAGGAACGAGGAAGCCACAAGGGTGGGGGCGCGCCCACCCCCCTAGGGCGCGCCCCCTACCTCGTGGGGCCCTCGTGGCTCCCCTGACGTGCTTCTTCCGCCTATATAACTCCATGTGCCTAAAACTTCCGAGCAGAGAATAGATCGGGAGTTCCGCCGCGCCAAAACCTCAGAGCCACCAAAAACCAATCGGGACCTGTTAGGCACCCTGGGAGGGAACCCTCACCTGTGGCCATCTTCATCATCCTGGCGCTCTCCATGATGATGAGGGAGTAGTTCACCCTCGGGGCCGAGGGTATGTACCAGTAGCTATGTGTTTGATCTCTCTCTCTCTCTCTCTCTCTCTCTCGTGTCCTTGATTTGACACGATCTTGATGTATCGCGAGCTTTGCTACTATATAGTTGGATCTTATGTTTCTTCTCCCCCTCTACTCTCTTGTAATGAATTGAGTTTTCCCCTTGAAGTAATCTTATCGGATTGAGTCTTTAAAGATTTGAGAACACTTGATGTATGTCTTGCCGTGCGTAGCTGTGGTGACAATGGGATATCACGTGATTCACTTGATGTATGTTTTGGTGATCAACTTGCAGGTTCCGCCCATGAACCTATGCATAGGGGTTGGCACACGTTTTTTCGTGATTCTCCGGTAGAAACTTCGGGGCACTCTTTGAGGTTCTATGTGTTGGTTGAATAGATGAATCTGAGATTGTGTGATGCATATCGTATAATCATACCCACGGATACTTGAGGTGACATTGGAGTATCTAGGTGACATTAGGGTTTTGGTCGATTTGTGTCTTAAGGTGTTATTCTGAAATACGAACTCTAGGGCTGTTTGTGGCACTTATAGGAATAATAGATTGATTGGAAAGAATAACTTTGAGGTGGTTTCGTACCCTGCCATAATCTCTTTGTTTGTTCTCCATTATTAGTGACTTTGGAGTGACTCTTTGTTGCATGTTGAGGGATAGTTATATGATCCAATTATGTTATTATTGTTGAGAGAACTTGCACTAGTGAAAGTATGAACCCTAGGCCTTGTTTCCTAGCATTGCAATACCATTTACGCTCACTTTTACCACTTGTTACCTTGCTGTTTTTATATTTTCAGATTACAAAAACCTATATCTACCATCCATATTGCACTTGTATCACCATCTCTTCGCCGAAGTAGTGCACTTATACAATTTACCATTGTATTGGGTGTGTTGGTGACACAAGAGACTCTTTGTTATTTGGTTGCAGGGTTGTTTGAGAGAGACCATCTTCATCCTAAGCCTCCCACGGATTGATAAACCTTAGGTCATCCACTTGAGGGAAATTTGCTACTGTCCTACAAACATGTGCACTTGCAGGCCCAACAACGTCTACAAGAAGAATGTTGTGTAGTAGACATCAACGATCCACGGTGGAGGGCGCCCTGTCGCGCCCGCACCACCCCAGATGGGTGCGGGCACGAGCGTTGCCGCATCTGGCGGCCCCATCGAACAGCGCCTGCCATCCTCAGGATGGCGTGACAGGCCGGGCGACATGGAGCGTGGGGCACTTCGGTGAGGTCTTCGGGGCAGCGGCCTTGGAGGCCTACGTGCCCCGCATGATGGACCAGGAGTACACGCCGGATGACGACCCCGGCTCGTTCCTCGGACCAGGTTGGGAGGAGGAGGCATTAGGAGCTGAAGCCTTCCAGGAGCCGCCAGAGAGCCCCACCAACCGCGCCGTCGACAACAGATATAGGGTACCATGAATCCCTCAGGGGCAAGCTTACGCTAACCATGAGTCACGGGTGAACCAGGTCACAACACCAGGCGATGGTTCCGGCACAGCGATGTCCGCCCCATCAGGAGAGGCCCATTGGGGGCTGCGCGGGAGGGGCCAGGAGCAAGGCCCTGATGTCTACTACGCAACCTTCTTCTTGTAGACGTTGTTGGGCCTCCAAGTGTGGAGGTTTGTAGGATAGTAGCAAATTTCCCTCAAGTGGATGACCTAAGGTTTATCAATCCGTGGGAGGCGTAGGATGAAGATGGTCTCTCTCAAGCAACCCCGCAACCAAATAAAAAGAGTCTCTTGTGTCCCCAACACACCCAATACAATGGTAAATTGTATAGGTGCACTAGTTCGGCGAAGAGATGGTGATACAAGTGCAATATGGATGGTAGATATAGGTTTTTGTAAACTGAAAATATAAAAACAACAAGGTAGCAAGCGATAAAAGTGAGCGTAAATGGTATTGCAATGCTAGGAAACAAGGCCTAGGGTTCATACTTTCACTAGTGCAAGGTCTCTCAACAATAATAACATAATTGGATCATATAACTATCCCTCAACATGCAACAAAGAGTCACTCCAAAGTCACTAATAGCGGAGAACAAACGAAGAGATTATGGTAGGGTATGAAACAACCTCAAAGTTATTCTTTCCAATCAATCCGTTGGGCTATTCCTATAAGTGTCACAAACAGCCCTAGAGATCGCATCAGAATAACACCTTAAGACACAAATGAACCAAAACCCTAATGTCACCTAGATACTCCAATGTCACCTCAAGTATCCGTGGGTATGATTATACGATATGCATCACAAAATCTCAGATTCATCTATTCAATCAACACACAGAACCTCAAAGAGTGCCCCAAAGTTTCTACCAGAGAATCAAGACGAAAATGTGTGCCAACCCCTATGCATAGGTTCATGGGCGGAACCCGCAAGTTGATCACCAAAACATACATCAAGTGAATCACGTGATATCCCATTGTCACCACAGATACGCACGGCAAGACATACATCAAGTGTCCTCAAATCATTAAAGACCCGATCCGATAAGATTACTTCAAAGGGAAAACTCAATCCATTACAAGAGAGTAGAGGGGGAGAAGCAACATAAGATCCAACTATAATAGCAAAGCTCGCGATACATCAAGATCGTGCCAAATCAAGAACATGAGAGAGAGAGAGATCGAACACATAGCTATCGGGTACATACCCTCAGCCCCGAGGGTGGACTACTCCTCCTCGTCATGGAGAGCGCAGGATGATGAAGATGGCCACCGGTGAGGTTCCCCCTCCCAAGATGCCTAACAGGTCGTGATTGGTTTTGGTGGCTACAGAGGCTTGCGGCGGAACTCCCGATCTATTTTGTTCCCCTATCGGTTTAGGGTATATGGGTATATATAGGTGAAAGAAATACGTCAGGGGGGCCACGAGGGGCCCACGAGGGTGGAGGGTGCGCCGGGGGGGGGGGGGGCGCACCCACTGCCTCGTGCCTTCCTCGTTGCTTCCCTTACGTACACCCCAAGTCTTCTGGATTGCTTTCTTTCCAAAAGTAACTTTTCCGAAGGTTTCATTCCGTTTGGACTCCGTTTGATATTCCTTTTCTGCGAAACACTGAAACAAGGGGAAAACAGAAACTGGCACTGGGCTCTAGGTTAATAGGTTAGTCTCAAGAATAATATAAAAGTGCATAATAAAGCCCATAAACATCCAAAATAGATAATATAATAGCATGGAACAATAAAAAATTATAGATACGTTGGAGACGTATCGGCATTCCCAAGCTTAATTCACCTTTCGTCTTCGAGTAGGTAAATGATAAAACAAAATTTTTGATGTGGAATGCTACTTGGCATAATTTCAATGTAATTCTTCTTAATTGTGGTATGAATATTCAGATCCGAAAGATTCAAGATAAAAGTTCATATTGACATAAAAATAATAATACTTCAAGCATACTAACTAAGAAATTATGTCCTCTCAAAATAACATGGCCAAAGAAAGTTCATCCCTACAAAATCATATAGTTTAGTCATGCTCCATCTTCGTCACACAAGATTGCTCTCATCATGCACAACCCCGATGACAAGCCAAGCAATTGTTTCATACTTTAGTAATCTCAAACTTTTTCAACCTTCACGCAATACATGAGCGCGAGGCATGGACATAGCACTGTGGGTGGAATAGAATATGATGATGGGGGTTATGTGGAGAAGACAAAAAAGGAGAAAGTCTCACATCAACGAGGCTAATCAATGAGCTATGGAGATGCCCATCGATTGATGTTAATGCAAGGAGTAGGGATTGCCATGCAACGGATGCACTAGAGCTATAAATATATGAAAGCTCAACAAAAGAAACTAAGTGGGTGTGCATCCAACTTGCTTGCTCACAAGACCTAGGGCACTTGAGGAGGCCCATTGTTGGAATATACAAGCCAAGTTCTATAATGAAAAATTCCCACTAGTATATGAAAGTGACAAAACAAGAGACTCTCTATTATGAAGATCATGGTGCTACTTTGAAGCACAAGTGTGGTAAAAGGATAGTAACATTGTCCCTTCTCTCTTTTTCTCTCATTTTTTTGGGCCTTCTTTTTTTTATGGCCTTCGTTTTTTCATGGCCTTTTTTTATTCCTCACTTGGGACAATACTCTAGAAAATGATGATCATCACACTTCTATTTATTTACAACTCAATGATTACAACTCGATACTAGAACAAAGTATGACTCTATATGAATGCCTCCGGCGGTGTACCGGGATATGCAATGAACCAAGATTGACACGTATGAAAGAATTATGAATGGTGGCTTTGCCACAAATACTATGTCAACTACATGATCATGCAAAGCAATATGACAATGATGAACGTGTCATGATAAACGTAACGGTGGAAAGTTGCATGGCAATATATCTCGGAATGGCTATGGAAATGCCATAATATGTAGGTATGGTGGCTGTTTTGAGGAAGATATAAGGAGGTTTATGTGTGAAAGAGCGTATCATATCATGGGTTTGGATGCACCGTCGAAGTTTTCACCAACTCTCAATGTGAGAAAGGGCAATGCGATGCAAGAAGAGGCTAGCAATGATGGAAGGGTAAGAGTGCGTATAATCCATGGACTCAACATTAGTCATAAAGAACTCACATACTTATTGCAAAAATCTACAAGTCATCAAAAACCAAGCACTACGCGCATGCTCCTAGGAGGATAGATTGGTAGGAAAAGACCATCGCTCGTCCCCGACCGCCACTCATAAGGAAGACACTCAAAGAACACCTCATGTTTCAAATTTGTTACATAACGTTTAACATACGTGCATGCTACGGGACTTGCAAACTTCAACACAAGTATTTCTCAAATTCACAACTACTCAACTAGCACAACTTTAATATCACTACCTCCATATCTCAAAACAATTATCAAGCATCAAACTTCTCTTAGTATTCAACACACTCATAAGAAAGTTTTTACTAGTCTTGAATACCTAGCATAGGATTAAGAAAATTACCATGCTGTTTAAGACTCTCAAAATAATATAAGTGAAGCATGAGAGTTCATCCATTTCTTCAAAATAAAACCACCATTGTGCTCTAAAAGATATAAGTGAAGCACTAGAGCAAACGACAAACTACTCCGAAAGATATAAGTGAAGATCAATGAGTAGCCGGATAATTATGCAACTATGTGAAGACTCTCCCATTTAATAATTTAAGATCTTGGTATTTTATTCAAACAGCAAGCAAAGCTAAAGAAAATAAAATGACGCTCCAAGCAAAACACATATCATGTGGTGAATAAAAATATAGCTCCAAGTAAAGTTACCGATGAACGAAGACTAAAGAGGGGATGCCTTCTGGGGCATCCCCAAGCTTAGGCTCTTGGTTATCCTTGAATATTATCTTTGGGTGCCTTGGAAATCCCCAAGATTAGGCTCTTTCCACTCCTTATTCCATAGTCCATCGAATCTTTACACAAAACTTGAAAACTTCATAACACAAAACTTAACAGAAAATCTGGTGAGCTCCGTTAGCGAAAGAAAACAAAACACCACTTCATGGTACTGTATTGAACTCATTCTTTATTTGTATTGGTGTTAAAACTACTGTATTCCAACTTATCTATGGTTTATAAACTCTTTTACTAACCATAGATTCATCAAAATAAGCAAACAACACACGAAAAACAGAATCTGTCAAAAACAGAACAGTCTGTAGTAATCTGTAACTAACACAAACTTATGGAACTCCAAAAATTATAAAATAAATTTGTGGACCTGATAAATTTGTCTAGTAATCGTATGAAAAAAGAATCAACTAAATATCACTCTTCAGTAAAATGTTGAAGCTAATCTCGTCAGCGCTAAAGTTTCTGTTTTTTTACAGCATGATCATAAAGACTTCACCCAAGTCTTCCCAAATGTTCTACTTGGCACAAACACTAATTAAAACACTAAACCACATCTAAACAGAATATAGATGGATTATTTATTCCTAAACAGAACCAAAAAGCAAGAAACTAAAATAAAATTGGGTTGCCTCCCAACAAGCGCTATCGTTTAACGCCCCTAGCTAGGCATGATGATTTCAATGATGCTCACATAAAAGATAAGAATTGAAACATAAAGAGAGCATCATGAAGCATATGACAAGCACATTTAAGTCTAACCCACTTCCTATGCATAGGGATTTTGTGAGCAAACAAATTATGGGAACAATAATCAATTAGCATAGGAAGGCAAAACAAGCATAACTTCAAGATTTTAAGAACATAGAGAGGAAACTTGAAATTATTGCAATTCCTACAAGCATATATTCCTCCCTCATAATAATTTTCAGTAGCATCATGAATAATTTCAACAATATAACCAGCACCTAAATCATTCTTATCATGATCTACTTGCATAGAAATTTTACTACTCTCCACATAAGCAAATTTTTTCTCATCAATAGTAGTGGGAGCAAACTCAACAAAATAACTATCATGTGATTGAAAATTAAGATCAAGATGACAAGTTTCATGGTTATCATTATTATTTATAGCATACATGTTATCACAATAATCATCATAGGTAGGAGGCATGCTTTCATCATAATAAATATTCTCATCGAAACTTGGGGGACTAAACATATCATCTTCATCAAACATAGCATCCCCAAGCCTGTGGCTTTGCATATGATTAGCATCATGGATATTCATAGAATTCATACTAACAACATTGCAATCTTGCTCATCATACAAAGATTTAGTGCCAAACATTCTATAGATTTATTCTTCTAGCACTTGAGCACAATTTTCCTTTCCATCATACCCACGAAAGATATTAAAAAGATGAAGCGTATGAGGCAAACTCAATTCCATTTTTTTGTAGTTTTCTTTTATAAACTAAATTAGTGATAAAACAAGAAACTAAAAGATTCGATTGCAAGATCTAAAGATATACCTTCAAGCACTCACCTCCCCGACAACAGCGCCAGAAAAGAGCATGATGTCTACTATGCAACCTTCTTCTTGTAGACGTTGTTGGGCCTCCAAGTGCAGAGGTTTGTAGGACAGTAGCAAATTTCCCTCAAGTGGATGACCTAAGGTTTATAAATCCGTGGGAGGCGTAGGATGAAGATGGTCTCTCTCAAGCAACCCTGCAACCAAATAACAAAGAGTCTCTTGTGTCCCCAACATACGCAATACAATGGTTAATTGTATAGGTGCACTAGTTCGGCGAAGAGATGGTGATACAAGTGCAATATGGATGGTCGATATAGGATTTTGTAAACTGAAAATATAAATACAGCAAGGTAGCAAGCAATAAAAGTGAGCGTAAACGGTATTGCAATGCTAGGAAACAAGGCCTAGGGTTCATACTTTCACTAGTGAAAGTTCTATCAACAATAATAACATAATTGGATCATATAACTATCCCTCAACATGCAACAAAGAGTCACTCCAAATCCACTAAGAGCTGAGAACAAACGAAGAGATTATGGTAGGGCATGCAAGCACCTCAAAGTTATTCTTTCCAATCAATCTGTTGGGCTATTCCTATAAGTGTCACAAACAGCCCTAGAGTTCGTACTAGAATAACACCTTAAGACACAAATCAACCAAAACCCTAATGTCACCTAGATACTCCAATGTCACCTCAAGTATCCGTGGGTATGATTATACGATATGCATCACACAATCTCAGATTCATCTATTCAATCAACACATAGAACCTCAAAGAGTGCCCCAAAGTTTCTACCTGGAGAATCAAGAAGAAAGCGTGTGCCAACCCCTATGCATAGGTTCATGGGCGGAACCCATAAGTTGATCACCAAAACATACATCAAGTGAATCACGTGATATCCCATTGTCACCACAGATACATGCACGGCAAGACATACATCAAGTGTTCTCAAATCATTAAAGACTCGATCCGATAAGATTACTTCAAAGGGAAAACTCAATCCATTACAGAGAGTAGAGGGGGAGAAGCAACATAAGATCTAACTATAATAGCAAAGCTCGCGATACATCAAGATCGTGCCAAATCAGGAACACGAGAGAGAAAGAGATCAAATACATAGCTACTGGTACATACCCTCAGCCCCGAGGGTGGACTACTCCCTCCTCGTCATGGAGAGCGCCGGGATGATGAAGATGGCCACCGGTGAGGGTTCCCCCCTCCGAGGTCTTGAACAGGTCCCGATTGGTTTTTGGTGGCTACAGAGACTTGCGGCGGCGGAACTCCCGATCTAATCTGTTCCCCTATCGTTTTAGGGTATATGGGTATATATAGGTGAAAGAAATACGTCAGGGGAGCCACGAGGGGCCCACGAGGGTGGAAGGCGCGCCCAGGGGGGTGGGCGCGCCCTCCTGCCTCGTGCCTTCCTCGTTGCTTCCCTTACGTACACCCCAAGTCTTCTGGATTGCTTTCTTTCCAAAAATAACTTTTCCGAAGGTTTCATTCCGTTTGGACTCCGTTTGATATTCCTTTTTGGCGAAACACTGAAACAAGGGGAAAACAGAAACTGGCACTGGGTTCTGGGTTAATAGGTTAGTCCAAAAAATAATATAAAAGTGCATAATAAAGCCCATAAACATCCAAAACAGATAATGTAATAGCATGGAACAATAAAAAATTATAGATACGTTGGATACGTATCAGGCCCCTCCCCGTGTCGCACGGAGTAAGGCGTTACCCGGAGGTAGGCCCTCTGCCGGGGAGGCGCCGGCGAGCCCTACCCTGGCAGAGGACCCGTGGTCACCGAGGGCGCCGCTGGCATCCCTTTTGCCCCTTTGGTGGCGTCCTGGTTTCTGGTCGTCCCCAACGGTGGCTGAGGGAGGCGCAAGGCGGGGCCCTCGTCTGGCGATATGAAGTAAGGCTCACGCCTGTGAAGATCGCCGCCCGTGACACTCTCACGTAATAACGAGTGGGGCTGTACACACCCCGGAGTCTCAGGAGTGCCGCCCTCGGGCCTCCGGGCTCCCTCCCACTTCCTAGTGGCAGCACTTAGCTCCGCGCTGGTGAGAAGACTCGAAGACAAGAAGACTAGACTAGGCGCCGGACGCGGCCATTTGCGTTGGATCTCTTTTCTGTAGCCTTGCCTTCTGGATTTGGATTTGTGTTGAAGTTGAATTTTCATTGATGCGCGCGGGGGTGCCTTTTCTCGTTCAAGCGATTTCTTGCTATCTGGTTCTTGCCTCCCCCTTGCAGGCCCCTCGCGAGCGGGGCTGGGCGCGGCACACGCACCGCGCGCGCCGATCGACACCTGATTCTCGCAAGGCCCTCTCGGGCGAATCAGCAGACCCTTCAGGAGCTCCGCGGGAACTCACGACCTCACGATCCGTCTCGGGGCTTGCCTCGGCTATGGTAAGCCTCAACGGCAAAACTTGCCACCAGACTCATGGATCCACCAAGGCGCACAATCATCTTGGCATAGAAGAATAAAAACTGCAATTTGTTTACATGAGGGGCTCCCCCTCTCAAAATGCTCTTACAATCTTTAGGGGCCACGCCAAAGTTCTTGCATACAGGGTAAAACAGCAGGGGAACATGGAGTCAGCCGGATATGTCGCTCGCCGCGTCCCCCAGGTCATCTTTAGACGCACCGCTAGCATTGCTGTCGCCGTCGCTGGCGTTGCCTCCACCTTTGCCGGCCCCGACATCACCATCGTCAACCACGTCACCTCCGTCTGCCGCGACTACCACCGCATCATCCTCAGAGGCGAAGGCCCTGACCAGCGCGTCCACGTTGTCCTCCACCCACCGTGCCAGGTCACCCCGGATGGCCGCGGGTACGGGGGCAATGGCGGTGTCGAAGTCGAAGTCGGGGAAGGTGTTCTGAAGATGGCTGAAGACGCGGGAGAACGCGCGCCCGAGCAGGCTGTGGCTCCTCTCTTCCACGAGCTGGCGAGCTCTATCGGATTGAGCTTCCAGGCGCGTCACCACGTCGGAGAAGAAGCAAAGGTGGCTGGCGTAGTCATTCGAGTGAGGATCCGGAGCATTCTCGTCGCAGACGTGACCCAGCACCGTGTTGGCCCTGACCCTGAGGACCTGAAGCATGGGGGCGTGCTCACACTCCAGTGTCCGCCGATAAAGCACTTCCTCCCTGTTCTGTCGCTCAACGGACTCGGCGTCAACAACCTGCTTCTGGAGGGAGAGCAGCTCGGCGCGGGCAGAGGCCAATTCCGCCTGCACCGTGACCAGGGCAGCTGTCGTGGCTTCCTCGCGCCTTTCCACCTCAGCTAGCCTGGGCCTAAGGGTAGCGGCCCTACCCGCTGCCTCCGTCTCCGGAAGCTTCAACTTCAGGTCGTGCCTACCCTCAAGACCCGCGTGAACCTCGGCCACCCAGCAATCAACCTCCTCCTGGACTTTGGCCTCGCGAGCACCAACGGCAT
The DNA here is from genome assembly GCA_021605145.1 of Aegilops bicornis. Lineage (NCBI taxonomy): Eukaryota > Viridiplantae > Streptophyta > Magnoliopsida > Poales > Poaceae > Aegilops > Aegilops bicornis. The sequence continues at coordinate 523,817,110 of CM038670.1, read as the reverse complement.
CTTCCGCTTGGGCGACTTGACGCTCCCTTGTTTCCAGTCGCTCAAGCTCGAGGCTACGCTCCACGGCATCCAGTGCCAACGCCTCCTCGCGCCTCCGGACCTCTTCTTCTTCGGCGGACGCCCCCCTCAGCGACGCAAGGGCGGCTTTGCACGCCTCCACCTGCTGCTCCAGGGACGCACTCCAGGCCTGGAGCTCCCACGTGCGCTTCTCCACAGCTTCGCGACGGCGGTCAGCCTCGCGAGCCTCCTCCAAAGCTCGGGAGCAAGCCTCACGAGAGACCTCAAGCGACGCCTTGGCCTTCGCGTTGTCAAGATCGCGCTGATAGCCGCCAAGGTTGATAGCCACCTTTAGCTTACGCCGTTCCTCCGCCAGCCAAAGACCCTCAACCTTGAGGCTGATGTCTACTACACAACCTTCTTCTTGTAGACGTTGTTGGGCCTGCAAGTGCACAGGTTTGTAGGACAGTAGCAAATTTCCCTCAAGTGGATGACCTAAGGTTTATCAATCCGTAGGAGGCGTAGGATGAAGATGGTCTCTCTCAAGCAACCCTGCAACCAAATAACAAAGAGTCTCTTGTGTCCCCAACACACCCAATACAATGGTAAATTGTATAGGTGCACTAGTTAATGAAGAGATGGTGATACAAGTGCAATATGGATGGTAGATAAAGGTATTTGTAATCTGAAAATATAAAAACAGCAAGGTAGCGAGTGATAAACGTGAGCGTAAACGGTATTGCAATGATAGGAAACAAGGCCTAGGGTTCATACTTTCACTAGTGCAAGTTCTCTCAACAATAATGACATAGATAGATCATATAACAATCCCTCAACATGCAACAAAGAGTCACTCCAAAGCCACTAATATCGGAGAACAAACATAGAGATTATGGTAGGGTACGAAACCACCTCAAAGCTATTCTTTCGGATCAATCTATAAAAGAGTTCATACTAGAATAACACCTTAAGACACAAATCAACCAAAACCCTAATGTCATCTAGATACTCCATTGTCACCTCAAGTATCCGTGGGCATGATTATACGATATGCATCACACAATCTCAGATTCATCCAACCAACACAGAGTACTTCAAAGAGTGCCCCAAAGTTTCTACCGGAGAGTCAAGAACGTGTGCCAACCCCTATGCATAGGTTCATGGGCGGAACCCGCAAGTTGGTCACCAAAACATACATCAAGTGGCACATGATATCCCATTGTTACCACAGATAAGCACGGCAAGACATACATCAAGTGTTCTCATAAAAGACTTAATCCGATAAGATAACTTCAAAGGGGAAACTCAATTCATCACAAGAGAGTAGAGGGGGAGAAACATCATAAGATCCAACTACAATAGCAAAGCTCGGGATACATCAAGATCGTGCCATAGAGGGAACACGAGAGAGAGAGAGAGAGAGAGAGAGATCAAACACATAGCTACTGGTACATACCCTCGGCCGAGGGTGAACTACTCCCTCCTCGTCATGGATAGCGTCGGGATGATGAAGATGGCCACAGTGAGGGATCTCGTCTCCGGCAGGTGCCTAACAGGTCCCGATTGGTTTTGGTGGCTACAGAGGCTTTGCAGCCGCGGAACTCCCGATCTATCTTACATTACGGAAGTTTTAGGGCACGTAGGTATATATGGGTGAAAGGAGTACGTCGGTGGACCGAAGGGGCCACGAGGTAGGGCGCGCCCGGCGCGTCCCCCACCCTCGTGAGCACCTCCCTTCTTTCTGACGATGCACTCCAAGTCCATCGGGTGGCTTTCCTTCCAAAAAATAACTTCTCCGATTGATTTCGTTCCGTTTTGACTCCGTCTGATATTCCTTTTCCTCGAAACACTGAAATAGGCATAAAACAACAAATCTGGCATGGGCCTCCGGTTAATAGGTTAGTCCCAAAAATAATATAAAAGTGGATAATAAAGCCCAATATTGCCTAAAACTGTAGATAATATAGCATGGAGCAATCAAAAATTATAGATACGTTGGAGACGTATCAAGCATCCCCAAGCTTAATTCATGCTTGTCCTCGAGTAGGTAAATGATAAAAAAGATAATTTTTGATGCGGAGTGCTACTTGGCATAATTTCAATGTAAATCTTCTTACTTATGATATGAATATTCAGATCCGAAAGATTCAAGACAAAAGTTCATATTGACATAAAAATAATAATACTTCAAGTATACTAATCAAAGTAATCATGTCTTCGCAAAATTGCATGGCAAAAGAAAGTTCATCCCTACAAAATCATATAGTTAGGCTATGCTTCATTTTTGTCACACAAAGATGTTCCCAACTTCTATAACCCCGATGACAAGCCAAGCAATTGTTTCGTACTTAAATAATCTCAAACTTTTTCAACCTTCACGCAATACATGAGCGTGAGCCATGGGTATAGCACTATGGGTGGAATAGAATATGATGATGGGGATTGTGTGGAGAAGACAAAAAGGAGAAAGTCTCACATTGACGAGGATAATCAACGGGCTATGGAGATGCCCATCAATTGATGTCAACATGAGGAGTAGGGATTGCCATGCAACGGATGCACTAGAGCTATGAATGCTCAACAAAAGAAAACTGGTGGGTGTGCATCCAATTTGCTTGCTCATGAAGACCTAGGGCAATTGAGGAAGCCCATCGTAGGAATATACAAGCCAAGTTCTATAATGAAAATTTCCCACTAGTATGAAAGACAACTTATGAGACTCACTATATGAAAAGCATGGTGCTACTTTGAAGCACAATATATGAGACTCACTACATGAAGAACAAGGTGCTACTTTGAAGCACAAGTATGGAAAAAGGATAGTAACATTGCCCTTTTTATTTATTTTCTTTTTTGGGGCCTTTTTTTGGCCTTTCTCTTTTTTTTGGGCAATGCTCTAATAATGATGATCATCACACTTCCATTGATTACAACATAAGGATCACAACTCGAAACTTAGAACAAGATATGACTCTATATGAATGCCTCGTGATGTGCGGGATGGTGCAATGAATCAAGCGTGACATGTATGAAAAATAATGCATGGTGGCTTTGCCACAAATACGATGTCAACTACATGATCATGCAATGGCAATATGACAAAAGTAAAGTATGTCATGATGATGATGAACGGAACGGTGGAAAGTTGCATGGCAATATATCTCGAAATGGATATGGAAATGCCATAATAGGTAGGTATGGTGGTTGTTTTGAGGAAGATATAGGGAGGTTTATGTGTGATAGAGCGTATCGTATCACGGGGTTTGGATGCTGCCGTGAAGTTTGTACCAACTCTCAAGGTGAGAAAGGGCAATGCAAGGTATCGAAGAGGCTAGCAAAGGCGGAAAGGTAAAAGTGCGTATAATCCATGGACTCAACATTAGTCAAAAGAAATCATATACTTATTGAAAAAATTTAGAAGTCATCAAAAATTAAGTACTACGCGCATGCTCCTAGGGGGATAGATTGGTAGGAAAAGACCATCGCTCGTCCCCCACCGCCACTCATAAGGATGCACAAGCCAGGTACACTTCATGTTTCAAATTTGTTACACAACTTTAACCATACGTGCATGCTACGGGACTTGCTAACTTCAACACAAGCATTTCTCAAATTCACAACTACTCAACTAGCACAACTTTAATATCACTACCTCCACATCTCAAAACAATTATCAAGCATCAAACTTTTCTTAGTATTCAACACACTCATAAGAATTCTTACAAATCTTGTATGCTTAGCATATTATGATTATTTAAGCAAATTACCATGCTATTTAAGACTCTCAAAATAATATAAGTGAAGCATGAGAGTTCATATATTTCTTAAAAATAAAACTACCACCATGCTCTAAAAGATATAAGTGATGCACTAGAGCAAATGACAAACTACTCGGAAAGATATAAGTGAAGATCAATGAGTAGTCGAATAATTGTGCAACTATGTGAAGACTCTCTAACATTTAAGAATTTTAGATCTTGATACTTTATTCAAACAGCAAGCAAAGCTAAATAAAACTACATTGCAAGGATAGCACAACTCAAGTGAACAAGCAAAAACTTAGGTTCAACCGATACTAACCGATAGTTGTTGAAGAAGAAAGGTGGGATGGCAACGAGGGCATCCCCAAGCTTAGATGCTTGAGACTTCTTGAAATATTATCTTGGGGTGCCTTGGGCATCCCCAAGCTTGAGCTTTTGTGTCTCCTTAATTCCTCTCATATCATGGTTTCTCTTTTTATCAAAAGCTTCATTCACACCAAACTCAACAAGAACTCGTGAGATAGGTTAGTATAAACCAATGCAAAACCTTATCATTTCCTACTGTAACAAATCACTAACATTATTAATCAACATTGCATACTAAATGCCTCTGCATATTTAATACTCCTATCCTCAAATAGAATCATTAAACAAGCAAACATATGCAAACAATGCAAACATAACAGCAATCTGTCAAAACAGTATATTCTGTAAAGCATGCAGATTCATCATACTTACCTAACTCCAAAAATTATGAACTAAGATTCTCACTGTAATAAATTTATCAGAGCTCAATATGCAAAAATATTCAACATTATACCATGCTCTGACTTTTCTAGGGAATTTTTGCAACAACGGTAAACTTTCTGTTTTCAAACAGCAACATGTATACTATCAAAATAAGCATGGCAAAGGCTATCCTTGACTTATTTATTGAAACTAAAGATGCAAAACACTAATCTAAATAACAGCAAGCAAATACTAACAAAATAAAATGACGCTCCAAGCAAAACACATATCATGTGGTGAATAAAAATATAGCTCCAAGTAAAGTTACCAATGAACAAAGACGAAAGAGGGGATGCCTTCCGGGCATCCCCAAGCTTAAACTCTTGGTTGTCCTTGAATATTACCTTGGGGTGCCTTAGGCATCCCCAATCTTAGGCTCTTTCCACTCCTTATTCCATAGTCCATCGAATCTTTACCCAAAACTTGAAAACTTCACAACACAAAACTTAACAGAAAACTCGTGAGCTCCGTTAGCGAAAGAAAACAAAACACCACTTCATGGTACTGTAATGAACTCATTATTTATTTATATTGGTGTTAAACCTACTGTATTCCAACTTCTGTATGGTTTATAAACTATTTTACTAGCCATAGATTCATCAAAATAAGCAAACAACACAATGAAAACAGAATCTGTCAAAAACAGAACAGTCTGTAGTAATCTGTAACTAACGCAAACTTCTGGAACTCCAAAAATTCTAAAATAAATTGGTGGACCTGAGGAATTTGTCTAGTAATCATCTGCAAAAGAATCTACTAAATAGCACTCTCCAGTAAAAGTTGAAGCTAATCTCGTGAGCGCTAAAGTTTCTGTTTTTACAGCATGATCATAAAGACTTCACCCAAGTCTTCCCAAAGGTTCTACTTGGCACAAACACTAATTAAAACACAAAACCACATCTAAACAGAAGCTAGATGGATTATTTATTCCTAAACAGAACCAAAAAGCAAGAAACTAAAATAAAATTGGGTTGCCTCCCAACAAGCGCTATCGTTTAACGCCCCTAGCTAGGCATGATGATTTCAATGATGCTCACATAAAAGATAAGAATTGAAACATAAAGAGAGCATCACGAAGAATATTACTAGCACATTTAAGTCTAACCCACTTACTATGCATAGGGATTTTGTGAGCAAACAACTTATGGGAACAATAATCAACTTGCATAGGAAGGCAAAACAAGGATAACTTCAAAAATTTAAGCACATAGAGAGGAAACTTGATATTATTGCAATATGTAGAAGCATATGATCCTCTCTCATAATAATTTTCAGTATCATCATGAATGAATTCAACAATATAACCAGCACATAAAGCATTATTTTCATGATCTACTTGCATAGAAATTTTATTACTCTCCACATAAGCAAATTTTTTCTCATGAATAATAGTGGGAGCAAATTCAACAAAATAACTATCATGTGATTGAAAATTAAGATCAAGATGACAAGTTTCATGGTTATCATTATTCTTTAAAGCATACGTGTCATCACAATAATCATCATAGATAGGAGGCATGTTTTCATCATAATAAATTTGCTCATCAAAGCTTGGGGGACAAAAAATATCATCTTCATCAAACATAGCTTCCCCAAGCTTGTGGCTTTGCATATCATTATCATCATGGATATTCAAGGAATTCATACTAACAACATTGCAATCATGCTCATCATTCCCATATTTCATGCCAAGCATTATATGTAATTCTTCTTCTAGCACTTTGGCACAATTTTCCTTTCCATCATTCTCACGAAAGATATTAAAAAGGTGAAGCATATGAGACAAACTCATTTCCATTTTTTTGTAGTTTTCTTTTATAAACTAAACTAGTGCTAAAACAAGAAACAAAAAGATTTGATTGCAAGATCTAAAGATATACCTTCAAGCACTCACCTCCCGACAGCGGCGCCCGGAAAAAGAGCTTGATGTCTACTACACAACCTTCTTCTTGTAGACGTTGTTGGGCCTGCAAGTGCACAGGTTTGTAGGACAGTAGCAAATTTCCCTCAAGTGGATGACCTAAGGTTTATCAATCCATAGGAGGCGTAGGATGAAGATGGTCTCTCTCAAGCAACCCCTGCAACCAAATAACAAAGAGTCTCTTGTGTCCCCAACACACCCAATACAATGGTAAATTGTATAGGTGCACTAGTTCGGCGAAGAGATGGTGATACAAGTGCAATATGGATGGTAGATAAAGGTATTTGTAATCTGAAAATATAAAAACAGCAAGGTAGCGAGTGATAAAGGTGAGCGTAAACGGTATTGCAATGATAGGAAACAAGGCCTAGGGTTCATACTTTCACTAGTGCAAGTTCTCTCAACGATAATAACATAGATAGATCGTATAACAATCCCTCAACATGCAACAAAGAGTCACTCCAAAGCCACTAATAGCGGAGAACAAACATAGAGATTATGGTAGGGTACGAAACCACCTCAAAGCTATTCTTTCGGATCAATCTATAAAAGAGTTCGTACTAGAATAACACCTTAAGACACAAATAAACCAAAACCCTAATGTCACCTAGATACTCCATTGTCACCTCAAGTATCCGTGGGCATGATTATACGATATGCATCACACAATCTCAGATTCATCCAACCAACACAGAGTACTTCAAAGAGTGCCCCAAAGTTTCTACCGGAGAGTCAAGAACGTGTGCCAACCCCTATACATAGGTTCATGGGCGGAACCCGCAAGTTGGTCACCAAAACATACATCAAGTGGCACATGATATCCCATTGTCACCACAGATAAGCACGGCAAGACATACATCAAGTGTTCTCATAAAAGACTCAATCCGATAAGATAACTTCAAAGGGAAACTCAATTCATCACAAGAGAGTAGAGGGGGAGAAACATCATAAGATCCAACTACAATAGCAAAGCTCGGGATACATCAAGATCGTGCCATAGAGGGAACACGAGAGAGAACACGAGAGAGAGAGATCAAACACATAGCTACTGGTACATACCCTCAGCCCCGAGGGTGAACTACTCCCTCCTCGTCATGGATAGCGCCGGATGATGAAGATGGCCACGGTGAGGGATCCTGCTCCGGCAGGTGCCTTGGGAATAGGGTCCCGATTGGTTTTGGTGGCTCGAGGCTTTGCGTGGCGGAACTCCCGATCTATCTTCTGTTACGGAAGTTTTAGGGCACGTAGGTATATATGGGTGAAAGGAGTACGTCGGTGGACCGAAGGGGGGCCACAAGGCGGTCGCACCCAGGGGAGGGCGCCCCCACCCTCGTGAGCACCTCCCTTCTTTCTGACGATGCACTCCAAGTCCATCGGGTGGCTTTCCTTCCAAAAATAACTTCTCCAGCTTGATTTCGTTCCGTTTGACTCCGTCGATATTCCTTTTCCTCGAAACACTGAAATAGGCATAAAACATCAAATCTGTGCTGGGCCTCCGGTTAATAGGTTAGTCCCAAAAATAATATAAAAGTGGATAATAAAGCCCAATATTGCCTAAAACAGTAGATAATATAGCATGGAGCAATAAAAAAATATAGATACGTTGGAGACGTATCAGAGGCGCGTGTCGACGTCTGCGAGTTCACCGCCAAGCCGGTTCATCGCGCCCATCGCCTCCTGGAAGAGCTCGATGCGAACGATGCTCTGTTCGTGCTCAAACTCAAGCGCACGGCCCATCTCGTCCTCCACCATGGGGGCTGCGGGCGAGGCCTGAAGCGGTGCGCCCCCTCTCAGCAGGGGGCTGGCGCTGCCCCAGGCACCAGCTAGGCCTCGCGAGGGGCCCGAACTAGACAGGGCCCGCTGCTTGAAGAGGAGCCGAAGACCGAAGCCAACCAGCCACCGTCTATGGCGAGAGGAGGGGTCCTGGGCGCACCCGCCAAGCTCCAAGCGAGGCCGCAAAGGAGGGGTGACGAGGCCGCGGGCTCAAGGCGCCATGGAGGCGAGCACGCCTCCCCAACCGACCCCGCACTAGGAGCGGCGTGCGGGCTCGGGGCGCTCAAGGCCAGCGGGGGAGTCGAAGAGAGAGGAGACTGCTTCTCGAAAGACTCAGCAGCTGTGGCGGAAGGGACCCTGAAGAACCAACGTCAGGAAGGAAGGCAACACTCAAGAAACCACAGAGATACAGCACTTACTCATCAATGGCGATGTACTTCCTCCGCTTCAACGGCCCGAAGATGCCACCGCTGCCGCTCAGGGACCTCTTCCTCTTCCGGAGCTCCTCGAAGTCCACACAGAGCTGACCAAAGCGTTGGACATGGCGGCCAGCATGAGGTATAGCAGGAGAAGCGCTTAAAGGGACAGCCTCAGGGGCGCCGAGCTGAGGAGAGTTGCCGGGCGCCATCTCGCGGCGACCTGCCGAGGTCTCAGGAGCTTCGGCCTCAGGAGTCGCGCATTGCGTCGCCCCCGCAACTGCCGCCCCAGGACAAGAATCACGGACTCCCGAGGATGACTCCTCGGGAGCCCCAGGCGGCATCAGCGCCTCGGTGCTAGGGCCACCGGCCCTGGACGGTGCTCGACCCCCTGCTTCCACACTCGGGGTGAGCTCAGCACCAACAGCAAAGAGGGGAACCATGTTGACGGGGTTCTCGCGGGGCCCCACCAGACCCTCTGGGTGCAGCCCCCACTCGTCAAAGGAAGGCATGTGCTCCGCGAATTCCTCCTTGTTCGAGCAACGGTACAACAAGCAACTCTTCCCAGGCATGTCGTCTGGCAATAGAACGCCCGCCAAGACCTCAAGCACCGTCTGCCGCGCCTCAAGAGGGAGCCCGGACTCCTGAAGCCTCATATGGTCCTTGCGGTTGAGCAAGGCCCACATCGCCCGAGAATGACGCTGGAGCGAAGCGACTCGGCGCCTGACGAACTCCTTCACCACCATAGGCGCAGTCACACCAAGGTCTTTCAGCTTCTTCAGCTTGAGCCAGACGGGGACAAGGCAAGGGCTCACGAGCTTCTCATGGCCCCAGCCGGAGTTGGGGACGGCAGGCGACGACGGAGGTGAGAGAAGGGGGCTGAGCACCCCTACATCCACATACACCCAGCGCGTTCGAAATTTGCCTGTGGATGGCGGGAGGTCAAAATTGATCCCCGAGCCAGCTGTCTCAGACACGGCATGGAAGCTCACGCATCCCGAGCTCTGCCGGGGATCCACCAGATGCAACAAGAAGAAGTGGCGGAGGAGGGCCACGGAAGGGGCAATGCCCACCATGGCCTCGCAAACGAAGGCGAAGACGGCGAGAAGAGTCACAGATTGGGGGTCGAAGTGCAGCATGTGGATCTGGTAATGTTCGAGCACTGCGCTGAAGAAGGTGGAGAAAGGGGGAACTAGGACAGCCCAGAGATCATCGATGAAGAGCGGAACCTCGGTGACTGTCGTGTCAATATGAGCTCGAGACGCAGGCCAGGCGACCGTCTTTCCCCACTCATTGAAGCAAGAGGCGAGCATGGGGCGCACCTTGCCCATGGCCTCATCATTGAGCACCAGCGATCGGCCAACTGCGGGCTCGGCGGCTGGAGGCGCACTGGTCGAAGACAGAGGCTTCTTCCCCTTATCCGCTTGTTTCGGCGCCATGGCGATGGAGTTAGCACAGCTCGGGTAAAATCGGAAGGAGGGGCGGAGTCCCGGGGAAGCAGAGGAATTGGAGGAGTATGGAGCAGGCGATGGAAGAATAATTGTGTAGGTTGCGGTGGCCGCCTAGCCAGGCAGGTATCAGGGCAGCATGGGGAAGTGGAGGCGCCCACGTCCAATCAACCGCCACGCGTTGATCAAGGCCGCAGGCTATTGGGGCCCACGGCACTCCGCACTTGACCTTTGGCTTCGCCTCGAAGCCAAGCCCGAGCGCGCCTTGGGCCCGGGGGCTACTTTCGGCATTCTGGGAATGGGGGTGCCCAGACTTGCCTGACTGCGGCCCACGGCGTGGCTCTGCAAGCGGGCCCGTACGACCCATCTTCACCAGCAAGCATTCAAGACCCTCGCGAGGCGGACGATGCAAGGCCTCCTCAGGAGCGGCCTCACTAGGTTGGCTCGCGAGGGGCGGAGAGATCAAGGCAAGGCAAACCTCGCGAGGTTCTCGTGACGTGAGCCATGATGATCGAGACCAGGCGGGCGCCTGCACGCACAGTGTCCTTGTTTCCTCTTTGGTGCTAAGGAGGCAAGCGCAGGCGCGGAGTACCAAGGCGTCAAGCAAAGGTTTCCATATCAGCGCAACGAGACCAAAACCAGCAGGACGGCAAGACGGAGGTCACCATGGAGCCCAAGGCGGCGTCACCACCAGAGCCTTTGGCATGCGAAGACTACTTTTGTTAGGATAAGCTGTACCGGCTGTCCCCTTTCAAATCGACCGTTGTTGGCTCCCTTCCCGCTCAATATTTGGAGAGGACCAGGGCCTCTATAAATAGGGCTAGCCACCATAGTAGGAGGCAACTGAACTGAGTCTCAGGCATCTGATCTTTAGCCACCCTTAGCCACACACCGAGCACAAGAACACCTCAACCTCAGGAGGCTGTTCTTCTCCTTGTAACTGTTCGTCCTCAGCCCTAGAGGCAATCCACCACCACCACACTGGAGTAGGGTATTACACCACAACGGTGGCCCGAACCAGTATAAATCTTGTGTTCTTTGTGTTGCGAGTTCATCGAGTTAGCCCTTGAGATCTTAGCAAAGCTAGGACGTGGATCGGTAGGGGGAGATCTTCATGCGCACCCCAGAGTTCGAACCTTAAGGGTTTTGCCGGAACCCGAGATCCGACAACTAGGGCCATATGTAATATATCTGAGGCTACATAGCAATATGCACTGTACTTAATGTCTAAATATGCAATCCTAGGCTACATAGCAAAAAGGAAGAGTGTTACATTAATGTTCTAATGATGTCTAGATATGCGTAGAAGAGCAGCAGCAACAACAGCAACAACACAGCCCTATTTGGATACTCAACTTAGCTAGAGGTTAGAGTTAGTTTCTAGCTCATTACAAACCCTGAACTAACTCCATCCAAAGAGTTGTTTGGATGGCAGGGCTAGATTGACAATAAATGCACTAGGAGAACTAGCTCTAATTAGCACCTCTTGGGTTGGATACTAGTTTTTTGGGTGGGTTATAGATGCAACTAGCTCAAACTAGCCCTCATGTTTAGATATACTTTAGGGCTATTTGAGCCCGAACTAACTCAAACTAAGCGTAACCCGTGGATACGATGGTAGATAATTTGTAAGAATGAACTAAACTCCTTCCGACCCATAATATAAGATGTTAATTCATCTAATATGTGAGTATATTGGATGTTATAAGATACTCCCTCCGTTCCTAAATATTTGTCTTTTTAGAGATTTCAAATGGACTACCACATACGGATGTATATAGACATATTATAAAAGAGTGTTGTACTACATCATTGTGCAATTGCTATTTAGCTTCTAATATTAACTTGGTGCTTTTAGGTACATATGTCATTGGTAAAGATCCGCGTTTTGACCCTTTCTGCGTATGGGGCAATGAGATATCGATGAACCAGCATCAAGTGAGGAAGCTGATAAAGATTGTTAGTAAAATGGGTCCAAAGATGGCAATTAAACTATTTGTTTACACTTTATCAAAGACAACAGCGAACTGCAGGATGGTAAGTAAGAACTCTGCAGCCTTCTTTTTACTGCCCATAATGAGTTGTGTTAGATGACAATGTCAAATCTTATTCCTTTGCAGTGGTTGCCAAAGCAGTTTACTCAAGATTACCTCTCAAACTACATGATTGGTGGGCATGCAAAGGTTAAAGTATTTCTACCAGAACACGATGATTATCTAGATGTTTTCATGAAGACCGTGAAGGATGGGCGGTCGGCCATCACAAGGGGTTGGACTAGAGTCGTGCGTGCCTTCTGCATGGAGGAGGGCACAATATGGGCATTCCGCTTCACCTTGTTCAGCAACCGGAATATATTTTGCCTCTTTCTTAACCGTCTTTAATAGTACAAGTATACAAGCGTGGTTCATCATTCTTTATTTGGTTACGATGTAATTCTTGAACATATGTACCTATGAATTGAATAATGCATTGGTTGTTTGAACCTGATGGATATGAATAAAGTCAGTAGCATACATTCAAATTCAAATCCAAAGCCGGTACAATTTGGAAAATCAGCAATTAAATTACTGTGAAATTACGCTCTCCGTGTTGTTACGGCACACACGGTTGGTAAAACACAAACGTTTGCGATATGCACCATAATCCGAGACGGTTCATAGAGAGGAAAGCGTGTGCAAGCATGCACACGATTCTTTGTTACATAAGCGTGTGCGATGTCAGACAATATCACAAATGGTGCGGGCAAACTAAACGTTTATGTTAGTTGCCTTATCGTACACGGTTCGCAACTATGAACTATTTCTGACGAAGTATGCATCGTAAACGTTGCACCACAGAATAGCGTGTGCGATAGTTGTCGTGTACGATGATGTTACGACGGTCCGACATTTCGTAATCCTGTCCGACACTCGTACGACGATTAGCTAATCTTCTAAATGGTGAACCGTTTGTGATGGGCCGCACATCATACACGTTTTATAATAGTGAACCGTTTGTGATGGGCCGCGCATCGTAAACGTAGCACCACAGAATACCGACTGCGATGGCAATGCGAGCAGAAACGAGTAGGAGTACTGTAGGGGCCCTATCCCCGACGGTTCCTGGGTCATGTGGGAAGGACCCCCTATCGCCCACACTCACTTGGCGACGGTTCCAAATGCCGTCGCGGAAAGGGGTTTTAAACCGTTTGTTTAGGACCGACGCGCACCAGTGTCTGCAGATAAGAAGGTTGGCAATGGTTCTGTGAATAGCTCAATTGGCTAATCCATGTCACCAGAAGTTATCATCAAGTTTAGTACTTTTATGGAGTCAAAAGTTAATAGCTCAATTGCCTACATGTGCATGAATTATAGCTTTCATTACATTATTGTGCATCAACACATTTTGTCATATGCAGATTGTGCATCCTCTATACAGATCCATCTTTGTTTGATGTAGTTCTATGTGATTTGAAAGCAATTGATGTCTCAAGATCAATTAGCATGTCCTTGGAGTAAATGGGTTGGTATGTAAGTATGACAAGTGGATGATACTTTCAGCCTTTTTTAAACCCGCCCACATGTCATTCTGTTGGTCCAGTTCTAAAAGTTTGTTGCAAGGTTTCCATAGTACAGGTAGATAGACTAAAGAATCAGGTGACAATTAATTACTCATCTTAATATATCATTTTTATCCATCTTAGTTTCAATATTTACTTTGCGTACTCCTTTGTGGTGCTGACTGTCATGTGCCGCCGCAATTGAGAACCGACAGGAAGAGGAGGAAGGAGAGATAGAGATGAATGAGGAAGATGAAATCTTAGCCAGTGCACCACATCTTCCACAGGCTTGTGGCTGGAGATTATATCCACAACCTCCTCCAAGCCTGCAGCTACTGCCTCCCAAGTAACATCAATCTACATCAGCAAGGTGAGCCTCACATTTTTTTTGAGAGAGCCAGGGTACAAACTCAGGCAGAGGTACAATCTCACAATACGAGGTGTCTTAATTTGTCCGGGACATTGGCGATGAGCACCTGATCTCCCCTTAGCCTAGCTTCAACGGAAGCTTATGAGCGAGTTGATTGCATTCCAGTGCAGCATAGAGGACTTTGTGATCCATAAACATGTTGAGAGCAGCTTTAATGTCCTTTTGAATACCATAGCACATGGAACGGCTTGGCACATTTTTATTTTCTTTTCCTAGGCTTTTACTTTATCATTTGTGCATACCATTGTTACATGTTGCTAAAAGCATATATAGTAATGTATATGTTCCAAAAAATAAAGCACAACCACTGAAACTATGGTGTTAAGGGCTAGAAGATTTTAGAAGTGCATTGGTTCATAATTAGCAAATTAGGTCTCTGATATGGAAGTATGCATTCCATTGTTGCTACTGAGATCTAGCATTCTAATTGTTGATACTTTCCTATATATGAGGTCCATGGTTGTTGGTGTTGCCAATTCCCAAGCCAAAAGCCACTGCACATGCTGGTTCGCAGTTTTATCGTTTTAGTCTGTAAGCTATAGTTGACTACATTTTACTCTGCTTTTTTCTGGATATATGGATTAGATGCTTTCTACACTGTGGTTCCACTGCCTCTTGCTCTTCATATAGAATCTATTTGCGAGGCCTGCCACTTTATCTTTGATTTGAACTAAGAACATGGGTCCAACAAAATGCAACTACATGAATTTTGGTTTGCCCATCAAGCTTAAGAAGGTTATGTTGACCATGGTAAATAATTTTATGCAAAGTTTTTCTTTAGCTGTATGTACAGACCGAGCAAAAACTAAAGAACCGATGCACAATACAAAGTTATATATGCACAGTGTCATGCATATTCTTTCAAAGAAAAGTAGTAGCCGAACATATCCTGTAGGTGTCAGTAAATGCTATAGATGTAATTATTTCTTCTTTATCCATGTAGGCTAGCCCTTTTTTGGCGCCATGCGTTTTTACAGTGTGGTGCCATGGATTTGTAGTACAACATATGCATATTTGTATTAAATTTAGTACAATAACCAAGGTATGTGTACCCAGCAATCAGAACAGAAGCTCCAGTAAATGATAATAGGTCAAGTAGTCCGTTTAGTTCTTCAAAATTTTGTAATTCATGAATTAATTGAGATAAAAATGTTTCTGATTTATATTTACCTCATGCTTTGTGCCCCCTCCTGTGTTTTGTCCTTAATGTTACGAGAATATTGCAAGATGAGATATTCCTTGGGCTTATGTAAGGGGAACACGCTTATACGATATTTTGTTGCATTGTAATTATGAAATCATGGTGTGCTCCTTTTATCTATTAGATGCCTTTTGTGCCTTATGGCTCCGCCCTCTCCTATTCCGAGACATCTTTTCTAGGGAAACAAACAAATAATTTGCCTCTACACCAAAGAATGTACTGTCCTATGCACACCATTGGTTACCGTGGCGTCCTATATAGACTGCTGTATGAATATCATTACTTTTTTTAAAGTTGATTTGCCTTCTGTGGTATGTACTACTATTTTCTTCGACATATAACAACAGATAGAATGTGCACAACTGTGTTTCTATAGTTATTTTCCCTTCGGAATTTTTTTCTACCTACTTAATGCTTGTTGTTCAGAATTTAGATGTTTTTGGATGAAAAGTGATGTTTCATTCTTTTAGTAGTTCACACGATAGTCCAAAATATCTTTTACATAGTTAAATATTTGTTAGTAACTCAGAAGTGGTTGTTCATAACTAACTGTGCATGCAAGTTTAGTTATGTACCGTTGTCGGTGTCAAAACCGGCGGATCTCGGGTAGGGGGTCCCGAACTGTGCGTCTAGGCGGATGGTAACATGAGACAAGGGACACGATGTTTTACCTAGGTTCGGGCCCTCTTGATGGAGGTAAAACCCTACGTCTGCTTGATTAATATTGATGATGTGTGTTACAAGAGTGGATCTACCACGAGATCAAAGAGGCTAAACCCTAGAAGCTAGCCTATGGTATGATTGTTGTTTTTTCTATG
Source organism: Aegilops bicornis (assembly GCA_021605145.1). Lineage (NCBI taxonomy): Eukaryota > Viridiplantae > Streptophyta > Magnoliopsida > Poales > Poaceae > Aegilops > Aegilops bicornis. The sequence continues at coordinate 523,801,018 of CM038670.1, read as the reverse complement.
GACTAAAGCCATCCGGTTTATATAGACACCGGAGAGGGCTAGGGTTACATAGAGTCGGTTACAATGGTAGGAGATCTACATATCCGTATCGCCAAGCTTGCCTTCCACGCCAAGGAAAGTCCCATCCGGACACGGGACGAAGTCTTCAATCTTGTATCTTCATAGTCTTGGAGTCCGGCCGATGATGATAGTTCGCTATCCGGACACCCCCTAGTCCGAACTCCTCAAGAGCCCCCGAACCAGGCTTCAACGATGACGAAGTCCGGGCGCATATTGTCTTCGGCATTGCAAAGGCGGGTTCTTCCTCCGAATAATTTATAGAAGATTGTGAACACCGTGATAGTGTCCGACTCTGCAAAGATAAATTCCACGCACCACCATAGAGAGAATAATATTACACAAGTTCAATCTGGCGACGTATTTAGTGGCGTGATGTCATGCCATTACCAAGCCTTTACTGCTTTTTATTTGTTCCACCTCCGTGCGTTTAGCGAGGCGGTTTCCTTGGCACGTCTTGTCGAGCGGAGATCGTGTTCCCCTTATTCCGGATTCCCATCAATACGGACGTGGGTAACCCAACCGCCATTGATTGTGACGCTTGGGAGATAAGCGAGTTTTACCAGGCCGGTGGGGACACATGTTTTCGTCCGCCCATATAAGGGGATAATGATCCAACCCTTTTACCTGCGCCTTCTTCCTCCTTGGCTTATCCACCTCCCCGAACTCGAGCTCCAGCGCCCAAGTCCGCACTTCTTACCTCAACCTTCTCCAACTATGTCCGGAGCGGGAGGCAAGTGGATGGCCTCCTCCGTCACGGAGGGGCAGATCCAGAAGCTGCATGACGCCGAATATTTGTCCAGCAACATCGTGCATCAGCTCCCCGACGAGGGAGAGCTCGTTCCCAACCCTAGGCCCCATGAGAGGGTAGTATTTCTTCCCCATTTTCTCCGCGGACTGGGCTTCCCGCTTCATCCCTTTGTCCGGGGGCTCATGTTCTACTACGGCCTAGATTTCCATGATCTGGCCCCGAATTTCATCCTCAACATCTCGGCGTTTATTGTCGTGTGCGAGGCCTTCCTCTGCATCCAGCCCCACTTCGGCTTGTGGCTCAAGACCTTGATGTCAAGCGAAGGTTGTGAAGGGCAGCCAAGCGGAGTCTTGAGGCGCCATGGTGGGTAGAATGTCCCTTGTTACGTGGTGGAGGGCACTTTCGTGGAAACCATCAAGGGGTGGCAATCGGGGTGGTTCTACATCACCGAGCCAGCGTGACCTCGATTGGGCAGCCGCCCCGAATTCAGATCTGGCATTCCCTACACGGCTCACCTCCTGGAAAGAGAGAGTGGCCGGATTTGGGGATTCGGAGGAGCTGACGGACTCCAAGCCTGTATCCAGAAGTTGGTGGACAAGAAGCTCAAGCTTGTCAACGTAGTCCAGGTCATGCTCATCTGCCGGATTCTCCCGTGCTAGCCATGGGGCTTCAACATGTGGGAGTTTGATCCGGCGCAGCACCAGACCCTGAGCGGGCTCTTCGACACTACGTACGAAGATGTCTGGAAGGTGCTGTTCAAGGGCGTCGAAGCTCCCGCATCCGCTAACGAAGATCGCGGATTCCGCTCGCAGCGTCCAGCTGACGAGATAAGTGATTTCACCACTTGTTTTCCATAGTTTGGCTCTATGCGGGATCTAAACTCCCTTTACCTTTGACAGGAATGGCTGGCGAAGGCCGAACGGACTATCTGTCCGGCCCCATTGCCAGAGGACCCAGCGGACGCCCGCCTAACGGGCTCTTGGCTCCGGCACGTGGTCTTTGGAGAAGAAGGCCAAGAAGACGGCCACGGGACTCGGAAGAGTTCCCATTTTCAGGTGCTATCGGATGATGAATCCGAGGCCGACTCCTCCCACCAAGGTGAGGAGGAGAAGAAGAAAGCCTCTCCCCCAGCGGGGGGAGGGAAGAAAAGGAAGGCCTCCCCAACAAGGGAGGCCGAAGGGTCCAAGAAGGGAAAAACTCTTCCCCCGGACTGCTCCGCCAACGCCAGTGACGATGACGAGGACTGGCCTCCAAGGGCCAAGCCCCTGGCGAGATCGTAAGTATCCGGACTCCCGAATAACTTCAAAGTTTTTTCTTTTCGCCACATAATGTCTTTCTAATGCCGCATACAACCCTGCAGTACGCCCAAGGATGATCTTCCCGTTTCGTCGAGCAGGTCCTTGGGTGCGTCGAATATGGATTCCCTTCCGACTGCCTCCACCCCGTGCCACGGACGACGGCCGAGGTGGGGTCCCGTGAAGGACCCACCAGGAGGAGAAGGCCCGAGGTGTCACAGGACACCCTCCCGGACTTTGCACGGACTCAGCCGGAGGCCACAGTGGCTCAAGTCCGTGGCGACCCCTTCGTAAGAAGGGCAAGATCATGACGCCCGGCTGCCTCCGCCCAACCGGAGGTGCCGGATAATTTGCTGGAGGCGCTCAACGGCGCCTCCATCGAAGAGGAACACCGCACGGTTATGAGTGCGGTGATGCAGAAGATTCAGCTCGCCAAGAGCGGGCTGACCGAAGCCTGCAGCAGCCTTCTAACAAGCTTTGAGGTAAGAATTTCAATATATGTAAAATGGTGCCGCATAGACAGTAGCCCCTGATGCTCGGTTCGGTGTTCGGAAAGAAAAGCCGGACTAAGGATCTTTAGAAAGATAAACGCATGAGTCATAAAAAATATGTCAATATGGGATTGCAAGTCAGGTTGCCGACCTCCGCCAAGACCGGGATCATGGAGGTCAATACTTTGAAGGAAAACCTCGAGCGGTCCGAGAACGAGCTCGGCCATGCCAAGAATTAGCTCGAGAAAAAGAAGGTGAGTAATACCTTATGAAAATTGTACCTTCTGAGAAAAGGATTTGGTTGCAAGAAAAATGACAAGGATAACGTGGGTATTGCGGGGCCACTAACGAGGTGGCGACCCTGAAGGAGGCGGTGGCCGCGGCCGAACGCAATGCGGCCGCGGAGCGCACCGAGCGAGAGAAGCAGGAGGTGCGGGTGGCGGAGGTACAGCAAGAGCTCCAGGATCTCGTGAAAAAACATGAGAGCTTGGAGCGTGACTCGAAGACTCGAGAGTCTGAGCTTGCAACGGCTCTTGAGAGTGCCAAAGCCGCTAAGGCCGAAGCCTACAAGGCCCTCCAGGAGGTTGAGGCGGTGAAGAAAATAGCAGCGGGTAAGGCATTTTTCATGCAAAGTAAGCATGTGAGTGTTAATTACCTGTTGCTTACCCGAATTCAGAGCTCTCAGAGGCGTTCGCAGATCTTCCTCGCAGCGTGTCCGATGTCAGCCGCATTCTACCGGGCCGAGGAGGGGAGCTCGATGGAGAAGATCTTCTGGTCTCGGTATGTCGAGGCGGACATCCGGTGCCTTATAGTGACCAGTGAAGCAGGTGGTAGAGCTCCACAAGGCGGCCGAACAGGCCATGAAGGGCCTCATAGTTCGGTGTGGCCTAAGGAGGCCATGCCCAGGAGCTACTTGACTGGTCTTGCGGCTGATGGATGCGTGCCGTGGGTAGAAGTCATCAAGCATTCCGCTTGTATTGAGGGTGCCCGTCGGGCCCTTGCCCGCCGCAAAGGTGCACTTTGGGGCAAGATGGATGCCTGTAAGATCGTGACGGACCCGCCACCGTGAGGGCAAGGAGCATCGCACGCCCGAGATGTATTATAAGAGTGTCTTTGAAGGGCGCCCGCACTATTGCGGGTGAGTGCTCCAAAGATGTAATATTTGAGTAGACTCGCATTTTTTATCCTGTCTTGAAAACTTAGTTCATATGCGCTAAGCAACGCTTGTTAATTTAAAAATTACCTTCTGCATTGTTTATCAAATCTGAGAGATGGCAAGTCGTCGGCTTCAACCCCCATGCCACGAAAGTGTCAGGTGTTCAGGATAAACTTGAGCGCTCTTGTTCCCATTTTTGGGTCCATCTAGGGAGGCGCTCAACACAACGATCAAGGCAATCGGACTTATAATGCTTGAACACTCTCACTTAGCCATAGAATTCTATAATTTTAAATTTCGGCGAAGCCCTTAGTCTTCGGAAGGCCGAATTTGGGGCGCTATCCACGCCTTGGCCGGACAAGATCCGGCTCCTCGCTCTCAGCGGCATAAGTCTTTAAGGACTCGCAAAAACCTCTCGAACAGCGACCGGCTCTCGCCTCATCATGACGGTCAGTTTTAGCTTTCTCCACTGAGGCGTTAACCCAGCTCAAGCTGAGGCGGAATCGCGATGGTTCTCCCAATGCTACCTTAGCCGATATAACGGAACGTAAGGTACCAAAACATGGGAGCCGGGCAAACCCAACTATTGACCCAAGACATGATCCGAGCCGATGCATATAGTGCTATAAGTACGGGTGCCGCACTTGTGAAAGTGTTCAGACTCATCATACCATAATGCGGGAAACATGAGCCCCTGGTGTATATTAGCCGTACCAAAGTGTACGGATGCAACATGCCGTGAATGAACATATGTATGAAAATAAATGCAATTATAAGCAAAAAGGTGATGCATTGTTTTATTCAATAAGTGCTGCTACGAATGCAGAATGATACAAATAGTGCGATAAGCAAGGTATGGGACTGTTAAACATGTCCCCCTCCGAGTGGGTAGGCTGCAGATTGGTGTATAAAAATGCTCGTAATGGAGACCACCTGTATATTCGTTGTAGCCTTTATCCTTCCCTGGCTGTTGCATCGTGAGTTCGGCAGGTCTACTGCCGGACAGGGCCTCTGACAAACGGAGTCCTGTGGGTAAAAAGTAAAAGGTAAAAAGAAAAGAAAAAGGAACGACACACTTGAGAGCCCCCGTGTGGTTGAGCCGCTATCTGGGTTTATCGTGGTCGTGCCCTCTCCCCATGCCCATGGTATCTTCGTAGCGTAATGGTGTACGCGAAGGACATGCTGACGTTCGCAGAGCCGGGTTGGGGCCGCCTTTGCTACGCATGCTCGGAACGTGCCGTGGTCTTGTTGTAAGTTACTCCGCACGCTTAGCTGTGTCCGGCCGCTTAACGCCAGACTCGAGAATTGCCTTAAGAGGCTGCATTGCACTTCTGCCGCGAGAGCGGCCAGATGTTCCTCCGTGCGGAGAGAACGTTCGATGTTTCCGTTGACCGTGATGACTCCTCGAGGGCTGGCATCTTGAGCTTGAGGTATGCATAGTGCGGCACCGCATTGAACTTTGCAAACGCAGCACGTCCGAGCAAGGCATGATAGCCGCTGCGGAACGGGACTATGTCGAAGATTAACTCCTCGCCGGAAGTTATCCCGGATCCGAAGACCACTTCCAAAGTGTAATTAAGCCTGTACAATTGGCTTCTACACCTGGTATGATGCCTTTAAAGGTCGTTTTGGTAGGTTTAATCCTTGAGGGTCTATGCCCATTTTGTGCAATCGTATCCCGTAAAGCAGGTTCAGTTGCCGCCGCCATCCATCGTGACTCTCGTTAGGTGAAATCCATCGACGATTGGGTCTAAGACCGGTCACGGTGAATCCGCCGTGGCGGATGCTTTGGTGGGTGGTCCTTCGGTCAAAAGTGATCGGGCAGGAGGACCATGGATTGAACTTCGGGGCAACTGGCTCCATCACGTAGACATCCCTGAGTGCACGCTTCGCTCCCTTTTGGGTATGTGCGTTGCGTATATCATGTTCACCGTCCGCACCTGTGGGGGGAAACCCTTCTGTCCTCTATTGTTCGGCGGTTGGGTCTCGTCCTCGCCATCGCTATGCAGCCCCTTGTCATTGTTTTCGGCAATTAACTTGCCTGCCTGCTTGAATACCCAACAGTCCCTGTTGGTGTGGTTAGCTGGCTTTTTGGGGGTGCCGTGTATCTGGCACAAGCGGTCGAGTATTCGGTCCAAATTGGATGGACCCGGAGTAGTTCTTTTGAATGGCTTTTTCCGCTGACCGGGTTTAGAGCCCGTGAATCCGACATTGATTGCCGTATCCTCAATATTGTCGCTGTTAATGCAGCGTTTGTTTTTGTTACGACGCGGCCTGCCATTTCGGTCCTTGAAGTCCGGACTGCCAGAATTTTTGCTGAGGTTGTTGCTGCGTGCTAGCCAGCTGTCCTCACCCGCGAAGCGGGTCATGAGTGATGTGAGGGCTGCCATGGATTTCGGCTTTTCCTGTCCTAGGTGCCGGGCAAGCCACTCGTCATGGATGTTATGCTTGAAGGCCGCGAGGGCCTCCGCATCCGGACAAATGACGATTTGGTTTTCTTGGTTAAGAACCGTGTCCGTAATTGTCCGGCCGATTCGTCTGGTCTTGAATTATGTGGCTTAGGTCATCGGTATGGTGGTCGCACATAAGTGCCCTGGAAGTTATCGAGGAATGCGGCTTCCAGGTCCTCCCAGCTCCCAATTGACTCTGCTGGCAAGTTGTTGAGCCAATGCCGGGCTGGTCCTTTAAGCTTGAGGGGGAGGTATTTGATGGCGTGAAGATCGTCACCGCGGGCCATGTGAATGTGAAGGAGATAGTCTTGATCCAAACCGCGGGTCTGTTGTGCCATCATAGGATTCAATATTGACGGGTTTAAACCCTTCGGGATTTGATGATCCATTACTTCGTCTGTGAAGCATAGTGGGTGTCTTGGCGCCTCTGTCTTTGGCGATATCACGACGGAGCTCAAAAGAGCTTTGTCTGCTGTTTTGTTAAACACGGCCGGACTTATCAGGTCCGGCGCGACAGCTTGTCAAATCGCATCGTGGGGCACCCACGGGATCCATAGATCGATCTTGATTGTCTTGCCTTGTCCTCCAATATATCTCGCAGGTCCAGAGCGTTCCCCTGTGGCCGTGTGCTTTTGAGCGATGCCGGGCACGGTTCTAGTGAAGGGCCTAGAGGCCTCTTCCGTCGCGACCACGGGTGGTCGGTCAGCCAGTATTGTCTCCCCTGGTGATGCGGGTTCGTAGCCTCCTCCTCTAATCGGGGAGCAGCTTGCGTTTAGGGTAGCTTTGGGAGGGCGTTGAGCTCATGCTCTTCGCCGCGAGGACTTCAAATCCATCTATCGGCTAGCAGATCCCGATCAGCTCTAAGCTGTTGCCGCTTTCTTGAGGCTGTTCGCCGTGGCCATAAGCCTGCGTCTAAAACGCTCTTGTTCGACGGGATCCTCGTGCACGACGAATTCATCGTCGTCGAGGCTTGCTTCGTCTCGGAGGGAGGCATATAATCCTTCCGCCTCTTCTTCGCCGCCTCTCGTGAGGGCTGGCGTCTCCATCCTCCCCGCTACCGGATCTTGCCGAGTGGATTATCTTCGGCACTGTCCGGTGTATTGTTATCTCCGGTGCCGGAATCTTCATTCTTCTTTGTGGCGGGATTTAGAGCGGCGCCCGACACCGGCGCTGGGCTGTTTCTTGAGGGGTCATCCTCCTCTGCTCTTCGCCATTCCCATCCTTTGGGATATCCACCATGTATATGTCATATGATGAGGTGGCTTTCCAGCGTCTTGTAGGCGCTGGTTCTTGTTCGCCTCCGGCATCGCCGTCCATACCGTCGATGTCTTGAGTCGTAGTCTAACATGTCGGTTAGATAAATCGCCGATGACTACAAAGTGGGTGGTGGGTGGGCTTTGAATTTCTTCGTCAGTCCGCATCCCAACCGCCCCGACCGCAGTCCGCCAGGGCTCTCCCGATAACGCGAGGTACTTTAGCGAATTCAAGATGTCGCCAAAAGGTGAGAGTTGAAAGATGTCCACCGCGGTGAACTCCATGACGGCGCCCAATCGGATTCGGACGGAGGGCGCGGAGGTTCAAGTCCGCAAGGAGTCCGGCACCTCGGAGTCGCGAGCTTTATGAGGGACAAGATCGGTGTTCGGCTCTATCGCCAGAGGTTGCAGCTCCCGAGGCGGTGTCTAGCCATCAGTCCCGATCTGCGCAGCGGCTCCGAATTGAAGATCGGAGCGGGTTCGAAAAGCGGCCTCCGAGTGGTACCGTCTGCAGAAGCTAAATCATGCTTTACGCTGTGATAAAGGCGGCACGCCGGCGTGGCTCGACTCCATCGAGGATCTAGTCCCCGCGGATGTCAGCCGTGAAGTTTAAACTTCCAAATCTGACCTGACGGCCAGGGGCGTAGCTTTCGATCTGCTCCAGATGGCCAAGCGAATCGGCCCGCAGTGCGAAGCCGCCGAATACGAAGATCTGTCCGGGAGAAAAGTCTCACCTTGGACCGCGCTGCTGATGATGGTCGAAGAAGCCATCGAGCCTATCGGTGACGCACGGAGGAACTCTCAATGAAAGCACCAATGTCGGTGTCAAACCGCGGATCTCGGGTAGGGGGTCCCGAATCGTGCATCTAGGCGGATGGTAACAGGAGATAAGGGACACGATGTTTTACCCAGGTTCGGGCCCTCTTGATGGAGGTAAAACCCTACGTCCTGCTTGATTAATATTGATGATGTGTGTTACAAGAGTGGATCTACCACGAGATCAAAGAGGCTAAACCCTAGAAGCTAGCCTATGGTATGATTGTTGTTTTTTCTATGGACTAAAGCCATCCGGTTTATATAGACACCGGAGAGGGCTAGGGTTACACAGAGTCGGTTACAATGGTAGGAGATCTACATATCCGTATCGCCAAGCTTGCCTTCCACGCTAAGGAAAGTCCCATCCGGACACGGGACGAAGTCTTCAATCTTGTATCTTCATAGTCTTGGAGTCCGGCCGATGATCATAGTTCGGCTATCCGGACACCCCCTAGTCCGGAACTCCCTCAACCGTGGTCTACAAGAAGTTTTCTACTGTTCCACACTTTATTTTGTGCATCTTATTAGTAGATGCTTATTTATTTAGTCATCTTGATTGTTTGACCAGCTGACGGTTCAATTCCACTTTCATGCTTGAATGTCCCGAAAAGAAGGTAAAGATGGATATATGCACCTTGTTGAAGTTACAATTGTTTTTCTTTTCTTACTTCTATAGTTGTATTCAGTTTCTAAAGGCCTTTCAAGCTTTCTATTCTTACGGATATCAGCATTTCTGTACATTTTACCAAGTTGTAGATTTGGAGTAACCGGCATTGTCGGTGTCAAAACCGGCGGATCTCTGGTAGGGGGTCCCGAACTGTGCATCTAGGCGGATGGTAACATGAGACAAGGGACACGATGTTTTTACCCAGGTTCGGGCCCTCTCGATGGAGGTAATACCCTACTCCTGCTTGATTAATATTGATGATTTGGGTAGTACAAGAGTAGATCTACCACGAGATCAAGGAGGCTAAACCCTAGAAGCTAGCCTATGGTATGATTGTTGTTCTGCCCTACGGACTAAAACCCTCCGGTTTATATAGACACCGGATAGGTTAGGGTTACACAGAGTCGGTTACAATGGTAGGAGATCTACATATCCGTATCGCCAAGCTTGCCTTCCGAGCCAAGGAAAGTCCTATCCGGACACCGGACGAAGTCTTCAATCTCGTATCTTCATAGTCCAGGAGTCCGGCCAACGGTGATAGTTCGGCTATCCGGACACCCCCTAATCCGGGACTCCCTCAGTAGCCCCCGAACCAGGCTTCAATGACGATAAGTCCGGCGCGTTGAGTGTCTTCGGCATTGCGAGGCGGGTTCTTCTCCAAATTCCATATACTTGTTGAATAGTGTCCGGCTTCTGATAAATGATGCGCTCCTTGGCTTATACGCCCAATAATGGCCATCTTCCACGTGTTTGAATGAATGCGAAAAGCCAGGTATTTTTACACTTACCCCCTAGCCGCCAAGAAATGAGCTGCTGCCTATAAAAGGGGCGAGGATCTAGATCTGAGTCACACCAACCCCTTCATGAAGCTTTCATCGGAGCGCCTCGACCAAAGCCCATTCCATCATGGATACGACGCGGCTCCTCCTCTCGCGCTCCCCCTCACCGAAATTGGGAGAGATGCTTTCACCCGCATAGCAAGCTAGTTATACTCCAAACCAAGGGATTTCTTCCCCCTGCCTTCATGGTTCCTGTTCGAGCGGACTTGCCACCTACAAGGGCGGAAAGCAAGGAGAGTGTCCCCGATCCCTCTAAAGGAGAGCGGGTATGCTTCATCTCTTATCTAGTAAGAGGACTCAGATTTCCAATCCATCCGTTTCTCCGGGGGCTCTTGGAGTTCTACGGCCTCCAGTTGCACCACCTTACTCCTGCCTCCATCTTGCACATCACGGGCTTCGTGGCCCTTTGCGAACTGTTCTTGGGCGTCGAGGCTCATTTCGTGCTATGGAAGAGAATATTCTGCCTAGTACCCCGTTCTCATGAGGGGTCAATATATCAAGTGGGCGGAGCCGAGCTATGGCGCATCGCCGGGACCGGATACCTATCCGGAACCCCAAAGAAGGCGTCCGAAGACTGGCCTTCGGAATGGTTTTACATGGAGGACGTCCCGCTGCCGGATCCTGTTCGGATCGGCCTTTCGGAGTTCAGCAATGCTCCTCTGAAGAAGCGCCTAAGCTGGCGCCCTCGGAGCCCCCGGAGGAAAAATGACCGGGATGTCCTCTATTTGATGAACCGAATAAGGTTACTGGCTCATGCCGGATTGACCATGATTGGAGTCATGGCAATCTGCATTATGAGGGGAGTGCAGCCGCTCCAATATAGGGGCCACCCCATGTGGGATTTCAACGGGGAGGACGATGCCACCCGCCATGGCCGCAAAGGGCCGGGATCGGTCACCGAACTGGTGAAGATCTTGTCTACCATGTATAAAGGGGAGGAGGATGATTTCCTCCACGTCAATCCACTGAAGGAGTTTTCTTCGAATAATCCTCGAAGCTGGGTAAGCAAACATCTTTGTGACCTGTCCGATCCATGTTCCCATGGTTAAATATCTCATTTCGTGGTTTCGCGAGGAATCAGCCGGACTGTGGAGAAGATACACAGCCCGCCCCCACAACCCGAGGATCCGGAATGGTCCCTCGATCCAACCTCCGAAGAGGATCCGGATATAAAGGTGGAGCTGATCGACGGGGTATTCCACCAACTTAGAATCGACAATGCTTTGGTTGCCATTACGGCCGATTACCCCGGAATACTTCCAGCCTCACAGGTAACTGAGACCAAGGTCCCAATATTCTGATAATGACCCATCCGTGCTTCTTTCTTGATCACCGTATACCAATGGCGTTTCGCAGGGGGTACCTTCGAGGCAGGAAGCCGAGCCCGCGGTGGCTGGCCAACAAGGGGCAGTACGGCCCCGCAGGCTAAAAAGGAGTGCGGTCCGGATCGAAACTCCACCGCAATGGTATGGCGTGTCACCATGTTCCTAGGATTGATTCCTGGAAGGCATACTGACGCTGATGCTCTTTTCAGGAAAAAGAGCGCTCGCCGAACTGAGTCCGGAGAGGTTGCCAATCGAACCTCCGCCGGCCAGGCTCCAAAGCCGGGTCCAGAAGCGGAGGCGAACACGAGGCGTACGTCGGATGCTCCTCCGGCAAAGGATGCCGACAGATTGTCCGCCACCAACTCCGAGGTGGAGAGCGCCTTGAATCACAAAGCGCCACGACAGCTTCTTTGTGACGCATGTTTCTCCCAAGAGGCCTTGAATGCCTTCAATTCGGGAGATGCGCACCTCCGTGCCACTCAAGATGGTCTAGCCAGAGCCACGGAGCAGTATGTAAAGGACATACGGGTAAGGAAATTTGACAGTTATATATGCCAGTAGCCCCCTAGACTTAAAATAGTTAGAATAACTGATTTAAGGATCATTTGTTATGCAGGATCTTACAAAAAAGAATACCCGACTGTCCCAGGAGCTTGAGGAGTGCAAGGCCCAACTTGAGGCCGCATTAGCCGCTACAGGGGGAGCCACAGAGACCCCTCCGTAATATACGCCTAAAAGATAAATAGCTTATGAAGTGCGGCGGTGTGTAAATCGACAAAAACATTGCAGATGGCGCCGACTAGATCCGGACAAGCAGCAGCTCTTGCGCCAGCTAAAGGCTGGCGAGAGCGTGCTTACGAGGGTGCGGCAGGAGAAAAATAACCTCCAAGATGCCAACACCAAGCTGGGTGAGGAACTAAAGGATGTTCGTGCCCATTTGTCTGACTCCGTAAAGGAGAATCGACGGCTTCGTCGCGGCATTTTTAGTAAGTGCTTGAGCAAACTTTGAAAGAGTTCGCCGAGGAAGGCGACTAACATAAACATGTATGTAGGTTTGCTCACGTGTCGCCCCGAGGAGGAGATGCCCAGTTCTTCGGGTGATCTTCTTCCCGACTCGGCTACCTGCACGAACGAAGTCCGGCAGGTGATGAAAGGCATCGGCCAGGCCTTGTGGCCATCTATCTCCCCGCCCAAGGCATTGGGGAGCCGGGCAGAGCGGCTTCAAGGAGCACGCGGCGCTTAGTCTATGGAAGATATCGGCCTGCCGTCACAAGGCGCCAGGAGGCTCGGGCCATGGTAAAGACGCGGTACACGAAGGCTGACCCAAACCACATGGCCGAGGTCGGACCTATGGGGCCTGATGGGATGGAGATCCCTGTAAGCTTAATGTACGACCAAGTAGAATTGGCCGCCAAGTATTCCCAGCAAGATTGTAAATTAGATAGCCTATCAGATGGCATTGAGGAGGAATACAATGAGTCGAGTTGACTATGTAAAAATATGACAGCAAAAATGTCTTCTAGCCGGATTGTAGATCGTTTGTCATAGCGGACCTTTTCGCTTCGACCTCAGGACCCAATAGTCTGGAGTGTGTCCGAATACCTTCGTGGTTATATAAGAACCGGGGTATGCATGGAGACAAGGCGTAGGGTTCATTATTGCTGTATCGTATAAGTGCCCAACTAGTTATGTTATATTACATGGGTAGTAAGAAACATCTTCCGTGGAGAATAGTTCCGCTAAGGGTTCCTTTTCTGGGATGCATGCCCTAAAGTGCATGTCAAGGCTACTATGAAAGCGTAAAATCATCCGGGGCAGATGGGTAAATAGTTAAAAATCATCTTTCAGTTCACCGACCGAATATTCCCTTAAGAACGCTAGCTTTCGGCTTCACCCAGTCTGAGGTGCACATCCGGGTCAACCCGGCAAGAATAATCGCAGAGGTGCTCCCTTTACCACCTAGCCGAACAATCGGGAACGAGGGGTAAGCACAGAGCCGTGCAACCCAAATTTTGGCCAAAACTTAAGTCATATCGATGCATATAATGAAGAATAAAAGGTACATGCGGAAGTTTAACGCATGTGTTGGGCATGAAGCCCGTATAAATAAGCTTCTGTTAAAGAAGCCCCCAGGTATAATGAGCGCGGACAGCGCGTCAAGTATGTGCGAGAAAAGCGCAAACGAGCCTCGAGAGGCTTCCAGAAGAAGGAGGAGGAAGGAGAGAAATAAAAGACAGCAAAAATAGAAAATGTGGACGGAGGAAGGAGATGAACCTGGAGTCCGGCACTTAGGCGTAGAATCTTCAAGATGGGCTGCGTTCCATGGGTTCGCTCGAGTCGGTTATCCGATGCGCGTTGCAGACGGTATGCTCCGCGGTCAGACCTGGTCGATGATGAAGAGACCTTCCCATTTGGGCTTGAGTTTGTCCTTTTTCTTGTCCGGCAGGCGTAGAACTAGTTCGCCAACGTTATAAGCCTTGGCCCGTACTTCCCTGCTTTGAAATCTTCGAGCCTGCTGTTGATAGAATGCGAACGAAGCTTTTGCCACGCCGCGCTCCTCCTCCAATGCATCCAACTGTCCTACCGATCGAGCTCGGCTTCTATTTCTTCATACATGCGCACGCCGAGGTGAGTCATGTATTATGTCGCAGGGCAAGACTGCCTTCGCGCTGCACACCATAAAGAATGGTGTGAATCCGTAGTACGATTCGGCGTGGTCCGCAGCCCCAGAGTACGGAGTCGAAGCTCCTCAACCCGGTCGTGTTAGATTCCTTGAGGGACCGCACTAGTCCGGGTTTAATGCCGCTCATGATTAGACCATTTGCTCGTTTGACTTGGCCGTTGGTTTGAGGGTGATAGACCGAGGCGTAATCGAGCTTGATGCCCATGTTTTGCACCATAATTTGACCTCATCGGCCGTGAAGTTGGTGCCGTTATCGCGATGATACTGTGGGGGACACCGTAACGGTGCACTACCCCTGATATGAAGTCTATCACCGGTCCGGATTCGGCCGTTTTAACAGGCTTGGCCTCTATCCATTTGGTGAATTTGTCCACCATGACCAATAAGTATTTTTGCTTGTGGGTTCCTCCCTTAAGAGGTCCAACCATGTCAAGCCCCCGCAGGCCTTGAACGGCCAGTGATGGGTATAGTTTTGAGGGCGGGTGGCATATGGCTTTGGTTAGCAAAAGTCGGGCAACCAACGCATCGTTGGACTAAGTCCTCACAAGATTCCGCCCGGCCGTCGGCCAATAAAATCCTGTCGGAAGGCCTTGCCTACAAGGGCCCGGCTGCGGCGTGGTGCCCACCCAGTCCGGCATGAATTTCAGCCGGGAGGTTTCGCCTTCCTCTTCGGAGATACACCTTTGAAGGACTCCGGTAGTGCTTTTCTTATAAAGCTCTCCCTCATGGACTTTATAGGCTTTAGATCGTCGTACTATGCAGCGAGCCTCATTTTGGTCTTCGGGGAGTTCCTGCCTAGTGAAGTAGGCTAGGAATGGTTCCGTCCACGGGGCGATAACCGCCAGTATTTCGTGGGCGGAGGGTGTTATCTCGGTGGCAGAGCCTCCGATTGTGTCAGAGTGTTCGGCGCCAGGCGGTGCGGTTGGGTCCGGATTGTTATTTCCGGACTCCCCTTCCCATAGTACGGATGGCTTGAACAACCGTTCCAGAAAGATATTGGGTGGGACGGCATCCTGTTTTGCACCGATGCATGCCAATATATCCGCCGCCTGGTTATTATCCCGGGCTATATGATGAAATTCGAGCCCTTCGAACCGTGCTGACATTTTTAGGACCGCATTGCGGTATGCTGCCATTTTCGGATCTTTGGCATCAAAGTCTCCGTTTATTTGAGATATTGCGAGGTTCAATCCTCGCGCACCTCTAGGCGTTGAATGCCCATGGAGATCGCCATCCGTAGGCCGTGCGAAGGGCCTCGTATTCGGCTGCATTGTTGGAGTCCGTGATACATTATCTCAAGGACGATTAGATCGTGTCCCCGGTTGGGGACGCCAGACGACGCCAAATTTCGTGCCGCCAACATTTTGGAGCCGTCAAAAGTGCATGATCCAATTGGAGTATGCGCCGTACTCTTTAGGGAGTTCGGCTTCAGCCCATTCAGCCACGAAGTCGGCCAAAACCTGCGACTTAATAGCTCGTCGTGGCTTATAAGTTATGTCGAATGGAAGGAGCTCTATGGACCATTTAGCAATCCGATCATCGCCGCGGGTTGTTTATAATGTCGTTAAGAGGTACTTCGGAGGCTACCGTTATCGAACACTCTTGAAAGTAGTGTCGCAGCTTCCGGATGCCATGAACACCGCGTATGCTATCTTTTGATAGTGTGGGTACCGACTTGCATGGAGTTAGGACAAGGGACACATAGTAAACCGGTTTTTGAAGAGGGAACCGGTGTCCGTCCGCTTCTCGTTCGACAACGAGCACCGCTACCGACAACTTGATGTGTTGCGGCGATATATAATAGCATTGGTTCGCCCGAGTTGGGCGCGGCCAGGACCGGATTTGTTGCCAAAATGGCCTTTATTTCTTCAAGTCCGGCCGTGGCGGCATCCGTCCACTCGAAGTGTTTGGTGCGGCGGAGGAGGCGGTAAAGGGGTAACGCCTTTTCTCCCAAACGGGAAATAAAGCGGCTTAGAGCCGCTACGCATCCCGTCATTTTTTGTATTTGTTTGAGGTCTTTTGGAATATCCAATTGGGACAGAGCTCGGATCTTGGATGGGTTTGCTTCAATTCCTCTACCGGACACAATGAAGCCCAGGAGCTTTCCTACCGAACAATCAAGACGCATTTTTCCGGATTGAGCTTGATGTCATATTTTCGAAGATTGTCGAATGTGAGCCTCAAGTCATCTACTAGAGTTTCGACATGTTTGGTTTCGACGACCACGTCATCTACATATGCTTCCACCGCTTTTCTTGATCTGGTTTGCCGGACATGTCCGAATCATGCTACCGATATGTTGCGCCCGGCGTTTTTGAGCCCAAAGGGCATTGTGTTGAAGCAGAACGGGCCGTATGGAGTGATGAATCTTGTTGCAGCTTGGTGTGGCTCCGCCATCTTGATTTGGTGGTAGCCGAGTAACGCTACGAGGAAGCACAATGAGTCGTGTCCTGCTGTAGCGTCAATAATTTGATCAATTTGAGGGAGGGGGAAGGGATCCTTTTGGCAAGCCTTATTAAGGTCTTTAAAATCAACACATAGGCGCCATGATTTATCCTTCTTTGGTACCATCACCAGGTTTGCTAGCCAGTCCGGATGTTTTATATCTCTGATGAATCCGGCTTCCAAAAGTTTGGCTAGCTCCTCTCCCATGGCCTGTCTCTTGGGTTCTAAAAGCGCCAAGAGCCTGTTTGATCGGGCTTGAATCCTTTTAGGATATTTAGGCTGTGCTCGCCACCGACGTGGGATTCTGGCATGTCTAAAGGGTGCCGTGCAAAGATATCCCGCTTTTCTCGTAGAAATTCTCGTAGTGCAGCGTCTACATCAGGGTTTTATTGTGCCCTAATGGAGGCCGTCTTTGCGGGGTCCGTTGGGTGGACTTGGAATTTGACTATTTCATCTGCTGGTTTAAAAGAGGTGGACTTGGATCTTTTATCAAGTATCACGTCGTCCCTGCTCACCGTGGAGCGCATCGCGGTGAGTTCCTCGGCCGCTAGGGCTTCGGATAGTGCCTCGAGGGCTAGTGCGGCTGTCTTGTTTTTGGCGCGGAGTGCTATATTTGGATCACTAGCGAGAGTGATGATTCTGTTAGGTCCGGGCATTTTAAGCTTCATGTACCCATAATGGGGTATAGCTTGAAAAATTGTGAATGCCTCTCGTCCTAATAAAGCATGATATCTGCTGTTGAACGGGGCCACTTGAAATGTGACCTCCTCGACCTGTAATTCTCCCATGAGCGAACACTACGTCGATGTGATTTTTCCGTGCAGCATGCTTCCGGCTAGGGATTATTCCTCTAAAGGTTGTGCTGCTTCGCTCAATGCGGTTCCAGTCTATTTCCATTTTTCGGAGGGTTTCCTCATAGATGAGGTTTAGTCCACTGCCGCCATCCATGAGTACCTTAGTAAGGCGAAAGCCGTCCACTATCGGACTGAGGACCAATGCGGCTGGTGCTCGGGCTGTTCGGAATTTAGGTTCGGCTACTTGCATTAAAGGTAATAGCCGTGTCACCCATGGATTTATTGTTGCTACTTGGTAGACTTGACAAGGTTGTGGAGTGTTCGTTTCGCATGTTATTTGATGCGAAAGTCTCGAAGACTGCTAACACCGTCTTGGTGTTCTTGGGCTGGGATTCAAGCTAGAAGCTCTTCGCCACTTTTGGCCACCTGCCATAGTATCCAACATGCTCGAAGGCTATGAGTTGGAGTGGCGCCCTCTGTCTTGTGAATTTTGCAGGTCCGTTTAGCCAACCCTCCAAAGACGGTTCCGTACCCTTTAGGGGGTTTTGGTTTTTGGTGTTTAACCTGTGTGCTTGATAATGATGCACCCTTTTGTTCCGGACTAGGGATGTATTCGGGGCCGGATTATCCCAAAATTTACTTTCGGTTTTCCAGGCGCTCTCCATTGCACAGTACTTTTGTACTATGGTCACCAAGTCAGCAAAGCGTGTAATTTCGCGACGACTTATGGCGTTTAGGATTCCCTTGTCCGTGCAATTATTGCAAAAATTGGGATTGTGTCCTCCTCTCGGCAATCCTCTATCCTGTTCATAGCAAAGAAGAATCTGGCCCAGTAATGATGTACTGTTTCAGCGGGCTCTTGCCGAATTCGAGAGAGATCGCTAATGTTTGGATGGGCGGGTGGAACTAGATCCGGAACCCCGTCAAATTTAGGACTCAGGGGCCGAGAAGTTTCCGAACTCGGAAATTTGGATTTTTGAGTGTTATCCAATGAGTCCAACCCGCCGCCTGACTTTAAGTTCAGGGCTTGATCGACATCCATCCCTCTGCGGGAATCCGGCATGGAGGGATCGGGAATCCGGACGTAGCTAGTCCTTAAGATAGAAGAAGAATCGCCGCATTGCTCCTCTATCACAGCAACATGATGGGTAGCCAGGGCATCCCCAAGCTTTGACTTTTTGGTGTCCTTGGATTATCTTGGGGGTGCCATGGGAATCCCCAATCTTAGGCTCTTGCCACTCCTTGTTCCATAATCCATCAAAAAAATTCACTCAAAACTTGAAAACTTCACAACACAAAACTCAACAGAAATCTCGTGAGCTCCGTTAGCGAAAGAAAACAAAAGACCACTTCAAGGTACTGTAATGAACTCATTCTTTATTTATATTGGTGTTAAACCTACTGTATTCCAACTTCTCTATGGATCATAAACTATTTTACTAGCCATAAATTCATCAAAATAAGCAAACAACACACGAAAAACAGAATCTGTCAAAAACAGAACAGTCTGTAGTAATCTGTAACTAACGCAAACTTCTGGAACTCCAAAAATTCAGCCAAAATAGGACGACCTAGGAAATTTGTTTACTGATCATAAGAAATTGGAATCACTATTTTATCACGTTCTGGTGATTATTAACAATTGTTTTCGTGAACTGAAAGTTTCTGGAAATTACAGCAAGATCAAATAACTATTATCCAAGAAGATCCTATAGGTTTAACTTGGCACAAACACTAATTAAAACATAAAACCACATCTAAACAGAAGGTAGATGGATTATTTATTCAACAACAGAAAGGAAATAAATTGGGTTGTCTCCGAACAAGCGCTTTTCTTTAAAGCCTTTTTAGCTAGGCATTGAGATTTCAATGATGCTCACATAAAAGACAAGAATTGAAGCACAAAGGGAGCATCATAAAGGATGTGACAACCACATCTAGGTCTAACAAACTTCCTATGCATAGGCATCTTATAGGCAAACAAATCAAGGCAAGCAAAAACTAGCATATGCAAGGAAGCGGAAAGAGATAATAGCAATCTCAACATAACGAGAGGTAATTTAGTAGCATGAAAGTTTCTACAACCATATTTTCTTCTCTCATAATAATTACATGTAGGATCATAGGCAAATTCAACAAAATAGCTATGACAAAGTATATTCTCAACGCGATCCACATGCATGCAAAGTGGACACTCTTCCGAAATAGTGGGATTATCATTAACTAAAGTCATGACCTCTCCAAACCCACTTTTATCAAAAACTTCATAAGATTGAACATTCTCCAAATAGGTGGGATCTAAAGTTGACACTCTTCCGAACCCACTTTCAATATTATTGCAACAATATTATCAATCTCATATTCATCATGGGGCTTAAATAAATTTTTAAGATCATAAGAAAAATCACCCCAATCATGATCATTGCAACAAATAGTGGACATAGCAAAACTAACACCCCCAAGCTTAGGGTTTTGCATATTATTAGCACAACTGACATCAAGAGAATTTATAGTAAAATCATTGCAGTCATGCTTTTTAGTCAAAGATCTATCATGAAGCACTTCATCACAATTTTCAGATTTACGGATTTCAGGCAAAAGCTTTTAAAGATAATCTAGTGCATCCAAATCACTAGGAATTGGTTCATCATAATTGGGTCTCTTAAAATGATTGGCAAGCATATGAGGATCCATAGATATTAGCTTCTATGTTTAGGAATAAATACTCAACTATTTCAACCAAGCGAGAAAACGAGCCAAGAAAGACATCAAGGCAAAATAAAAGACGAACGAAAAAAGGGCAAATAAAACGGCAAGGGTGAAGTGGGGGAGAGGAAGACAAGAGGCAAATGGAAAATAATGTAATGCGAGAGATAAGGGATTGTGATGGGTACTTGGTATGTTGACTTTTGCGTAGACTCCCTAAGAACGGGCGCCAGAAATCCTTCTTGGTACGTCTTGAGCTAGCGTTGGTTTTCCCCGAAGAGGAGAGGATGATGCAGCAAAGTAGCGTAAGTATTTCCCTCAGTTTTTGAGAACCAAGGTATCAATCCAGTAGGAGGCCACGCGCATGTCCCTCGTACCTACACAAAACAAATAACTCCTCGCAACCAACGCGAATAGGGGTTGTCAATCCCTTCACGGTCACTTACGAGAGTAGATCTGATAGAGATGATAGATAATATTTTTCATATTTTTGGTATAAAGATGCAAAGTAAAATAAAAAGGCAAAGTGAAAAGCAAAGCAATAATAAATTGTAGGAAGATTAATATGATGAAAATAGACCCGGGGGCCATAGATTTCACTAATGGCTTATCTCAAGAGCATAGGTATTTTACGGTGGGTGAATGAATTACTGTTGAGCAATTGACAGAATTGAGAATAGTTATGAGAGTATCTAGGTGTCGGTGTACTAGAGTAGGGGTACCCTAGTATCCCGTACTCGTGCACGGACAGTTGCAGCACCCCGCGGCAAGGTTTGCCTCGTCACCACCAACATCCTCCGTGGCTTCCTTGAAGCCATTCAAGAACAAAGTATTAGATTGAGAAGACAAGGCCCCGGCAAGAGGAGCTTGCCGGGAAGGCTCGGAGCGCGACAAGTCTCCGGGCGCGACAAGGATTCGGCCGCGGCAAGGCGCTTGCCGCGGCATGCAACTTCTCTCTGTCTCCGCTCCAGCTCACCCAGCGATGTGTCGCCATGGGACCGTTCCATGGGCGCGTGTCGAGCGGCTGTGCAGCCAGCGGAGAGCAGCGATAAGCGGCGCTGACAGGCTCGCCATCGTGGCGAGCGGAGGCGCACCTGACGGTCTCTGTTGCACTGTTTGGGCGACAACGACGGGCATTTATTGCTTTTGTCCCTTGCCGTCAGAGTTAGGTATTTTGCACTGCACCTTTGTTCAAGTAGGTGTACCAACCCCTGTTTTACATTTGTACCCCGCCTATGTTGCCACCTGTCGGAGACCCTTGAGCATATAAAGGAGGCCCGAGTGCAACGTGAGGGGGTTCGAAATTCCGCTCAGCCTGGGCTGTTAAAGTCTCGTTGGGTTCATTCGACCCACTCGAGACCAGATAGACTCACGCTAGGTTTTGTAGCCCTCGTTGCTCCCTAGCAAGAACACAATAGATCAAACAAGCAGCAGTAGGAGTTTTATCTCTCCGGAGAGCTCCGAAGCTGGGTAAACCGTTCGTGTGCATCACCTCGATCCGCTCTTCGTGCGACCTCCGCCCCCCTCCGAACCACAAAGGGGCCTACTCCGCCGGCCCCATAGGTGTCCGTGGGTACGATCAGCCTCCCCGACATCTCTCGGGCGTGCGGTAGAAGCGTCGAGGCCGTGTGAACTGATCCGCGCCCACGCTGAAAGCAGCGCTATCAACATCTTCCTCAACATGCCACCGAAGAAGAAGGCTTCGGCGGCAGCAGAGCCGTCCGCGTCGTACCCACCCTCACCGCAGCAAACGGGTGGTGGTGCAGACGCTGGCGGAGGAACGGGCGCCGACGAAGGTGCTCGCGACGTTGCCAAGTCCAAGGACAAGGCACCGCAGACCTCGGCGTCCGCGCATCCCCCGCGTCCATCTCAGGAGACGCGAGACCAACAACGTCATGGCGTTCACAACGCCATACGCTCGTTGGATCGAGACCCTCAAGACCAGCATGCGCGCCAACATGCTGGCACTAGTGAGATACGGTCGCCCGGACGGGGCGCTGCTCCTTCTAACGTAGTTAGAAGTCCGAGCGTGTCCCGCTCCTCGCACCGTTCTCCAATGCCGCCTACTACTCCAGCAGAAGCTCTGGCGAGAGCTCAACTGCTCCTTGACTACCCTCCAATGGCCGACACGGTCGACGAGTGGAGGGCCACTATCCAGAGCCTCATCGGCTTTGCCAACCGCGACGCTCCGCGGCAACCAACGCCATCGTTGCCGCGGCGGGACGACAAGGCACGAGCCGGTGGTGACGAGACTGTCGGAGGTGCAACCACCATGCACTCTCCGCCAAGAAGGTCAGGATCGCCGACTCATCGGATCCACCTCGACAGCGACTCCACTGCGTCGCCGGATCCATGAGCTCGCCACGATCAGCGCCAAGTTCTTCATGAACGACAACAAGAGGACGCCGAACTCGCATTGAGCGCCAAGAGAAGCGCGACGTCAACCGACAAAGCCGCTGGGCCTTCTGCTGACATGCACGCGCCGGAGGGGCCAGGCGACTTGCCGTGACGCGGTAGGTTGCCCCGCTGCGTTCACTCATGAGCTACGACAAGTCCAAAGTGGCCCAGCCGGAAAAACTTCAAACCAGACGCGTGCGGAGAAGTATGATGGCGGACGCATCTGTCGGAATTCCTCGGCATCTACACCATCGCGGTGCAGGCTGCGGGGGGACGGGACGACAAGATCCTCGCCAACTACTTCCCGCCGTGCTCAAGCCCAACGCCGATCTTGGCTCATGCACTTGCCGGACAGCTCCATATCCTCTTGGGCAGATCTGTGCCATCGCTTGTTGGCGCCTTCACGGTGGCCACAAACCTCATGGCCAAGAGAGCGACCTTCACTTGCTCGCCTGTAGGAAGGAGAGTCCTGCGCAAGTTCATTCAGAGATTCAAATGTGCACTACAACATCGAGACGTCCACCCCGCCGCGGTGATCAGCGCATTTCATCGTAATGTGCGGAACCGCAGGATGAGGGAGGAGATGGCGATGTGCAAAGTCAAGGACGCCAGGTGAGCTGTACGCCTTGGCCGACAAGTGTCTTGTGGCCCGAGGAAGGGAGGAGACTCCGTGAGAGAATGCGAAGCAGGATCTCGACAAGGATGACACCGCCCGGCAAAGAAGGGCCGCGGCGAGGCAACAGGAAGAAGAAAAGCGAAGTGCTAGCTGTCGAGCAGTCCAGCAACGGAGGCGGCGACAAGAACGCCAAGGCTGGTGGCTCCAGCAAGGAGGTTGCCGCTGACGCCAACCACCAGTCGGTGGCGGCCGCCGACAAGCAGGACGGCTCCGGCAAGCGATCTTGCAAAATCCACCGCACTAAGGGCCACGATCTCCAGAGCTGCAAGAAGGTCGAGCAGCAGCTCGTCGAACAACGAAGAGCTGAGTACGAGCGGCGAGACAAGGAGAAGGCCCAGAAGGTCTTTGGGGAGCAAGCAAGAAACGCCCCGGCCGGGAGGACGCCCGCGACAAAGTCAAGCAATGACAAGGATATCGACCTCCCGCTGCCGCGACAAGGATGAAGATGATGATGACGACGAAGATATGGAGGACGACGACGCCCGATGAGCAGGAGTTTCGTAAAGCCACGAGAGGTTCTCTCGTTGACGGAGGTGCTTCCTGCATACCTCCCACCGCCAACTCAAGCAATGGATGCGGGAGGTCAATGCAGCGGAACCATCCGTAGATTCGCGCAAGCCTCTGAAGTGGTCCAAAGACGCCTATCATTTTTGATATTGAGGACCACCTGATCGCATAACTGTGGTCGGGTGCTTGCCGATGTTGGTCTCTCCAACCATCCGCGACCTCAAGGTCACAAAATGTTAGTTGACGGCGGGCCGGCTTGAATTCGATCTCCTCCGCGGTGCTCCGGAAGCTTCAAATCCTGACAATGAGCTCGAAGAGACCGGAACCTTCCAAGGAATCAATCCGGGAAGGAGCAAGCGAAGGGAAGATTACGTTGTTGGTCACATTTGGCGCCGAGCTGAACTTCAGGATCGAGAGGGTTACATTTGACGTTGCCGATTTCCCATTGCCTTACAATGGGATAATTGGCCGTCCAAAGACTCGCCAAGTTCATGGCAGCCTCTCACTACGCCTACAACCTACTCAAGATGCCAGGCCCGATAAGCGTCATCTCCGTCCATGGCGATAAGAAGGATGCCCTTATCTGTGCCGACAAGATCTTCCGAGATGCAGCAGCCGCGACAGATTGCCAGACACTTGCCGCTGAAGCTCCCGGGGGGAAGAAGACCAAGTCCAAGTCCGGCAAGAAGGGCTCGATGCTCACTCCGGCAAGCGCACCTCTTCGAGTGCTGCGCTACCGCCGAGGACGCACCATCGAGCTCCACCGTAAGTGCAAGAAGATGGTGGCTCCGCCAAGACCAAGAAGGTGCCCGCCAAGGAGGACGGCGCTGGTGGTACCTTCACCATCGCTGCCTCTCTCGACCCCAAATAGGAAGGCGCGCTCGTTGCTTTCCTCATGGGCGAATGTCGACGTGTTTGCATGGCAACCGTCTCGATATCCCGGTGTTCCCGTGAAAGTGATTGAGCACCGCCTGGCCGTTTGTCCTCATCGCGCGCCCGTCAAGCAAAAAGTCGAGGAAAGCAAAGCGGTGGAGCGCCAAGAATTCATAGTCGAAGAGATCAAGAAACCGGAAGCAGCAGGCCTTGTCAGAGGAGTGCTCCATCCTACGTGGTTGGCCAATCCTGTAGTTGGGCGCAAGGCAAATGGGAAATGGAGACTTTGTATTGACTTCACGGATGTTAATAAAGCTTGTCCCAAAGATCCATTTCCCTTGCCGCGCATTGACCAGATTGTTGACTCCATGGCCGGATGTGATTTGCTTTCGTTTCTTGATGCCTACTCAGGATACCATCAGATCTTCATGGCTGAAGAAGATGAAGAGAAGACCGCATTCATCACACCATGTGGCACATACTGTTTCATACGGATGCCTTCGGTTTGAAGAATGCTGGTTCGACATTTGCAAGGGTAGTCCATGGCGGCTTTTGAGCCGCAAATGCACGTAAATGTAGAAGCCTACATGGATGACATAGTGGTCAAGAGCAAGGACAAAGCAGCTTTGGTTCAAGATTTGGAAGAGACCTTTGCAAATCTGCGCCAAGATCAACCTCAAGCTCAACCCCGAGAAGTGCGTGTTTGGAGTCCCTTCCGCAAGCTTCTCGGGTTCTTCGTGTCTCAAATGAGGAATTGAAGCTAATCCCGACAAGATCAAGGCCATTGAGCAGATTGAAGCACCAAAGTGCATCAAGGATGTACGAAGACTTGCCGGTTGCGTGGCTGCTCTCAGCAGGTTTATTTCTAGGTCTGCTGAGCGCGCCCTGCCATTTTTCAAGATTTTGAAAAAGGCAGGTCCAATAAAATGGACTCCCGAAGCGGAGGCTGCGCTGCAGGACTTGAAGAAGTACCTGTCCTCCACTCCAACACTTGTCGCACCTAGGCCACATGAGAAATTGCTGCTATATGTAGCGGCAACCAATCAAGTGGTTAGTGCTGCGTTAGAGGCGGAGAGGGAGGCGGATGACGAGCCAGCAACCGCGGCAAGCACATCCAGCGACAAAGGTGGGGCTTCACGACAAGCTCTGGTCCCGACAAGGATGAGTCCGCGCAGAACCACGAGCAGAATGATGCAAAAGGATGGTGCAGCGCCCAGTCTACTTTGTCAGTTCCCTTCTGCAGGGGGCTAGGTCAAGGTACTCAGTGTGCAAAATTGCTTTTCGGCCTCCTCATGGCCTCGAAAGCTGCGCCATTACTTCCAGGCACATGAGATCACAGTTGTCACCGCTTTCCCACGAAGAGGATCTTGCAGAATCCAGGAAGCAGGCGGGATTGTCGAGTGGGCACTTTGGAGCTGTCAAGCTTTGGTCTAAAGTTTGAAAGCACATCAACTATCCAAAGCGAGCCTTGGCAGAATTCATAGCAGAATGGACGCCAACGCCCGGATGAAGAGATTCCGGAGACGAGCATCCCGTCAAAGAAGCAAGCAAAGAGTGGCTGATGTACTTTGATGGTGCCTTCGCAGTTGGCGCCCGGTGCGGCGTGCTGCTTATCGCACCCACCGGAGAGCACCTCAATTACGTCGTCCAGATGCACTTTCCCAAGGAGCAAGCGACAAACAATACTGCAGAGTATGAAGGTTTGCTTGCCGGTCTCAGGATCGCAGTGGACCTTGGGATCAAGAAGCTTATTGTCAGGGGTGACTCGCAACTCGTCGTCCGCCAAGTTAACAAAGACTACCAGAGTTCGTTGATGGAAGCCTACGTTGATGAAGTAAGGAAGCTAGAAGAGCACTTTGACGGCCTGCAAATGGAACATGTTCCAAGAGCTCAGAATGATATTGCTGACGGCTCACAAAGTGCGCCGCGCTTAAGTTACACAATGGAACCAGGGGATCTTTGTGCTCCAGCTAACTCAACCAACCGTAACACCATCGACCGGACAGAGCAAGAAGAGGAAGTTGGCCTCTGGTGACTGCTTTCCACAGAGCTTCCGAAGCCGTCGTTGCAAAGGTCCCCAAGATCAACACCAAGCAGTCTTTGAGGAAGCGATGCCTTTCAGCGAGACCCAGGGGTTTGTTCTGTTGAAGCAGACGCTCCCGACAAGTCTTGCTCCGGCAAGCTTGTCGGGAGCATCAAACTCCGGCAGGCCGCGAGTCCTCACCGTGGAAGCCGATGTTCCCGCGGCAGCAGATGTGCCTTTAGTCCTTGTTGTCGAGCCACAAGCTCCGGCATGGGCACAAAGCAGATTGTCCGCTTCCTTCAGACATGAGAACTTCCCAAGAGCAGGAAGAAAGCGGAAAGAGTAGCCCGGCATCAAGTATGTACCAGTTTGTCGGACAAAGACATACATGTAAGAAGACTCAACGGTGTGAAATTGAAGTGTATTCCTGTGGAAGATGGATGTAAGCTGTTGGCGAGAGATACATGGAGGCATATGTGGTCACCACATTTATAAGAAGAGCACTTGCCTAAGCAAAGCTTTCCGGCAAAGGTTTCTTCTGCCGACAACCCTCTAGGATGCAATCGCACAAGTAACCAAGTGTGAAGCGTGCAGTTCCATTCCAAACAGATACACCGGCCAGACTCAAGCTCTCCAGACGATCCCTTTATCCCGCCATTTTTTGGTCCGGGGCTCGACATCCTCGGCCCTTCCCGAAGCTGTCGGGGCTTTGAGTACTTGTACGCCGCCATCGACAAGTTCACAAAGTGGCCGGAAGTGGAAGCAATGAAGAAGGTGACAAGACAACAAGCGATCAAGTTCTTCAGGTCGATTGTTTGCCGCTTCGAATCCCTAACAGGATCATCACCGACAACGACACACAATTTACGAAGTCGCACCTTCATGCAAGACGTCCAAGACCTTGGCGCCAAGGTTCCGCTTCGCCTTCCGTTTCTCACCCAAGAAGCAACAGTCAAGCGAGAGGGCAAATCTTTGAAGTGCTGCGGGCTCAAGACCGTAACTTTCGACAGGCTGCACAAGTGTGGAAGAAATCGGATCGAGGAGCTGCCGGTGGTTCTTTGGTCGATCGTAATGACGCCAAATCGAGCCACCGCCGTGCACCCTTTGCTCTAGTCTATGGAGCAGAGGCAGTTCTCCCCACGGAACTTCAGATACGGATCGCCTCGAGTACTCGCTTATGATGAGCTTGAGCAAGAGCAGCTGCGACAAGATGACGCTGCTCCTCGAGGAAGGATCGTCTTCGAGCCCATTTATGCGAGCCGCTCGCTTCTGACAAGCCTGGCGTCGCTACCATAGCCGCGAGGTTAGTGCCGAAGTCTCGAGGAAGGCGACCTTGTTCTTCAAATAAGGCTCAATCCGCCAAGAATTCAAACAAGTTGGGCCTTGAAGTGGGAAGGCCCTTATCGGGTGAAACGAGTCACTAGGCCTGGTGTTGTCCGCCTTGAGACCGAAGATGGCATCCCGGTGAGCAACTTCTGGACCAGTGAGCATCTTCGGCAGTTGTACCCAGAGGGCGCGGTTGTCGGAATCCGTTCGGCAACCACCTTTTGTACAAGTCTTGCCGCTGTTGCATGTAATCGCCATTGACAAAGCCGGGCGCAGACCCGTCATCGATAAAGCTTCGTGTGTTGCGCCATGACTTGTCAAGTTCATGCTTTCATCAATTTATTGCATGTTTTGGCTAACACTTTGTGCAGCAACCATACCCGTAAGCGAATCGAGCCACTGGGCTCCATAATGTTATTTCCTCTTCTTTTCTTTTCTCAAAGGAAAGAAGGCTCCCTTTGCGCACAAGTTAACCAGGGGAGGAGGAGATAATACTATGGACCGTGCACCGCCGAGGAAGTTTCACCTCATCGGGAAGCAAGGGACACAAAAGCTAAGTTGCCAAAGTTTGAGCAATCAGTTTTTAAATTTTTAAGTTATCTTCCTCGAACGATAGTACTTTGTATGGAAAACCTGTGCGCAGAGGAACCAAATCGTGACTGGTCGCGCCCTTACTTTGTTTTGAGTCCGCTCAACAACTTAAGTGAGCTGCGGCTAGTCCGCGACAAGGTTGCTTGTCGGTAGCGACCCCGCCAGCAGGCTGCTGAAGTTCCGCACTCGGCGCTCGCGGCAAGGGTGCCTGCACCGGCAAGTTTCCCTAAAAAGCGTAGGGTAATAACGTACAAAGGAAGGGATCAAGTAGAGGAAATAACGTTGCATTGATCGATTCGCCTAAGATAGAGTATATTACAGAATAACTTGTCGCTGATCTAACAAAGTTTTCTAAAACATGATCGCAATGACAAAGGGAAAGACAAGGGCGGCGGCCTAGTCCACGCTTGATCGCCCTCGATCCGCTTGATCTTGTTCACCTTGTCCACAATGGAGTGCGACAAGGGCTTTGAAGCTCCTCCACGTTGGCTTCGGATGGCAAGGATCCGAGGGACGCCGTTAAGGTTGAGGCCCGGGTTGCGGAAGGCCACCTTCATCAACACCTTCTCGAGGGCCTCAAGACAAACTTGGCGCGATTCCTCGCCAACTGCCGGGACCTCCTCCCGAGAGTCGCCGGAGGCCCGTCCACCACGCCTTTGAAGAATAGGCTAAGCTTGACGCTAGGTTGGAGATGCTCGTCGAGGAGTAATGCAAGGTCCGCCATCCCGGCTCCATCAGCTCGTTGTGGATGTCGTGGCGGTGTCCACAACACCTTCGGTCCAGTGCTCCACGCTCTCCCTCAAGGTGTTCTCGACGGAGGCAGCATTCGCCAAGAGCTCCTCCTTGGCCTTGATCGCCTCCAACAAGCCCGCCTCCCGCTCTCTGGCACCATCCAACGTCTGCGTCAGAGTGGTCAGTTTCAGCTGCAGATCCGCCTTGGAGTCCTTGGCGGCGTTGAGCTCCTTGGCCCTGTCAGCGAGACGAACCTGCAGCTTGCCCAGCGTGTGGGCGTCCTTCTCGTGCTCACGCTTGAGCACGGCAAGCTCTTCGCCGCTCTTCTTGAGGGTGGCCTCCAGCTGTGCCACCTTCGCCTTCAGCTCTTCCTTGGCGGCCTCGGCGGCTGCGGCGGCGTCGCTTCGCTTCTGAAGCGCCCCGCCGACTCCTCACGCATGCGACAAGGTCCTCCTCGTGGCTGTCCAGTTGACCTTCCACTGCGCCAACTCGCTTTCTGCTTGGCGGCGAGCTTCTCGGCAGCAGCGGCCTCCTCATCGCCGGCTGCGGCCTTCTCAAGAGATGAAGGCCGATGCGCTCTTCTACGAAACTGCACACCGCGTCCGCCACGTCGCGGAGGAAGCTTCTTTGTTGGCGCTCGGAGCTCCTCGGCGCGTTTCTCCATGTCCGCCCGCCCTCGCGACAAAGGGCTTCCGGGTCTCTAACTTGGCTTGGCGAAGCGCGGTAGAGCGACAACAGCCTCTTCGCCATTTGCTCCTCCTCGGACTTCGCCGCTGCTGCTACTTGGCGCGTCCACCAGCATCAGCCAGCGGAGGCGGAAGTAGCTTCGCCGTCGAAGGTCTCGCCCTCGACCGGCGCCACAGGCTCGGCTCCCGGGGAGCTTGATGAAGACGCCCGGCCTTGGTAGGCACCGGGCCGGGCTCCTCGAACTGGCGCCCAGGCAGCGGGGAGTCAGGTTGTCGGTGTAGCGCTTGCCGCTCCTGCGGCCTCGGGGCCAAGTCGATCGACCGTCCGACCCCTCGCCGGCCTCTGCGTCGGCAGCCTCGGTGGCCTCCTCGCCAACAGGCTCGTCGGCGACGGCCACTTCTTCCACGACGATGACCTCTTCTTCCTCGACGGCGGCCTCGCCGGTGTTGCCGTGCGTTTCCTCCTCGCCGGCGATTTCAACCTCCTCGTGGCTGTCTAGGTTGACCTTCCGCTGCGCCAACTCGCTTTCTGCGGCGAAGCTTCTCGGCAACCCGGCCAGCTGCTCCTCATCGGCTGCGGCCTTCTCAAGGATGAAGGCCGTGCGCTCTTTCGCGAAGCTGCGACGCAGCGTCCGCCCACGTCGCGGAGGGCTTCTTTGTTGGCGCTCCGGAGCTCCTAGCGCGTTTCTCCATGTCCGCCCCCGCCCTCGCGACAAGGGCTTCCCGGGTCTCTAACTTGGCCTGGTGGGCGCGGTAGAGCGACAACAGCCTCTTCAGTAGCTGCTCCTCCTCGGACTCGCCGCTGCTGCTACTTGGCGCGTCCACCAGCGTCAGCCAATGGAAGCGAGTAGCTCGCCGTCGAAGGTCTCGCCCTCGGCGGGCGCCTGGAGCTCGGCTCCCGGGGAGCTTGATGAAGGCATACGCCGCCGGCCTTGGTGGAAGCGCAGGCTGGGGCTCCTCGAGAGCTGGCGCCCTTGGCCAGCAGAAGTCGGCTGTCGGTGTAGTGCTTGCCGCTCCTGCGGCCTCGGGGCCCGTCGATGCGACCGTCCGACCCCTCGCCCGGCCTCTCGTGGCAGCCTCGGTGGCCTCCTGTATGAGGCTGGGCGGCGGCAACCTCTTCTTCCACGACGATGACCTCTTCTTCCTCGACGGGCGGCCTGCGCCGGTGTTGCCGTCATGCGTTCCTCCTGCCGGCGATTTCAACCTCCATCGGGTCTCAAGGCCAGACGAAGAAAGAGCGATCAGCAGATATCCAAAAAGAGAAACAAAAGAAAGCAAGCCCAAGGGAGATTTTCGTGTAAAGGAGTTACACACCCAGCAGGATCCGCAGCCATGGCCTCGACCACCTGGAGGTGTGGGCGCCGCCCCTTGCCGGGTAGCCTCCCTTGCCGGAGTGGCCTCCCTTGCCGGGTGGCCTCCTTGCTCGGGAGGAGCTCCCTAGCCGGGAGTCCTCCCTCGGCGGCGTGAGTGGCAGCGGGCAGGATCTCGGGCGGCTTCCGAGCCCTCCTGATGAGACTGCTCTGCCTCCTGCACAAGCACACGATCAAATATCAACAAAGAAGGGCACCCCTTGCGCCCAATAGCAAGAAGAAAACTGCACACCTCAGGGGGCTGTCTTTGAAATTTGGGGCTGCTGGGAAGGGTTGCCGGGTCCGGCAAAGGCGGTCTCGGGACGCGTCCCCGTCGCCACAGAGAATCGTCCTCAACGGCGACTGGCCGGGATCTTGGCCCTCTTCGCCGCTCTACGGGCAGCGTCACGAAAAGGAAAGAGTCGAGAATGAAGCAAATCAGATTCAAGATGAAGCAATAAAATTGAAGACATACAAGCACAATCTCGAGAAGCTTACTCTTCGCCTTCCTCCTCGGAGCTGGCGCGGAGAAGTCAAACTCCGGCCCGCCCGGTGCGATGAGGCGGGGAGTGGGCTCTCTTGGCCGCTTAAGCGGAGGCGTCGGCGGCACGAGAAGATTCCGCCCGGTTTGTCGCTGCAGTTTGGGGCGCTCCCGTAACCTCGCTTGCAGCGTGGAAGCGTCGGCGCTACGGTATGTGGGCCGACCTGTCGCCCGGCTCGTCTCCAGCCTGCGGAGACGCCTCCTCGGCGGGCGAGGCTCCGCTGGTGGCAAGTCGCTTGGCGGCGGGGAAGAAGCGCCCTCGGCAGTCCACTCGTCCCGGCCTCGAGCTCGACAAGCTCGTCCTCGCCGGCGACCTCCCTTGCTCCAGCCAGAAGCTTGCCGCCTTTCGCGCGTCCGCCTCCTCCACGGTGAACCCGAAGGCTCCGGCTCAGCGGCTGCTGCCGCCTCCTCCGCTTCGGTGGCGATCCACGCCATCTCTCCTGGTTGGTGGTGTCGCGGGTGAGCCTCTTACGCTTTCGTCGGCGCGGATCGGCAC
Source organism: Aegilops bicornis (assembly GCA_021605145.1). NCBI lineage: Eukaryota > Viridiplantae > Streptophyta > Magnoliopsida > Poales > Poaceae > Aegilops > Aegilops bicornis. Next base: position 523,769,093 of record CM038670.1, on the reverse strand, counting down.
TTCTTGCAAATCATCGAAGAATTGCTGCACGACCTGCGTCGGGGCTCCTGCCAGGTCGGGGCGATCCCGTGGGAGTCGCCTGAGTGGCATCATGGCGCTGGATGCGGTCGAGCGCCGAAGTTGTTGCCGGTGGGGCGACCCCTCGCTGCAACCTGAACCACTGCGGATGTTCGGGTCGTTCTTGAACAGCTCGAGCGACCGAATCCAGCTCCATGACGGTGAAGTTCCAATTCAGGCCGGGCGCAGCCTCATGATGTCCGCCGCATTACGGAACTCCCAAGCAGGCCTCCTCCTTTCCTGCAAGGGAAGCGTCTGGCGGCGAATGAAGTCTGCGCCAACCACGCTAACAGCTAACCCGGCAAGCCCGAGGCGCAGAATTCGGTCACAGCTATCTTCAGCCTCGCATCCTCGGCGCCAAGTTACTCCAATCCTTGCAGCCTTGAATTGGGGTTTAGCGCCGCAGCGGTGAAAGGGCTGTGGGTCCTCTTCTATGACCCAGCACGATTGGCTCTCCACTCCTCCCACTTGTTCGAACTCCCCATCTAGGTAGGCCTCTTTCTTGCCGATCCTAGAGACCTGTGCTATCCCTCCGGCAAGAAGGGTCTCTCCTCTCGACGCTGAGGAACAAAGAAATGGCGGAAGAGTGCCATGTTCGGGTGGACTCCGACAAAGTTTTCGCGACAAATGCGCGAAAACCGCCATGGTCAAGATGGCGTTGGGGTGAAATCAAGGAGGCGGAGGCCAAAGGTGTTCATTATGTCGCATAAGAACTTCGAATCTGGCGGGCAAGGACCGCAATAGAAGAAAAAGGGCGAAGAAAGGGTACCTGTTGGGGCCAGATCAGCGGCGGAGGCGGGGAGCACCCTCGTGCTGCGGATGCGCCCAGTCTCCGTCGACCGTGAAAAGATAGTAGACGCCCCGCAGCTCCCGTGCGCCGAGCTGCGGGGAAGACGGCTCGCTTCCTTGCGCGCGCCATGAGCCGCTGCGCCTCGGCCGACTTGACGCCCTTCTCCTTATATCGGCCTTCGGGGCCATGGCGAGGGGGGCGGAGGAGGTCGACGACGGTGAGTGTGCTAGTGGCGAAAGGGGGCGGGGCGCTGCTCTCTTCGCACCGGAGAAGACGAGGGGAGCGCCGGTGGTTTCTTGACAAGACAGCAATGGCAGGGGCGGTCGGCCCGCCTCTGTTTCCTCCGCTTATAAAGGGGGAGGAGGGGGGGCGGACGTTCCGCTTGTATCAATAAAGAACCCCCCCGCAACCGCGCCCACGATCTCGCGCCTGACGCCACGTCCGGTGCGTGCGTTAGTGGGGATCGTGGTGGGTCCGGGGCGAAGTTGCGGCGTGGTCGAGGCAGCGTGCGTGTCGTGCTGCAGTTACGGGCCTGGCCCGACAAGCGCTTCGGCACCGTATGCAGCCCAGGCCGGGGCTCTGTCGGTGTACTAGAGTAGGGGTACCCTAGTATCCCGTACTCGTGCACGGACAGTTGCAGCACCCCGCGGCAAGGTTTGCCTCGTCACCACCAACATCCTCCGTGGCTTCCTTGAAGCCATTCAAGAACAAAGTATTAGATTGAGAAGACAAGGCCCCGGCAAGAGGAGCTTGCCGGGAAGGCTCGGAGCGCGACAAGTCTTCGGGCGCGACAAGGGTTCGGCCGCGGCAAGGCGCTTGCCGCGGCATGCAACTTCTCTCCGTCTCCGCTCCAGCTCACCCAGCGATGTGTCGCCATGGGACCGTTCCATTGGCGCGTGTCGAGCGGCTGTGCAGCCAGCGGAGAGCAGCGATAAGCGGCAGCGGCTGACAGGCTCGCCATCGTGGCGGCGGAGGCGCTTTGACGGTCTCTGTTGCCTTTGTTTGGGTGACAACGACGAGCATTTATTGCTTTTGTCCCTTGCCGTCGAGTTAGGTATTTTGCACTTTATACCTTTGTTCAAGTAGGTGTACCAACCCCTGTTTTTACATTTGTACCCCCGCCCATGTTGCCACCTGTCGGAGACACCATGAGCATATAAAAGGAGGCCCGAGTGCAACGTAGAGGGGGTTCGAGTTCCATTCAGTTCGATTGGCCAGGTTAGGTCTCGTTGGGTTCATTCGACCCACTCGAGACCGGAATGAACTCACGCTAGGTTTTGTAGCCCTCGTTGCTCCCTAGCAAGAACACAATAGATCAAACAAGCAGCAGTAGGAGTTTTATCTCTCCGGAGAGCTCCGAAGCTGGGTAAACTGCCCGCGTGCATCGCCTCGATCCGCTCTTCGTGCGACCTCCGCCCCCCTCCGAACCACAAAGGGGCCTGCTCCGCCGGCCCCATAGGTGTCCGTGGGTACGATCAGCCTCCCCGACACTAGGTATGATCATGTATATAGGCATCACGTCCGAGACAAGTAGACCGACTCCTGCCTGCATATACTGCTATTACTCCACTCATCGACCGCTATCCAGCATGCATCTAGAGTATTAAGTTAATGAAAACAGAGTAACGCCTTAAGCAAGATGATATGATGTAGAGGAATAAATTCATGCAATATGATAAATACCCCATCTTGTTATCCTCGATGGCAACCATACAATACGTGCCTTGCAATCCTTTCTGTCACTCGGTAAGGACACCGCAAGATTGAACCCAAAGCTAAACACTTCTCCCATTGCAAGAACTACCAATCTAGTGGGCCAAACCAAACGGATAATTCGAAGAGACTTGCAAAGATAACTCAATCACACATAAAAGAATTCAGAGAAGATTCAAATATTGCTCATAGATAATCTTGATCATAAACCCACAATTCATCGGTCTCAACAAACACACCACAAAAAGAAGATTACATCAAATAGATCTCCACGAGGGAGGTGGAGAACATTGTATTGAGATCCAAAAAGAGAGAAGAAGCCATCTAGCTACTAACTATGGACCCGAAGGTCTGAGGTAAACTACTCACACTTCATCGGAGAGGCTATGATGTTGATGTAGAAGCCCTCCATGGTGGAACCCCCTTCCGGTGGAGCTCCGGAACAGGCCCCAAGATGGGATCTCGTGGATACAGAAAGTTGCGGCGGTGGAATTAAGTTTTTGGCTCCGTATCTGATCTGTTGGGAGTACGTAGGTATATATAGGAGGAAGGAGTGCGTCTGTGGAGCTTCGAGGGGCCTACGTGGCAGGGGGCGCACCCTAGGGGGGGGGGGGCGCCCTCCACCCTCGTGGCCGCCTCGTGGCTTTCTTGACGGAGGGTCCAAGTCTCCTAGGTCTTATCTGATGAGAAAATCACGTTCCCGAAGATTTCATTCCATTTGGACTCCGTTTGATATTCCGTTTCTGCGAAATACAGAAATAGGCAAAAAACACCAATTCTGGGCTGGGCCTCCGGTTAATAGGTTAGTCCCAAAAGTAATATAAAAGTGGAAAATAAAGCCCAATATAGTCCAAAACAATAGATAATATAGCATGGATCAATCAAAAATTGTAGATACGTTGGAGACGTATCACGCGTCAATGTGAGACTTTCTCCTTTTTTGTCTTCTTCACACAACCCCCATCATCATATTCTATTCCACCCATAGTGTTATGTCCATGGCTCACGCTCATATATTGCGTGAAAGTTGAAAAGGTTTGAAAATTCTAAAGTATGAAACAATTGCTTGGCTGAAACCGGGGTTGTGCACGATTTTAATATTTTGTGTGACGAAGATGGAACATAGCCAAACTATATGATTTTGTAGGGATGAACTTTCTTTGGCCATGTTATTTTGAGAAGACATAATTGCTTAGTTGGTATGCTTGAAGTATTATTATTTTTATGTCAATATTAAACTTTTATCTTGAATCTTTTGGATCTAAATATTCATGCCACAATAAAAAAAATTACATTGAAAAATATGCTAGGTAGCATTCCACATAAAAAATTCTGTTTTATCATTTACCTACTCGAGGACATGCAGAATTAAGCTTGGGGATGCTTGATACGTCTCCAACGTATCTATAATTTTTGATTGTTCCATGCTATTATATTATCTATTTTGGATGTTTAATGGGCTTTATTATACACTTTTATATTATTTTTGGGAGTAACCTACTAACCGGAGGCCCAGTCCAAATTGTTGTTTTTTGCCTATTTCAGTGTTCCGCAGAAAAGGAATATCAAACGGAATCCAAACGAAATGAAACCTTCGGGAGAGTGATTTTTGGAACAAACGCAATCCAGGAGACTTGGAGTGGACGTCAAGGAAGCGACGAGGTGGCCACGAGGCAGGGAGGCGCGCCCCCACCCTCGTGGGCCCCTCGTGGCTCCCGCAACCGACTTCTTTTGCCTATATATACTCATATACCCCGAAAACATCCGAGAGCACCATGAAACCCTATTTCCACCGCCGCAACCTTCTGTACCCGTGAGATCCCATCTTGGGGCCTTTTCCGGCGCTCCGCCGGAGGGGGAACCGATAACGGAGGGCTTCTACATCAACACCATAGCCTCTCCGATGATGTGTGAGTAGTTTACCTAAGACCTTCGGGTTCATAGTTATTAACTAGATGACTTCTTCTCTCTCTTTGGATCTCAATACAAAGTTCTCCTCGGTCTTCTTGGAGATCTATTCGATGTAATTCTTTTTGCGGTGTGTTTGTCGAGATCCGATGAATTGTGGGTTTATGATCAAGATTATCTATGAACAATATTTTAATCTCCTCTGAATTCTTTTATGTATGATTTGTTATCTTTGCAAGTCTCTTCGAATTATCAGTTTGGTTTGTCTACTAGATTGATCTTTCTTGCAATGGAAGAAGTGCTTAGCTTTGGGTTCAATCTTGCGGTGTCCTTTCCCAGTGACAGCAGGGGCAGCAAGGCACGCATTGTATTGTTGCCATCGAGGATAAAAAGATGGGGTTTATATCATATTGCTTGAGTTTATTGCTCTACATCATGTCATCTTGCCTAATGCACTACTCTGTTCTTATGGACTTAATACTGTAGATGCATGCTGGATAGCGGTCGATGTGTGTAGTAATAGTAGTAGATGTAGAATTGTTTCGGTCTACTTGTAGCGGACGTGATGCCTATATACATGATCATGCCTAGATATTCTCATAACTATGCACTTTTCTATCAGTTGCTCGACAGTAATTTGTTCACCCACCATAATATTTATGCTATCTTGAGAGAAGCCACTAGTGAAACCTATGGCCCCCGGGTCTATCTTTCATCATATACGTTTCCGATCTATTTTATTTTGCAATCTTTACTTTCCAATCTATACAACAAAAATACCAAAAATATTTATCTTATTATCTCTATCAGATCTCACTTTTGCAAGTGGCCGCGAAGGGATTGACAACCCCTTTATCACGTTGGTTGCAAGGTTTTTATTTGTTTGTGCAGGTACGAGGGATTTTCGTGTATTCTCCTACTAGATTGATACCTTGGTTCGCAAAAACTGAGGGAAATACTTACGCTACTTTGCTGCATCACCCTTTCCTCTTCATGGGAAAACAACGCAGTGCTCAAGAGATAGTAGGTTGCCATCACCCAGTTGTGCGTGCGACATGACGTTCTTGTCTACCACTACCACCTTGCCACAAGGCCTTGCGAGTGTTTCTCCAGGTTTATCAACATCTCCGACTACAGTTTCGCTACGGTGGACACCACCAACGATCTAAAAGCGCTCAAGGTTTCAGACTTGAAATGCCCGAATCTTGTCAACATCCAGCACCACTACAAGGTCTGGGGCAGCGACAAAAACAAACTGAAATCCCTGTTTGACCTCGCCTCGGCCATAATCGATCCCTACTACGTGAAGATGAAGGAAGAGAGCAATAAGGACAAGAACGCCTGTCATAGTGTGTGGCATGAAAGACTAGATGAACAACATGTCAAGTACGCGGCCATGGACGCGTACACAAGCTACGAGATGTACAGGCGGATCGTTGACATGAGGAACTGTCTTCTCCCTGACCCAGACGAGGGATCGAGCCACATAGCAGTGGTGGGAGCGTCACAAGAAGTAGATGACTAGACGATCGTTTCTCCTACTTTAGAATGCATGCAATTATTTATTGAGGTGTGTGCGAATGATCTGTATAGTCACTTATGTAATTGGATGCTTATTTCAATTATATATATATATATATATATATATACATGTTATTCTACTGTAGACAGAGCAATTCACACGGCTTATTAGCAGCAATCGTCTGTGTTATTATTTGTCTTCGCACACATTTGTGATTACGGACCTGTTTGCCGCGTATGAGACACATCTTGTTCAGTTGAACCGTTTCCATTGTGTTGCCTAATCACACACAGTTCATCCCACTGAATTGTATGCTGTATATCGCACACGCCTTCATCTGGCTGCCAGTTTCTTTTGTTCCTCCTCATCCCAAACAGTTAATTGAGCTAAAACGTATGCCCTGCATCGCACACGCAACTAAATTCTGAACTGTGTTTGATGCATCTATCATCGCAAACGTTTTGCACCTTTTTCGACGATTTTTTACACCACTGTTTGCGATTATGGCATCACAGACAGTTTCGTCGAAGGGTCTCTGATCGTAGTGTCGTGTTTGGACCATCCTGCAGTAGTGTTTTATATCTATCTCCATCAGATCTCTCCTTTGCAAGTGACCGTGAAGGGATTGACAACCCCTTTATCGCGTTGGGTGCAAGTGTTTGATTGTTTGTGCAGGTGCATATATTGGAGACTTGCTTGTATCTCCTACTGGATTGATACCTTGGTTCTTAACTGAGGGAAATACTTATCTCTACTTTGCTGCATCACCCTTTCATCTTCAAGGGAAAAACCAACGCAAGCTCAAGAAGTAGCAGGAAGAATTTATGTCACTGTTGCCGGGGAGATCTACATCAAGCCTACCAAGTACCCATCATAAACTCTCATCTCTTGCATTACATTATCTGCCATTTGCCTCTCGTTTTCGTCTCCCCCACTTCTAAAACATTTTCAGAAAAATACAAAAGATTTGCCTTTTTTACTCGCCCTTCTTCCGTTCGTATTTTCGTTTGCCTTTTGGTTTCTCGTGTGCTAGATCGCGTGATTTGCTTTCATGGCTAGTCCTTCTACCATTGCTAGTACCCCCGAGAGTGAGGTTCTTAATTTTAAGCAAAGGGAGGATTTTTTTAAAGATGCTTGGTATAGAATTTGCAATGCTCAAAATAGATCTACTCGTAAGCAATCTACTACCGTTCTCCTTCGCAATTTTTATGTGGGCGTTACTCCTTGGAATAGATATGTACTAGATACCATTAACGGGGGGGGGGGGGGGTTTCTTGGGAAGCCACACTCTGGATGCTTATAATGCTATGATAGATTTGGTAGGCTCACCACCTCTTATGGTTAATGAAACTATTTTAACTTTGGAACATGTGATGCAAAGACTTGATATTACTGAGAATAAAGTTGCTACTGTAGATCTTGTTAAAAACTTGGATAAAAAGATTCATAATCAAATTACTCAATATGATTCAAAGGTAGGAGTTACTTTGAAGAATCTAAAGGAAAAAGAACCCATAGTCAATGAGAAGATAAAACAAGGTTCTACTATGTCGGTGCAACAAACCCTTGCGTATGTTGCCCGAACTATACACATGCACGACAACTAAAGAAGAAGACAATACCAAGCATCCAAGTCAAGGCCGAGCCAGAGAGATAGCTCCTTGAGATATCAAAGGGCGGATCAAGAAGACCAAGACAAGCCAAAGCAATTGGGTATCGCTAAGGAAAAGCCTCCCTTTCCCAACAGGCGAGCTCGGTCGGGTCGAGACCGCCCCTAGGACGAAGCCAATATTCCCCCGGGGCTGCTGATGGCGGTCCACTCTACCAAGACTCCACCGTGATGTCTACTGCAAAACTTTATTCTTGTAGACTTGTGTTGGGCCTCCAAGCGCAGAGTTTTGTAGGACAGTAGCAATTTTCCCTCAAGTGGATGACCTAAGGTTTATCAATCCATGGGAGGCGTAGGATGAAGATGGTCTCTCTCAAACAACCCTGCAACAAAATACAGGAAACCTCTTGTGTCCCCAACACACCCAATATGATGGCAAATTGTATAGGTGCACTACTTCGGCGAAGAGACGATGGTGATAAAAGTGTAATATTGATGGTAGAAATATATTTTTATAATCTGAATAATAAAAAACAGCAAGGTAGCAATTGATAAAAGTGAGCACAAACGGTATTGCAATGCTTGAAAATGAGGCCTAGGGTCCGTACTTTCACTAGTGCAATCTCTCAACAATGCTAATATAATTGGATCACATAACCATCCCTCAACATGCAACGAAGAATCACTCCGAAGTTCTTATCTTGCGGAGAACATAAGAAGAAATTGTTTGTAGGGTACGAAACCACCTCAAAGCTATTCTTTCCATTTGATCTATTTAAGAGTTCGTACTAAAATAACAAAAAGCAATTCTTTCCGTTCGATCTATCCTAGAGTTCGTACTAAAATAACACCAAAGCAAATTCAAATTCATAATACTCAATCCAACATAAAGAACCTCAAAGAATGCCCCAAGATTTCTACCGGAGAAACAAAGACAAGAACGTGCATCAACCCCTATGCATAGATTACCCCAATGTCACCTCAGGAATCCGCGAGTTGGGTGCCAAAACATATATCAAGTGAATCAATATGATACCCCATTGTCACCATGAGTATACATTTGCAAGACATATATCAAGTGCTCTCAAATCCATAAAAGTATTCAATTCGATAAAACGGAATCTCAAAGGGAAAACTCAACTCATCACAAGATAGAGAGGGGAAAACACCATATGATCCAACTATATTAACAAAACCCGCGATACATCAAGATCGTGACATCTCAAGAACACAAGAGAGAGATTAAACACATAGCTACTGGTACGAACCCTCAGCCCCGAGGGTGGACTACTCCCTCCTCATCGTGGTGGCCGCTGGGATTATGAAGATGGCCACCGGTGATGATTTCCCCCCCGTGAGTGCCGTAATGGGGTCTAGATTGGTTTTCGGTGGCTACAGAGGCTTGCGGTGGCGGAACTTCTGATCTAGGGTTACCCCGAGGGTTTCTGGAATATTTGGTGATTTATAGGGCAAAGAGGGGGTGCGGGAGGCCACCGAGGTGGGCACAACCCACCTGGGCGCGCCTGGGCCCCCAGGCGCCCCCTGGTGGGTTGTGCCCCCCTCGGGGCACCCCCAAGATAACAAATCGATCGAGTACGGTGCGCCGTTCGTGAGGGTGCAGAGCCAGCCGGAGCGACAGGAGTATCCGTTCTCCCACCGCAAGCGGAGGCCGGATAGCGCGACGTCGCTTCCCCGCCGTTCTCCATGGTTCCCTCGACACTCGCCTCGTTTCAACGTCGGCGGTAGGGTTTAAGGTAAGCTTCGCACTAACCTAATCTTCCATCTGCTCATGCTTACAATCAGTGTGACGGCTAATGAAAATCATGCTTACAATCAGTCTCTGAGTACTACGCCAATCACCCTAAAATAGCTCTGGACCTTTGAGTCAAAGTTGTGACACTATGTACAAATAAATAAAAACAGATTGGTGCTTCTTTCAGAAAAGAGTACCCCCTAGAAAACTGCCAATATAAGCTACTAGTATTTGATTAGAGGATTTGCTGCCGAGAAAGATCCGTCCATAGAGAGCGCCACACATCCGACAGGTGGTGGTGGATGCCAATGCGTGCATGGAGCATGGTTGGTGTCGGTAATTTTTACTTGGCACACCTCGCACTCTGCATATATGCCGGTTCCATCCGTACATTTGTGCAGTTCCACCAAAATGCAGCTGAATAACCCTGTTTGCACAGATAATGAAAGAGCGTGATTACATTATAGTGGCACTAGTTGATGAAACATACACTAATAAATAGAAGAAAATATTGCGATAGTACCATAGTATGCCATGCTGCGAGGGCGAGATGGGCCCTGCGACGCCTCATACGATAGGCCTTATACTGGAAATCGACCCAATTCTCCCCGATACACCTTCTGCTAGTGATGAATGATATTAGAGTCATGCTAGTGAGTAATTGTGGATTATTAATAATATTTGCATTAAGGTTTGTGATTCCCGAAGCATGCATAGCGGTAGTACAAGGAGGGGCCTTGAGACATTCCAATCTCTATTTTTGTGCAGATAAACTAAAATTAAGCACCCCAGTTTGCAGAAGCGCTTAAACATTAACTATGGGACTAGTTGATGAAACATATACTAACAAAGAGAAGCACTTTCTTTATCTACATTGGAAATGAAATGATAGAGAGGACACTCGCTCTATTTTAACTGTATTATTACTTCATTTTATCAGTGGCACTAGGGTCGAGCAGGTGGCAAACGAGGTGTATCGTGCGTCGCAAGGATGGAGGCCGGGGGTGCTTAGACTGGGCTGGTGAAGCTAGCTCTTTCAATCCCTATCTTCCCCCCTGATGTTTCTGTGGTAGCATTTGGGTTGTAATCCAAACTTGGTCGAGATGGTGCTGCGTCCCCCTACCTGCCTAGCTTATGTGGCAAACTTGTCTCCTGCTAGTACTCAGTCCGTTCTAGAAGTAGTTGCATAACTGCCCGTTTACACTGAGATGTTGTCAGATAATGGTTCTCTATGGTTGGGTTTCTTTAATGAAATCGGAGGAAACCCCCTCTTCCGATATATAAAAAAAATCAATGGCACTAGCGATGCCAAAACATTGCCTCAAATTAATAGTGCCACTAGATTAAGGTGCAAAATAATAACATTACAGCTTTAGTGCCAAAAAAGTAGCACAAGAGCAGACTCAACATGCAGGATCTTTGGCAAACGGTCGGACCAAAAAGGAACATACCTCGTGATGGGAACCATATTTGCAGTCAACGCCATCATAGAAGGGATGACACTAGTCACCAACATGGATGATTCAATTCATGGGACCTTTTGTGCAGTTCACCTAAAATGAAGCAATGTCCCATGAGCTAGCAGCTTCTTCTTCATTTTTTAAGAAAAGGGCTCCAACCCTGGTTCCATTTCCATCAAAAAACGAAACCCACAGAGCTTCTTCTTCATTAGTTGCAATAAAATTGAGCAACATCAAGGTTGGTTGTGAAGCTCGTGGAATGTTCAACTATAATTTGGATATCATTTGTGTAGTTCAACTAAGATCAAGCGTGAAATGTATATCTCTGTTTGCACAAAAAGGTGGAAAGGAGGGTGACTAACAAGTGATGAAACATACATTGAATGAAAAGAAGCATGTTCCTTATCTGAATGGCAATCCTACAAGGACAGTAGCAATTTCCAAAGCAGCAACATTGCTAGTTATTAGTGTGGGCATTAGGATTAACTATGATAACCGTTAAATACAACATTACTTTAATGGTGCCATTGCTTCAGTTTACCAGCAACATTACATTAACAGCTGCTACAGAGTTGGTATTTGTGCACAGGAGAGTAGCCAGACCAAGACAGTTGCATTTCTAACGAAAAGAAGCAACTTATCTTAATGGGAAATTTAGCAAGACATGAAAAACAGTGCCATTGATTCATATTATTGGAGGCATTACATTGAAAACAACATTGGCTTAATGTGTCCTTACTTTTAACAGGGCGACTGCTACATTTTACCAGTGGCATTACATAAGAGGGGCTCGGGGCAACAAACATCAGAACAGGATATCTGGGTTGGTCCCATTTTTGTTCGGTATAGCCACCTTATACTCTGTGAGGCTAGCAAATCTAGTCTTTGGACATACTCTGTTGACTTGTCCCCAGTCCCCACTTTATTTTCTTTTTTCAACCAATAGATCGGGTTTATATTGAGTTTGTCTTGTGTTTCCTTTATTTCCCTATTAGACCAAGAGACCAGTTGGATAGCCGGTCTCTGCTACTTTTCACCCCATTATTTCCTCGTCAGACCAAGTCCTAGATTCAGTTAACACCTCTTCCCCCACCCCCACACCCTTTCTTCCTAGATTGAACCAATTAGTACTAGATTCGAGTGCATGAACTAGTTTTACCCCTTAACAGTAATAGTTAAGGTGGCTTTCGAACAACCGATTGATCCTATCTATGAGGGGGCCTAAGAAATAGTAAAAGATACAAATGTAGCAACGACAGGAGCTGGGGAAGTAGAGCAAGGCCGGTTTCCAAGGAAGTTATACCTGAGGGTCACTGGGATGTCGCTAGGTGGGCGGCGGGAGGCTGGATCTGCCCACACTACGGCAGCGAGGAAGAAGGGGTCGGAGGCCCTCCCTAGCTGGCGGTGCGTGGGAGAGAACGACAAGGCACGCTGATCGGGACGCGCCGGCAGTGGGTAAGAGCCGGTGCCGAGGACGACCGCATGAATGTTGCACCTTCTCACCTTCCCTGACGGAGAGGATCTGGCTGGATCTGTGACCAGCGGTGAGCAGAGAGAGTGTGGCCACCGATGTCGTGTTTAGGTCTGGAGAGGATGAAATAGTGTGAAGAGAGCAAGAAAGCAAGCGCGGAGGCTCCTGCCTATATAGTGGAGTGGTTTTCTTTTGTCTACCGCAGCCGGCTTAACCTCGTCAATGACTGTCGAGAAGTCTTCATGCACGTGCCCCGGAGGCACAGTTGTCGTCATTTTGATCTGAAGCACCGGTTTAACATATAACACGAAAAATGCCACATGTCAAGAAACCATAACCTCACTGCCCCAATGAGACAACATCAATCTGGAGGGACAAACTAGACGAGGATCAAAGCTCAAATTAAAGATAAATTCGTAGAAAATGGGTCCATCGATATATGTCCTAATTAACATAGCCGGCTTGACCTAGATGGCAGCCGAGTAGTCTTCGTGGATGTGCCCCCAATGACCAGCGCCTTGGAGGAACTCAGTTGTCGCTGTTTAACCCTCGTAGTGATCTGAAGCACATGACACCTAATATTGCCAGATGACAAGAAACCTTTTTATATATTTCTCATTAGAACTACAGCCCTGTACAACACAGCATGCATGATATGTAGACGATAGCCAATCCAGCCGTGTCAGCTGGAGTCTGGTCACATGCATGGATGAACTGATCTTCCGTGTCATGCAGGGATCGTCTAGGCACCACCGGCTGTACAACACTGCTCCAGTACTATCACTCGTCTCTCTCTTCTATTAACTCACCCGACTTGTGGGGCCGGGAGTGTGCCTATGGCCGGTTCTCAATTGCGGTCCCACATGTGTGTGCAAACGCAATATGCCGCACGTTCCATTCGGAGAGCGGCGTGCCAAACCGAACTACCATCTGGGGTGCGACGCGAATGCGACGGGCGTGCTGTATACTCCGTACATGTGTACCACCGTTTTCTTGAGGATTTGCTCCATGGAGCATTCCATGGATACAAAATTATACTGTAGTACTATTTAAAAGTCGAGGGCAGGGCTTTTCATGCGTGGTAGGTGAGGGAGTCCTGGATTAGGGGGTATCCGGACAGCCGGACTCTATACAACGTCCGGACTATTGAAGCGTGGACATACAAGACTCAAGACTTCGGCCCGTGTCCGGATGGGACTTTCCTTGGCGTGGAAGGCAAGCTTGGCGATCCGGATATTATATTTCCTTCCTTGTAACCGACTCCATGTAAACCCTAGCCCTCTCCGGTGTCTATATAAACCAGAGAGGTTGGTCCTTAGAAGACCGATCACAATTACAATCATACCATCATAGGCTAGCTCTTAGGTTTTAGCCTCTACGATCTCGTGGTAGATCTACTCTTGTACTACCCTTATCATCAATATTAATCAAGCAGGAAGTAGGGTTTTACCTCCATCGAGAGGGCCCGAACCTGGGTAAACATCTGTGTCCCTTGCTTCCTGTTACCATCAGCCTTGACGCACAGATCGGGACCCCCTACCCGAGATCCGCCGGTTTTGACACCAACATTGGTGCTTTCATTGAGAGTTCCTCCGTGTCGTCGCTGTCAGGCACGATGGCTCCTTCAATCATCATCAACGACACTGTCCAGGGCAAGACTTTCCTCCCCGGGCAGATCTTTGTGTTCGGCAGCTTTGCACTGCGGGCCAACTCGCTTGGCCATCTGGAGCAGATCGACAGCTCGCCCACAGCCGTGTCAGGTTCGAAACCTGAACTACACGGCGGACATCCGCGGAGACTTGATCTTCGATGGATTTGGGCCTATGACAGTGCACCGGACGATCCACGACGAGCATGGCTTAGACCTGCCCGTCGGACGGCTTCGAGGCATCATCCCCGTACTATCCCCGGACCTAGATCCGGAGCCGGCTGTGTTGCCTAAGGACGGAGGGATGGACCCCGCCCCCCAGGTCGCACACTCATCAGCGGTGGAGCCGAACACGGGCCTTACCTCTACGGTGGCCTGTGACTCCGAATCCCCGGATTCATATCCGGACGTTGGTTCCAGTCCGCACACTCCCGAGCCCGTCGGGCCAGGATGGGCTCTGGTAATGGAGTTCACCACTGCGGATATCTTCCAGCACTCGCCCTTTGGCGACATGCTGGACTCATTAAAGTCTCTCTCTTTGTCAGGAGGCTCTTCGCCGAACTATGTCCGGCTCGAGTGGCAGGCAGGCGATGTAGGAATTTGTTGCCCACCCACCACCCACTTCATTGCCACCGTCGATGACTTAACCGAGGTATTGAACTTCGACTCCGAAGACATCGACGGTATGGACGACGATGCAGGAGAAGAACATGAACCACTGCTCACTGGGCGGTGGACAACCACCTCTTCTTATGATATATATATGGTGGACACTCCGAAGGAAACAAATGGCGATGAGGCAACGGAGGATAAAAACTCAGGGAAAAAAGCAAAGAATGGGCGTCGCCGGCGCCACTCCAAGCCCCGCCACACTAATATCGGCCCAGGAAACGAAAACAATCCGAATAGTGCCGAAGAAGAATACAACCCTGAACAGCCCGCCTTCGAGCAGGCCGAACAAGAGGATGAGCGGGTCAGCCCAGAAGAACAGGCGACGGACGAATACCCGGAGGAGGACAGCTACATGCCCCCTCTCGAAGGCGAGATTAGCCTCGGCGACGACGAGTTCGGCGTGCCTGAGGATCCCGTAGAGCAGGAGCGCTTCAAGCGTCGGCTTATAGCCACTGCGAGGAGCCTAAAAAAGAAGCAGCAACAACTCCAAGCTGATCAAGACCTGCTCACAGACAGATGGATTGAAGTCCTGGCAGCCGAGGAATACAGACTCGAGCACCACACGGCTGACCGGCCACCTGGTGGCTGGGATAAAACGGCATACTAGTCCGCATACCAGCCAACACCCCCACGCCAACATACTACGGCCCGGGCCAACAAATCAGGACAGCCAAGGTCGATCTACGGATCATGGGGGCGCGCCTCGGTACGCGACGAGGACCGTCACGCCGGACACACCTCCAACAAGTCCGGCGGGGCTGAATATAGCCACCCAGAGCAATTCGACTTACGTAGCCACATAGCCTGGCACAGAGGCACCGTGCACCCCCTCTGCTTCACTGATGAAGTAATGGATCATGAATTCCCAGAAGGGTTCAAACCCGTAAACATCGAATCATACGATGGAACAACATACCCTGCGGATGGATCAAGATTTTCTTCTCCACATTCACATGGCCCGCATGGAGACGATCCGCACGCCATCAAGTATCTTCCCTTAAGCTCAAGGACCAGCCCGACATCAAGCTAAACAGCCTGCCAGCAAACTCCATTGGCAGCTGGGAAAACCTGGAAGACGCATTCCTTGACAACTTCCAGGGCACATATGTGCGACCACCTGACGCCGACGACTTGAGCCACATTACTCAATAGCCCAGAGAGTCAGCCAGGAAATTCTAGACTCGGTTCCTAACTAAGAAGAACCAAATAGTTGACTGTCCGGACGCCGAAGCCCTGGCAGCTTTCAAGCATAATATCCGTGATGAGTGGCTCGCTCGACACCTCGGCCAGGAAAAATCCAAGTCCATGGCAGCTCTCACAACACTAATGACCCGCTTTTGCGCGGGCGAGGATAGTTGGTTGGCCCGCAGCAGCACTACGCCCACGATCGCGGCAATTCGGATGGCCGCGACAATAACGGCAAGCCACGGCGTAATGCATATAAGCGGCGGAACAACGACGACAAAGATCAAGACACGGAGTCAACGCCGGATTCAGTGGATCCAATCCCGGTCGTGGAAGAAGCCGTTCAAAAGAAATAATCGAGGACCGTCCGATCTGGACCGCATCTTTGGGCGCTTCGTACCAAATTCATGGCACCGGACAAGCCAGCCAACCACACTAATAGGGATTGCTGGGTATTCAAACAGGCCGGCAAGATAAACGCCAAGACAAGGACAAGGGATGCACATGACGATGACGAGCAGCCCGATGTCCGAACACGGGGACGAAGAAATTTCCCCGTGTGAAAACGGTCAACATGATCTCGCCATGCACATCCCCTGCCGGAACGAAAGCGGGCACTAAGGGACGTCTATGCGATGGAGCCAGTTGCCCCCAAATTCAACCCTTGGTCAGCTTGCGCGATCACCTTTGATCGTAGGGATCACCCTACTAGCATCCGTCACGGCGGTTCTGCCGCATTGGTCCTAGACCCAATCATTGACGGATTCTACCTCACGCGCGTCCTTATGGACGGCGGCGGCAGCCTGAACCTGCTTTACCAGGACACAAAGAAAGTGGGAATTGACCCTTCAAGGATCAAGCCCACTAAAACCACCTTTAAAGGTGTAATTCCTGGAGTAGAGGCCCGCTGTACGGGCTCTATAACATTGGAAGTGGTCTTCGGATCTCCGGATAACTTCCGAAGCGAAGAGTTAATCTTCGATATCGTCCCCTTCCGCAGTGGTTACCATGCACTGCTCGGACGAACCGCATTCGCCAGATTCAATGCGGTACCACACTACGCATATCTCAAGCTCAAGATGCCAGGACCACGCGGGGTCATAACGGTGAACAGAAATATGGACCACTCCCTACGAACAGAAGAACATACTGCAGCCCTTGCGGCGGAAATATAATGCGGCCTTCTCCGACAAACCAATCCGGTGACAACAACTTCGAGCACAGTCAAGCAAGTCCGGAGCACCCCGCAGCAGGATCATCAGGCATGCCAAGAGCGCGACTAGCAGTCCGGCCTCCGCTTAAGCCCCATCAAAGCAGCATTTGTGCCACGTGCACACAATTACGCACTTAAAATACCATGGGCATAGGCGGAGGCACATCAACGACTCGGTCAATAGTGCCGGTAACCGCCAAATACTTTCATACTCTTTCCTCTTACCTTTCAGACACCGCATTGGCGCAACATCCTAAAAAGAGCCGAATTGCGGACTTATAGGGAAGAGACATCCAAGGAGGCAATAGGCGTTGTGCGTAAGAAAATACCCTGTGGAATCTATTCACGATCATTATACCTGCGTTATCTACCTGAACACAGCCTGTCCCTGGATAGGACATGTCAAATAGTCCTATTTTATATCTGCTTAACGCATCCATTGTAAATGTACGCTTAAACGTATTTTTCGTCAATGAGAGATTATATATAGCGTCAGCTTATTATTCTCGTTTGAGCATTTTTCTCTTATAAGTGTTTATTTGATATTGCATCCGTACACCTTGGTGCGGCCGGTTTGCCAGGGGCTTCTTATGGCGCCCTGCTATATGGCAACTAAAGTCCGAACACTTTCAACAAGTCGGCACCCGAACTTATAGCACTATATGCATCAACTCGAATCATGTCTTGGGTCTCTGATTGGGATAGCCCGGCTCCCTTGTTTTGGTGCCTTACGTTCCGTTATATCGGCTAAGGTAGCGCAGGGAGAACTACTTCGATTGTGTCCTGGTTCTTCCGGACGAGCACCTCAGTAGAGAAAGACGGAAACTGACCGGCATGATGTGGCGAGAGCTGGTCGCTGTTCGAGAGGTTTTAAAATCCTTAAAGATTTTCCGATTTAGGCGATAAATCGGCTTCGTCCGGTCTAGGCGTGTATAGCGCCCCGATTCGGTCTTCTGGATTCTAGGGGCTTCGCCGAAATTTAAAACTGTAGACTTCTATGGCTAAGTGAAAGTTATAAAGCCGCATAGTCCGATTGCCTTGTTCGCTGCGCCGGACACCTCCTTAAGGGACCAAACATTTGGGTGAAGAGTGTTCGGGTTTTCCACGAACACCCCAAAGGTTAGTCACGCCGCGGAAGCCGACGACTGGCCTACTTTCAGGATTTTATAAACAGCCACACAGAAGGTAATATTTTAAATAACAAAAGCGCTACATAGCGCAAGTAACTTCGTCTTTAATTACAAAAATGACATAAGTGAATTCATTCAAATATGGCGTCCTTGGTACACTCATTGGCGATGAGACGAGCACCCTTCATCACGCCATCGTAGTACATTTCAGGATGGCGACGCGCCTTGCCCTCCGGCGGCCCGTCCTTGACCAGCTTCTCCGCATCCAGCTTGCCCCAATGCACCTTGACACGGGCAAAAGCTCGGCGGGCACCTTCGATGCAAACGGATCGCTTGATCACTTCAAGCCGCGGGCAGGCATCCACCATCCGCTTGATCAGGCCAAAGTAGCTACTGGGTAGGAGCTCACCAGGCCACATCCTGACTATGAAGTCCTTCATAGCCAGTTGACCGCCTCATGAGTTCGACCAACTGCTTCAGCTTGGTCGCCAGAGGCATAGGATGTTCGGCCCCAAAGATACTGGGACCAGAACAGCTTCTCCGTTGAGCTCCCCTCCTAGGCACGGTAGAACTCCGCAGCGTCTGAGGCGCTGCATGGCAGATCTGCAAATGCCCTTGGAGAGCTCCGTATTCGAGTAAGTAAAAGAAATGCCTCCTCCACATGTTTGCTTTGCATAAAGAATTTCTTACCCGCTGCTATCTTCTTGGCCTCCTGGATCTCTTGTTGTGCTTTCTCGGCCTCGGCCTTGGCATCTTTCAAACTGACAAGGGCCTTCGCAAGCTCGACCTCCTTTGCCTTCAGGTCATGCTCCACGGACTCACACTTCTTGCTGAGGTCCTGGAGCTCTTGCTGTACCTCGCCCACTCTAGCATTTTGCTTTTCGCGCTCCCTGCATTCCAAGGCCGCTTTGTCTTCGGCCTCGCACAACGTTTTCTTCAGGGACGCCACTTCAGCGGTGGCCCCTGTTACACAGTCACGACGCTTTGGCGTTAGATTGACAAATTTTTGCCTATCTTTAAATACACAAGAGCGGGAATCACTTACCCTTGTTCTCTTCGAGCTGCCTCTTCGTGAGGACGAGCTCTCCTGCGCCACCTCGGTCCCGCTTCAGCTTGGCAACCTCGGCAAGACAGTAGCGGCGAAGAAGCACAGCCTGCTTATTCACAACAATGCTTATTATTAGACTCCTGCGGATTATAATTGACCCTCCGTTTGGCTTTTCTTTCCGAACACCAAACAGAGTATCGGGGGCTACTACCTATCGGGTGATAATTTCATACATTTTTATTACTTACCTCAAAGCCCGCCAGGAGGCTTGTGCAGGCTTCCACCAGACTATTCGGCGCCGTCGACGCGACGGAAGTCCTCGGCACGGGCGGCTCGCCCTCCCTAACGAGGGGCTGCCCGCCTAAGTCCGGAACCGTCTGAGGTTCCGGAGCAGTGTTCGGTTGGGAGCCCGCCTTGTTGCGGCTCTCATCGACGCGATCCGCGGGGATCTTGAACCCCGCATGTCCAACATTCGGAAGTCTGCCTTGGGGCGTCTCCAGTGCCACCTCCCCCTGCTCGGGGAATCTTCGGGACAACACCTCCATGTCATCCGCAGGCTGAGGAGTGGTGGCCGTCGGGTGCGAGTTCATCTCTGGAGCGCTCAGAGACCCATCCGAAGATAACACCTCCGGATGAGCCCGGACTAGACTGCATCAATGTTCGGCGTTATTAACAATTGTGAAGTGAAAATCACGGTAGAGTGCGGACACTTACGATCGCGCCAGGGGCTTCCCTGTGGGCAACCACCATTCCTCGCTATGAGCGGCCGTGGTGGAGTAGTCTGGAAGGGACGTCTTTCCCTTCTTGGGCGTCCCAGCCTCCCCTTCTGGGGCGGCTTTCCTCTTTTTCTCCTCCCTAGTATGGGGAGGTGGAATTTCTTCTTGCTTTCCCCCGCCTCCGTGGGAAGAATCTGTTTCATCGTCATCAGACGACAAAGGTATGACGGCCTTGCGTCGAAGGGCCTCTCTCGGCCCCACGGCCCGTCCCCTCGGGCCTCTCATCCTTTCCGGATGGGGCGCCTTCTTCTTCTTCCTCCTCCTCCTCCTCGGTGGAGGAGTGCGCCTCATCGTCTTCGTACGAGGTTTCTGGCACAACCTTACGCCGGAGACCCTTTCGGGTCCCCGGGGCCTTCTTCTCGGCCTTCTTCTCCGGCACCTTATGCAGGCGGGACCAAGATATCCGTCGGGAGAGCATCCGGCAGGCCTTCGGCAGCGGAGCAGACAAAGTGAACCTGCTCCGCTGTCTCTACATAGTCCTGAAGCAAATATGCATGATTACTTAAGGGACTCCCGTGAATATATTGGGAAAAACTAGGTCCGGTGGCGGTCTGAGAATTCACCTGACTAGGAGCCCGCGCGGCGTGAAGCCTGCGGTCCTCGAATGTGGGAGGAGGTACTTCGGAGGCCTTGAACAGCACTTTCCATGCGCCTTCGTGTGACATGCCGTAGAGCTTCTGGAGCGTCCGGTGTTCGGCCAGGAGGAACAACCACAGATTAACTGCCCGCCTTTGGCAGGGCAGGATCCGGCGAACGAGCATAACCTGGATCACGTTGACAAGCTTGATGTTCTTGTCCTTCATGCTTTTGATGCATATGCGAGTCCGGCCAGCTCCGTGGAATCGCCCCAGGACATGCCCTTCTTTTCCCAGGAGGTGAGCCGCATAGGGGTTCCGGATCGGAACTTGGGGGCCGCCGCCCAGTCGGCGCCGCGCGGCTCGGTGATGTAGAACCACCCCGATTGCCATCCTTTTACGGTCTCTGCGAAGGAACCGTCCAGCCAGGTGACGTTAGGCATCTTGCCCACCATGGCTCCTTCGCACTCCGCTTGCTGGCCGCTTACAACCTTCGGCTTCACGCAGAAGGTTTGCAGCCATAGGCCAAAGTGAGGCCGGATGCGGAGGAAGGCCTCGCAAACAACGATGAACGCCGAGATGTTGAGGGCGAAATTCGGGGCTAGATCATGGAAATCTAGCCCATAGTAGAACATGAGCCCGCGGACGAAGGGATGGAGTGGAAATCCAAGTCCACGGACGAAGTGGGAGACGAACACGACTCTCTCGTGGGGTCCTGGGTCGGAATGACCTGCCCATTGCTCGGTAGCCGGCATGCGCTATGTCTGCGGCCAAGTGTCCGGCCGCTCAAGATTTGTGATGTGCTTCTCCTCGTGGTGGAAGCCACCCACTTGCCTCCTGCTCCGGACATGTCTAGCTATGCGGAGGAGACTTGGGCTTGGTATTTGGAGCTCGAGGGGGCAAGAATGGGCAGAGATGGAAGAAGGCGTGGGTAAAATGGGGAAGTCTTATCCCTTTATAGAGGCGGCAGCGGTGCGCCTCCCACTTGCCGTTGGAAATCGCTTGCTTCCCAAGCGCCATGATTAATGATGTGGTGGGATTACCGTGCACTGTATTGATGAGAATCCCGTAATGAGGGGCACGATCTCTGCTTTGACAAGGCGTGTCAAGGAAACCGCCTCGCAATATCTGTTGTGGCTGGTTGTGGAAAGACGGTTCGAATAATGACCTGACCGTAGTGATACGTCGCGTTGCCTAAAAGTTGTCGATGGATTGCATTTGTGAAACATCATTCTCTCTACGGTGGCATGCGAAGATCATCTTGTGGATCCGAACCACGATTTTAGTGTTCGATAATTACCTTGGAGAATTCGAGGAGGAACCCGCCTGCAATGCGAAGACAAGACTGGCGCGGACTCATCGTCATTGAAGCCTGGTTCGAGAGGCTCTTGAGGAGTCCTAGATTAGGGGGTATCCGGACAGCCGGACTCTATACAACGTCCGGACTATTGAAGCGTGGACATACAAGACTCAAGACTTCGGTCCGTGTCCGGATGGGACTTTCCTTGGCGTGGAAGGCAAGCTTGGCGATCCGGATATTATATTTTCTTCCTTGTAACCGACTCCATGTAAACCCTAGCCCTCTCCGGTGTCTATATAAACCGGAGAGGTTGGTCTAGAAGGCCGATCACAATTACAATCATACCATCATAGGGTAGCTCTTAGGGTTTAGCCTCTACGATCTCGTGGTAGATCTACTCTTGTACTACCCATATCATCAATATTAATCAAGCAGGAAGTAGGGTTTTACCTCCATCGAGAGGGCCCAAACCTGGGTAAACAGCTGTGTCCCTTGCTTCCTGTTACCATCAGCCTTGACGCACAGATCGGGACCCCTACCCGAGATCCGCCGGTTTTGACACCGACAGTAGGCAGGGCAGTTCCGCCTAGTCGGTTCGATAGAGACGCGAGAAGATGAGGGAGTAGGCTGGTGCAAACATAGGGCTGTGTGATTTGACAGCGAGTTACTGCTGGATAGGTGGGGCCCCGTGATTTGACTTGCCATTATCATTTTAACTGCGGCGCTACGACCGGCGTGAGCTTCCCGATTCCTGACCACCTCCATGGTATACAGGTGCCTCTCCCAATGCTCCACCATGTAGAGCATGGTTAGTATAGCCAGCTGCTGGTGCTGCATATAGACATGCCATGTCATCAAAAGTTAGTAGTATTATTTATTAGTCATACAATAGGGTTGGCTATAAGGTTTTTCTCATTTTCTCTCTATCTCTCTGCTTGTATTAAATTCTTTTGTCTAGGAGCACGTGTAGAGGCTGGCTCTTGCATGAGAGCCCACTCCTCCACTTTTTCCTTGCCTCTCTCCTCGACATATGCAAAAATGCCACTATTGTACTTGCTCGTACAGGTGCTAAGCCTACCACATAGGCATAAAGTCTGATGTGGCAAGTTAATTAAGAAGAGAGAGACTAGTTTGGTGACCCCATGAAGAAACGGTGCTAAGCGCATGTACCTAGGTGAAAACACAATCTTAAGTCTATAGCTAATTAAATGAAGCAACCTTAGAGCATCTCCAACAGGTTGTATGTTAGTCTTGTTGGTAAAATGTCCATGTCATCAACCAACAAGCTATCATACAACTACTCCAATAGTAGGTTGTATCTAAGTTATCCAATAGGTGGTGAGAAAATAAATGTGATTGGTCTCTATTTCACCTTGGAGCTTGTGCAAATGTTGTTGGTTAATCTACATACAACTTTGCTCTCTCTCCACATTTATTACATGACACATCATAACTATGTCCTAGGTGGCAAATTAACCAACATCTATCTTTACAATTGTTGGAGATGCCCTTAGCAACAAAAAACTAAGCACCTATGCATTGGGGACTTGAGTTGCTAAGCCATTTAATGCCCTTAGCACCTCATCTAAGCAAAATTTCATTGGAAGAGGTCACTCCTTGACAAATGCAATAAATACTATGAAGACAGAGATAGAGAGAAGTAAAAAAATACTCTTATAGCCAACCTTATAGCTAACCTTGTTGTATGAGTGACTAAGTGATGACTATGTATGACATGCCAACATCAGATAGCCTAACCCACCATGTGAAATATCCAAGGGCGCGACTGCGCGAGCGAGGCGACAGTCGTGGTAGGTGTCTGTGTCAAAACCGGCGGATCTCGGGTAGGGGGTCCCGATCTGTGCGTCAAGGCTGATGGTAAGGAACCAAGGGACACATATGTTTACCTAGGTTCGGGCCCTCTCGATGGAGGTAAAACCCTACTTCCTTCTTGATTAATATTGATGATATGGGTAGTACAAGAGTAGATCTACCACGAGATCGTAGAGGCTAAACCCTAAGAGCTAGCCTATGATGGTATGATTGTAATTGTGATCGGCCTTCTAAGGACCAACCTCTCCGGTTTATATAGACACCGGAGAGGGCTAGGGTTTACATGGAGTCGGTTACAAGCAAGGAAATATGATATCCGGATCGCCAAGCTTGCCTTCCACGCCAAGGAAAGTCCCATCCGGACACGGGCCGAAGTCTTGAGTCTTATATGTCCATGCTTCAATAGTCCGGACATTGTATAGAGTCCGGCTGTCCGGATACCCCCTAATCCAGGATTCCCTCAGTAGCCCGTAAACCAGGATTCAATGACGGTGAGTCCGGCGCGTAGTCTTGTCTTCGGCATTGCAGGGTGGGTTCCTCCTCCGAATTCTCCAAGGTAATTATCGAACACTCAAACCGTGTCCGGATCCACAAGATGATCTTCGCATGCCACCATAGAGAGAATGATGTTTCACAAATGCAATCTGCTGACAACTTTTTAGGCAACGCGACGTATCACTACGGTCAGGTCATTATTCGAACCGTCTTTCCAAAACCAGCCATAGCGCATATTGCGAGGCGGTTTCCTTGACATGTCTTGTAAAAGCAGAGATCGTGCCCCCTCATTACGGGATTCTCATCAATACGGGTACGGGTAATCCCACCACATCATTAATCGTGGCGCTTGGGAAGCAAGCGATTTCAACAGCAAGTGGGCAGGCGACCGCTTTTCGCCTCTATAAAGGGACAAGATTTCCGATTTTTACCCACGCCTTCTTCCATCTCGCCCATTCTTGCCCCTCGAGCTCCAAATACTAAGCCCAAGTCTCCTCCGCACAACTTGACATGTCCGAGCAGGAGGCAAGTGGGTGGCTTCCACCATCGAGGAGAAGCACATCACAAATCTTCGCGGCCGGATACTTGGTCACAGACATATAGCGCACTTGGCCATCGGATGTCAAGGTGTCATTCCACCCCTGTGACCCCACGAGAGAGTCGTGTTTGTCGCCCACTTCGTCTGTGGGATCGGATTTCCTCCATCCCTTTGTCTGCGGGCTCATGTTCTACTATGGGCTAGATTTCCATGATCTAGCCCCGAATTTCGTCCTCAACATCTCAGCGTTCATCGTTGTTTGCGAGGCCTTCCTCCGCATCCAGCCTCACTTCGGCCTATGGCTGGAAACCTTCTGCGTGAAGCCTAAGGTTGTAAGCGGCCAGCAAGCGGAGTGCGGAGGAGCCATGGTGGGCAAGATGCCTAACGTCACCTGGCTGGTTCCTTCGCAGAGACCGTAAAAGGATGGCAATAGGGGTGGTTCTACATCACCGAGCCGCGCGGCACCGACTGGGCGGCGGCCCCCAAGTTCCGATCCGGAACCCCTATGCATCTCACCTCCTGGGAAAAGAAGGGCCTGTCCTAGGGCGATTCCACGGAGCTGGTCGGACTCCAGACATGCATCAAAAGCATGAAGGACAAGAACATCAAGCTTGTCAACGTGATCCAGGTTATGTTCGTTCGCCGGATCCTGCCCTGCCAAAGGTGGGCAGTTAATCTGTGGGAGTTCGTCCCGGCAGAACACCGGACGCTCCGGAAGCTCTACGGCATGTCGCACGAAGGCGCATGGAAAGTGCTATTCAAGGCCTCCGAAGTATCTCCTCCCACATCCAAGGACCGCGGGCTTCATGCCGTGCGGGCTCCTAGTCAGGTGAATTCTTAGACCGCCACCGGACCTAGTTTTTCCCAATATATTCACGGGAGTCCCTTAAGTAATCATGCATATTTGCTTCAGGACTATGTGGAGACAGCAGAGCAGGTCTACTGTCTGGCTCCGATGCTAGAAGGCCCAGCGGATGCTCTCCTGACGGAGATGCTGGTCCCGGCTCCGTACAAGGTGCCGGAGAAGAAGGTCGAGAAGAAGGCCCCGCGGACCCGAAAGGGTCTCCGGCGTAAGGTTGTGCCAGAAACCTCGTCCGAAGACGACGAGGTTCACTTCTCCCCCGAGGAGGAGGAGGAAGAAGAAGAAGGCGCCCCATCCGGAAAGGATGAGAGGCCCGAGGGGACGGGCCGTGGGGCCGAGAGAGGCCCTTCGACGCAAGGCCGTCATACCTTCGTCGTCTGATCAAGCGGATGGTGGATGCCTGCCCGCGGCTTGAAGTGATCAAGCGACCCATTTGCATCGAAGGTGCCCGCCGAGCTTTTGCCCGCGTCAAGGTGCATTGGGGCAAGCTGGATGCGGAGAAGCTGGTCAAGGACGGGCCGCCGGAGGGCAAGGCGCGTCGCCACCCCGAAATGTACTACGATGGCGTGATGAAGGGTGCTCGCCTCGTCGCCAATGAGTGTACCAAGGACGCCATATTTGAATGAATTCACTTCTGTCATGTTTGTAATTAAAGACGAAAATACTTGCGCTATGTAGCGCTTTTGTTATTTAGAATATTACCTTCTGTGCGGCTGTTTATTAAATCCTGAAAGTAGGCTAGTCGTCGGCTTCCGCCCCCGTGTGACTAGCACTGGGGTGTTCGTGGAAAACTCGGACACTCTTTACCCAAATGTTTGGTCCCTTAAGGAGGTGTCCGGTGCAGCGAACAAGGCAATCGGACTATGCGGCTTTATAACTTTCACTTAGCCATAGAAGTCTACAATTTTAAATTTCGGCGAAGCCCCTAGAATCCGGAAGACCGAATCGGGGCGCTATACACGCCTAGATCGGACGAAGCCGATTTATCGCCTAAAGCGGAAAATCTTTAAGGATTTTAAAACTTCCCGAACAGCGACCAGCTCTCGCCACATCATGCCGGTCAGTTTTCGGCTTTCTCTACTGAGGTGCTCGTCCGGAAGAACCGGGACACAATCGCAGTAGTTCTCCCTGTGCTACCTTAGCCGATATAACAGAACGTAAGGCACCAAAACAAGGGAGCTGGGCTATCCCAACTGTAGACCCAAGACATGATTCAGAGCTGATGCATATAGTGCTATAAGTTTGGGGTGTCGCACTGTTGAAAGTGTTCGGACTTTAGTTGCCAGATAGCGGGGCGCCATAAGAAGCCCCTGGCAAACCGGCCGCACCAAGGTGTACGGATGCAATATCAAATAAACATTTATAAGAGAAAAATGCTCAAATGAGAATAATATGCTGACGCTATATATAATCTCTCATTGGCGAAAAATACGTTTAAGCGTACATTTACAATGGATGCGTTAAGAAGAAATAAAATAGGACTGTTGGACATGTCCTATCCAGGGGCAGGTTGTGTTCAGGTAGATAAAGCAGGTATAATGATCGTGAATAGATTCCACCTGGGTATTTTCTTCTGTGCACACCGTCTATTGCCTCCTTAGATGTCTCTTCCCTATAAGTCTGGCAATTCGGCTCTTTTGAGGATGTTGCGCCAACGCGGTGTCCTGAAAGGTAAGAGGGAAAAAGTATGAAAGTATTTATGTTACCCGCACTATTGATTGAGTCGTTGATGCGCCTCCGCCTATGCCCATGGTATTTTAAGTGCGTAATTGTGTGCACGTGGCACGAATGCTGCTTTGATGGGGCTTAAGCGGAGGCCGGACTGCTAGTCACGCTCTTGGCGTGCCTGATGATCCTGCTGTGGGGTGCTCCGGACTCGCTTGACTATGCTCAAAGTTGTTGTCGCCGGATTGGTTTGTCGGAGAAGGCCGCATTGTACTTCCGCCGCAAGGGCTGCGGTATGTTCTTCTGTTCGTAGGGAGCGGCCCTTATTTCCGTTCACCGTTATGACCCCGCGTGGTCCTGGCATCTTGAGCTTGAGATATGCGTAGTGTGGTACCGCATTGAATCTAGCGAATGCGGTTCGTCCGAGCAGTGCATGTTAACCACTGCGGAAGGGGACGATATCGAAGATTAACTCTTCGCTTCGGAAGTTATCCGGAGATCCGAAGACCACATTCAATGTTATAGAGCCCGTTGGGCCTCTACCCGTGAATTACACATTTAAAGGTGGTTTTAGTGGGCTTGATCCTTGAAGGGTCAATGCCCATTTTGCACACTGTGTCCTGGTAAAGCAGGTTCAGGCTGCTGCCGCCATCCATAAGGACGCGCGTGAGGTGGAATCCATCAATGATTGGGTCTAGGACCAATGCGGCCGAGCCGCCGTGACGGATGCTAGTAGGGTGATCCCTACGATCAAAGGTGATCGGGCAAGCTGACCAAGGGTTGAATTTGGGTGCGACTGGCTCCATCGCATAGACGTTCGTTAGTGCCCGCTTCCGTTCCCGCTTGGGGATGTGCGTAGCGTAGATCATGTTGACCGTTTTCACCTGGGGGGGGGGGGGAGAATTTCTTCTGTCCCCCCGTGTTCGGACGTCGGGGCTCCTCGTCATTGTCGTTGTGCAGCCCCTTGTCCTTGTCTTCGGCATTTATCTTGCCGGCCTGTTTGAACACCCAGCAATCTCTATTGGTGTGGTTGGCTGGCTTGTCTGGGGTGCCATGAATTTGGCACGAGCGCCCAAAGATGTGGTCCAGATCGACGGTCCCTCGATTATTTCTTTTGAACGGCTTCTTCCGCCGACCGGGCTTGGATCCACCGAATCTGGCGTTGACCGCCGTGTCTTCGATCTTTGTCACCGTTGTTCCGCCGCTTATGTCTCATTACGCCGTGGCTTGCCGTTATTGTCGCTGCCATCCGAATTGCCGATCAGGCATAGTGTCACAAGGGCCAACCAACTGTCCTCGCCCGCGCAAAAGTGGGTCATTAGTGTTGTGAGAGCTTCCATGGACTTGGGTATTTCCTGGCCGAGGTGTCGAGCGAGCCACTCATCACGGATATTATGCTTGAAAGACGCCAGGGCTTCGGCGTCCGGACAGTCAACTATTTGGTTCTTCTTAGTTAGGAACCGAGTCCAGAATTTCCTGGCTGACACACCGGACTGTTGAGTAATGTGGCTCAAGTCGTCGGCGTCGGTGGTCGCAGACATATGTGCCCTGGAAGTTGTCGAGGAATGCGTCTTCCGTGTTTTCCAAGATGCTAATGGAGTTTCTTTGGCAGTGCTGTTTAGCCGCGATGCGGGCTGGTCCTTTGAGCTTAAGGGGAAGATATTTGATGGCGTGCAGATCGTCTCCGCGGGCCATGTGAATGTGGAGAAGAAAATCTTTGATCCATACTACGGGGTCTGTTGTGCCATCGTATGATTCGATGTTTACGAGTTTGAACCCGTCTAGGAATTCATGATCCATTACTTCGTCAGTGAAGCAGAGGGGGTGCGCGGCGCCTCTGTGCCGGGCTATGTGGCTACGCAGGTCGAATTGCTCTGGGTGGCTATATTCGGCCCGGCCGGACTTGTTGAAGGTGTGTCCGGCGTGACGGTCCTCGTCGCGTACCGAGGCACGCCCCGCGATCCGTAGATCGATCTTGGTTGTCCTGATTTGTTGCCCCGGGCCATAGTATGTTGGCGTGGGGGTGTTGGCTGGTATGCGGACTGGTATGCCGTTTTATCCCGGCGACGAGGTGGCTGGTCAGCCGTGTGGTGCTCGAGTCCGTAATCCTCGGCTGCCAGGACTTCAGTCCATCTGTCTGTGAGCAGGTCTTGATCAGCTTGGAGTTGCTGCTTCTTCTTTTTCAGGCTCCTCGCAGTAGCTATAAGCCGACACTTGAAGCGCTCCTGCTCTACGGGATCCTCAGGCACGCCGAACTCATCGTCGCCGAGGCTAATCTCGTCTTCGAAGGGGGGCATGTAGTTGTCCTCCTCCGGATATTCGTCCGTCACTTTGTTCTTCGGGCTGACCTGCTCATCCTCCTGCTCGGCCTGCTCAAGGCGGGCTGTTCAGGGTTGTATTCTTCTTCGACACCATTCGGATTGTTTTCGTCTCCTGGGCCGGTATTAGTGTGGCGGGGCTTGGAGTGGCGCCGGCGACGCCGATTCTTTGCTTTTTTGCCTGAGGTTTTATCCTCCGTTGCCTCATCGCCATTTGTTTCCCTCGGAGTGTCCACCATATATATATCATAAGAAGAGGTGGCTGTCCACCGCCGAGTGAGCGGTGGTTCATGTTCTTCTCCTGCATCGTCGTCCTTACCTTCGATGTCTTCGGAGTCGAAGTTCAGTACCTCGATTAAGTCATTGACCGTGGCAATGAAGTGGGTGGTGGGTGGGCTACAAATTCCTTCGTCGCCTGCCTCCCACTCGAGCCGGACATAGTTCAGCGAAGAGCCTCCTGAAAAAGAGAGACTTTAATGAGTCCAGCATGTCGCCAAAGGGCGAGTGCTGGAAGATATCCGCAGCGGTGAACTCCATTACCGGAGCCCATCCTGGCCCGACGGGCTCGGGAGTGTGCGGACTGGAACCAACGTCCGGATACGAATCCAAGGATTCGGAGTCACAGGCCACCGCAGAGGTAAGGCCCATGTTCGGCTCCACCGCCGACGAGTGTGCGACCTGGGGGGCGGGGTCCATCCCTCCTTCCTTAGGCAACGCAGCCTGCTCCGGATCTAGGTCCGGGGATAGTACGGGGATGATGCCACGAGCTTCGTCCGACGGCAGGTCTAAGCCATGCTCGTCGTGGATCGTCCGGCACTGCATAGGCCCAAATCCATCAAGATCAAGTCTCCGGATGTCCACCGTGTAGTTCAGGTTTCCGAACTTGACACGGTGGCGTGGGCATATTGTCGATCTGCTCCGGATGGCCAAGCGAGTTGGCCCAATGATCTTGGCCGCCGAACACGAAGATCTGTCCGGGGAGGAAAGTCTTGCCCTGGACAATGTCGTTGATGATGATTGAAGGAGCCATCGTGCCTGACAGCGATGACACAGAGGAACTCTCAATGAAAGCACCAATGTCGGTGTCAAAACTGGCGGATCTCGGGTAGGGGGTCCCGATCTGTGCGTCAAGGCTGATGGTAACAGGAAGCAAGGGACACAGATGTTTACCTGTGTTCGGGCCCTCTCGATGGAGGTAAAACCCTACTTCCTTCTTGATTAATATTGATGATATGGGTAGTACAAGAGTAGATCTACCACGTGATCGTAGAGGCTAAACCCTAAGAGCTACTATGATGGTATGATTGTAATTGTGATCGGCCTTCTAAGGACCAACCTCTCCGGTTTATATAGACACCAGAGAGGGCTAGGGTTTACATGGAGTCGGTTACAAGGAAGGAAATATAATATCCGGATCGCCAAGCTTGCCTTCCACGCCAAGGAAAGTCCCATCCGGACACAGGCCGAAGTCTTGAGTCTTGTATGTCCACGCTTTAATAGTCCGGACATTGTATAGAGTCTGGCTGTCCGGATACCCCCTAATCCAGGACTCCCTCAGTAGGCGCGACCATGATACAGGCTGCTGGCAGCCCTTGGATCTGAGATCGAACGGTCACATGCTAAGTTGCTGAAACTTTGCAGAATAACCCTCCAGGATAGGATATTCACCCACAGGTCTAGAATCACACCATGCAACCGTTCGATCTCAGATCCAGGGGCTCTCGGAAGCCCATATCATGGGAGCATGGAAAGCTTCGTATCACCTGTAATTTTCAAGACGCTTGACGTGCGAACACACAGATGCATGAAGCCATTTAATTGGGTGTTGAGTAGACATGACATCTAATTAGGCCCCCATAGTACTGTGCATGAATCCATTTATCCACCAGGCAAGCCACTACCCTGCCGTTCGCACGCCCCACTCAGCATTTTCACAATCGAAAAACCGCTAGCAGTTCGCTCCTACTCGTCACCGGACGTCCTTTAACATTACAGCAGTTCACCCCTAGTCGTCCCGTCCTTTCATATTATGACAGTTCCACTTATCCTAACCCTCCTCCCAAATCCATGGCATCCCAAATCTCCAAGATCGGCGGTGAGTACAAGGTTAGAACCATCACCGGCGATGAGTTCGACGTCATCTACACCCGTTCTTCCATGACGGTGAAAGGATGCCTTGCTCGCTTCAAACGCATGTTCGAAAAGTCAAATGATGAGTGGGTCGCTGGGCTAGATGTTGAGTACACCACAGCCCAGGAAAAAGAGTAGAATCTAAAGGAGGAAGAGAAGATGAAGCACACTGTGATCCAGGTTTGCGTGCATAACTTGTGCTTGGCGTACCAGATATGCCATGCCGACGTTGAGTGCGAGGAATTTAAGAACTTCCTCGCGGGCGGCCTAGTCAAATTCGCTATTGTAGACTTTCCGAATGATAGAAGAGTCCTAGGTCAGATAGGCCTCGTTGTAGGCGAGCCCTTCGACCTCCAGAAGAATGGGCTGGTACCCTCCCGTGACCAGCCTTCGATGCTGACCCTGGAAGGAGCCATGATTCATCCTTCGTACGCCAAACTGAAGAAACGTCTGCCCAAGTTTCATCGTCATGCATGGCAGTGGAATGTACTAGATATAGACCACATCCAGTACGCTGCAATGGATGCCTACCTTTGTTTCAATATCTACAAGGGTTGGATGAAGAGCAAGAGCCAAGTGTGCGGTTCAAGCAAAGAAGTATCGGCCAAGAGGAAGAGGGACAAGGACGAAGTCGATCACGTGGACGAGGAGTCCGAGTAAGGTGGCAGTGTCGTTGCTCATGGTGGTTAATGCAGTGTCTACCAGATTAGTTGCTTAGTTTAATTTCAAGGTGCTTAGTTTTATTTGAGGGGTGTGTTGTGCCGAGCCCCCAACAGAACTATGTTATATTCCTTCTCATTACTTTAACTCTTCAGTACGTACATACTAGTATTTCTTATAGTTCATCTTGTAGTTGGTAGTACTACCACTCGTTTCTTCACATTATATACGTACAATATATATGGCCAACATCATATAGCCAGCAGTTTAGTTGACAAAGGATTTCAGGGTGCTTAGTTTTATTTGAGGGGTGTGTTGTGTTGGACACCATTATTGCGACTGAAATCTCTTTTGCCATGTTATAATGACACAATACCTATGGACCAACATGCCAGCTCTCCCTCTATCTCACTACAGTACAATAAAGTGTGAGGCCTACTTGATCCCAACAGCGTTCTTATTTTCCTGTAAAATTATTCGCTTGGTTACTCCTGAAAAGTGAGGCCACACTTATCATTGTGAGAATCTGCTTATTTTTGTCATATAACATGGTCAACGGGTTTGACGTGAAAATAATAATGTCTAATGGCATTTTTTGAGCAAACATCTAACGGAACGATGGCATTTTTGAGATGTCTAATTGCATTTTGAGCAAGCATCTCACGGATCGATGGCATTTTTGAGTAGTTGTAACTTCTAATGGCAAAACTGAGTAGTGATACACAACTAGTGGCATAAATAATAAGAACCCAAGAATTAAATAGGTATGCTAATTTCTTTAACAGAATTTAGCACCCCATTTAAGCATGCACTAGCTTTTTTAATAGTACTATATGCATAATTTGGCGATGAGCGCTCTCTATATGTACCACCTTTTTTCTTTAATTTCATCTTGTTAGTTTTTCTCCTGGCGCAATCCATAGATACTACTACTGTACAAAAGTATACATTTTTTAAAAGGCTAGAGGGCGGGGCAGTCTCGCTTCATCGGTTTCACGAGAGGCGAGGGCCTTTATGATTTGACGGCTCATTACTGCTGGAAGGCGGGGCCTTGTGATTTGATTGCTCGTATAAATGTTGCCGACAACCTGAGGAGGAGCAAAGAACCGTGCGGTATACTCAAGTTTTCCACTGGAGTACTAGTACGACGGAGGAGCACGAAACACGGCAACCCAGTCCATATGGCGATAAAAATGATATAATTTGCTAGTCATCGTTCCCACGACGCCGCTCATCGTTAGCATTGTTCTATTCATGCCTTGCAGAGAACGTGACATGTGCGGTGATAACCCACAAGTATAGGGGATCGCAACAATTTTCGAGGGTAGAGTATTCAACCCAAATTTATTGATTTGACACAAGGGGAGCCAAAGAATATTCTCAAGTATTAGCAGTTGAGTTTTCAATTCAACCACACCTGAAAGACTTAATATCTACAACAAAGTATAGTAGCAAAGTAGTATGGAAGTAACGGTAACGGTGGCAAAAGTAACGGTAGCAGTTTTTGTAGCAATCGTAACAGTGGCAATGGAAAAGTAACTGAGCAAAGATCAATATGTGAAAAGCTTGTAGGCAATGGATAATGATGGATAATTATGTCGGATGCGATTCCTCATGAAACAGTTATAACATAGGGTGACACAGAACTAGCTCCAGTTCATCAATGTAATGTAGGCATGTATTCTGAATATAGTCATACGTACTTATGGAAAATAACTTGCATGAAATCTTTTGTCCTACCCTCCCGTGGCAGCGGGGTCCTATTGGAAACTAAGGGATATTAAGGCCTGCTTTTAATAGAGTACCGGACCAAAGCATTAACACTTAGTGAATACATGAACTCCTCAAACTACGGTCATCACCGGGAGTGGTCCCGATTATTGTCACTTCGGGGTTGCCGAATCATAACACATAGTAGGTGACTATTGACTTGCAAGATAGGATCAAGAACTCACATATATTCATGAAAACATAATAGGTTCAGATCTGAAATGATGGCACTCGGGCCCTAGTGACAAGCATTAAGCATAGCAAAGTCATAGCAACATCAATCTTAGAACATAATGGATACTAGGGATCAAACCCTAACAAAACTAACTCGATTACATGGTAAATCTCATCCAACCCATCATCGTCCAGCAAGCCTACGATGGAATTACTCATGCATGGCGGTGAGCATCATGAAATTGGTGATGGAGGATGGTTGATGATGACGATGGCGACGGATTCCCCTCTTTGGAGCCCCAAACAGACTCCAGATCAGCCCTCCCAAGGAAGATTAGGGTTTGGCGGCGGCTCCGTATCGTAAAACGCGATGAATCCTTCCCTCTGATTTTTTTCTCCCCGAACATGAATATATGGAGTTGGAGTTGAGGTCGGTGGAGCTCCAGGGGGCCCACGAGGTAGGGGGGCGCGCCCAGAGGTAGGGCGCGCCCCCACCCTCGAGGCCAGGGTGTGGGCCCCCTTTGGTTGATTCTTTCGCCAGTAATTTTTATTAATTCCAAAAGGTGACTCCATGAAGTTTCAGGTCATTCTGAGAACTTTTCTTTCTGCACAAAAATAACACCATGGCAGTTCTGCTGAAAACAGTGTTAGTCCGGGTTAGTTCCAGTCAAATAATGCAAGTTAGAGTCCTAAACAAGGGCAAAAGTGTTTGGAAAAGTAGATACGTTGGGGACGTATCATGCGGCGAAACACCCAAAGCAA
This sequence comes from Aegilops bicornis, assembly GCA_021605145.1. NCBI lineage: Eukaryota > Viridiplantae > Streptophyta > Magnoliopsida > Poales > Poaceae > Aegilops > Aegilops bicornis. Next base: position 523,734,056 of record CM038670.1, on the reverse strand, counting down.
AAGTAGAAACACAGGAGCAAAAGAAGAAGGAAGATTATCACCCCCCCCCCCCCCAAAAAAAAGGAAGACGCACACACAAGTCAGGGGGGCTGCTCTCTACTACATGAAGGGTTGCTGGCCGCGGAGTCATAACTGCTTCTTCATTGCCTCCACGACCTCCATCTCCTTGCACGTCTCCTCCGCCATCTTCTTCATTCTATCCATGACGCGGGATTTCTCGACGCGAGCCTTCATCATCATCTGCTCCACGGCCGCATTACGCATCTTTGACGAGCCGGGTGCTCGATGCGGAGCTTCGCCAACTCCTCCTTTTGTTCCATGACGAGGGCCTGCAACATCCTCATCGAGGAACTACTCTTCTCATGCAGCTTCTTCCAGCCGGCGTTCTCCTCCTTCAGCAGGTCGAGCTCGTGGCAGAGCTTCGCCTTGTCCTTCTGAAGTTGCATGATTCCTCCAGTTGCCTTCTTATCTGACACAATGCTCTTCCTCAGCAGCATCACCAAGCCGGCGGTCAACTCCCCCTGCTCATTGAGCTCAGCGGGCATGTCGTCGAGGCTCTCCTTCAGCAGCTCCACCAAGCCGTCGATGAACTCCTCCTGCTTATTGAGCTGATCGGGCCTGTCGTTGAGGGATAACGACTCCAGTGCCGCCAACTCGGCATGTTCGCCTCCGCGGCTAGGGCACTCCTGGGAGCCCTCGCCTCCGCGGCTAGGGCGCTTCTGGGAGCCCTCGCCTGTCTCTGCCAGGCGGCGAGCCCTCTTTTTTTCCGCGGCCTTGGTTGCCGCTCCCTTGTTACGAGTAGTTGTCGACCTAGAGCTCTGCACACCGGCCATGTGAAGGACGGACGAACAAGAAAGACTTATGAGGAGGAAGAGGTAGAGTGATTTTCGGCTAGGTACCAGTTCCCCTTTTTATAACCTTGTACTAGCACTAGTTCTAAAACCTGCATAGTGGGAACACGTTCAGGTTTGATACGTACTACTAGGTGTGAGCAGGTTTGCACTTATAATTATACTACTATACACTTTGGAATGTGATGGGAACAAGATAAAGATTAATTGTTGGTTTTGGTTTCGAGGCCCGAAACAGCTCCCGATGAGTTTCCTGGAACACAAATTTCAAGTACTACTGCTCAAATACGGCCGCACAAGTCAGTGATGTAACTGGTCGTACATGTCAGACCAAGCTGATGCGTGTCACGGGTCCGACCGACCGTCTATTGGTGCGACCGACCATTAGTATTACGCGATGGAGACTTCTGGTTGTGGCTTCGAGTGATTGTCATGACCAAGCATTCAAAAACTAGTCATAAATCAATTACCATCTTTTTGCAAATGACCAAGTATTTTCACAGGAATACAATACATATAGATGGAGTGATTGTCACGGTTGCAAACCGCCATGGCGCTGCAAGTTCACTGCAGCAGCAACGGAGTAGGTCACTGCATCGCCGGCGGGGAAGGAGGGCAGCTCACCTCGCCTACGATGCATGCCCAGCGGCGCCGCCGTAGCTGGTCCTGTGATTTGGCTTCTCCTACCGCTTATTTGAACAGTTGCAAAGGCTGCTCATGCCATTCCGCAGGCATGTGCATTCTTTCATCCGCAGTTGACTCTGTGAATATGATCTATGCCATTAGCCCTAGCTCGAAATCAGCGCGACGCTGCCAGATGCTGACATCCCTCAGCATCTCTCCCCTGAGATCGACTTGCGCCTCCGCCTTGTGTTGCGCCAGGCGCAGCTCCTTCGAACTTCTCTCCAATCGATGTGACACTTCCTCGATCCAATTTGCCCTTGCTGCCCACCACCTAAAACGCAGCCCTGGCATGTCCTCCGACGCCACCGATCTGTGATTCTAGAGCAATGGATCCCCTCTAAAACACATGTGGGTTTTGCTCAAAGGCGGCAGTGCTGCGGGCCACAGTGAGAGGGTGTAGGACCTTGAAGTATGTCTAGAGGGGGGGTGATTAGACTACTTGACCAAATAAAAACTTAACCTTTTCCCAGTTTTAGAGTTTGGCAGATTTTAGCTATTTTGGGACAAGTCAGGCAATCATCAAACAATTCAAGCAAGCATGCAAAGAGTATATAGGCAGCGGAAATTAAAGCATGCAACTTGCAAGAAAGTAAAGGGAAGGGTTTGGAGAATTCAAACGCAATTGAAGACACAGATGTTTTTGGCGTGGTTCCGACAGGTGGTGCTATCGTACTTCCACGTTGGTGGAGACTTCAACCCACAAAGGGTAACGGCTGCGCGAGTCCACGGAGGGCTCCACCCACGAAGGGTCCATGAAGTAGCAACCTTGTCTATCCCACCATGGCCGTCGCCCACGAAGGACTTGACTCACTAGCGGTAGATCTTCACGAAGTAGGCGATCTCCTTGCCCTTACAAACTCCTTGGTTCAACTCCACAATCTTGTCGGAGGCTCCCAAGTGACACCTAGCCAATCTAGGAGACACCACTCTCCAAGAAGTAACGAATGGTATGTTGATGATGAACTCCTTGCTCTCGTGCTTCAAATGATAGTCTCCCCAACACTCAACTCTCTCTCATAGGATATGGATCTGGTGGAAAGAAGATTTGAGTGGAAAGCAACTTGGGGAAGGCTAGAGATCAAGATTCATATGGTAGGAATGGAATATCTTGGCCTCAACACATGAGTAGGTAGTTCTCTCTCTCAGAAATGGTAAGTTGGAAGTGTAGGCTTGTTACGATGGCTCTCTCCACGAATGAAGAGGAGGTGGAGGGGTATATATAGCCTCCACACAAAATCTAACAGATACACACAATTTACCAATCTCGGTGGGACCGAATCAACAAACTCGGTCAGACCGATTTTAGTAAACCTAGTGACCGTTAGGGTTTTCGATGGGACTGACATGCATCTCGGTAGGACCAATATGATTAGGGTTAGGGCATAACGTAATCTCGGTGAGACCGATTACACAAACTCGGTGAGACCAATTTTGGTAATTAGCTAACCAGAGAGTTGGTCAGGTAAACTCGGTGGGACTGATTTGCTCTTTTCGGTGAGACCGAAATGTTACAAAAAGGAAATAGAGAGTTTACATTGCAATCCCGGTGGGACCGATCCGCTCTTTTCGGTGAGACCGAAAAGTTACAAAAAGGAAACAGAGAGATTACAATCCCATCTCGGTGAGACCGAGATCCCTATCGGTAGAACCAATTTGCTTAGGGTTTGAGGCAGTGGCTATGACTATTGAACTCGGTGGCACCGGATTGGAAGAATCGGTGTGACCGATTTTGGCTTTGGGTTTAGGTCATATGAGGATGTGAGAAAGTAGTTGAGGGTTTTGGAGCATATCACTAAGCACATGAAGCAAAAGGCTCATTAAGCAACACCTCATCCCTCCTTGATAGTATTGGCTTTTCCTATAGACTCAATGTGATCTTGGATCACTAAAATATAAAATGAAGAGTCTTGAGCTTTTGTGCTTGAGCCAATCCTTTGTCATTAGCATTTTGAGGATCCACTTTCATCATCCATGCCATGCCATTCATTGAGCTTTCCTGAAATAATAGTCTTGGAATAGCATTAGCTCAATGAGCTATATGTTGTTATGAATTACCAAAACCACCTAGGGATAGTTGCACTTTCAATCTCACCCTTTTTTGTAATTGATGACAACATATAGATCAAAGCTTCGACAAATGATAATAAGATTAAAAACAACATCGTCGCTTTGAGAAGTATGTGATAAGCGAGAGCTTCCCCTAAATTTGTGCATATATTAAGATTTGCTTTGGACTGCAAATGCACAAAAGATCAGGCTCAAGGGTTACTCTTCCATGTCACATACATCTTGGTGGAGCGCTCAAAATAATAACAATTGAATACATGCACTCATCACCAAGCAAAGTGAATGATCACAAAGGATAGATAAGATAATATCATCAAACATGCATAAGTGTAGCTTATGATCAAACACATGATCATCAATGTCTCACAAACATAGCATAGTATATCAAGCACTCAAAAGCAAACAAGTTAAAAAAACACCAAATCAAGAGAGAACAAAATCAACACTCTCTCTCTCAAAGCCTATGATCTATACATTTTTCTCCCCCTTTGGCAACAAGTTACCAAAAAGTTCCTAGAAAATGCATAGTGCTAAAGCGACTCTCAGGCTTGATCTTCTGGTGGTGGTGGAGTCTGGATTACTCCAAGGACGAAGGCTTCTGTTGAAGTGGATGGAGCTGGAGCTGACGTAGGTGCTGGAGCTGGTTGGGCTGGTGCTGTAGCTGGAGCTGATGAGGTGGCTCTGGTGTCTGGAGTTGGCACTGCGGCTGACCTCTGAGCTCGTGGCACTCTGGCAAATGCATCTGTCGTTGTTTTGCCGTTCCTTTCCTGCATATCATCCTGTAATTGCTCTACTGCTGACTGAATTTCAGTTACTTTCACATCTAGGTCATAGAACTTTTGTTCATGATTCTCTCTAAGCTCTCCTGGTTTTGAGTGAGGGTGGCCAGTCCTTTCTCAATCCTCAGTGTTGATGCTATTAAGTAACCAAGCTGCTCCTGCTTGTTCTTTAAGAAATACTCAGATGCCTCCTCTTGAGTTGGCATCCTGGCAGCTTTCTCCTTCCTTGCCTTCTCTTTCCTCTCTTGAGCTTGAACTGACGATGGATCATTCTCATTCATGACAACCTTGTTGTCCTCAAAGTCTGGATAAAGTGGAAAGTGTTCCTTATCCAATTGATATTTGCCTTTGCCCATCTTTGAGTTAATTAACTCCTCGATCTGAGGGGCATATCCACAGCTCCTCTTCTGGTCTGCTGCAGTCCTCTTAATGGTTTCAACCATAAGGCTCATGACTTTGAATTTCGGTGGCACATCAAACAAATGCAACATGTTGATTGCATGCCCTCTAATCATATTGTGGTCACCAGACTTGGGCAATAGGGTGTGCCTTAAGATGCAGTTGATTGTTGGCAGCCCTGACAGAAGGAAGTGGACTGATCCAAACTTTTGTGTCTCAAGGGCATCATCTGGAATCTCCTTATACATGTGTGCCATGGAATTGTGATCCATTTTCTTCTTGGCATATACATCCAAATCATCTTCATTTTCCTTTGGGGCTTTTATCAACTTTGCCCATTCCTCAACAGTTGACTGGTACCTTGTACCTTCAGACATCCACACTATCCTGCCATCTGGATAAAAGTGTGCTATGGAGTAGAATTGCATGATGAGTTCATCGTTCCAGTTGGTGAGCTTTTGTCCAACAAAGTCTGCAACTCGAACAGCAACAAAACTGTCTCGCACTCCAAGATAGTGCTCTTCATTCTCCTTCATGTAGGTCCAGTCGACCCACCTCATGTCACAAACGATAGGCTTCTTGTCCAGTAGGATAGTCTCATAGAAGTCCTGTTGTTCCTTGGTGTGGAACCTATAATCCACTTCAGTCCTTCTCCTTGTGGCATATGGATCTGACATCCTCCATAGCCTCAACCCATTGTCTCTTCTGATTTTCATGTCCTCAGCCACAGGATGAGCATCGTTGTGGTATGGTATCTTGGGCTTGAGCTTTCTTAGAACTTGTCCTTCTTCATCTTCCTCAGCAGCCTCAGGCACAGGGGCCTTGTTCTTCTCAGCAGCTGGAATACTCCTGGTATTCCTCTTTGGTGCAGACTTGGCCTTAGAGGAAGCTTTGGGTGCTTCCTTGGGCTTAGATGAGGCAGCCCCTGATCTAATAGCATCACCCATAAGCTTTGGTGCCTTAGGTGCTGGTGCAGCAACCTCTTCTTCCTCTTCCATCATGGAAGGTCTCCCAATAACTCTGACAGTGGTCTTCTTGACCCTTTCTTTCCTCTTCTTCCCTTCAGCAGCAACTGGCTCTATGGGTGCAGGCTTTTCAGGAATTTGAGTTGATGCTCTGGCCTTTGGCATAGGCTGTCTACCTGCTGGCCCTTTGACTTTCAAGCCTGGCTTTGTGCCTTGTGCAGAGCTATATTCCTTCTTGAGCACTACTTTCTTGGAAGTAGCTTCATCTTCTTCTGCTATATAATCCTCATCTTCAGAATATGAGGTTCTCTTCTTCCTCTGTCTGGTGGCAGCTTTTGGCAAATTGCTTGGGGTACTCCTGCTGCCTTCAACTGAAGATCTGGAGGGACTAGTGCCCTCACTCATGTCCACCTGTTCCTCTGACCTGTTCTGACTGTCACTCTGGTCTGACATGCTGACTGCTGATCCTGTGAAGAGTTATAGATGAGGTAGAGTGGATGAGCATCACAAAATGCAGAGATTTTTGCAAAAGAATGACTCAAAAATTCAGTTTTAGTTTTCCACAGAAAGCATTTCGGATCAACCGATTTTCAAACTCGGTGATACCGGGCAGTTTTGGAACCTAAAGCGATGAACTTCGGTTGGACCGAGTCATAGTTCGGTGGCACCGAGACTGCTAGGGTTTCACAAAGTCTTAAAATCGGTCTCACCGATTAGCAATTCTCGGTCAGACCGAGTCTCACTAGTGCAATGGCATAAGCCAAATCAGTGGGACCGAGTTTTTCAACTCGGTGGGTCCGAGATGGTTTCGGCGGAAACCTAACCCAAAATTTTCGAATCAAAACTATTCTAAGGATTGCATTGACTGGATAGGAGTGTTTCAATCGTGGCAAGAATCAATAAGAATACAATGTGTTAGGAATCAGACAGGGAAAGCACAATGATCGAGTCCATACCCTAGTTCGGCGGAGACTCGCTACGGCGGCAACGGCGGGGTTGAATTCCGTTGACGGTGATGGAGACCAGCGACAGGAGGCGGCTGGCGGCAAGGAGACGATCCGGAGACCACGGAGGCAGAGCGAGCTATTGCGCGGGTGAAGGGGTTCGGAGAAATTTCCAAATTTTTGCCCATGACTATATATAGCCCGACCCTGTCGGTGTAACCGAGTAGAACAACTCGGTGGCACCGAGATGCAAAACTATGTACAGTTATTGCAACTCGGTGTGACCGAAAGGTTCAAATCGGTTGCACCGAGATCGAAAACTTAGATCGACTTAATGATCTCGATAGGACCGAAAATGAGGAATCGGTCGGACCGAGAATCACAAAGAAGTTTTGGAAGTTTAAGCCTATGACGAATCGGGGACTCCGAGTGCTCCTCACATAGAGTGGTTCGAATCTGACTTGATCAAATTTTGTGATGTAGCATGAATAGAGTTTGAGAAGAGAAAAGCATAGATAGCTAGAGAAGGTTATTAGGCATTCTTGTCCATCCACTTGGCAAGAAGAAGAGAAACCAAACAATCAAAACAACAAGTGGATGTCCTCGAATGAGTAAAGTATGCAACCAACATGCTCACACAATAAGATAGCAAATGAAATATGTGACAAAGCATGCACAACCAATTCTAGCATCTATCAAACAATTGGCGATGACTAGGTCATCTATATATGAGTATATTGACTTAGGAGTCAAATGATAGTCATTTGATCATAGGTCATACTCATCGTTTAAGCTCAAGTGGGGTTACCACTTTTACATAATGCATTGATGTGTTCACACCATTAGAGTTGCTTTGACTCAATCCTTTGAGTTAAGCTCCCCCTAGATGTGATATCCCCCTTTGGAGGAATGAACTAACCTTGGGTTTTGTCGATGTTGACTTCATGTAGGTGTTGAAGATGTGGATGCTCAATGTTGACGTAGTTCTTTCGGAGCAATCCGTTGGAGTGAGTTGCACTTTCAATACCTACATGGGTTAGTCCCACAAGGAACAAACAAGAATATCCATAGACATAGAGTGATGCACACACAAAATGATGTCTATGAAATCATTAGGTTACCTTGTCCCTTGCCTTACCAACATGAGGGTTTGTGACTCCTTGAACTAATGCAAGATGTGGAAGTTGATTGCACTTGTTCTTGCCATAATGATATGAGTGAAGAATGTTGGCGGAGTCACCCTCAAGAACTCTCTAGTTCTTGGTCTTCGGGATCCACATCATCTTGATGGGAATCCTTGGAGTTGAAGTTGTACTTGATGAGGTAGAACTTGTCGTAGTCTTGGGAATCCACTTGACCGAGACCTTAGGTGCTTCTTCAAATGCATCAATCTCTTCTTGAAGCTTGTCTTTGCCTTTGTTCTTGTGGTCTTGTGGTGGAAGATCGTCTTGTGCTTGTGTTCCCTTGAAGGAAGTAGGATCATACTTCTCTTGTTGAGGAACAAACTTCATCTTGGGGTATTGATCTTCTTCCCACTCAACTCCATTGGCATTGAACTTTCGTTCAAAACCAACACCTTGATTCTTTCGGTGTCTTCCTTGCTTGCGTACAATTTCCTCAAATTGCTTACTCCTGGCAAGACTCTTGTACACACCTTTCTCTATAATTCCCTTCAATAAGCTATTTTCTTGCTCAAGTGTAACTTGGCTAAGAGAATCATTAGTGGGATCAAGAGAACTACTAGAATCAACAATATTGGATTTGACATTATTATTGTTACTACTAGAGGAAGAATCTTTCTTGTACTTGTTACTAGACTTGACTGGAGGCATGTAAGTAGATAAGAGTAAACGCTTGGCAATGTAAGAAGAACTTTTCTTACGGAGATCATCATTGATTTCTTTCAAGAACTCATGCTCTTGCTCAAGATTGAGCTTTTCAAAGCGTAACTTCTCATGAGCCCTTAAAAGTTCTCGATGATCTTCGAAGATAGTTTCATGAGCCAACTTAAGAGTGTTTAGTTCTTTAGTTAGAAGCTCAATCTTCTCCTTATCATTGTCATTCGTTCCAGCATGATTAATTGACGTTTCATCATAGTATTCATCACTAGAGTTGTCAACAAGTAAATCATCATCCCCTAGCAAGTCATCTTCATCAACATAAAAATCAATATACTCAGGGTGTGTTACCTTAGGACCTTTGGCCATGAAGCGTCTTCCAATTCCTTCATTTGGTGATTCAAATATGTCGTAGGAGTTGGTTGAAACAAGTGCTAGACCGGCAACACCTTCATCTTGAGTATATTCGGAGTCGGAGTGATAGCTTCTCTCGGAGTGATGGTCGGAGTCGGAGCCAGATACCCATTCACCAACATGAGCTTGATGTCTTCGTTTTGTATAGCTCTTTGATGACATATCCTTCCTTTCCGAATCCTTGCTTCTCCGTGAGGATCTTCGTTCATAGCGATCATCTCTACTCCTTCTCTCTTCTGGTGGTGATTCTTCTCTTTTGCTTCTTCTTCTTGGAGAATCTTCTCTTCTTTTGTAGGGTGCCGTACATTCATTGGAGTAGTGTCCGGGTCTCCCACAATTGTTGCAGTTTCGCTCTCGACTAGAAGATCTTTTGTCATGGTAAGATCTTGACTTGGAGCTTCTTTCTTTGCTTCTACTCTTGTAGAACTTGTTGAAGTTCTTCACCATTAAGCTCAATTCTTCATTGAAGGTTTGTTTCTCACTTGATGATGTGAGGGCTTCACTTGAGGCTTTGTAAGCTCCACTTGACTTGTTGTGAAGTTCCTCCTTATCCTTAAGTGACATCTCATGAGCAACAATTCTTCCAATGACTTCCGTGGGCTTGAGATCTTTGTAGTTTGGCATCATCTGAATCAATGTGCACACGGTATCATATTTTCCATCCAATGCTCTTAGGATCTTCTTGATGATGAATTTGTCGGTCATCTCTTCACTCCCTAAGCCGGCAATCTCATTTGTCATAAGAGCGAGCCTAGAGTACATTTCAGCGATACCTGCACCATCCTTCATTTTGAACTTGTCAAGCTAACTTTGGAGCACATCCAACTTGGATTCCTTGACGGATTCGGTACCTTCGTGCATATCAATCAAAGTATCCCAAATTTCCTTTGCGTTCTCAAGACGGCTGATTTTGTTGAATTCTTGAGGCACAATCCGTTGAAGAGGATATCACAAGCTTGAGCGTTGTATTGTAGCATCTTCAACTCTTCCGCTTAGCTTCACGATTCTGTTCTCTCCCATCGAATATTTCACCTTGCAAACCAATACACACAATAGCCCAAACGGCGGGGTTATGTCCAAGAATATGCATTTTCATCTTATGCTTCCAACTAGCAAAATTAGTACCATCAAAGTAAGGACCTCTACGGTGATAGTTTCCCTCGCTAGACGCCATACTCTCCTAGGTTGTGAAACCAAGGCTATGACTACCAAAAGCTATGGAAATCAAAGCAAATGGAGACCGCAACTCTGATACCACTTGTAGGACATTGAAGTATGTCTAGAGGGGCGGTGATTAGACTACTTGACCAAATAAAAACTTAACCTTTTCCCAGTTTTAGAGTTTGGCAGATTTTAGCTATTTTGGGACAAGTCAAGCAATCATCAAACAATTCAAGCAAGCATGCAAAGAGTATAGAGGCAACGGAAATTAAAGCATGCAACTTGCAAGAAAGTAAAGGGAAGGGTTTGGAGAATTGAAACGCAATTGGAGACACGGATGTTTTTGGCGTGGTTCTGACAGGTGGTGCTATCGTACTTCCATGTTGGTGGAGACTTCAACCCACGAAGGGTAACGGCTGCACGAGTCCACGGAGGGCTCCACCCATGAAGGGTCCACGAAGTAGCAACCTTGTCTATCCCACCATGGCCGTCGCCCACGAAGGACTTGCCTCACTAGCGGTAGATCTTCACGAAGTAGGCAATCTCCTTGCCCTTACAAACTCCTTGGTTCAACTCCACAATCTTGTCGGAGGCTCCCAAGTGACACCTAGCCAATCTAGGAGACACCACTCTCCAAGAAGTAACAAATGGTGTGTTGATGATGAACTCCTTGCTTTTGTGCTTCAAATGATAGTCTCCCCAACACTCAACTCTCTCTCATAGGATATGGATCTGGTGGAAAGAATATTTGAGTGGAAAGCAACTTGGGGAAGGCTAGAGATCAAGATTCATATGGTAGGAATGGAATATCTTGGCCTCAACACATGAGTAGGTAGTTCTCTCTCAGAACTGGTAAGTTGGAAGTGTAGGCTTATTCTGATGGCTCTCTCCCCGAATGAAGAGGAGGTGGAGGGGTATATATAGCCTCCACACAAAATCTAACCATTACACACAATTTACCAATCTCGGTGGGACCAAATCAACAAACTTGGTCAGACCGATTTTAGTAAACCTAGTGACCGTTAGGGTTTTCAGTGGGACTGACATGCATCTCGGTAGGACCGATATGGTTAGGGTTGGGGCATAACGTAATCTCGGTGAGACCGACATACAAACTCGGTGAGACCGATTTTGGTAATTAGCTAACCAGAGAGTTGGTCAGGTAAACTCGGTGGGACCTTGCTCTTTTCGGTGAGACCGAAATGTTACAAAAAGGAAACAGAGAGTTTACATTGCAATCTCGGTGGGTCCGATCCGCTCTTTTCGGTGAGACCGAAAAGTTACGAAAAGGAAACAGAGAGATTACAATCCCATCTTGGTGAGACCGAGATCCCTATCGGTAGAACCGATTTGCTTAGGGTTTGAGGCAGTGGCTATGACTATTGAACTCGGTGGCGCCGGATTGGAAGAATCGGTGTGACCGATTTTGGCTTTGGGTTTAGGTCATATGAGGATGTGAGAAAGTAGCTGAGGGTTTTGGAGCATATCACTAAGCACATGAAGCAAAAGGCTCATTAAGCAACACCTCATCCCTCCTTGATAGTATTGGCTTTTCCTATAGACTCAATGTGATCTTGGATCACTAAAATATAAAATGAAGAGTCTTGAGCTTTTGTGCTTGAGCCAATCCTTTGTCATTAGCATTTTGAGGGATCCACTTTCATCATCCATGCCATGCCATTGATTGAGCTTTCCTGAAATAATAGTCTTGGAATAGCATTATCTCAATGAGCTATATGTTGTTATGAATTACCAAAACAACCTAGGGATAGTTGCACTTTCAGAGGGCAACCCGCGGGATCCTGGGATGTAAGGGATTATCCATTGTGGGATCCGGTGGGCGTGGCGGGGAGGCGAGCCTAGGCGCTGGGAGAGCCCTACGAGGCTAAGATAAAAATAGTACTACTCCACTCTGTCCATATTTAAATACAAAGGCCACCAACATTAGCCCTGGCAAAAATTGATCATGCTGCCTACGTCCTGGTTTATTAGCCCCCTTTTTGTGCCACTTTTTATGACATGCATAAATATTATGTCACGAAGGAGACCAATGGAAGTAGCAACCCATGATTTAACTACTAGCATGCACGCAATGGAGTAGTAATGTCTTTCTCAACTACTTCCTCCCACACGTCCACTCAATTTGCATGCATTGTATTAATTGACCATCAATGAAGTGAAGTACTTTACACGTGTCAAATTATCACATGGGGTGGATCTTCGTACAAAAATGCGTCCCACCGTGTACCCACGTGTGCATGCGTGCACATCTTCGCTTCGTGCATGTACTGCCAGTGTGCCTGAGAGAGGATGAGTACATTCTTCTGGAACCAGCAGCAAATCACTGTGATCAATCCACACAAGGCTTCATGAACTGAAAGAGAGACATTGTGTAGCGTGCCATTGGAATTCTAATTTACGTGTTTTGCACATACTGGAAGTACTAGTAAGGTACACGTGCATTGCACGCATCAGATTTGGCAACCAAATTATGAATAAATACCACACTATAGCATGTAAGCTTTGAGTCATATATGCATGATGTAGACGTTCGTTTAATTCTTATAGTTCGTCTCATTCAAAATCAATTAGTTTTTATAAAAAAGTTAGGGCCTCTTTGATTCGTAGGATTTCCAAAACGCAGGAATAGGAAAAACATGGGATTAGAGTGGAATGTCATCTTGAATCCTATAGGATTGTACGAGTGTTTGATTGTGCATAGAAAAAATGTAGGATTCCTTCAAAGGGGTTTGAGTGGATGAAAAGTTTCCTATGAAATCTAGTGCAAATGCATCCTATGGAAAAATTCCTATGGTTTACAATCCTACGAATCAGACAACCAATATAGGAAAAATTCCTAAGGATTAGAATCCTCCAAAATTCCTTTGAGAATCCGTTGAATCAAAGCCCTTAATCTATTTTATGATTCATGGAATTGTGCGTTGTAAGCATAAAGTAAAAACAAATTATGGCAATTCAACTAGAAAAAAGTTTGGGCAGTTATGATACGGAAGATTCTAGAACAAATGAGAAGTTCTTGTGTTTTGAGGTTTGTGCATTATGCTTAAGTTCAACCATGGAGTCTGCTAGATTGTACATGTGGCAAAACCCGATGGGGGGGGGGGGGCTAGAAGATGGTGCGAGGGGCCAAATGGAGGGAGACTATGAAGGAGTGCACAAGTGCGAGATCGATATTTAAAGAGAGGGGGCGAGAACGTGCGCTGTTGCACGCAGTGGCGGAGCCATCAAAAATAAATGAGCTAGGGGGGCAAGCATTGCTAATCCTTTATGAGGAGGGCCAATTCATCAATTTAAACCATTTTACCAGTAATTGATCTACTGATCACATTCATATTAGCCTCAATATATAGTGATGTTAGGGGGGGCAGGGCCCTTGCTGCCCCTGTCTTTGCCACTGTGCACACGTCTGAGAGATGAAGCGGAAGGCATGGATGATGAGAGGGGGACGTTGGATATATAATTAATGTGGGTGTATTAGCTATGTAATCCCATATAGAGAGGTATAGATTGATCGATGTGTATGTGGGAAAGAGGGTGAGACCTCACTAGATATATAGATTGATCGGTTTGTGTGGAAAACTGGGAAAGACCTAGCAATATACACACACACATAGAGGAACACCGATCGTTGTGCATGCACGTGAGGGATAAAGAATGCCCGATATGATGAAGAGCGGGAGGTGTGTGTGTGGGTGCATGCATGGGAGACCGACCTGAAGAAAAAGATTGCATGTGTGCGATGGATAATGCCGAGTGGTAGTGTGTGTGCATGCATGCACGAGAGAAAGTTAGTGGTACAATTATAAAGAGAAGACGCAGTGTGTGGGTGTAAAATACTAGGTGAGGTCATAATCAATGTAAAGTTGAATTCAAATATTTGAATAAGAGATCATGATGTTTGAAACCCATGCATGCATGAATATAACTGAGATATGCGCGGTGTGGTTTGGAAGCGAGCATGATATCTTTATATACACATTGAACAAGGTCAGACTGATTTGAATTTGAGATACCGATGGCAGACATCGTTTGGCCACAGTGCATCCGTGCATGGAGACACTATTCTAATTGGAGATGATGGGTCGCTTTCGCATCACATATCTATATCTATACCCCTATGTATTATATTTTATATTTTTATATAGTGTGCGAATAACTTTAACTTTGAAAGATGGTCGTTGGATGAAGCCAACCCGACGGTGCAGAGATGGCAAATTCGAGCACTATTAGCCGTTGGATATCATCTACATTCCACCAGATTTTGTCACATGTACAATCTAGAAGACTCCATGGTTGAACTTAAGCATAATGCACAAACCTCAAAACACAAGCACTTCTTCTTCATTATAGAATCTTCTGTATCATAATTGCCCAAATGTTTTTCTACATGATTTGCCATTAGTTGTTTTTACTTTATGCTTTACAATGCACAATTCCATGAATCTTAAAATAGATTAGCTTTCTTATAAAAACTAGATGATTTTGAATGAGATGAACTATAAGAATTAAACGAACATCTACATCATGCATATATGACTCAAAGCTTACATGCTATAATGTGGTATTTATTCATAATTTGGTTGCCAATGCAATGCACGTGTACCTTACTAGTCTAAATTGTGTTTGTGTGTGTGTTGTGTGTAGCAAGGCCCGCCTAAATCTCATGAGCAGCACGATAGACAGAGATGCTAGCTTGAAATTTCGGCATAACAAGGCGCAGCTTGAATTTTGGGAGAACAAGCTTAACGTGTACAAAAAAGGACAATTTGCACTTCATCACTAGATAGAGCCATGTCTCGTTTTACTATATTACTAGAAATGCATACAAATACAACAACAACAAAATAAAAAAAATCGGGACAACAAGCATAACGTGTACAGTACCAAATCAATTTGCACTTCCCTCAACAATAAAAAAACAATTCGTGTTGTCTAGCATATGGACTAAATTTGAGTACATTTTCCCAGCTTGAATGGGATTGTACTCGGGTTAGTTATACAACCATCTAAATTTGAGTACATCTCTGTCTATCGTGCTGCTCATGAGATTTAGGCGGTAACTCCCGCCTCTTCAACCCGCGCCTTGTTACCCCGAAATATTTAAGATATATCTTTGTCTCGTTGTGCTCCGAAAACTCCCTCCATCTCAACCCGCGCCTTGCTATCCTAAAATTACAACGCGCGCGAAAACTCCCACCTCTGGCGAAATGCCAACACACGAAATGCCTGTGATACCCTTGAACCGAAAGAACCGCCTAGCTCAAATCGATGGGGGTACTTTTGTAACTTACCCCACATATCAGACAAGCGCATCCCTAAGCCATGGTTTCCCCTCCCATCCCATCTGCCTACCCATTCATACACCGAGGCCGCGAAACCCGCGAAGCCCCACACCCTCCTCCGTCCGCCACCCAGCCGAACCTCTTCCCTGATGACATCGTCCACAGCAACACCTCGACGTCCCTCATCCACCGCACCGGATGAGGATCCGTCGTCGATCTCGTTGTCCTGCCGGTTCAGCCACCCCGTCCTCCACCTCCAAGGAGATGTCCCGGCATTCCCCTCGTCTTTCACGCCACCTCCATTCCCACACCGCCGTCTTCACCTGCACCACCGGAAGAGCAGCATCATCACCGTTTCCTCGGATGAAGCTGAGGCCTAATCGGCGCCACCAAAGAGGTTCTACACTAATCACCACATTTTCTTCTTGATTCGATCTCATGGTGCTGCCGGCGCTCGGTCCCGAGCCGACATGGCGTGACTCCATCCACGGCGGCGTCGCCGGCCACTTGCTCCATGGCGTCCTCGATGGCGACGTCCACATCAGTAGGACCTGCTGCTGCTTTGGCTCTCGCCCGCGGTGCTGCTCTGCTCTTGCTCTCCGTCCCCCGCCTGGTCTGCTCTTGCTCTTGCTCGCGCTTGCGCTGCTACTCTCACTCTTGCTCTTGCTTGCGCTGCTGCTCCGATTGAGCTACACTTCAGTTGACTGAATCGACTTTTGGGTCAGTCGGTTTTCAGGGGGTGGGGTGGGGGGCTCGCCGGAGTTAAGGAAGAACCAGCCGCAGCGGGGAGGGGGCTCACCGGAGAGGTCCCCACTATCTATCTTAGGGTTCAGCATGGGGGCGGTGGTCGCCGGCGGTGGTGGGGCAGTGGCGCGGGGATCACCGGAGAAAAAGCTTGGCGCGGGGGGGGGGGGGCAAGATGGATGGCCGGGGAGGCGGCAACCGGCGGGGAGTGGTTTGAGGCGGCGGCAACGGAAGTGCCGCCCGGCTGAGCGGCGCCCGGCGGTTTGGCGGTGGTGGTGGCGGCTCGAGGTGGAGGTTGAAGATGACCCGCATTGCCGTTGATTTCGTATCCAACGGCTGGAAAATCGACTGACCAGAGATGAAAAAGTCAGTCGACTGACGTGTAGCCTCACCCTGCCTGCTGCTCTACTCTTGCGCGCGCTGCTGCTGCACGAGCAGCAGATACTGCTCTCGCTCGAGCCCCTGCAGCTGCTACCCGAGATGCTGCTACATGACCAGCTGCCCTGGCTCTTGCACGCGCTGCCGCTCCTGGCGGTACTGCTGCTGCTATTGCTTTTCTGCTACTAGTGCGTTCAGTTTTGACAGTAAAATTCAGTTTTGACAGCAAAATTCAGTTTCGACAGTTAAATTCAGTTTTGACAGTTAAGTTCAGAGATGAGCGGCTGATGTATTTTACATCTAGCACTTTGTGGTTATGTATTTTACGTCATCTATTGGAGATGCTATTAGAATTCCACTCAGGTTAACGTTGTCTCTCTTGTCCTGCTTCAGCCTCGCCGTCGTACAACTCACCGGAGCTGCTCCAACAACGAAACCCTCCATCACAGCGGAGCAGTACCCCGGGCTCCATCTCCAGACGCCTAAGATCTTCTTCCCCTCCTCCGACAGCCAAATCAGCCAGAGCATCCTCACCGACCAACCCAATCACACTGAGATCGACATGGCTTCGCCAAACAGGTTGTACACTTGTTGCATCTCTTTTTTACTCTACATGTTATATATATTGTCCACTGAGCACACGTAGTAACGTGAAATACGATTAGTTTCTCCTACTATATGACAAGCTGTGAGGTACCAGGCAACTTAGCTATCTGTGATGGACTCTCTTGAATGCCATCATTATTTATCTCTGCGTGTTTGAGCTGTGCATTTGTAGATGGGCCTGGGAGTTGAGCTAGTAGGGCAGTGGCCTAGGTCCAAAGTAGTAGAAGTGGCACAAAAACATTTTTTGAGTGTAGGCTTTTCCCTGCTCAAGCCTGCCTACTAGAATTGCAGTACTTGAAAGGAAAAGTGAAGGAAAAACATAAGAATTGGAAAGTTTCCTATGGTATTACTATTAATGCATTTGGTTCAAAGGAATGGAGCAAAGGAAAACTATAGGATTTGTTCCTTTAGTGTCTGCTTGAAAGAAAAACCATAGTAATTTTAATATCAACTTGTCCTCCTTTTCAAATTCCTATTCATGAAGGACAAGACTAAGAGATAGTAGCATAATAGCATTATAATCGTACATTTTCTTGTGGTTTGACTTAATCTCACCATGCTTCTTTGCATCCTGTGATCTTCCAATTCCTATGAACCAAACACCCAGATTGTCAGAAATCATGTGTTTTTAAATTCTCTGTTTGGCACGTGCATTCCTATCCTATTCCTGTGTATTTCCTATCCCTGCATTGTTAGAATCCTCAAATTCAAACAAGCCCTTGCCTGATTACTTCATTACAGATATGTGTCAAAGAAAACCTTGTGTGGTTTGTTCCGCTCTGCTGTCTTTGTTTTCCACCCAGCTCAACCGCCTCCAACGACGGAAGGGTTCACCACAGTAGGGATCCGCTCTCGGACTGTCTTCGCCGCCTTAGATCTTCTTCCCGCCGCGCAGCTCGACAAACCATCATCAATCGGCGAGATGACCTTGAGGACTACGGGTCCGCAAGAGAGGTCGCACTCTTCCGTGTCTTCTTACGTTATGCATCGCTTAATATGATGACATGCTACTTTATCGTCCTGTTCACCTATTAGACTCTGAGTCAGGTCCAAACTAATGCTAAAACTTGAGTTTTTAAATGGTTGTGGGGTACATATCGGGGTAGCAACCAGTACTATCTGTCTACTATCTGGTTAATCTCAGGTGTCTACTATGAGTTTCATGTTGGGTGCAAACAAACATTAAAGGAGCCATTATCTGTATTTTTTAACTAAAGCTATTATCTGCCTGCTATCATTGGTTTTGGGTCTATCCACGTTTTGCTACCATCACTCTGGATTTGTGCATGCACTCATATATAATCTCACCATGTTTTATTCCTATGCATGTGGGTTATTGTACACAATGGAACCGAACATGTAGAGCAAAATAAACGAGCCTTATGCGTGGCGATAAAATTTCATGCAGACGTCGCTCCATGGTGGGCGCAAAGGCAGCCCCCCTCCACCCATTTTGGATTGTAATCAAGAGGAAGATAACTGTTCTGAGGGGGATTCAGAAGGAGAAGACCACTCCTTCTTACCCCCTGAGGTCTTCGCCCTGATTTGGCATGCTGATGTTGGTAATATCATGCATATGGTGCCTTGCATTACTTATTTTATACATCAAATATGTCATCTGCTTAGTTTAGACATACTTTGTGTGAATGACATCTGTTTAGTTTCTTTATCATATATGTGAATCATGCAAAACCATCTTGTTTAGCCAGGCATCATATATGTGAATTTTGCATTGCCACCCTGGTTAGCCAGTCATCTTATATGTGAATTATATCATGCCATCATTTTTTATTACATATTAAATTTGTCAACAATTTTAGTATATTCAATTACTCTTCCTGTGCATCAGCCATTCGACACAGTCATGGAAAAATCTGGAGTAGAAACAAGGTCTTCAGAGCAGACAATGCTATCTGACAAAGCTCATGTCTTGTTGGTTACGAATAGCTCCTCAGAGGAGGATTCAAAGACAGATGACCAGTCCTATCCCCCTTGAGGTGCATGCTCTAACTTGGCAGGGTTATGTTGCTCATATCATGTGTATGGTGTCTTGCATTGCTATGTCATTTGCTTAGTTTGGATATGCTTTGTGTGAATGCCACCTGTTTAGTGTCTAATTACCATATATGGGAATTATGCAATGCCATCTTGTTGCAAGACATTATATATGTGAATTATGCAATGCTACCTTATTGCAAGACATTATATATGTGAATTATGCAATGCCATGCTGTTTAGCCAGGCGTCATATATGTGAATTATATCATGCCGTCCTTTTTTTGTATTTCTCATTGCATTTGTCGACAATGTTTGTATATTCAACTGCTCTTCCTGTGCATCAGCCATTTGAATTGGTGATGGAGAAATCTGGAGTGAAAACAAGGTCTTTAGAAGCGGAACAATGCTACCTGCTGAAGCAGATATCTTCTTTGATTACAGATAGCTCCTCGGAGGAGGATTGAGGCGTATGACCAGTTCTATTATCCCCCTAAGGTGTATGCTCAAACTTGACAGGGTATATTACTCATATCATGCATATGTTGTATTGCAGTGCTTAGTTTTTACATCATATACACAATATTGAATGCCATCTCCTTAGTTGACACATCATATATGCGATTGCCCTCTGCTCACTTGATTAGTATATAAATCATATATTTGAAGTATATCATGCCATGATGTTTACATAGAAAACATGTATCTGAATTATGGCATGCCAACCCATTTTCTAAAGACATAATATAGTTATATCATCTCATCCTGTTTACATAGTCATCATATTTTGAATTATGTCATTCTATCCGTGAATTATATCATGCCATCATGTTTCCATCGACGGCATGTTTGTGAATTATGGCATGCCAACCACTTTAATAGACACATCATATAGTTATATCATGTCATCTTGTTTACGTAGTCATCATATTTTGAAGTATGTCATTCTATCCTATTTTGTTAGCCATCATACATGTGAAATTGTGTCATGCTATCCTGTTTAATTAGCCATCATATATGTGAAATTATGTCATGCTATTCTATTTGGTTAGACAACTTAAATGTGAATTATTTCATGCCCTATTTTCTTCCCTACTATCCATTGCACATGTCTATCTTACAATGTCTATACATTCAATTACTTCTCTTGTTTATTAGCCATTTGAATTGGAGGGGGTGATGACAGTATCTGTGGGAGTAAAACACGGTCTTGAGAAAGATCGTATACCTGTCGATGCAGATAGAACCACGGTTGTACTTGCCCAAGAACCAGCCCCACCACACATAACCCAGACTCACGCAGATTGTACCCCTACCCAGTTGGACAGAGAACCAGCTACACCCCTTCTAACCCCAACCCCAGTAGATAGTAACCCAGTTCCCGTTGACACAGCACCGTCTCCACCATAGAGCACCCAAACACGAGCAGTTAGTAAGGCAACTGCAGTGCCCAAAGCACGAGGACCACCATTCCGAACCCCAAGTCAACGCTTAAAGCAGAAGAATTGTTCTCAGGTCAGGTTTCTTAGCTATGGTTCATACTCCTTTGCTCTTGAATCACTGTACCAACTAATTTCAAATTTGAAGGATGCAATTGAAACTCCAATGGCGCAACAGGTATGTTTTAAACCTGTTTCTTTAACGTGTTTGCTGTTGTAACTTGCTCTATGTTGATTTCAGTTTCAATTGAATAAACAGTTATGTTCTCATGCCATGCACATTACAAGTGTTGTTATTGCTGTTTAGTTTCCCACACTTATATTCTGTCTATGCTGCTTTGTCTTAAATAGATATGATTTAAACTGTCTATCTTGATTTGGCAACATAAACTAGAATGATATAGACCATACAGTGAACATACTACATAGATATATGTTTGTTTCATGTTGTTATCCTGTCCACCTTACTACTGAACTGGTTTACCAAAATGAGTCTCATATACAACATGGTAAACCTGTGATGTGTCTGTTTGTTTCTCTTTTAGAATGCAGATAAAATATTGGAGAAGAGCACCCTTTTATGCAATGGTAAAGGAAGTAACGCAGATAAGGTTCAGGATAGTGAGACATCCCTGTTGGTCTCCAAGAAAGCTGATAAAAACTATATTGAAGACACTGAGACAAACCCAAAGTCATGTCTTGATGTAGTGTTCGATTTACTGGCTACTACTGCAGGCACCAGCTCTTCGAACTCGCTGCTTGAATCGGTTCGGCTTCTTGAGTCTCAACTTCAAGTTGAAAGACATCGATCAGATGTTATGCGACAGGAACCGAAGGACTGAGGAAGTCCCTGCAGAATTCAGATGCATACTTTCTGGTGCAACAGCAAGTGCTGGAGGATTTAAGCGCCAAACAAGAGAAAGTTAATAAGCTTGCTAAGCATCTTTCCAGCATTATGGGTACCCAGGATATTGTTTCTTGAGCTCTTCTGAAGTGGTTTCAGTTCTGGACTTGTTTTGTTGTGGCGTTTATTTGCACTGGTCGCCAACTTTCACAACCAGTGTATGTGTATGCTGCTTTGTTCCCTATATTTGCACTGGTGGCGAACTTTGATGCCCAGTGGATGTAATAAGTTGTAATAGTCGTGATAGGGTAGCGTAACTTGCTTGCTTATTTATTTCCTCGTTGTCTTGTTTATCTGTTTGCTTGTAGTTAGTGCAGTTCTTTTTCCGCGGTTTGCTAGTGGCCGCAATAACCTACTCCCTCCGTCCCGAAAAACATGTCGCGGGCGTAGCTCACTGGTACTTTTGCAAAAAAAAACCTCGTGGTTTCAAAAGCGTTTCAAACAAGTCCCTCCGCCCCGTCTTCTTCCTCCGCCCGTCGCGTCTTGGCGTCGCTAGGGGCAGCGCCGCCCATGCGTGATTCGCCAGGGGCCGGCGAGGCCAGCTGAGCTCCTCCGCAGTAGCCAAGTACCTGCTCTCACCTTCGCCAAGTACCTGCTCTCGCCGTCATTGCCAATTACCTCCTCCGCCGCTGCAGCCCAGACCTGCGCTGTCGTGGTCCCTTCCTGCTGCCTGTGGGCTTCGCCGGAATCTCCTACCGCGCGCGTCCCTCCTTGAGCTCCCAACCATCCTCCTCAAGCCCGCGCACGTCCTCCTCAAGATCTGGTGCGTGCGCTGCTGTGATCCCCTACCGGCGTCGCCGGAGCCTGAGTCCACGATCCGGTGGACCAGGAGCTCGCGCACGTGATCCTCGATCTCCAGCGCGACCTCATCGATCTCCCACGCCTGCGCACCTGTGCTGCTCCTTCTCCCCTGCCCACGCACCCGTGCGGCTACTTCTCCCCTGTCACCGGTGGTCTCTCCCTGTGCTGCTGCTGCTCCATTGACCCCGCCCATACTGGGGCTGCTCCACTGACCCTGCCCGTCTTCTGCTCTTTGCTCCTTTGAGCTGCCGTCTTCTTGCTCCTTGACCACCTGCCCGTCTTCTTGTTGCTTTCTACTCTGCACTGAAGAAGGTACAAGAAACTGTGTGATGATGATGTAAAACTTCAATTGGAGAAAAATACTTCTGCTTATGATGTCTACAATTACCAGTGAATATTTGTAGAACATTTGAATTAATTTAAGCAAGTCTTGAGATGTCTACAATTTGTAGAAACATTTGAAAGCATAGTTGCTTCTCTACTCCTTGTGCACACGCGGGGTTGATAATCTGTTGCTTGTGCTCTGCTCCTTGTGCTCCTTGTGCTCTGAACAATGTTAACTGAAAAAAATCTTGAGATGCATAGCATTTATGATCTGAACAAACACTATCTCTAGAACTGTTACCACATCAGATTTTAATGTTGATAATCTGCTGATAATTCTGTCAGCCAGTGGAGTAGATGCATAATTCAGTGGATGCACTTGTTTACTCCAATCAAAGTTAAGTGACTCCAGTTAGGATTCAGTGAAAAAAATGGTTTACTCCAATCAGGTTTAGTGGATGCGCTTGTTTACTCCAATCAGGTCTAGTGGATGCACTTGTTTACTCCAATCAGGTTTAGTGACTCCAGTTAGGATTCAGTGCATGGCACATGAGCATGCACGATAATTAAATGGCCCGACTGTGTTAAAAAATGTAGTCCATTCCAATTTAGCATGGATTCACAAGCACATAGATGCATCCACGGCTCTGGGACCTCTATCAGTACTAGAGGAACAAACAAGAGAATGGCTATAGAAACTACTGTAAGTAGAGTAAGATTCAGTTAAAACTACTGTAAGTAGAGTAACTTTAGTAGATATTCTCCATGAGTTAACTAAAAAATCAGTAGATATTCAGTTAGTCAATGTTAACTGAAGAACTTTGTCTTATTTTCTCCATGGGTTTCCCTAGCCATCAATCTTTCTACTCTCTATAGTATGGTGAACACCTCCCCTTTTCCTAGCATTTAAAAATAAAATGATCACCTGTGATGTGAAAAATGGAGGGGCATCAACCTACACATGTCTGACGATGCATGTTTTGGGGTTCACATATCATACAAGTTCAGAGATAAAAACAAATTCTGCATATAACAAACCACCTCACTAGAGTAGAACTATGATACAGAGGATAGATAAACTAAAAGACTGATGCCTCTTATGATTTTATCTAGCAAAGCAGTTTTAGCAATGTCAGGGAAACATACCTGATAAAGCACCTCATCTGCCATCCAGTTGCCGATTCCTGACATAAAGCTCTGCAAAGATGATTCAACAAAAGGGGGTGTAAGAATTGGCATAAATAAAAAGGTTTTTGTGCTAAACATTACCTTGAAAATAAGAATGAAAGCGATGGCTGTGTGTGCCTGTGTGCTACTGAGGCAACTACATGATCATCTTAAACCACAATCTATAAATTAACTGGTAAAAAATGTTAACCGGTGCTTGAGGTTTAGAAATATTTGGAAATGAAGTCAAGAAATTTCTTCAGTTGTTTAACAACACTTTGCTATAAGCTCATAACTGAATTTTGAATTTATATGATATCTGAATATAATATGGATAACCCCTTCTGCTTCAGACAAGCAGTTTGAGCAGAGTATGGAGCTTAAGATTATACCTCGTCAAGCAAAAGGGATTTTATTGGCGCATTCTTTCTACGAAAAGATTGTACAAAATCATCAAGCTGCATTGGTTCGCGTAGGGCATCTGGTCCAAGTTCAGAAATTGGAGGGACAGCTTCTGGCTATTAAACAGAGATAGAATAACAAAAACAAATTACTCCAAGCCATCACGTTGTCAAGCAATATAAAAACAGAGACAACTTCTGACTGGGTATATATAGTGGAAATAAACAGAGACACAGTTCAAAACACATATTGAGAGAACAAATTTTGTTTTCAAGGAATCACAAGAATATTACGTTGTCAAGTGTCACGACCGGTTTTCCGGGTATTGATTTCCCAGAAAATGGCCCCTGAGCTCACCAGCCCCAGGATTACTGTTAGCTGATGAGGCACCAACTTGATACAGAAATTCCAAGCAAAATACAAAATATGTAGTACAAGACCATTCTGGCCTATGAGTACAACAAATGGTTGCTAGTGGTTGGTGGCGGACGCGGTTTGTGGATCATCGGTGTCTATGGGACTCCATTTCCCACGAGAACAGTGACCGAGTTAACTCCTATCTTCGCGAGGCTCTTGTCACCGTTGCTTAGGTTCCGGGCGGTCATCGCAACGCTCCTCTCCATGCAAGAAATCTGGCCAAGACAATAGCTAGGACAAGCCGGTGAGTACTTTGAATGTACTCGCAAACATTATGAACACGGGTATAATATAAATGATAATCATGCACTGAAATATTCTATGCTCACAACGTCAGTCATAAAACAATATCTCTGATGCATGCAAGTAGGTTATTTATATACAACATGAATATGCAATAACAAGGTAGTAATAAAATGCACCGATCGGCTTTCTGAAGCGACGCCTCGAAAGGATAGTAAATAACGAGCGTGCCTCAGTCGGGCGTCTGAGCGACACCACATAAAGGGCTTATAATGTAAGCAATAAGCATGCCACGATCGAGCGTCTAAGCGACACCACATAAAGGGCTTATAAAGTAAATAAATAATAAGCATGCCACGATTCAGGCGTCTCGGCGACACCACATAAAGGGCTCATAAATGAATAATAAGCATGCCACAGTCGGGCGTCTCAGCGACACCACATAAAGGGCTCATAAATAAATAATAAGCATGCCACAGTCGGGCGTCTCAGCGACACCACATAAAGGGCTCATAAAGTAAATACAGTCATAGTGAATATCCAGGAGGTAGAACCGTCCCAGGAATACTCAATACTTCAAGTAATATAAAGGGGTTAGTCCATAATAATAATAATAATTATAATCATCATATGTCACACGTCATGATCCATGTTCTGGTTTAGTAGTTTCTCCTCCGAAGACCGACACTAAGACCGACACTTGACCCGTCCCTGCATCGTAGTCCTTAACCATGGACACGGCTATTCAATGGATTTAATCTCTGCGGAGGGTGTACTCCTTACCCACGAGTAACGGATTTCTTTAGTCCATCGGGACTAATTCCGTCTGATATTTTAATTGAAAACACACGACTTGCACACACCAGCTTAACTTACCGATTATGCAGAATCACCCACGACACCCGTCAAGCAAAACTCTAAGTGGGAGGCTACAACCTCACGTAGCATGGGATCAAATTTATATCAGCGCGCTCTAAGGGGTGCCCCTCTCGGTCCCAACGGAAACACCCATGCCCCGGACCAGGTGGCCTTCCCACCGGCTGCGATCGGTATCTTCCACCGTGGCCTCTGCATGCGGTGTGTGCCAAGAAAGGGGTTGACAACTTACTGAACCGCACCCTACCTGCGGCAGGGCAAGTGGTAGTACAAAACAAGTATGGGGGTTGCTGGAATAAGACTCGATCTACGGTCGACTCAGGAGGATTATAAATTCCCTGCATGATATGTGTAACAAAATATTTCAACCAACAGAATCACCACTCATTATACCTTACTATGCCATACCGGACATAACCGTCCCGACGGAGACTGGCGACAAGCTCATGCCTACCCACGGCAGAGGCATTCCCGGATTCTTTTCCGGCATGCATGCAAGGCACATGAGGATGATTACCATCACAAGTATATTCATTTCCAACAGCAAGGAAATCACTAATATGCAATTCAAGCAAATGATCGCGTCACCACATAAAATAACGTGTTCTCCGTATTAGGGCGGTGTTATAGGCGTGCCAACTAACACACAAAAATATTATGCCAGGGTTCAGAATGCTTGCCTTCAAGTTGTGTAGAGGCAGGGGGCATCCTAAAACTTTTGAAAGTTTTCTTCTTCACCAAAAATCCTATTTTGAAAAATATTCAAATAACACATACTTTAAAAACAGTGCATAGAAGTTGTCTGAATTTTTTTCAAATAAATCTTAAAATAAAATATACTAAATTTAAGAGAGGTATGAAAAAGAATCAACTCATTTGGAGTTTTATTTAAAAAGATATAGCCAGTCAAAGTTTTAATTTCTGGTTTTTTTAAACAGAAAAAGAAAAACGCTTCGGATAAATACACGTCGAAGACGTACTCTGGGAATACGCCTTCACTTATCCAGCGTGGACCGGCGCTGGGTCACTGACGGTGGGCCCGCCTGGCCCACTGGTCAGGTTTGACCAGTCCATGTGCGCGTCGTCTCCTCCGACCATACAGAGGCGGAGCTCCGGCGATCGCCGCCAGCGAACGGAGGCATCCCACGGGGATCCAAGGACAGGGATGGATCCGCAAGATCAGGGCGGTCCTTCCGGTGGTCGACTTGCCGGCGGGGACGGAGTGAGTCGTCGGCCAGAAGCTTCGCCGCCGGTGGCTTCGGGAGTTTTAGGGGTTTGAACTACGGTGGCTTTCGATCGTGTTTGAGGTGCTGGGCGGCTCCGCAGGGGCGAGGGGAGAAGGTTGGTGGCACTGGTTGGATGGGAGGGGCTCTGGTTGCGGTGAACGGAGCTGGGACATGGCGGCGGCCGAACCGGCCGGAGTCGGGGAAGATGGCTTCCCCCCGACGATTGCAGACTGTGGGGGTGCCATGGGGGTGGTCTGAGGTCGCCTGAGTGGTTGGACGTGCTCGGGGGCCCCTACTTATAGCGCGGCTAGGTCGGTTTGCGGCGGCCGGATAAGAATGACGGCGGACCGCCGTTCGGGCTTCTGTGGCACCGTGTCGGGCTGGGGATGGCGGCAGGAGCTAGCAGACGGCGGCACCGCCTTTGGGCGAGCCGCGGCGAGAGCTTCGGATGGCGCGCCGACCAGTGCAGAGGTTGTCGAGCGGCAGTGGCGGCTAGCTTCTGGCTTGCCGGAGACGTGGCGAGGGGTTGTGGTGCTCGTGGGGGTGTACGTGTCAAGGCTTGGCCCTACGATGCGAGCGGCAGAGAGCTTGGATAAGCTTGGGGAAATAGGCCAGGGGCGCGGCGGCTCGGGCGCGGCACGTGCAAAACGCGTGCTCTGGGCGCGCCCAGAGCACGCCCACCAGGTGCTCAGCGAAATGCCAGTGCTTGCTACAGGGCTTGGGTGAGGCTGGCACTTAGCAGACCTAGGTTAGGAGTGTCTAGGAGTTTAGTGGACATGCTAGATTGTCGAGAGGTGCAAGGTCTCAGTGCAAAACAAAGATCATGTCAAAATTGATCATGCCCATAAGGTGTTTGTCATAATGTCAGGGGTACCTAGGCATTTCTTGGAGTGGCCAAATTCTCCAGGCTAGTGTCTCTTTAATTGCAAAAGAGGGTGGTAAGGTCATTTGGGCAAAAGAAGAAACTTGCTAGTGGAAGTTTTTCAAAACCTCAGTTCTGGACAGAAGGTAAATGGCATCATTGCATGGACCAAAATTCTCCCAATGGGTCCAATCTCCTGGACTTAAGGGTTTGGTAAGGTGTACTACAAGCAGGAGAAAGCTCATGGGTAAAGGAGCAAGTTAGAAGATGGTTGCAGTACAAATCACCAAGTTGCACCAGAATGAAGATGAGAATGATTCACTCAAATCTTTCAAGGAATATCCCTAGATTTTTGCATAAAGTTGAATAATATGCTCCTACTGACATCCCAAATTTTTGGTAGAAGTTTTAAAGAAATATTTAAATAGGTTGTAGTGTAAAATTGCCCATTGGACCAGATTTGAGAATTTGATGTAGAGCTCAAAATATCCAAAGAATGAAATATCTTTTTGCATAAAAGTGACTTAAAACATCACATGACATCCCCAAATTTTGGTGGGATTTTTAAATAAATTTATCAAAGGGTTGCAGTGCAAATGGAACCCTAAAACTTATGAAAAACCAATTTAGAGAAATAAAGCTCAGGGGAAAAATAATTATATAGATAATCTCACTGATGAAAGAATTGTTTTATTTGAGAGGGTAAACAAGTCCAATAATAATTGGAAAGTTTTTACTAGGGGTGGAAACTCCACAACTTAGGGGAAAAGAGAGGCTCTAAGATCAAGAATAAATCCAGAAAAATAAAAATTTAATTTCCTGGCAAAATTTTAATTAATAAAACAAGGTTAAAATTTTGGGGAGTTACATCAAGCAATCGTATTTTTGCAAAACGCCTCCTAACAGGAGCAGATCACTTAACATCATTACATAAAGTTAAGCAAAATTAGTCATAAAAATGAAGTTGATAAACTAATGACATAAACTTCAAAATTGGTCGTGATGGATTGGAATTCTTTCTGAAATGACTGGAGTTGGAAGTTTCATAAGAAATGAAATGGTGTTACAAAGGAGCAGCTTTATTTCTTAGTCAGCAGTTCACATTTTTGTAATGCTTGCAAGGCTCCTGTCATTCTACTCATTTTTTGTGTGTATATCCTTGTTATGGTGCCATGATGTACTCATCTTTTGTCATTGATAGCAAGAGTATGGATTTGAACATGATGCCTCAAGAGGAAGACGATGAAGGTATTAATTTGAATTTGATGCCTCAAGAGGAGGAACCTCAAGTGGCAGAGAATGTAGCTATGGATTTGAACTTGATGCCTCAAGAGGAAGACGATGAAGATATGAATTGGATGCCTCAAGAAGATGAAGGGAAAGAGGATGAAGCTCAAGAGGAAGAGGATGAAGTTATGAATTGGATACTTCAAGAGAAGAGAAGATAAGGAGAGGCATGGTGTTTACTTCGCCTTGCTGGTAATCGAGCTCGGAGATGGGTCTGTTCAACCAGACGACAAGCTGCTAGTCTCAAACCTATTGGGCATAAGTGTATGATCTGTTGAAAGAATCTGGGAAGACGCTAAAAAGCGAATTGCCGATGGCAAAGAAGTAGATGTCTCAAGCAAGAAGCCAGGAAGATCAGGCCGAAAGAGAAAGGAGCTGGATCTAGAGAGGACCGCAACAATCCCACTGAATAAAATAAGAACAATTCGTTCTCTGGCACGGTCTCTAGGTGTGGCCTGATCAACCCTACATAAGAGGTTCCAGTTGAATGAGCTCGACCGCATCACAAGCACCGTGAAGCCTCATCTCAAGCTACAAGCTTGCGATATTGAAATTTTGTATGTCAATGGTCGATGACAATTCGATCTCAACTTCTCGGGCTATGTTCAAACCAATGACGAATATGGTTCACATTGATGAAAAGTGGTTTGACATGATGAGAGTGAAGAATAGTTACTATGTACTTCCAGGAGAACCTGAACCGAAGCGCACCGTGTCAAACACTCATAGCATTGGGAAGGTAATGTTCCTAACAGATGTTGCCAGGCCTCGATATAACAATGAGGGGGAGTAACATTCGATGGGAAGATCGGCATTTCGGCTGTAGCGACCAGACCCGAATGGATCTAGTGCTCTGTGCTCAGTGTCATCCTGGATCGATGTCGACACCACACAAGACTTCGAAGGATTTATAGCAGAGTAGCAATCACACACTTATTACATCGTTGTCCACAAGGGAACTTAATACAATAATATGGCTTAAGGCCATCTAATGATAACAGCGGAAGGCTTGGAAGATAAGTGAGTCCATCAACTCCATCGGCATCACTGAGTATAGAACCACGACCTAACACCTTACTCGTCGTCTGAAAAGTGCTCAGCGTGAAAGTTGCAGCCCGAAAACGGTCAAGACATGGAATATGCTTTGGCAATGTAACACATAGAGAACAATGAAAGAATAAGCCTATACTACATGCATATATGGCTGGTGGTAAGGCTCTACGATTTACATTTTTGCATAAAGCTGGTTTTTCCCTACATCAAAGGAATAATTTTATTTAACTATCATGGTGGTTGTTAAACATTGAGAATGGTTGACATCCTCAATCCCAATTAAAAGTACTCATTAAAACCCAATAACTTTATTATTAGAAGTAACATGTTGAGATTCACATGATATTCAAGTACTAGATACTCAAGATGTCCATAACCGGGGACACGGCTAATCATGATTAGTTGTACACTCTGCAGAGGTTTGCGCACTTTTCCCCACAAGACTCGATCGCCTCCGTTTGGTTCTCGCACTACAGGGTGTTTGAGAGGCGGATGACTGAACCACAGTCTTTCGTAAGCGCTAGCACCTTACTTGTGGGTAGACCGGTACACCTACTTTCCCCTACATCTGCTAGTCTACCCGTAAGAGTTCGCACAACTTAGTCAACTATGCGAGCCCATAATTGTCTTGTGGCTGCACACGGAAGTTTCTAGTTTGAATAATCTTATGATCCCTTAGAGCACAGGTGGCGGTCCGAAGAAATACAGGCAAGTCCTGATAGAAACCAGGTGCCTCAATCCACCCAGATGTGTGTTTAAGTTGCCACCTTAGATAAACCATTAAATTTCAATCTCACATCTGTCATGGATATTCACTCACCCAATCCACGTCTACTAGCATAGCATGGCATAATTAAGCAAACGTAGAAGTAACTCCCAAAGTTTCATAAGTAAATCAGGTAATAGGTACTACCTCATCTACTTCCCATCCCACAATTTAATTAGATCCTAACCATGCAAGTGTTTGAGGGTTTGATCTAATGCAATAAAACTGGGTAGTAGAAAAGGTATGATCAAGTGTTACTTGCCTTGCGATGATCCGCATGAGACCTAGAGATTCAAGTAACAAGCGGCGCACTCAAGGTGATCTAACGCAGACAAACAACAAGCATACAATAAGTACTCATCTAATGCACGGGGAAATCTCGAATAAAATATCTAACCAGATAGTTCAACTTAAGAACCCTGGTTGCAAAAGAATCGAATCAAATAAAGCATCGAAGGTCGAAACTCGAGAGAGAACGACTCGGTTTAGCAAATCTGAAACTAAGTCAAAATTTTACAGTAGCAAAACTACATGTAAGTAGGTTAGTCGAACGGCGGTTTCGTAATGAAACTCCAGCGCTTGAATCACCTGATTCCGATAAACGAGCAAGAAATAAAACAGATTTGAAAATCGGATCGAATCGAATCGAAAATAACGGATTAAATCCGATTAAAAGAAAACGACGAGCGGATTAAATAGCGGACGTTAGATTAACAGAACTAATCCAACGAACACGTTCATTGAAACGAGCGGGTCGGTGAACGTTCATTAAATAAGAAAACCGAAAAAAAATAAAAACCATCTAGGGTTTTAAAAAAACCGAACAACGCTAAAAAAAACCGGATCGGGTCTTTTTTTAAAAAACCGGATCGGGGGTGGTGGTGGCGGCTACCTCCGGCGGCTTGCCGGCGGGGCTCCGGCCTCCGGCGGGCGGTGGCGGGGTCGGGCGAGGGGCGGCGAGGCGGTGGGTGGCGGCGAGGCGGCGGGTGGCTCGGGCGGCGGCGGCCTTGCGGCGGCGGCTCGGGTGGAGGACGGCGGCGGCGGCTCGGTGAGGGAGAGGAGGCGGCGGTATAAATAGAAGGGGGTGGCCGGCTTGGGGAAGGGGCCCGGGCGGCGGCGACGACGTGTCCGACCCGGACACAGGCGGCGGCGGGTGGCGTCTTGGCGGCGGGCTCCACGCTGGCGGCGTCTTGTGAGGAGAGAGGGAGGTGGGCCGGGGCGCTGGGCCGGCTGGGCCTTGGCCCAGGGGGGGCGCGCAGTTTTTTTTTATTTAAAACAAAACAAACGGATTAAAAAAATACCAAACGAACTCCGATTTTAATAAAAATAATTTTCCCGACTCCTAAAAATGAGTCGAACAAAATGAACTTTAAAAAGCAGCAAACATGCATAAATTTTTAAAATGCTCATTTTGCCTAAGCAAAACAAATCTTCCACATCCAAATTAGATTTATTTATAAAATCTCCATATTTCCTATATGTTGGCGAAGTCATATTATTCCCTCTCTTAAGTTTTTATAGGAAAAACTTTATGAAGATAATTAAATAAATCCGATGATCCTATTTTCAAAATTTGAGAAATCCCAAATATGAAAATAATGAAACTTCCAACTCTCTCCGAGGGTCCTTGAGTTGCGTGAAATTTTCTAGGATCGGAAAAATGCGAGAAAATATGATATGCATGATGACCTAATGTATAACATTCCAAATTGAAAATTTGGGATGTTACAAACCTACCCCTTAAGATGAATCTAGCCCTCGAGATTCGGGTTAACTAGAAAATAGGTGAGGGTGGTCCTTGAGCAAAACTTCCTCTCTTTCCCAGGCGGCTTCATCCTCGGTGTGGTGGCTCCTTTGAACTTTGCAAAACTTGATAACCTTGCTGCGGGTAACTCTGCTGGCATAATCTAGAATCTTAACGGTTTCTCCTCATATGTCAAGTCATCCTTCAATGAATTGCTTCCGGTGTACCGTGTCTCTTAACGGTACCTCTGCTATCTCGGGTGACATTTCTTCAATCGAGAAACATGGAATACATCATGAACTCCTGACAGTCCTTCCGGTAATTCCAACTTATAAGCAACTTCTCCCATGCGTTGCAAAATCTTATACGGTCCAACGAAGCAGGTGCTAACTTTCCTTTAACTCCAAAAGCGCTTAACTCCTCGAAGTGGGGATACTCGAGATATACTCTGTCTCCAACTTCATACTCACTCGCTTTGCGCTTTGAATCGGCATAGCTCTTTTATGCAGGTGGGCTACCTTGAGCTCTGTCTCGAATCAACTTAACTCTCTGTTCGGACTCCTTAATCAAATCTGGTCCAAACAAGCGGCGATCTCAGTTTCGTCCCATAACAACGGTGTCCTGCACCTTCTTCCATCTGAGCCTCGAAGGTGCCATCTTCAAGCTGGTTTGGTAACTGTTGTTGTAGGAAAATTCTGCATCTGACAAATTATCATCCCGGCTAGATCCGTAATCTAGGGCACAAGCTCTCGGCATGTCCTCCAAAATCTGATTGACTCTCTCGGTGCATCCATCGGTGCGTGGGTGGAAAGCTGTCTTTGAATTCAATCGGGTTCCCAATGTTTAGTGCAACTGGTTCCAAAATTTCGAGGTAAACCGGGTTCCTCTATACGTCTGATGCTCCTCGGAACTCCGTGTAAGCACACAATTCTGGTCATGTATATCTTTGTCAACTTAGCACCGCTATAGGTGGTCTTGACCGGAATGAAATGAGCTACCTTTGTTAAGCGATTCGACTATAACCCAAATCGAGTCATATCTCGAGCAGGTCTTTGGCAATCTGTGATAAAATCCATGCCTAGTTTATCCCACTTCCATTCGGGTATCGGCAGCGGTTGTAACAATCCTGTGGCTTCGATGTTACGCCTTTACTTTTCGACATACGCCATAAACTGCTACATACTCGCAATATCCTTCTTCATTCCGGTCCACCGAAAGTATTCTTCAAATCCAAGTACATCTTGGTATTTCTGGGTGAATCGAATAGGGTGAATCATGAGCTTCTTGTAAAATCAACTTCCCGATCTCTGGGTCATTGGGCACATAAACACGGTCTTCAAACCATAGGGTATCGTGCTCATCCTCACGAAATCCTTTAGCTTTTCCTTTGCTCATTTTCTCCTTTATAGAGGCAACTTCCTTATACGCCTTTTGGGCTTCTACGATTTTGTCCATCAGCGTTGATTGAATCTCCAATGCTTTGCTACATAGCCTCTCTGAACTATTTCCAAACATAGCTCTCGAAGGTCCTCGGCTAACTCATTGGGTATTCCTCCCATCATTAGAGTATTGACGTGGCTCTTACGGCTCAATCGTCGACTCTGACATTAGCCTTTCGGGGTGATAATGCAATCTCATGTCATAATCCTTGATAAGTTCTAACCATCTCCTTTGTCTCGAGATTCAATTTCATACGTGTGAAAATGTACTTCAAACTCTTGTGATCCGTATATACTTCACAATGATTTCCAATGAGAAAATGTCTCCACGTCTTGTGGCATGCACAACGGCTGCAATCTCCAAATCATGAGTGGCATAATTCAACTCATGGGGCTTAAGTTGTCGTGAAGCATACGAAACAACTCTTCCTTCCTGCATAAGCACTGCTCCAAGTCCTCGACGTGAAGCGTCGCAATACACCTCATAATCCTTAGTCTGATCGGGCAATATCAAAAGCTGGTGAGGTAACCAATCTTTTCTTCAACTCCTGAAAACTTGCCTCACAGTCCTCTCATCCATATGAATTTGTTTTCCTTCTTCAACAATTCAGTCATAGGCTTAGCAATCCTTGAGAAATTTTCAATGAATCTTGGTAGTATCCTGCGAGTCCAAGAAAACTCCGAATCTCTCCAAGCTGTCGTTGGTGCTTCCCATTTGGTTCTGGTCTCAACTTTTGTGGGGTCAATTGCTATCCCTTCTCCGGATATAACATGTCCGAGAAATCCAACTTCCTTTAGCCAAAACTCACATTTGCTGAACTTGGCATACAACTGGTGTTCCCTCGGTTTCTCGGAACCAATCGCAAATGTTCCTTGTGTTCCTCTTCATTCTTGAGAAAATCAAAATGTCATCAATGAACACCACGGCGAACTTATCCAAAAACTCCATAAACACTTTGTTCATCAGGTTCATGAAATAGGCTGGTGCGTTAGTCGATCCAAATGACATAACGGTATACTCGTCATACCCATATCTCGTGGTGAATCTGTCTTGGGTATGTCCTGCTCCGAATCTTCAATCGATGGTACCACGATCGCAAGTCGATCTTGGAAAACACCTTGGCTCCTTGCAAGCGATCAAACAGATCATTTATCATAGGTAGTGGGTACTTGTTCTTGATTGTTACTTCATTCAATCCACGATAATCAACAACCATTCTTAACGATCCATCCTTCTTCTCCACTAGCAAAATGGGTGATCCCCAAGGTGAAGAACTTGGGCGTATAAAACCTTTATCCAAAAGCTCCTTAATCTGCTTCTTGATTTCCGCCAAATCC
Source organism: Aegilops bicornis (assembly GCA_021605145.1). Taxonomy (NCBI): domain Eukaryota; kingdom Viridiplantae; phylum Streptophyta; class Magnoliopsida; order Poales; family Poaceae; genus Aegilops; species Aegilops bicornis. The sequence goes on along the minus strand of CM038670.1, from coordinate 523,698,640 downwards.
TGTCTTTGGCATCCTATATGGTAAACCGATATCGGGCCTGTTCACGGCAAAAGTTCGATCAAAACTCAATGTCTCTATCCGGTGGCATTCCTGCAACTCTTAGGAAATACATCGGGATAATCCTTCACCATCGGTACTTCTTCCGCACCACTCTGATAGGCAATTAACTTGCGCTCTTCTCGGTGATGCCGTGATACATACTTAATCCTTCTTCCTTCGGTGTTGTGAGAAAAATTGTCTTACTTGCATAATCGATGTTTCCTCCATACATAGACAGCCAATCCATACCGAGAATTACATCAAATCCTTGCGATTCCGGAATGATCAAATCCGTCGGAATACATGCCTTCCTATACTTAATGGCACTTGAAAACATCCTTGTTCGGCCATATACTCTGCTCTGGTGAGCTTACTAGCAAAGGGGTTTTAAGAATCCGAGTAGGTAGGCTATACTTCTCTACAAATCCCCTTGATATGTATGAATGCGATGCACCGTATCGAAAAGAACTAGTGCGATAAATGACTTAACCAAAAACTTACCGACTCTTTGCATCGGGCTGATCTTCAACCTCCTCCACATCAATGTGGTTCACCGTCCCCTATTGAAAGGGTTGGGTTTCTTTCCGAGCTTCCATTGCCATTTCCATTCGCCTTTACGGGCGATCATTGGCATAATGCCCGGATCTTGCGGCACTTAAAGCAAGTAATATGACTCGAGTCTACTTTGGATGGTGTTGACGGGTTGGTGCGATTCATCCGTTGCTTCCTCCATTCCCGTTCCCATTCTTGGTGCTGTTATGGTTATGCGAATTACCTCCTCCATGGGTATGCTGAAACTGAATTCTGACTTAGGGGTATAACGAGGTTTCAGAGCTCGAGTTATACTTCCCTTGCCCATACTTCCGCTTGCAGTTCTCAATTTGCTGCTGCTTTCCTTCAATCATGAGGGCTCGGTCTACTAACTCCTGGTAGTTATTGAAACTGACTACCATCAACGGCATGCTGAACTCATCATTCAGTCCTTCTAGGAACTTCTCCTGTTTAGCTGCATCAGTAGCAACGTCATCTGGGGCATAACGTGCTAGTTTACTAAAGTCATCCACGTCTTGTGCCAGTCCTTCCTCCTTGGCGTAAGTTCTGCGAAACTCACGCTTCTTCATGGCCATAGATCCTGCTTTGAAACATGGGCGGTCTGGAAAGCTTGCTGAAATTGATCCCATGTGATGGTGTCTCTGAGGGTAAGTGGTCGTGAAATTCTCCCACCATCTTCTGCGGGTCATTCAAGCTGATTTTCTGCGAACTTCACTCTTTCTCCATCTGTGCATCCTGCAGTGGTCAGCTCCCTTCCTATCTTGCGGAGCCAGTCATCTGCTACAATCGGCTCGGTGCTTCTGGAATACACGGGCGGGTTTAGTCTAAGGAAACGAGTCAGATGATCCGCAGGTGGTGGTGGTGGTGGGTTGTTATTGTTGTTGCCACAGTTACGCACCAATGTTTGAATCGGGGTATTCGCTTCTTTGGATCAGTTGGGTGATCTCTGGCGGGAAAAGCGAATCCGGGTCGCGTCTCGGAGGCATCTGATGGGTTTAGAAAAGATGAGAATTTAGAATAGAATGAGGTCTAAGGGAAATCACTACCCAAATGCACATGAGCAAATACACACAAAATCACTTCATTCAATCAAACAAGGGCTTACAACAATCTAACTATCGCAAAAGTGCGTGTACTATAATGTTTACATGGCGGGGGGGAATACTACTAATATTTGGGGGACTTCTACTAATTTGAACCGGTGGAAGACTCCATAATGTCTGCTCGACCGTCTTCAAAGTCGGGTTCACTTGGATCCGAATCGGTGTCGTCGATGTTGATGTAGTCGCTTGGGCAATCGACATCTTGGTCTTCATTCCTGAGCGCCAACTTCTTCTTGAGTTCTTCAATCTCGTACTTAAGATCATTATTGTGTCTTGCTAGAGCTACGATCTCGTCCATATAGTCCTTGCGAGTTGTCTTTAGTTCTTCTTCAAGTTCAATGATCCTTCCCTTTGCATTCTGCAACTCCAACATATCATTGCACATCTGGTTCTCCTGGCGTCGAATGTGCTGGTTTAACTCCTGGATGAATGCTGCAATGGATCTATCCTTCTTGGTCTTGTGACGTCCCATTTGTCATCTCGGCGTCCGCAAATCTGGTAGATAGTGTCCTTGAGGTCTTCCTGATAAACTTCTCCAATGCGTCCCATGGTAATGTGAGCTGCCATGCTCTTTCCCAGACTCCAAGTTGGTGCACTGAAAACACTATCTATAGGCTTGGTGATTGGGGCAAATGTCCTTCTGGAACGTGAGCGTGAATCTTCCAGCGCTCCTCTTGAGGCGAGTGGCGTTGAAAGTCCGGTGAAGCTTGGTAGTCCAATGTTCGTGCTTGGTAACTTCCTTCAAGTGAAATCCAAAAGGTGTGCCTTCATCCGGTTGGGTGTACTTGATCTTCGCGTCCTTCATCCTAAAGAGAGTATAAACGATGAGGAGTTAGAAAATGGGAAGAGAGTAGTGATCTATGGCTTTAACTTAGTGGTCGTGTCCTAAAGTCAGCGTGTGCTCTGATACCATTCTTCAGAGCGACCGGACCGAATGGATCTAGTGCTCTGTGCTCGGTGTCATCCACTGGATCGAATGTCTGACACCACACAAGATGCCGAAGGATTTATAGCAGAGTAGCAATCACACACTTATTACATCGTTGTCCACAAGGGAACTTAATACAATAATATGGCTTAAGGCCATCTAATGATAACAATGAAGGCTTGGAAGATAAGTGAGTCCATCAACTCCATCGGCATCACCGAGTATAGAACCACGACCTAACACCTTACTGTAAATGCGAAAAAGTCTGCATAGCGTGAAAGTTGCAGCCCAACAATTGACACATGGAATATCTTGGCAATGTAACACATAGAGAACAATGAAAGAATAAGCCTATACTACATGCATATATGGCTGGTGGTAAGGCTCTCTGATTTACATTTTGCATAAAGCTGGTTTTTCCCTACATCAAAGGAATAATTTTATTTAACTATCATGGTGGTTGTTAAACATTGAGAATGGTTGACAGCATCCTCAATCCCAATTAAAAAGTACTCATTAAAACCCAATAACTTTATTATTAGAAGTAACATGTTGAGATTCACACGATATTCAAGTACTAGATACTCAAGATGTCCATAACCGGGGACACGGCTAATCATGATTAGTTTTTACACTCTGCAGAGGTTTGCACACTTTTCCCCACAAGACTCTATCGCCTCCGTTTGGTTCTCGCACTACATGGTGTTTGAGAGACGGATGACCAGACCAGATCTTTCGAGCGCTAGCACCTTACTTGTGGGTAGACCGGTACACCTACTTTCCCCTACATACGCTAGTCTACCCGTAAGAGTTCGCACAACTTAGTCAACTATGCCAGAGCCCATAATTGTCTTGTGGCTGCACACGGAAGTTTCTAGTTTGAATAATCTTATGATCCCTTAGAGCACAGGTGGCGGTCCAAGAAATACAGCAAGTCCTGATAGAAACCAGTGCCTCAATCCACCCAGGATGTGTGTTTAAGTTGCCACCTTAGATAAACCATTAAATTTCAATCTCACATCTGTCATGGATATTCACTCACCCAATCCACGTCTACTAGCATAGCATGGCATAATTAAGCAAACGTGAAGTAACTCCCAAAGTTTCATAAGTAAATCAGGTAATAGGTACTACCTCATCTACTTCCCATCCCACAATTTAATTAGATCCTAACCATGCAAGTGTTTGAGGGTTTGATCTAATGCAATAAAACTGGGTAGTAGAAAAGGTATGATCAAGTGTTACTTGCCTTCTTGATGATCCATGAGACCTAGAGATTCAAGTAACAAGCGGCGCACTCCGGGTGATCTAACGCAGACAAACAACAAGCATACAATAAGTACTCATCTAATGCACGGGGAAATCTCGAATAAAATATCTAACCAGATAGTTCATTTTAAGAACCCTGGTTGCAAAAGAATCGAATCAAATAAAGCATCGAAGGTCGAAACTCGAGAGAGAACGACTCGGTTTAGCAAATCTGAAACTAAGTCAAAATTTTACAGTAGCAAAACTCTGTGTAAGTAGGTTAGTTGGAACGGTGGTTTAAATGTGAAACTCCGTGCGCTTGAATCACACGATTCGATAAGCGAGCAAGAAATAAAACAGATTTGAAAATCGGATCGTAAATCGAATCAAAAATAACAGATTAAATCCGATTAAAAGAAAAGCGTGAGCGGATTAAATAACGGACGTTAGTTAACAGAACTAATCCAACGAACACGTTCATTGAAGCGAAGCGTCGGTGAGCGTTCACTAAATAAGAAAACCGAGAAAATAAAAAAAACCATCTAGGGTTTTAAAAAAAAACCGAACAACGCTAAAAAACCGGATCGGGTCTTTTTAAAAAACCCGGATCGGGGTTGTGGCGGCTACCTCCGTGGTCGCCGGCAGAGGCTCCGGCCTCCGTGATGGCGAGGTCGGGCGTGGCGGCGAGGCGGTGGAGTGGCGAGGCGGGTGGCTCGGCGACGGGCGGCGCAAGGGCGGGCGGCGGCTCGGTGGAGGGCGGCGGCGGCATGTTCTGGGGTGAGGGGAGAGGAGGCGGCGGCGGTATAAATAGGCGGGGGTGGCCGGCTTGGGGAAGGGGCCAGGCGGCGACGGCGTGTCCGACCCGGACACGGCGGCGGCGGAGTGGCGTGAGGCGGCGGGGCTCACATGCAGTGCGTCTTGTGAAGGAGAGAGGAGGTGGGTCGGGCCTGGGCAAGGCGCTTGGCTGGGCCTTGGCCCGAAGCGCAGTTTTTTATATATTTAAAACAAAACAAGCGGATTAAAAAAATACCAAAGCGAACTCCGATTTTAATAAAAATAATTTTCCCCGACTCCTAAAAATGAGTCGAACAAAATGAACTTTAAAAACGGCAAACATGCATAAATTTTTAAAATGCTCATTTTTGCCTAAGCAAAACAAATCTTCCAAATCCAAATTTGATTTATTTATAAAATCTCCATTTTTCCTAAATGTTGGGGAAGTCATATTATTCCCTCTCTTAAGTTTTTATAGGAAAAACTTTATGAAGATAATTAAATAAATCCGATGATCCTATTTTCAAAATTTGAGAAATCCCAAATATGAAAATAATGAAACTTCCAACTCTCCGAGGGTCCTTGAGTTGCGTGAAATTTTCTAGGATCGGAAAAATGCGAGAAAATATGATATGCATGATGACCTAATGTATAACATTCCAAATTGAAAATTTGGGATGTTACATCGGCATTCGTCGAAGAGACTGAGGCGAAGCGGACAAGTCAGAACAGAACAAAGGGAACAAAAGTGTTGACATCAGTGAAAGTAACCAGGCCTGTGTGCAGAGATTATCTAATCAATAAGGTTATCCCGGCAATTCAGGATAAGTGGCCTGACAATGATGAGGGAGCAACAATATTCATCCAACAGGATAATGCAAAGCCTCATGTCCTTCCCAATGATGTAACTTTTTGAGAAGCTGTGGAACAAACTGATCTTGACATCCGATTGCTACAACAGACCCCAAATAGCCCTGAGTTAAATTGTTTGGACCTCTGCTTCCATAACTCTCTCCGGTCTCTAACCGACTGCAGGTCACTACAAACATCCAGGAAGTGGTACAGGGTGTGGAAGAGGAATTCGAGAACTACGATCCCGACAGGTTGCACAAAAGCTTTATCACATTAGAAGCAGTTATGTTTGAAGTTATGAAAGACAAAGGAGGAAATCAACATAAGTTGCCCCACTTGCACAAGGATCACGTTCAGAATGTTGGAATGGAAATAACCGGTGTATATTGCGACAGTCGGGTAGTTGTTGATACTAGGGCCATTATAGAAGAAATGGAAATTGCAATAGGAAAAGAAAATGAAAGGAAAGAATTAGCTAGAGAAAGGAAAAGAAATAAAAGTAAAGGGAAGGGAAGGGAAGAAGTGGCCAGAGAAAGGAAAAGAATGTAGTCAAGAGGGGACAAAGAGGCCCTTATGTCATGTAGTCAGGTGCTCCTTGTGTATGTCTTGTGTAATCTTGTGTCAAGAGGGGACAAAGATGCCCTTATGGCATGTCCTTGTGTATGCCTTGTCTAATCCTTGTATATCAACTCCTTGTTGGAATTTATTGGAATTATCTGGGTTATTTGGATTAATTGAATTATCTGGGTTATTTGAATTAATTTGGGTTATTTGGATTTATTTGAATTATTTGAATTGATTTGGATTGATTTTAGTTATTTGAGTTAATTTGGGTTAGTGGACTGAAAATTTTTGCTTGACAACTACAGCAACTAATGAGGCAAGCAAGGCCTTTGCTAATCCCATATCATCAGTAGATGATATGGTCTTCTACTGTATTTGCAATCTAGCTTTAGTAAAAAAAGCAAGAGTCCCTTGTGTGGAATAATTTACAAGCAGGTCTAGAAATACGCCTTTCTCTAACATCACATTGCTAGCATAGATTACTCAACATCCACTGCTATTTAAGAAAACAAAAAAACTTTACATGAAAGAAAATGAAAGGGGTTCAAAGTCTGCAGAGCAATTTGGCATCCGAGGACATCTTCAAGTCGAGCGAAGTAATGTCTTTGAAGTTTAGTCAATCTAAGGATAGCAATTAACTATAAGTCAACCTCAGCATAGCATTCGCCTACAAATATGTGTACACATCCTCCTGCTTGAACAGCAATAGCACCACAGTGGCCTGTTTCAAAATTTCACTAATGGATAGAAAAAAATGTTACTGCAAAAGAAGCACATGCTTACCAGATCTCTATAGAAAGGTATCGGTTCAGGGAGAAACATGAGGTCAACATCTTCCCCTTTGCTAGCATATTGCTCACCATATCTCTTAGTGTCTAGTTGACCATCTTCATAATCAGGAGCCAGTAAGAAAAGCAATTACCTTGCTATTCCAAAACCACGCCCACCAAGAAAAACTGTATCTGCTTCCTGCCCAGAAGCAGTTTGTAGAGTATTGTCAAAATTCAGAATGGTGACTGATTTTTTTAGTAAAGTTCATATGGGAAGGTAATAAATCAGTTTTGATTCTAACACAATTATTGATGGAGTAGACATGAATAAGAACTCTGTCTAGACATCCAGTTCTGTCATAAATAAGAACTCTGCCTAGACATGAATAAGAACTCTGTCTAGCATGGCCATTGACATGTTGATGGCACTTTCTTTGACAACTGAATTTTGTGGTAGTAAAATGAAAAATTCAGACTTTACCCAATGCAGACTTGCAGAGCACTTGTGCACGAGTCCGATGAGCATGAGGAGGAGCCGTCGTCATTGATGGGCTAGACCTGCAGAGCCACAATATAATCCATGATTCGGTACTACGCAACAATGAGCAAATCTTATTGATCTTTGGGACATTACTAATTTCAGAGTCAGAGTTCATGCGTGAATTTTGAGACAGTACAAATCTTACTAAAATGTTGGATTTGGGTCGCCTATGTGTACAACTCCATCAGTAAAAATCATCAGGACAAAGAAAGAAGGAAGATAACAGAATAGAGCATGCCACTAGAGGGGAGGGGAGGGAGGAGGGCGGACCGGAAGAGGGAAGAGCGGCTGGTCTTGCCGGACTTGTGGGCGAGCCCGTTGGGCCGAGAACTGGCTGGCGACAAGGGCAAGCTCCTCCTCGACCACAATCCGGTCCCCAAAAAGAGGGGAGGGAGCGTGCTTGCGGCGTAGCTCCGGCCGGCAGCTTTGGGTTGGGTGGGAGGCTGCTCGGGGAGGAGTCACGGCTGAGCAAGAGGGATGGTCCGGGAGGCAAAGGCGTCATGAGAGCATATCGACGACCGGAAGGGACAGCTCCAGCTCGCCAAGCTCGGGAAGGCCGCCACCACGGAGAGCGGTCGAGAAAAAATCGAGCCTTCTCCTTCCGTGGTTCACCATGGGGAGCAAGCAAGGAACAAGGAGAGGGAAGCAGCGGTGGAGGTGTGGGGCGAGGCAGCCGGTGGCCTTGCAGGGGAGCCGGCAGGAGCTCTAAGCGTGGGGAGGCGAGAGGGAGGGCTCCGGCACGCAGGGGAGATGAGTGAGGCTGCGAGGGAGACGACCAGGGACTGCGGGTTGTGTCGGGAATTTGCAGAGGGGGTTTTCACAAAAATGTCACTTCGGCATGTTTTTCGGGACGGAGGGAGTATTTTTAAAAACTAGGCCACAATACATATTTACTGTAGTGACCCTGGGCCTTCTACGGACCGTAGAAACAATGGGCCTTCTACGGGCCGTATAATCAATGGGCCTTCTACGGGCCGTATGATCGATTGGCCAAACATGGGCCAATAACAGACTGCATTACGGGTTGTAAACGGACTAGAGTTGGAATCGTCCGTTCATGGCCCCACCATAACGGGCCGTCATTACTCGGTCGTATTTGATGATGCTATGAAAACGGCCCAACGGATTAATGGTCCACAAACGGGCCGACTGTAACCACGGGCTGAATTTGGCCCAAGGGTAGAAAGGGACAGTAACAGGTCGTAAGTAACCGAATACTGGAAATGAGCCCAAGAATAAGTGGGCCCTGAGAAGGCCGAAAGATAACATGGGTTGGAAACAGCCCAATGGAATAATGGGTCGTTAATGGGTATAAAGTGATACACTGTTCATTACGGGCCAGTTTCACCACGGGCCGTTAATGGGCCAAGAGTTACAAAGGGCCTCATATGGGCCGAAAGACGTCATGGGCCATACATGGGCCGGAAGTTAAAACAGGCTGGAATCGTATTGGACGGACCAGATGACGCTACCGAGCCTAATTTGGATAGGCCATAACGGGCCCTAGGTTAGCGGGCTGTAAATAGGCTATATGCGAACATGCCGTTAACAGGCTTTCTGTGGGCCGGCCCGCTACCTTTTGACCAAGTCAAACGGGCCGGCCTTTTCACAAGAATGGGCCTCTGTTGGGCCGTGCCACGTGTCAACATATCATAGGCGCCTTCGGTCCAATGAGTGGATGACATCTGTCCCAACGGTGAGCTGACACGTGTTTCCTCCAGCCAATGATGATTTTACACGTGGAAAATCCCCGTTGGTCGGGGCTATTAACGGGTTATCGGATCCAAAAATGAAACCTGATAGCTTAACGGCGACCCGTTACGGTGGATGCCACATGTCGGTCACCCTTGACGAAAGCACTTCTATGACGCGTGATTTATCGTCATGGAAGTGGACACTTCCGTGATGATAATTTTGGTAATATCATGGAAAACTTCTACGACAGCACATGTATGACTATCTTGATTCTGTCATAAAATCGTCATGGATGTACATGCATGACAGAAAACGTGACCTACTATGACAAACACGTATCATCACGGAAGTGTATTTTTTTGTAGTGGCTATTATCCTTTTTCCACACTTGTGCTTCAAAGTAGCACCATGATCTTCATGATAGAGAGTCTCCTATGTTGTCACTTGCATATACTAGTGGGAATTTTTCATTATAGAACTTGGCTTGGATATTCCAATGATGGGGGCTTCCTCAGATTGCCCTAGGTCTTCGTGAGCAAGCGAGTTGGATGCACACCCACTTAGTTTCTTTTGAGCTTTCATAAACTTATAGCTCTAGTGCATCCGTTGCATGGCTATCCCTACTCACTCGCATTGATATCTATTGATGGGCATCTCCATAGCCCGTTAATATGTCTAGTTGATCTGAGACTATCTCCTTATTTTTGTCTTCTCCACATCCACCATATTCTATTCCACCTATAGTGTTATATCCATGGCTCACACTCATGTATTGCGTGAAAGTTGAAAAACTTTGAGAATACTAAAGTGTGAAACAATTGCTTGACTAAAAATGGGGTTGTGCATGTTTAATACTTTGTGTGATGAAGATGGAGCATAGCCAGACTATATGATTTTGTAGGGATAGCTTTCTTTGGCCATGTTATTTTGAGAAGACACAATTGTTTTATTAGTATGCTTGAAGTATTATTGTTTTTATGTCAATATAAAACTTTTGTTTTGAATCTTACGGATCTGAATATTCATGCCACAATAAAGAAAATTATATGGATAAATATGTTGGGTAGCATTCCACATCAAAAAACCTATTTTTATCATTTACCTACTCGAGGACGAGCAGGAATTAAGCTTGGGGATGCTTGATACGTCTCCAACGTATCTATAATTTTTTATTGTTCCATGCTATTATATTATCTGTTTTGGATGTTTTATATGCATTAACATGCTATTATATATTATTTTCGGGACTAACTTATTAACCCAGAGCCCAGTGCCAGTTTCTGCTTTTTCCTTGTTTTTGAGTTTTACAGAAAAGGAATATCAAACGAAGTCCAAACGGAATAAAACTTTACGATGATTTTTCTTTGACCAGAAGGCACACGTAGGACTTGGAGAGGAAGTCAGAAGAGTTCTGAGGGCTCCACAAGCCCCAGGGCACGCCCTAGGGGGAGGGCGCGCCCCCTGGCTTGTAGGCCCCACGGGAGTCCTCCAACCCTAATCATATTCTCAAATGAATAGAAGCATCCACCAAAATACTTTTCCGCTGCCGCAGGTCTCTGACCTCGTGAGATCCCATCTGGAGGCCTTTTCTGGTACTCTGCTGGAGGGGGATTCGATCACGGAGGGCTTCTACATCAACTCTATTGCCCTTCTAATGAAGCGTGAGTAGTTTACCACAGACCTACGGGTCCATAGCTAGTAGCTAGATGGCTTCTTATCTCTCTTTGATCCTCAATACAATGTTCTCTTTGATGTTCTTGGAGTTCTATCTGATGTAATATTCTTTTATAGTGTGTTTATCGAGATCCGATGAATTGTGGATTTATGATCAGTTTATCTATGAATATTATTTGAATCTTCTCTGAATTCTTATATGCATGATTTTATATCTTTGTATTTCTCTTTGAATTATCGATTTGGTTTGGCCAACTAGATTGGTATTTCTTGCAATGGTAGAGGTGCTTAGTTTTGGGTTCAATCTTGCGGTTTCCTCGCCCAGTGACATAGTAGGGGTAGAGAGGCATGTATTGTATTGTTGCCATCAAGGGTAAAAAGATGGGGTTTTCATCATATTGCTTGTGTTTATCCCTCTACATCATGTCATCTTACTTAAGGCGTTACTCTGTTCTTATGAACTTAATACTCTAGATGCAGGCATGAGTCGGTCGATGTGTGGAGTAATAGTAGTAGATGCAGAATCATTTCGGTCTACCTGACATGGACGTGATGCCTTTATTCATAATCATTGCCTTGGATATCATCATAACTTTGCGCTTTTCTATCAATTGCTCGACAGTAATTGGTTCACCCACCATATTATATTCCTTCAAGAGAGAAGCCTCTAGTGAAACCTATGGCCCACGGGTCTAATTTCCATCATATATTTTCATATCTATAAACAAAAAAAAACAAAAATACCTCACTGAGTTTTATTTAATTTTATTTTGTTTTTCGTTTTAGTAAACTTTTATATCTATCTCTATCAGATCTCACCTTTGCAAGTGATCGTAAAGGGATTGACAACCTCTTTATCGCGTTGGGTGCAAGTGTTTGATTGTTTGTGCAGGTGCATAGATTGGAGACTTGCTTGTATCTCCTACTGGATTGATACCTTGGTTCTTAACTGAGGGAAATACTTGTGACGCCCCCGATCCAATCGTACACTAATCATACACGCAAAATGTACGATCAAGATCAGGGACTCACGGGAAGATATCACAACACAACTCTACAAATAAAATAAGTCATACAAGCATCATAATACAAGCCAGGGGCCTCGAGGGCTCGAATACAAGTGCTCGATCATAGGCGAGTCAGCGGAAGCAACAATATCTGAGTACAGACATAAGTTAAACAAGGTGCCATAAGATGGCTAGCACAAACATGGATACAGATCGAAAGAGGCGCAGGCCTCCCGCCTGGGATCCCCCTAAACTACTCCTGGTCGTCAGGGGCGGCCTGCACATAGTAGTAGGCACCCACAGTGTAGTAGGAGTCATCGTCGACGTCGGCGTCTGGCTCCTGGGCTCCGACATCTGGTTGCGTCAACCGAGAAGAAAGGAAAGGGGGAAAAGGGGGAGCAAAGCAACCGTGAGTACTCATCCAAAGTACTCGCAAGCAAGGATCTACACTACATATGCATGGGTATCTGTGTAAAGGGGCAATATCGGTACTGAACTGTAGAATGCCAGAATAAGAGGGGGGATAGCTAGTCACATCGAAGACTAAACCCGGCAGCCTCCATCTTGCAGCATGTAGAAGAGAGTAGATGGTAAGTTCACCAAGTATCATCGCATAGCATAATCCTACAAAGCGATCCTCCCTAAATGCCTGTGTGAGAGCGATCACCGGGCTATATCTGGCACTTGGAAGGGTGTGTTTTATTAAGTATCCGGTTCTAGTTGTCATAAGGTCAAGGTACAACTCCGGGTCGTCCTTTTACCGAGGGACACGGCTATTCGAATAGATAAACTTCCCTGCAAGGGTACACCACATAACCCAACATGCTCGATTCCTCTGGCCGGACACACTTTCCTAGGTCATGCCCGGCTTCGGAAGATCAAACATCGCAGCCCCACCTAGGCACAACAGAGAGGTAAGCACGCCGGTCTAAATCCTATGCGCGCAGGGGTCTGGGCCCATCGCCCATTGCACACCTGCACGTTGCGTGGGCGGCCGGTGAGCAGACCTAGCAACCTCCATTGCAAAGGAAGTTGCGTTACGCGGTCTAACCCGGAGCGTGCCGCTCAGTCGTTGACGTCAAGAAGGCTTCGGCTGATACCACGACGTCGAGTGCCCATAACTGTTCCCACGTAGTTGGTTAGTGCGTATAGGCCAGTGGCCAGACTCAGATCAACTACCAAGATCTCGTTAAGCGTGTTATTTTGAAGCAACCACGGACGCCGACCAGGGCCAGGCACACCTCTCACCCAGGTGGTCTCAACCTACCCTGTCGCTCCACCACAAAGTAACAGTCGGGGGCCGTCGGGAACCCAGGCCCACCTCTACCAGGATGGAGCCACCTGTCCTTTCAACCCCCACATTGGAATCACTTGCAGGTACTCTACGAGCCGACCCGACTTTAGTCACCACATGTATCATATAATGTATACAAGTATAAACCTGTGATCACCTCCCGAGTGATCATGGCCCAGTAGTATAGCATGGCAAACGAACAAGAATGTAGGGCCACTGATGGGAGACTAGCATCATATACTAAACATTTAGGATTGCAGGTAAGAGTAACAACTGTAGCAACAATGACAGGCTATGCAACATAATAGGATTAACTGAAAGCAGTAACATGCTACACTACTCTAATGCAAGCAGTAGAGATAAGGAATAGGCGATATCTGGTGATCAAAGGGAGGGCTTGCCTGGAAGCTCAGCTGGGAAGGAGGGGTCGTCAACATCGTAGTCGTACTGGGTAGCAGCGGCGTCGGTCTCGGTGTCTAGCGGAGAAGAGGGGGAAGAAACAATAAATATAAATCAAACACATGCATGACGATGCATGACATGACAATGAGCGGTGCTAGGTGTGCCCTAACGCAGTAGTAGGTGATATCGGCGAAGGGGGGAAACATCCGGGAAAGTATTCCCGGTGTTCCGCGTTTTCGGACAAATGAATCGGAAGGGGAAATTTGCGTGTTTGCTATGCTAGGGATGTGTGGCGGACAAATGGGCTGCGTATCCGGATTCGTCTCGTCGTTCTGAGCAACTTTCATGTACAAAGTTTTTCCATCCGAGTAACGGTTTATTTTCTATTTATTTTTAAAGTTTTCAATCATTTTCTAAATTATTATTATTAAATTAATTCGAAATCAGCACTACTGTATCAACATGACGTCAGTATGACATCAGCTGTCAACAGAGGTGTTGACTGGGTCAAACTGACATGTGGGGTCTGCATGTCATTGACTCTTCAGGCTAATCAGGGTTTAATTAAGTTAACTAGTGATAGGTTAATCTAATCAAGATTAATTAAGTTAATTAATTCTTTAACTAATTAATTAATTAATTTTATAAAAACGTTCTGGGGCGGGGCCCCTTGTCATAGGCACCGAGGGGCCTTAACGGGGCGGGCGTTACGGATGGGTCTCAAGGCCGCGCGCGACCGCAGCCCGGCGGTGGCTGCAAGACGCAGCACGGCGCTGCCCATGGCGAAGCGGAGGGGGGCCGCGACAGGCAAAGGGCCGGAGGCGGCGCTGGCGGTCGCCGGATGGGGACGCCAGTCGAAGGCTGCGATGGGAGGCAAGCGGGGCGGTGGCGAGCACAAAACGGCCATGGCGGTGTCGCGGCGGGAGCAGAGGCGAGGCGGTCGGCCGTGGCGAGTGCAGCAGCAAGTGAGCGGCAGCGCGAGGGGGCAGCGGACGAGCGAGGCAGGGCGCAGGAGGGTCGCGTGCTTGGACGACGCTGGCTGGCGAAGGCGGGCGCAGGGCGGTAGCAGCGACGCAGAAGCAACATCGGCAGTAGTAGAGCAGAAGCAGCATGCGCAGTAGCAACGCATAGGTAGCAACAACAGCGCATGGCATGGAGCAGGAGCAACAGCGAGGAGCGGTGCCAGCAGCAGCAGAATAGCGGCAGCAGCGGCAACAGCCAGCAGCAGGCACTGGAGCGCGGGCATCGGCGAGCGGGCGAGAAAGGGCGCGGGCCGGACGGGCGCTAGCGCGTGCATGGGATGAGGCTGCGGTCGTGAGCGCGTGTGCGAGGGAGACAGGAGGAGAGGGGGAGGGGGAGGCGGAGGCTCACGGGGGTCGTAGGGAAAGGGCAGCGAGGCGCGGGGTGGAGGACGGGGACGACAGCGACGTAAGGGAGGCAGTTCGGCGAGGTGGCCGAGGCGGAGGCGCTCCGGGACGTCGAGCGGCGACGCGGTCGCAGCCCCGATCTAGATCGGATCGGAGGGGGGAACGAGAGGGACTGGGGGAAGTGGGGTGGTTCGATCTAGGGTTTGACCGGGGTGGGGGGATATGGGAGTGGGGTGGGCCAGTTGGGCCATTCGGCTCAGCAGGGGGGTTTAGTTTCTCTCTTGTTAGATTTTTTTTCTGCTTTTTATTCTTTTCCATATTTCTGTTTTATTTATTTTAGAGCATCTTAGCATTTTCTAAACATGTGTTTTCTTCACTATAGTTACCTATGTAATTTTTGGCACAGTCCGAACATTTTTGTTTTAATGTTGGGAAACTTTTATTATTTGCCATATTTTGAATTTGAATTTTGAACCGGTTTGTTGAACTAACAAGAGATTAGCAACAGTAACGGAGGTGACGTGGCATCATTAGCATAGGTTCACTGTAGCATAATTATCCGGGCATTACAAATCTCCTCCACAACAAGAAATCTCGTCCCGAGATTTAAGAGGGGAGTAGGGGCGAAGAATATGTTACGAAATTCTAACGATTCTTCTCTGTCTTAGTTGCTCTTCTCGAAGAGATCAATCCATTACATTGATGTCTTCTTCCTCTGCTTCCGGTCATCACGATGAAGTCGTCATCCTTTCTTTGGAGTCTCCATCGTACTTACGAAAGTATAGGGGGTATTCCGGAAGAACGGCCGCTATAGTGTTACTTATCTGGTAGATAACATCAGGGAAGGTGGCGGAAAGTAACTCTCGAATTGAAATTTAAGACATTATCGAGAGCAAAGTAAGAAGGTGCAAAATAGAAGTGTCAAGCGCATAGGCAATCGTTCGTCGCCTGGAACGAAGTGTGAAAGGAATTCAGAGCAATGGGAATAAGTATTGCGTCTGATACCAGAATAGATCACTAGGTAGGTGGCCCGTGAATTACATATGTAGTCAAGCACGAGGAATAACTTTGGCAACAGGGTGTACAGGAGAGTCAGGTTTCGATCATGTGGAACTGTGGGTTATGGGCCCACCATGTGGGTTAAAAGTAGAAAGAGCGGTGACATCTTGCACGGTTATGATAGCAAGGCACGTCGGAGAATAACCCGTCAGTTATGTCGGCAACAACATCGGTACCAAGGGTGTGGGACGAAGAGAATGATTTTCCTGCTCTTTGAAACGAGGCGGACCAATAGGCAAAGCTCTCATCCATCGGTGGTTACCGGAATGCCGTCAACAAAAGCAACAGGGTCTTACCGACACGGTTGTACACCAAGGTGTTTACATAAGCAGGAGAATATTACTGCTTAGATCATATAGATCACCAGTAAGGTTAAACAAAACAATGGAAAGGAAAATGTGATTACCAGGTTAAACAGAACAATGGAAAGGAAAATGTGTTTAAACACATTTCAGGGGTATATCCTTCCCAAGGACAAACAGAGCAAGATATCCATGACATGATAGAAAGTAGAAACCATTTAGGTAAGGGGAGAGGAATTTCATGACAATACCCATACAACGGTGTTTGGATGAATTTGATAAAGAAAATTTAGGATTGTTCTTCAAAATGCTTTTACCGAAAATCGGGGTAACACAGACATGCATTGAGATAGCATTGACATAATCTTCGAGCAAGGTTGGACTTTGGATACTCAAAGGATTCATCAGGAACAACTTATAAAATAAGACTTACGATTTCCTTATGGAAGAATCGCTAAGCTTGCTAAAAAGGAAACTATAACAATAGGTCCTCCGGCCAGGTGTGCTAGGCATGATATCATCTTACTGGGTCATATAAAGACCAATGATATACCTCTTGGATATATGATCCAACCATCATAGCTAACCGAGATTCAGATCTGATTGGTGTCTGGATACCTCGGACTCAGGATGCCTGAGAAGAAAAGGTGCGACACAATTGACGAGATGATATTTTAAGATTCTCGGGAAATGAACTATCGAAGCGAGTTCTGAAACAAGAGTTCATCATTAAACCAAGAAGAGGATGAGGGGGTGGCTGATGGACTCAGCGACAGTTCCTCGAGATTTCCAAAAAGATGGATTTTCACAAACATGTGAACAAGGGGATAACATTTGTTAGATCAAATGACATAATGATGTATGCTCGAGGAAAACATACACAATTAAACATTGGTTGAAATGTGAGCCCAGAATATGGGCATAGGTAGCATGATCAATGTTAGAATGGTGATTAGATAATCAATGGTCTAAGAATGAAATGTCGACCATTAACTTCAAAGCAATAGGGTTGCTAGAAGTTTCGAAGTCGCACGTCATAGTTCAATTGTCAGTTTCCTGGTTAGAAACAACACGGGGAGCAAGGAATGAACAACGATGGCAAGAAGTATCACTTGTATCAAGAATTCTTGAGAGGTGGTGAAATTCTCACGACATTCCTGACATAAAAGATGGTAATACTCCAAGGTAAAGAAGAACAAATGCTTGATAGCAAGGAACTCAAGATATAACACAAAATACGAACAAGTTTGTGTTCGAGGGAAGGCAATAAAGTGGTTAATGATAACACAAATCATCGATGACAAGGATGGTATTTCTCATCATGAATTCAATTGATATCCTGGAAGAGCTCGGGAGGCTGATGATGATCATGACAAATTTGTCGAGAGATTTCATGAAGATGTAATCGATCGGTGATGACATCAAGTCAAAGGAATGATGAAGCGAAAGGTTATTGGAACCATGGGTAGGACACAAACTCGAAATCAAGTTTGTTGTTCAAGGAGAAATGATATGACGAGGAAGATGGACGTAAGCTTAGATCATCATCGAAAATTTTGCTACGAGGAGAAGGGCCAGGTAGCACAGTTAAAATTTAGCACGATAAAGATACAGCCGATCAGGCTTGGGATGACTTGAAGGATTATTAAACTCGTAAGCAACAAAAAATACTTAGATTTATTGAATCAGAGTGTAGACTCGATTCACTATTTGGTGTTCTTGGTTGACGACAACCCAGAACCCAAGAAAATTGGAATCGGTGAGAAATAACAATTCATG
Organism: Aegilops bicornis; assembly: GCA_021605145.1. Lineage (NCBI taxonomy): Eukaryota > Viridiplantae > Streptophyta > Magnoliopsida > Poales > Poaceae > Aegilops > Aegilops bicornis. The sequence goes on along the minus strand of CM038670.1, from coordinate 523,680,690 downwards.
AAGAAACCATAAGATGTTATGCACTTCCACGATATTCTCGAGATACCAGAGTGTAATACTCGACAGTAGATCAAAGTAAAGGTTGGACTAGGGTATTGATCCACAGAAGACAAATGCTTAAACTTGGCCGAGAAATGGGATCAAAGAAGAACAATATGGTCGGAACCATAGCTGCAAGGGATCCAATTTAATGACACCGAAAGAATTACCCAAATGATTAAATATTTTGCAAGAAGCTTCCATGATAAGATCTACATCGTGTCCATGGGCATGAACACAAAGTTCAAGGTCAACTCCCACTTCTCCAATGCACAACTTTTCATTCACTTCTCGCTTTTGAAGAAGTTGTAGGTGTTGAAATTTTATCTGACAAAAAGCCGATGAGAGTATAACTCGTGAAAACTCTCGGGTCCACACGGATTAGGGAAGGCATAGGTTCAACCCATAGGGGCGTCTTAGGAATATATTCCACAAACTTCAGGGTTAAATAACTTGAGCTCAGAAGCACAGCATGGTTGACAAGGCAGAGGATACAATTTACCAAAGACATTATGTATCCGAGGAAAAGCTCACAAGGTTATTGAATATGAACGACATTGTCAGATAATAATCCAACAATGGATCTGGCAATCCTCAACGAAGCTGATGTGAGCATCGTCACACAACTAGAGAAAGAATAATGCAAAGGCATTGGATTGTAGAATCAACTGACAAATTCAAAGCTCAAATGCAAAGGAATTATGATTTCCAAATCAAGAGATCAGAAGCAAGTGTTCTGATTGAGGATGGATAAGTTGAGTAGGCTTAGGGGTGAAATCGATGGCAATTTGATTGGTCGAGATCCAGCTCATGTTTAAATGACGCCTGAGCTGGAAGGAAGAATCTAAGACCTGATTGAGGGTTGCGAGAATTCACAACATATTGAATCAAGGGACTCGCAATGATAATGACCAAGGAAACAATGAATATTGCTAGTCATATGGAACGCATCCATAATGCAAGCAGACAAGTATTTGTAGAGTAATAGCGGGTAGAGGATTATCGGAAGATCGTATAGTATTTCAATGTATCTTGTGAATCATATTAACAATGGGGAAGAACGGATACTCGGTAAGTGCAAGGAATTATCCGTAGGGAGTATTCATTAGGCAAGAACTGTAGGGCAGTAAGCTCAAAGGATTCTCGGAACAACGGAGAGCAGTTTGGGGTATCTTGTAATAACAAGATCAATGGGATTCAAGGTAGGCAAGTGTATGCAGTTATCCATACGGATATAATAGTGGTAGGGAATTTGCAAAGGCGGTCGGCACAAGCATCTCGGGAAAACAATGAATAGCATCTTCGGAACCTTCTGGTGCAGCAGGCGATCATTTGTAATAAGGGGCTCTCCGGGAGGAAGTAGTTATGAGAACCTAGAGTCAGATTTAGTAAAACCATTAAACCCGAATAGAAGAGAGATCAGAGTCCCAGAGTATAGACGAGGAATAAAAGATCCTAATACCACCCAATGTCGACGTGGGCCCGTCAGCCACACAGCCATGTTAGTAAAAGTTTTGCAATTGACTAGACTCGACTTTGACCAAGGACTGTGGAAGGTGGATTCCTACAGGCAGTCGGCTCTGATACCAACTTGTGACGCCCCCAATTTAATCATACACTAATCATATACGCAAACATGTACGATCAAGATCAGGGACTCACGGGAAGATATCACAACACAACTCTAAAAATAAAATAAGTCATACAAGCATCATAATACAAGCCAGGGGTCTCGAGGGCTCGAATACAAGTGCTCGATCATAGGCGAGTCGATGGAAGCAACAATATCTGAGTACAGACATAAGTTAAAATAGGTGCCATAAGATGGCTAGCACAAACTGGGATACAGGTCGAAAGAGGCGTAGGCCTCCTGCCTGGGATCCTCCTAAACTACTCATGGTCGTCGACGGCGGCCTGCACGTAGTAGTAGGCACCCGCGGTGTAGTAGGAGTCGTCATCGATGGTGGCGTCTGGCTCCTGGGCTCCAGCATCTGGTTGCGTCAACCGAGAAGAAAGGAAAGGGGGAAAAGGGGGAGCAAAGCAACCGTGAGTACTCATCCAAAGTACTCGCAAGCAGGGATCTACACTACATATGCATGGGTATCTGTGTAAAGGGGCAATATCGATGGACTGAACTGCAGAATGCCAGAATAAGAGGGGGATATCTAGTCATGTCGAAGACTATGCTTCTGGCAGCCTCCATCTTGCAGCATGTAGAAGAGAGTATATGGTAAGTTCACCAAGTATCATCGCATAGCATAATCCTACCCGGCGATCCTCACCTCGTCGCCCTGTGTGAGAGCAATCACCGGGCTATATCTGGCACTTGGAAGGGTGTGTTTTATTAAGTATCCGGTTCTAGTTGTCATAAGGTCAAGGTACAACTCCGGGTCGTCCTTCTACCGATGGACACGGTTATTCGAATAGATAAATTTCCCTGCAGGGGTGCACCACATAACCCAACACGCCCGATCCCTCTGGCCAGACACAATTTCCTGGGTCATGCCCGGCCTCGGAAGATCAACACGTCGCAGCCCCACCTAGGCACAATAGAGAGGTAAGCACGCCGGTCTAAATCCTATGCACGCAGGGGTCTGGGCCCATCGCCCATTGCACACCTGCACGTTGCATGGGCGGCCAGTGAGCAGACCTAGCAACCTCCATTACAAAGGAAGTTGCGTTACGCGGTCCAACCCGGCGCGCGCCGCTCAGTCGCTGACGTCAAGAAGGCTTCGGCTGATACCACGACGTCGAGTGCCCATAACTGTTCCCGCGTAGTTGGTTAGTGCGTATAGGCCAGTGGCCAGACTCAGATCAAATACCAAGATCTCGTTAAGCGTGTTATTTTGAAGCAACCACGGACGCCGACCAGAGCCAGGCCCACCTCTCACCCAGGTGGTCTCAACCTGCCCTGTCGCTCCGCCACAAAGTAACAGTTGAGGGCCGTCGGGAACCCAGGCCCACCTCTACCGAGATGGAGCCACCTGTCCTTTCAGCACCCACATCGGAATCACTTGCGGGTACTCTATGAGCCGACCCGACTTTAGTCACCACATGTATCATATAATGTATACAAGTATAAATCCGTGATCACCTCCCGAGTGATCATGGCCCGGTAGTATAGCATGGTAGATGGACAAGAATGTAGGGCCACTGATGGGATACTAGCATCATATACTAAACATTTAGGATTGCAGGTAAGGGTGACAACTGTAGCAACAATGATAGGCTATGAAGCGGAATAGGACTAACCAAAAGCAGTAACATGCTACACTACTCTAATGCAAGCAGTAAAGAGACGGAATAGGCGATATCTGGTGATAAAAGGGGGGCTTGCCTGGAAGCTCAGCCGAGAAGGAGGATTCATCGTACTGGGTAGCAGCAGCGTCGGTCTCGGTGTCTAGCGAGAGAAGAGGGGGAAGAAACAATAAATATAAAGCAAACATATGCATGACGATGCATGACATGACAATGAGCGGTGCTAGGTGTGCCCTAACGCGGTAGTAGGTGATACCGGCGAATGGGGGAAACATCCGGGAAAGTATTCCCGGTGTTTCGCGTTTTTGGACAGATGAATCGGAGGGGGAAAGTTGCATGTTTGCTATGCTAGGGATGTGTGGCGGACGAACGGGCTGCGTATCCTGATTCATCTCGTTGTTCTGAGCAACTTTCATGTACAAAGTTTGGATGACGCTGGCTGGCGAAGGCGGCGCGGGGTGGTAGCAGCGACGCAGAAGCAACATCGGCAGTAGTAGAGCAGAACCAGCATGCGCAGCAGCAACGCAAGGGTAGTAGCAACAACAAGACAAAGATAGAGCAGAGCAGCAACAGGAGCAGCGACAAAGATCAGAATAAGCGGCGGCAGCGCCAACCGCCAGCAGCAGGCGCTGGAGCGCGGGCATCGGTGAGCGGGCGAGAAAGGGCGCGGGCCGGACGGGCGCTAGCGCACATGCATGGGACGACGCCGCGTTCCTGAGCGCGTGTGCAAGGGAGACATGTGGAGAGGGGGAGGCGGAGGCTCACGGGGGCCGTAGGGAAAGGGCAGCGAGGCGCGGGGTGGAGGACGGGGACAATGGCGACGTAGGGGAGGCAGTCCGGCGAGGTGGCCGAGGCGAAGGCGCTCCGGGACGTCGAGCGACGACGCGGTCGCAGCCTCAATCCAGATCGGAGGGGGAGCGAGAGGGAGTGGGGGAAGTGGGGTGGTTCGGTCTAGGGTTTGACCGGGGTGGGGGGATATGGGAGTGGAGTGGGGCGCGGCTAGGCCGGCCTGGTTGGCCTGGATGGCCTGGATGGCCTGTTGGGCCATTCGGCCCAGCAGGGGGGTTTAGTTTCTCTCTTGTTAGATTTGTTTTCTGCTTTTTATTATTTTCCATTTTTCTGTTTTATTTATTTTAGAGCATCTTAGCATTTTCTAAACATGTGTTTTCTTCACTATAATTACCTATGTAATTTTTGGCACAGTCTGAACATTTTTGTTTTAATGTTTGAAAACTTTTGTTGTTTGCCATATTTTGAATTTGAATTTTGAACCAGTTTTTTGAACTAACGAGAGATTAGCAACAGTAACGGAGGTGGCGTGGCATCATTACCATAGGTTCACTGTTGCATAATTATCCGGACGTTACAATACTTATCTCTACTTTGCTGCATCACCCTTTCTGCTTTAAGGGAAAACCCAACGCAAGCTCAAGAAGTAGCATCAGTCCAGGTTAGTTTCGTTCAAATCATGCAAATTAGAGTCCAAAACAAGAGCAAAAGTGTTAGGAAAAGTAGATACGACGGAGACGTATCAACTCCCCCCAGCTGAAACCTTTGCTTGTCCTCAAGCAATTCAGTTGCTAAACTGAAAGTGAAAAAGAAATTTTTTTACGAACTCTTTTGCTCTTGTTTATATAAATAAGCTTAAGTAGCACCCAAGTTTTCAGCAAAGATTATGACTAACCATGTCGACAATAACTCTTAAAAATTATATTAGCTCATATCAATGGCATAAGAAACTAGCGAGCAATAATAAGATATCTTAAACGACAACACTTTGTCAAAACAACCATGATATAATATGACAATAGTGGTATCTCGCTAGCCCTTTCTGAGACCATAAAACATAAATGCAGAGCACCTCCGAAGTTCAAACAACGACTAAACATTGTAATTCATGGTAGAAAAGATCCAGTCATGATGCACCCAACATTAACTATACACAATGCATGAGGATGACAATAGTGCTCTCAGATCTGGCGCTTATTTGAGAAGGTGATGACTCAACATAAAAGTAAATGGAGAGTCTAGAGGGAAGTAGGGATTTGCAGCGGTGCCGGAGCTCGGATTTTTTTTAAAACATAGATAAATGAAATTTTGAGAAATGCACCCTTCCTGTTTACTTCGCAACCATTAGTTATCGATATCTTCCATGCTAAACACATTAGTGGCGGTTCCCAAGCGATAAAGTAAAGGTTTACTCCCCCTCCAACAAACACATTCCACGGCTAGCCGAATCCACGGGTACCGTCCATACCAACATCATTCCTGGGGAAGTTTTGTTTAATTATTTGCAATTTGAATTCGGGACTGGGAATCCCTATTACCGCCCCTATCGTGCAAGGACAAGTGAATAAACACTCATCGTGAGAATAACCCGCTTAGCATGGAAGATACCGACTACCTTCAGTCGCTCTATGAACAATCCAGGCACAAAAAATAGATGTTTATTTGAAGTTTTTAGAGGTGGCACATGCAAATTTACTTAGAACGGCAGGGTAATACCGCATATAGGTAGATATAGTGGACTCATGTGGAATAACTTTGGGTTTTAGGATTTTGATGCACAAGCAGTATTTCCGTTAGTATAGGCAAAGGTTAGCAAATAGGTTGAGAAGCGGCCAGCTAGAGAGCAAAAACAGACATGAACATGCATTATGCATAATAAACATTGAGTACTAGCATGAGTAGGATATGAACACCATGAACACAAATATCATATAGGCTATGCTGGTTTTGATTCAACTACATGCATGGACATGTGCCAAGTCAAGCCACTCAAACATTCAGAGGAGGATACCATATCATCATACTACATCACAACCATTTTAACGCAATGTTGACATCCAAGATAAATCATTATCCACTCCTAGCTATTTAAGCATGGCATGAGAAACTATAATCTATAATTGTCATTGCGAACATGTTTGATCATAATAGGCTGAATCATGGATACTAGGTTAAACATATTTACAAAAACAGAACAAGTTGAGTTCATACCCGTTTCTCTCTGCCACAGTCACTTCATCAAATATCGTCATTATTGCCTTTCACTTGCATGACCGAATGATATGAAAGTGATAATAGTGCAAGAGTGCCGTGGACTAAGCTGGAACTGACAAACATTTTATTCAAGAAGGAGAAGACAAGGTAATATGGCTCTTTGTTAGATCAATATCAATGCATATGAGAGGCACTCAACATTTTCATCGCGGTCTTCTCCTTAGTATGAATCAAATAAAAAAGAAAATAAGTTCATAGAAACACACTAAAATATTTTTGGACTTTTTAGTTTTTCTTGAAAAAAGCAAACTAAAGAAAAAGGAAAAACAAAAACGAGAAAAACTATTTACACGGGAGAGATTCCAACAAGCCAAAAGAAGAACGAGGAAATCTTTTTGGGTTTTCTTTTTAATACTACAACTAACTAGGCTAGAAAGAAAGACCGAAAAGAAGAATGCGAGAAGAAAAAATAAATATAGTATGGATAATACAATAAAAAAGTGTGGACACCGACAACTGGAATGCAATGTATGAATATAAATGTAATGTCGGTGGAAATACATACTCCCCCAAGCTTAGGCTTTTGGCCTAGCTTGGTAATCACCGTCTGCAGCATGCGTAATAATCAGAGTGATAGCTCACGGAGGCTCTCGATGCAGCCTCCTCAGCCCGCCGAGCAGCCACAACCTCTGCCTTGTGTGCGCGGGCCTCGCTCTCAAGAACATAATACCTTCCTTTGATGTGATAATCAAAGAGAGCAGGTGCGGGCAAAAAGGTACGCACAATGGATTCTTTATTGAACATCAAGTTATAAGTATAATCAGTGATCTCGCCCTTAAGGAACTTTTGGCGCTTCATGGCCTCAAAGTCTAAGTACTGAGTAGGTAGGATGGAGTCTTTAGGCAAAAGTGATACACCAAACTCCTCTGCTAAACGTGAAGCATAAATCCCACCATGAAAATATCCACTATCAGCGTTGTGTTGCAATCTACGTGCAACAATCGCTCCAAGGTTATAACATTTAACACCGGTGAGAGCCGTGTGTAAGAGGCTCAAGTCAGGAGCACATAGTGTACTACAGTCTTGTTTGCCTACGATGCATTTTCCATTAAACAGTGCAAAGTATTGAATTGATGGGAAGTGTACTTTTTATTCTACCTTGTGTTACCCCTCTATTCTCACCGTAGCAAAGACTAGTAAAAAATGGCTCATACTCAGACCTTGGTGGTTCGTCCAACGAACCCCAAAATGGAATTTTACACAGACCACTAAACGCGTCTAGAGGCATGGTAATTGAACGGTCATAAAGTTTAAACGAAACCCTAGACTCACGAAGATGAAAGTTAAACTCTTTAGTAAACATTTCTGTAAGACTGAGATACTGGTTGCACTTATCTTCAATGTAGGGACCAAGCTCGGCATTGTGAACATATTGCTCAAATTCTTCTTTAATACCTGCCATCATCATGAAATCGTCGCACGACCATAAGCATCATTTAGTGGCGGCATCCCGTATTGAACTTGTGGTTCAACATAAGACTGACGAGTTGAGCCACTATTAGAAGATGCCTCCGAGGGCCTCCGCCTCAAAGAACTCCTTCCAAAAAAGTTCATCATATTTGCGTACAATTTTCTGAAAAAAATTGGGTCACAATTTTTTTTTCAACAAAACTTTCCAAGATTGATGGCAACTACTCATAGGGATGCATAGAGGCTATGTTGAGCATTCAAATTACTTAGAAATCTAAGAATTCAACATGCAAGCTCATCTACAGCAGCACCAAGAGTAGCTAATTATTCAAAATATAATTCACGAAAGCAAAAACTAATTGGACCAATGGAGAGTCACATACCAAGTAGCAATCCCTCAAAACAGTTTCAGAAACGGAGCTTCGAGCAAAGAGATCGAAATCCGCGGGTTTGAGAATAAGAACACGAGAGAGAGAGAGAGAGAGAGAGAGAGAGAGAGAGAGAGAGAGAGAGAGCAATGGTGTTTTTATGGAGGTAGGTGATGACATGGGCTGAAGAGATAAGTGAGGGGGGCCATGTGGGACCACAACCCACCAGGGCGTGCCTGGGGCTGCTAGTGCGTCCAGGTGGGTTGTGCCCACCTGGTGCACCCCCCTCTGATGTTATTTGCACTAAAACAATCTTAAATGTTCAGAAAAAATCATATTAAATTTTCAGGGCATTCTGAGAACTTTATTTTTGGGTCATTTTTTATTGCACGGAAAATTCAGAAAACAAGCAAACACATGGAATTTTATTTTATTTAACTAATGAAAACAGGAAACAAAGGTTGGGAACAGAAGGTGGTGTTTACTAAATTCATCAACTTCATACCTCTAAAAAATGATCCATTAATAAGGTTGATCAAGTCTTATTAACAACCACAAAACCAAAGAAATTTCGTAAAATATTAAGTTACCTCAACGGGGATATGCATGTCCCCAACAATAAGCATTTCATATTTCTTTTTGGCAGTAGGTAGAGGTAGTTTAAAACTTCCAATAGTGAGTGTCGAAGATTTTTCAATAACATTAATATCAATCACTTGGAATTGTTTTTTCGGAAAGTCCATCGTATGTTCATTACCATTGATATGAAAAGTGACCTTGCTTTTATTGCAATCAATAACATCCCCTGCAGTATTCAAGAAGGGTCTACCGAGGATAATCGACATGCTGTCGTCCTCGGGCATCTCAATTATAACAAAGTCAGTTAAGATAGTAACATTTACAACAACAACAGGCACATCCTCACAAATACCGATAGGTATGGCAGTTGATTTGTCAGCCATTTGCAAAGATATTTCAGTACGTGTGAGTTTATTTAAATCAAGTATTTTATATAAAGAGAAAGGCATGACACTAACACCGGCTCCTAAATCACAGAAAGCAGTTTTGACATAATTTTTTTTGATGGAGCAAGGTATGGTTGGTATTCCCTGATCTCCAAGTTTTTAGGTACTCCATCCTTAAAAGAATAATTAGCAAGCATGGTGGAGATCTCAGCTTGTGTATTTTTCTCTTATTAGTGATGATGTCTTTCATGTACTTTGCGAAGGGGCCATCTTTAAAATATCGATCAAGCGAGTCTTGTGAAAAAGCGGCCTAAGCATTTCAGCAAGGCGTTCGAATTCTTCATCATCCTTTTTTCTTAGTTGATTTAGGTGGAAAGGGCATGAGTTTTTGTATCCATGGTTCTCTTTCTTTACCATGTTTTCTAGCAACAAAGTCTCTTTCATCATATCTTTTATTTTTAGATTGTAGGTTATCAAGATCAACAACATGTTCTATTTCAACATCATTATCTGGTTCTTTATCATTGTCCGGTTGAGTATCTTCATGAACATCATCATTATCGTTTTCATTATCACTAGGTGAATGTTCATTACCAGATTGAGTTTCAGCATCAGAAATAGAAACATCATTATTATCTGAAGGAGGTTTTTCTTTCCCAGGTTCACTAGAGGTATGCAAAGTCCTATCATTTTTCTTCTTCTTTCTATTTTTAGAAGGACTAGGTGCATCAGTGTTAATTCTTTGAGAGTCTTGTTCAATTCTTTTAGGGTGACCTTCAGGATAAAGTGGTTCCTGAGTCATTCTACCTCCCCTAGTTACTACTCTTATAGCATGATCATTCAAATTGTTATTCATTTTATCAAGCAACTCGCTTTGAGATTTAGCAACTTGTTCTAGTTGAGTTTGACCATAGAAGCATGATATTCCAATGGCAATAGCTAGGTTGCTAGGAGGGGTGGCTCACCGTCATTGCCCTTCACTTCGCTTCGTCGGTGCGGCGATTAGGCTTAGGGCAAGAGTGGAAGAAGGGGACGGGGATAAATAGAGGTCGCATTGTGTTTCTTCGCTTGGATGTTGAATCGACCACATCTGAAAGGCCTTGAGGGCCCAATAGGCCTGATTAACAGCAAATCAAGGATTTTGTCACAGGAGTAGCGGGATTAAGTGAAGATCCAATGCTCAGAGATGACCATAAGTCCAGAGTTGACAGTAAAAATGATGATGATTTGAAAGGGCTGGATTAGCGCACAATTTTAATGTCTCTAATAAATAAAGAGCCATTCTTCTCATTAAACATGAACAACCATTCCTTTGTTCCTCAAGTTTATGGAAGCTCTACGGACCTATTCTGCAATGGACCACTCCTGCGACTCCGCTCCGCTCAACGCTGGAAATGAAGAGCGGCAGAATGGCTGCTCCGCAAAAATAAACTGTGCGTTGCTCCTCCCCATCACTTTAGCTCCTCGGAGTTGGGAGCCGGAGTGTTCCCGAACGGGCCCTACCTCTGGATGTATACATCCAAATGGGGCGTTTAGTGATCAGATCTAAGACGTTATTTGGATGTCTTTTCTTGGAAAAAAACAGCGAAAATGCAATAGGCAGTGACCCTTCTGAAAGCAGCTTCAATAGGAAAGAATGAAAAGCAATTTAATTAGATACGAATCAATATGAACGGGTACGCATTACAGGTGTTTAATTAGTACTAGGTTGCAGAGCGCAACAAGAACATCGCAAAATCAGAGCCTCTGAGGTTCAAACACCAGACGACGGGTAGACAAGCAAATCAACCCAATGTAACACTGAACAATCCAATCCACATCTGCATCCCCCATCACGAGCAGATGGGGCACCGGACGAGGCCGTTCTCGTTGCACTCGCCGCACTGGACCGTCTCCTTCCGCTCGCCGTCGACGCGCACCTTGCGGCTGCCGTTGCAGTCCCTGCACATGACGAACCTCACGCCGGCGCACCCCGCGCACCAGACTCGCGCTCGCGGCAGCCCCTGGAGCAGGGCCTTGAGCTTCCCCTCCTCCTCCATCCTCGTCACCTCGGCCGCGCCACCGACGTGCTTGCCCCGGACGAACACGGCGGGCACACGCAGCTCCCGCCCGCCCAGCAGCAGCCGCAGCTCCTCCCGGTAGCCCGAGTCCATGGACACGTCCCGCTCGATGACCTTCACGTCGTGGGCATCGATCGCGGCGCGCACCGCGTTGCAGTCCTCGAACGTCTTGCGGATGCCGCGGAGGGTGGTGGTGTAGAGCACGACCGCGTCCGCGCCGCCGGGCGGGCGCTTGCCCTCCGCCGCGATCGCCGGAATCACCTTCGGCTGCTTGGGCTTCTCGGACCCAATCACCCGCTTGATGTGCGCGCCTTCCTCCGACAGCTCCCGCTCGATGGACGCGAGGAGCTCCGGGTCGAACAGCGGGCTCAGGCTCCGGCGCGACGACGACATGCCTCCGGTCTCGGCCGCGCTGGGCTTCCGGGCGACCCAGGCGCTTCCTGGGAGAATCTCTTGGACGCCCTGGACAGCTTGGAGTTGTCGATGGAGTTGTACGGGCGGAGGACCCTGTCCTCGTCGGCGACGTCGCTGGGCTTGCTGTTCTCCTTCCCGGAGCAACGCTGCAGCGGGCTGTTCTCCTTCCCAGGCGTGTTCCTCCGCTTCGCCGACGACCTCTTGGGCGACGACAGGGCCATGGCGAGGACCCTGGCCGGAGACCAACGGCCGGGCTTGGCCGGCTTCTTGGCAGGCGAATCGGCGTCCTCCAGCCCGGCCATGATCTCCCACGCATTGATCACCTCCATGCCGGACTCCGGCTTGGCCGCCGGAGCCGGCTTCTTGGCGTCCGGGACGACGAGGGGCGGCGGGCGCTTGGCGGACGCGCGCTTCCACTCCCGGCTTATCGGCTTCTCCTGCTCCTGCGGCAACGGCAGCTCCTTGGCTCCAGCCGTGGCGGTGGCGCCGTGCTTGATCTGCAGGTCGAGGACGCCGTAGGTGGTGGAGGTGAGGGAGACGACGTGGTCGACGCGGCCGCGCACGGTGGCGCGCGCGGCGCCGCTGCGGCCTCCGGGACCGGGCGGGAGGAGCTTGGACGAGATGCACCCCATGGGCGCGGCGGCGCGGCGACGGCGACGGAGAGGCACTCCTCGCTCTTCTCTCTAACGGCGTTCTTTCCTCCTTTGGCTTTGTTGACCGGTGGGCAAGAGAATGCGGGCTGATGACTGGCTGGATCGAGGAGATTTTGTGGTGTTTGTATTGTGTAGTGGCGCAACGGTCGTCAAGTGTGTGCAGTTGCTGCAGATTTAGTTTTTCTTTTACTACTTTCCTCGTGTGGTGCGGTGCTCTCGTTCCATTCCAACGGTCGAATCGAACGGGGGAGGCGTTTGGTGCCCGCGCCAGAGAAGAGGAGGAGGGTCCGCAAACCGAAAAAAAGTGGCGCGGCCCGTGTCAGCATGTATATCTATCCGTTGAGTCGCGCACTATTGGGTTGGGCTGGCCTCTCCGGCCTCACTGGGTTGGGTTCCCATTTCATTTCATCTTGCGTGGGAGCCCATAAAGTCTGAGCCTTTTCAGTTTTATTACTTCTTTCTAGAAAGTACATTTATTTCATCGTTTCAACCGCGTTCGTCTTTGACCATCCGTACTAGTAGTACCTTTTTCTTCCCGGTGAGATAAATAATTTTACTTCTGGAGTACTACCATATAGGATTAGTACACATTGCCTTTGTTTTTTTTTCTCCGAGCAGTGAACGAGTGATGAGATTGTGCCCCAAAGAAAGAGTATAACATGCAGGGCAAACTACATACAAAAGTCAAACATCGATTTCGCACAATGATACTATACTACGTAATTGTACTAGCTGTACAAAAGAAAGAGACGGGTCCATACACACTGCACGAGAGAAGATCAAAGGTTGGTTTTGTTTAGCACGGGCGCAAGCAGGCAAGTACACATACTACTATGCTGATTGCTAATGTACAGCTGTTCCCGTGCCTACCGAAGCACGCAAGACTGTGTACAACTGAAGATGTGTACACAACTGTTCCCGTGCTTCCTGTTCCTCAAGCACGCAAGAGATTCAAACCAAGCACCGGCCATCTCCATCCGGCCACCGCCGCGAAGCAATTTGCTTCACGTCTCCCAGACCCGGAACCGGCCGCGGGGGCGACAGGACTGGAACGTCCACCGTCGGCGACTCCGACACCGCGGCCTTCGGTTCACTCGCCCCAACTTCGCCTGCCCGACGGTCGTCAGAGTCAGAGCCGCACCAAAAGCCACGAAGCGCGGAGGCGACGCTCGCCCAGCACCCGCTCCGCTCCTCGACCTGCTCCTCCTCCCCGCGCGGGGATGGCGCGGGCGCCGCCGCGCGGCTCTCGGACCGCACAGACCCAAAGCACGACACCTTCGGGGACGCAGGCTCCGCGCCCACGGCCTCGCTCGCGAACACCCTGGCCCCTGCGGCCGGCCGGCGCCAGCTGCGGCCGACCACGGGGGAGCGCCGCTGCTGCATAACCATCTTCCCGGCAGGCAGAAAACCGACGACGATTGCCTCCAACTCCAACCTCCTCGGCGCCCTCGACGCGCCCTTGTTACGCGTCGCCTCTTCCGCCGCGGTCTTGGGGTTGGAGCTGCCCTTGGTCGACCCGTCCCGCTCCAGCGCCGCGCCGGTTGGCCCGGACCAGGCCCATATAATCCGTCGCGACTGCTCGTGGGCGTTGCCGACGTCGGAGGCTGCGACCGCGATGGTCTCGCAGGCGACCTTCGACCTTGACTGGCCGCCGCCGACGCAGAAGAGGGACTCCAGATCGAGCTGTGGCATTCTTGCCTCTTGCCTGCTGCTGGGCAACAGTTGTGAGTGATTGCTATCGGATGTGTATGGCTGGGAACTGGGACTCTGGGAGTCGGAGGTTTGGTATAAAAGGGAGGCGACAAAGGCGTGGAGATTTCGAAAGGTTGGCTTGGCTGAGGAGCGCCGCGACGGTGGCGACTGCCGAGCGCCGAGTGCCGTTGGGAGGGTCGTTGAGTGAGGTGCGGGTTACCGGGGAAGTTTTGGAGTTTGCTCCATGGAATGATGGCGTGTTTCAGCGCGCAGGTCAGCAGCTCTGCGGCAAGTGGTTTTTCTCGTGTCCTCGAGCTGCCGAATGGAACCGCCAGGCGAGAGGTGTGACTGTGACGTACTGCCGGCTATGGGTTTCTTGGGTCACATCTGAATTGGTCTTTCTACTCAGTTTCTCGAGTGTTACTTGTGATTATCATATAAACTAAATTTGCATTAATTTATCACTTGAGTCCATAGCTCAGTTGTAGAGCATTTGACTGCAGATCAAGAGGTCTCCCGATCGAACATGGATTACTCGGCTACTCATAAGAGAAGCACCAACTATCAGTGGATATTCAGCCAATAAAATGTAAAGTGGTAAATTATTTTTTAACGATCTCGACAGCGTGAAGATTGCTTCCAAGGGCATCTCCAACACGGAACCGCAAATTGGACGGAGGACAGTCCCTAAACACTGATGCCGCATGCCACCATGCAACGCTCCCGCATACATTCAACCACTATTTGAACTAACCGGATGAAATTCGTGCACACACGGCGGATTTCATATAAACCGAACGAAATTCATTACATTCAGACATGTTTTAACTGAATACTATACCAGACTAAGATAAAACTAGTCCTGCGTCGGCGGATATCCATTCCCACGACACGGATACCATTGACTAGTCTACAGCCGACTGCGGCGGAGCGTCCATTGTCTTCCCCATGTCCGGCAGCCCGCTCATCGGACTACCGTGAACCCCGAAGGTATAGCTTCAACGCAAAGGGCGGCTCGCTTCCCCATGTTCGACAGCGTCGCTCATCGGAGTGGAACCGCCGGGATGTGCTTCAGCGGAGGGGAATGGGACGACGGTGACCTGCCACGGGGCAAGACACCGGCTGTGTACTCCGGCATCGCCTCGGCAGTGGCCTTCATGGGGCCCAAGCGACAACGTCCTTTCATGCTCTACTTTTTCTCGATGATGGCGGCTGACGTGGATGTTGACGGTGTCCTGGACTAGGGAGTACCAACCTAGTTTGCCCAGAGTCCATAGGCCGAGTTCTGACCGCCGATCTCACGAGGAAGGACTCTGGAAGCCTCGAACTCAGACGTGACCAAGACGGACTCAGTCGAAGACTTGGCGTGTGAGGGAGTCCTGGATTAGGGGGTCCTAGGCCTGTCGGTCTATCCCTTGTGGGCCGGACTGTTGGGTCGTATTGCCAACAATAGGAGGCTAAGCTACGTGGAGACCCCGTATCTGGACAGGAGGCTTTTTGGTGCCCTGGTGTGTCCTCCAAGTCACCATGGGAAGAATGGGCATGCTTATCCTTTCCTTGTAACCGACCATGTGTAAACCCTAGCATCCCTGGTGTCTACATAAACCAGAGGGTTTAGTTCGTAAAAGAGGAACAACTATCATCCTACTAGTTTAGGGTTTAGTTCATCTGATCTCGTGGTAGATCGACTTTGTAATCCTCATATACACCAGCAATATAATCAAGTAGGATGTAGGGTTTTACCTCTTAGAGAGGGCCCGAACCTTGGTAAACATCGCGTCCCTAGTCCCTTGTTCCCCATTGATCCAAGATCCACAGCTCGGGACCCCTACCCGAGATCCGCCGGTTCTGACATCGAAATTGGTGCTTTCATTGAGATTTCAGTCATTGGATCGCCGAGGGATCGATGGCTCGCCTGATCATCGGATATGACATCAACACCGAGGACATCTTCGTCCCCGCGCAGCTTTTTGCGTTCGGCAGCATCGTTCTGCACGCCGACTCGACCGATCATCTCGACAAGGTCGACAGTTTCGCCCCTGAGCACCAGATCAGGTTTGGTAACTTAGAGTACGTCATCGATGCTCGGGGCGATCTGATCTTCACTGGCTTCTCGGCTTCATCTGAGACGCCCACGGACCCCGAAGCATCAACCTTGGGGCCTCTTCTTGATCCGACCTTTGGATCGGCTCTCACTTCGCAACCGGCTTCAAGCCTGGACGCAGCCACCACGTCCGAAGACCGGGTGTTACCCACGGCCGGAACCACCCTCCTCACCATGGATCTGGCTTTGAGCCTCGACGCAGGTTCGACGTCAAAAGACCAGGAGTCAGTCCCGGCCGGGCTCACCCCTCGCCTCACTGCCACACCGAAGGTAGACTCTGAAGAAACCCCGTACACCAATCCATCCAGTCTCGCCCTTGAGGCAGGACACATGGAATTTTACGTCCCACCCACCACCCACTTAGTAGCCATTGTCGAAGACTTAACGAACATGTTGGACTACGCCTCTGAGAAGGCCGACGACAGCGAAGCCATGGCCCACATTGACGCTGCCCCTCCCGTCATCGGCCGATGGACGGCCACCTCCACCTATGACGTTTACATGGTGGACAATCCCAAGGACAACAGCGATGGAGCTAATGGGGATGGCACCCCCAGCTGAGACAGTAACAAGCCTGGCAAGGAGCCCCCCAAACGCTGGAGACAACGCCGATGATCCAAGGGACGTCGAGGCAGGGAAAGCAACACGGGCACCGGAGAGGGCGACACCCCGGACAACGCGGAAGACCTCGGCGACCCCGCCCCTAAGCACCAGCCTGATGGCTCAGAGGGGCATGAGGGTCAGTATAACCCGGAGGACCCCAATGATTCCAAAGACAGCAACTACATGCCTCTCTCCGAAGAGGAAGTCAGCCTTGGAGCTGAAGATTTTATCATTCCAGAAGATCCATTGGAACAAGAGAGGTTCAAGCAGCAGCTCATAGCCACCGCGCGGAGCTTGAAGAAGAAGCAGCAACAGATAAAGGTCGAACAAGACACCCTCAACGACAGATGGACAAAAGTCCTAGCTGCCGAAGAAGGGTACGGCTACGAGCGACAAATGAAGAGCTACCCCAAGTGCAAATTGTGGCTGCAATTCGACGATGAGGCCCTTGAGCCCGTACCTCCCAAACAAACTCAAGGCGACCAAACAGACCACCCCCCTCGAGGACGGGACAGGTCGGCTGGAGAGGCCGAACACGCACCTGTCCACCCTTGTCGAAAAGGCAAGGAGGCAACACAACTAGAATACCGATATGATCTACGACATGACCTAGCCGCTAGAGCAGGTCAATCAAGATCCATTTATGGATCCATAGGATACCCTCCTGATAGACGGGATGGATACCAAGCGTGGCTCGGTCGGAACGATAGAGCCCGGGAGCTGCACCGGGCCCAGATGGAAACCGAGCTCCGACGCGACGTAGCCCGGGTAAGGGGCGCCGCTCACCCCATGTGCTTTACTAATGAGGTGATGCAACACCAGTTCCCGGAAGGGTTTAAAACCGTCAACATTGGGCCATACGACGGGACTACGAACCCAGCCATGTGGATCAAAGATTTCCTTCTCCACATTCATGTGGCTCGAGGAGATGACCTCCACGCCATTAAATATCTACCGTTAAAACTCAAAGGACCAGCTCGGGATTGGTTGAATAGCCTCCCAAAAGACTCCATAGGAAGTTAGGAGGAGCTCGAGGATGCTTTACGAGCTAACTTTCAAGGCACCTATGTCCGGCCTCCGGATGCCGATGACCTGAGCCATGTAGTCCAACAGCCCGGTGAGTCAGCCCGACAATTTTGGAATCGGTTTTTGACCAAAAAGAACCATATCGTTGATTGTGCGTGTTGGGTAATGTAGCAGAAATTCAAAATTTTCTACGCATCACCAAGATCAATCTATGGAGTAATCTAGCAACGAGAGGAAGGAGAGTGCATCTACATACCCTTGTAGATCGCTAAGTGGAAGCGTTACAAGAACGCGGATGAAGGAGTCGTACTCGCAGCGATTCAGATCGCGGTTGATTCGGATCTAAGCACCGAACAATGGTGCCTCCGTGTTCAACACACGTACAGCCCGGGGACGTCTCCTCCTTCTTGATCCAGCAAGGGGAGAGGAGAAGTTGAGGGAGAACTCCGACAGCACGACGGCATGGTGGTGATGGAGCTCGTGGTTCTCGGCGGGGCTTCGCCAAGCACTACGGAGGAGGAGGAGGTGTTGGAGGAGGGAGAGGGCTGCGCCCGGGAAGGTGCGGCTGCCCTCTCTCTCACTATATATAGGGGAAGGGAGGAGGAGGCGCCCTAGGGTTCCCTAGGGGAGGCGGCGGCCATAGGGGAAACCCTAGATGGGTTTGGCGCCCCCACCCCTAGGAAACTTGCCCCCAAGCCGGGAGGCGGCTGCCCTAGGGGTGGCGCCCCACCTCTCCGAGTTACGTGAGATGGGGTGGGAGGGCGCTCAGCCCCTTAGTGGGCTGATGTGCCCTCCCTTGGCCCATAAGGCCCCCAAAGCTTGCCGGGGCCTCCGAAACCCCTTTCGGACACGCTGGTCATCACCTGGTACCCCCGGAACAATTCCGGACTCCAATACCCTTCGTCCAATATACCGATCTTCACCTCCGGACCACTCCGGGATCTCATCCGGGACTCCAAACAACCTTCGGTAACCACATACTATTTCCCATAACAACTCTAGCGTCACCGAACCTTAAGTGTGTAGACCCTACGGGTTCGGGAACCATGCAGACATGACCGAGACGTTCTCCGGTCAATAACCAACAGCGGGATCTGGATACCCATGTTGGCTCCCACATGTTCCACGATGATCTCATCGGATGAACCACGATGTCAAGGATTCAAGAAATCCCGTATGCAATTCCCTTTGTCTACCGGTATAGTACTTGCCCGAGATTCGATCGTCGGTATCCTGATACCTTGTTCAATCTCATTACCGGCAAGTCTCTTTACTCGTTCCGTAGCACATCATCCCGTGATCAACCCCTTGGTCACATTGTGCACATTATGATGATGTCCTACCGAGTGGTCCCAGAGATACCTCTCCGTCACGGAGTGACAAATCGATCTCGATTCGTGCCAACCCAACAGACACTTTCGGAGATACCCGTAGTGCACCTTTATAGCCACCCAATTACGTTGTGACGTTTGGTACACCCAAAGCATTCCTACGGTATCCGGGAGTTGCACAATCTCATGGTCTAAGGAAATGATACTTGACATTAGAAAAGCTTTAGCATACGAACTACACGATCTTTGTGCTAGGCTTAGGATTGGGTCTTGTCCATCACATCATTCTCCTAATGATGTGATCCCGTTATCGACGACATCCAATGTCCATGGTCAGGAAACTGTAACCATCTATTGATCAACGATCTAGTCAACTAGAGGCTTACTAGGGACATGGTGTTGTCTATGTATCCACACATGTATCTGAGTTTCCTATCAATACAATTATAACATGGATAATAAACGATTATCATGAACAAGGAAATATAATAATAATAACTAATTTATTATTGCCTCTAGGGCATATTTCCAACAATCTCCCACTTGCACTAGAGTCAATAATCTAGTTCACATCGCCATGTGATTAACACTCACAGGTCACATCGCCATGTGACCAACATCCAAAGAGTTTACTAGTGTCAATAAACAAGTTCACATCATCATGTGATTAAGACTCAATGAGTTCTGGGGTTTGATCATGTTTTGCTTGTGAGAGAGGTTTTAGTCAACGGGTCTGCAACATTCAGATCCGTATGTACTTCACAAATCTCTAGGTCATATTGTAAATGCTGCTTCCACGCTCCACTTGGAGCTATTCCAAATGGTTGCTCCACTATACGTATCCGGCTTGCTACTCAGAGTCATTCGGATAGGTGTTAAAGCTTGCATCGACGTAACCCTTTACGCCGAACTCTTTATCACCTCCATAATCGAGAAACATGTCCTTATTACTCCAAGGACAATTTTGACATTGTCTGGTGATCCACTTCTTGATCACCTTTGTACCCTCTTGCGGACATGTGGCAAGGCACACATCAGGTGCGGTACTTAGCATAGCATACTGTAGAGCCTACGTCTAAAGCATAGGGGACGACCTTCGTCCTTTCTCTCTCTTCTGCCATGGTCGAGCTTTAAGTCTTAACTTCATACCTTACAACTCAGGCAAGAACTCCTTCTTTGACTGATCCATCTTGAACACCTTCAAGATCATGTCAAGGTATGTGCTCATTTGAAAGTACCATTAAGCGTTTTTGATCTATCCTTATAGATCTTGATGCTCAATGTTCAAACAGCTTAATCCAGGTTTTCTATTGAAAAACACTTTTCAAATAACCCTATATGCTTTCCAGAAACTCTACATAATTTCTGATCAACAATAGTCAACAACATATACTCATCAGAAATTCTATAGTGCTCCCACTCACTTCTTTGGAAATACAAGTTTCTCATAAACTTTGTACAAACCCAAAATCTTTGATCATTCCATCAAAGCGCATATTCTGACTCTGAGATGCTTGCTCTAGTCCATGGAAGGATCGCTGGAGCTAGCATACCTTTTAGCATCCTTAGGATCGACAAAACCTTTCTGATTGTATCACATACAACCTCCTCACGAAAACTGGTAAGGAAACTCATTTTGACATCCATCTGCCAGATTTCATAAATGCAGCTAATGCTAACATGATTCCGACGGACTTAAGCATCACTACGGATGAGAAAATCTCATCGTAGTCAACTCCTTGAACTTGTGAAAACTCTTCGCCACAAGTCAAGCTTCATAGACGGTGACATTACCGTCCCACGTCCATCTTCTTCTTAAAGATCCATTTATCTCAATGGCTTGCCGATCATCGGGCAAGTCCACCAAAGTCCATGCTTTGTTACGATACATGGATCCTATCTCGGATTTCATGGCTTGACCATTTGTCGGAATATGGGCCCACCATCGCTTCTCCATAGCTCGTGGGTTCATTGTTGTCTAGTAACATGACCTTCAAGACAGGATTACTGTACCACTCAAGTAGTACGCATCCTTGTCACCCCTCGAGGTACGGTAGTGACTTGATCCGAAACTTCATGATCACTATCATAAGCTTCTACTTCAATTGGTGTAGGCGCCACAGAACAACTTCACGTGCCTGCTACACACTAGTTGAAGTGACGGTTCAATAACCTCATCAAGTCTCCACCATCCTCCCACTCAACTTTCCGATACAAACTTTTCCTCGAGAAATGTCCCGATTCAAGAATCAATCCCTATTGCTTTCGGATCTGAATTAGGAGGTATACCCAACTGTTTTGGGTGTCCTATGAAGATACATTTTATCCGCTTTGGGTTCGAGCTTATCAACCTGAAACTTTTTCACATAAGCGTCGCAACCCCAAATTTTTAAGAAATGACAACTTAGGTTTCTCCAAACCATAGTTCAAACGGTGTCGTCTCAACGGAATTACGTGGTGCCCTATTAAATTGAGTGCGGTTGTCTCTAATGCCTAACCCATCAACGATAGTGGTAATTCGATAAGAGACATCATGGTACGCACCATATCCAATAGGCTGCAACTATGATGTTCGGACACACCATCACACTATGGTGTTCCAGGCGGTATTATTTGTGAAACAATTTCCACAATGTCTTAATTGTGTGCCAAAGCTCGTAACTCAGATACTCATCTCTATGATCATATCATAGACATTTTATCCTCTTGTCACGATGATCTTCAACTTCACTCTGAAATTACTTGAATCATTCAATAATTCAGACTTGTGTTTCATCAAGTAAATATACTCAGTATCTACTCAAATCATCCGTGAAGTAAGAACATAACGATATCCACTGCGTGCCTCGGCACTCATTGGACTGCACACATCAAAATGTATTACTTCCAACAAGTTGCTTTCTTGTTCCATTTCTTTGAAACGAGGCTTTCAGTCATCTTGCCCATGTGGTATGATTTGCATGTCTCAAGTGATTCAAAATCAAGTGATTCCGAACGGTCCATTTGCATGGAGTTTCTTCATGCATATACACCAATAGACATGGTTCGCATGTCTCAAACTATTCAAAAACGAGTGAGTCCAAAGATCCATCAACATGGAGCTTCTTCATGCGCTTTATACCAATATGACTTACATGGTAGTGCCACAAGTAGGTGGTACTATCATTACTATCTTATATCTTTTGGCATGAACATGTGTATCACTACGATCGAGATTCCATTGAAGGTATTATTCAAATAAACAGAGTAACTATTATTCTCCTTAAATGAATAACCATATTGCGATAGACATAATCCAATCATGTTTATGCTCAACGCAAACACCAAATAACAATTATTTAGGTTTAACACCAATCTCGATGGTAGAGGGAGCGTGCGTTGCTTGATCATATCAACCTTGGAAACACTTCCAACACATATCGTCAGCTCACCTTTAGCTAGTCTCCGTTTATTCCGCAGCTTTTATTTCGAGTTACTAACACTTAGCAACCGAACGGTATCTAATACCCTGGTGCTACTAGGAGTACTAGTAAAGTGCACATTAACATAATGTATATCCAATATACTTCCGTCGACCTTGCCTGCCTTCTTATCTACCAAGTATCTAGGGTGGTTCTGCTTTAGTGTCCGTTCCTCTCATTACAGAAGCACTTAGTCTCGAGTTTGGGTTCAACCACGGGTTTCTCCACTAGAGCAGCAGCTGATTTGCCGTTTCATGAAGTATCCCTTCTTGCCCTTGCCCTTTTTGAAACTAGTGGTTTCACCAACCATCAACAATTGATGCTCCTTCTTGATTTCTACTTTCACGGTGTCAAACATCGCGAATATTTCAAGGATCATCATATCTATCCACGATATGTTATAGTTCATCACGAAGCTCTAGCACTTGGTGGCAATGACTTTGGAAAAACATCACTATCTCATCTGGAAGATTAACTCCCACTCGATTCAAGTGATTGTGGTACTCAGACAATCTGAGCACAAGCTCAACGATTGAGCTTTTCTCTCTTAGTTTGTAGGCTAAGAAACTCGTCGGAGGTCTTATACCTCTTGACGTGGGCACGAGCCTGAAATCCCAATTTCAGCCCTCGAAACATCTCATATGTTCCGCGATGTTTCGAAATCGTCTTTGGTGCCTCAACTCTAACCGTTTAACTGAACTATCACGTAGTTATCAAAACGTGTATGTTAGATGTTCGTAACACCCACGCATTTACGCTCGAGGTTCAAAGCACACTGAGCGGTGCATTAAGGACATAAGCCTTCTACGAAGCAACAAGGACAATCCTCAGTTTATGGACCTAGTCCGCATAATTGCTACTATCAACTTTCAACTGAATTTTTCTCTAGGAACATATCTAAACAGTAGAACTAAAGCGCGAGCTTACAACATAATTTGCGAAGATCTTTTGACTATGTTCAGGATAATTAAGTTCATCTTATGAACTTCCACTCAGATAGACATCCCTCTAGTCATCTAAGTGATTACATGATCCGAGTCAACTAGGCCGTGTCCGATCATCACGTGAGACGGACTAGTCAACGTCGGTGAACATCTTCATGTTGATCGTATCTTCTATACGACTCATGCTCGACCTTTCGGTCTTCCGTGTTCGAGGCCATGTGCATGCATGCTAGGCTCGTCAAGTCAACCTAAGTGTATTGCGTGTGTAAATCTGGCTTACACCCGTTGTATTCGAACCTTAGAATCTATCACACCCGATCATCATGTGGTGCTTCGAAACAACGAACCTTCGCAATGGTGCACAGTTAGGGGGAACACTTTTCTTGAAATTATTGTGAGGGATCATCTTATTTAAGCTACCGTCGTTCTAAGCAAATAAGATGCATAAACATGATAAACATCACATGCAATCAAAAAGTGACATGATATGGCCAATATCATTTTGCTCCTTTTGATCTCCATCTTGAGGCTCCATGATCATCATCGTCACCGGCATGACACCATGATCTCCATCATCATGATCTCCATCATCGTGTCTCCATGAAGTTGTCTCGCCAACTATTACTTCTACTACTATGGCTAACGGCTTAGCAATAAAGTAAAGTAATTACATGGCGTTGTTCAATGACACGCATGTCATATAATAAATTAAGACAACTCCTATGGCTCCTGCCGGTTGTCATACTCATCGACATGCAAGTCGTGATTCCTATTACAAGAACATGATCAATCTCATACATCACGTATCATTCATCACATTCTTTTGGCCATATCACATCACATAGCATACCCTGCAAAAACAAGTTAGACGTCCTCTAATTGTTGTTTGCATGTTTTACGTGGCTGCTATGGGTTTCTAGCAAGAACGTTTCTTACCTACGCAAAAGCACAACGTGATATGTCAATTGCTATTTACCCTTCATAAGGACCCTTTTCATCGAATCCGATCCGACTAAAGTGGGAGGCGGCACCCGCTAGCCACCTTATGCAACAAGTGCATGTCAGTCGGTGGAACCTGTCTCATGTAAGTGTACGTGTAAGGTCGGTCCGGGCCGCTTCATCCCACAATACCGTCGAAACAAGATTGGACTAGTAACGGTAAGCATATTGAACAAAATCAACGCCCACAACCACTTGTGTTCTACTCGTGCATAGAAACTACGCATAGACCTAGCTCATGATGCCACTGTTGGGTAATGTAGCAGAAATTCAAAATTTTCTACGCATCACCAAGATCAATCTATGGAGTAATCTAGCAACGAGAGGAAGGAGAGTGCATCTACATACCCTTGTAGATCGCTAAGCGGAAGCGTTACAAGAACGCGGATGAAGGAGTCATACTCGCAGCGATTTAGATCGCGGTTGATTCCGATCTAAGCACCGAACAACGGTGCCTCCGCGTTCAACACACGTACAGCCCGGGGACGTCTCCTCCTTCTTGATCCAGCAAGGGGAGAGGAGAAGTTGAGGGATAAGTCCGACAAAGACGACGGCATGGTGGTGATGGAGCTCGTGGTTCTCCGGGCTTCGCCAAGCACTAGGGAGGAGGAGGAGGTGTTGGAGGAGGGAGAGGGCTGCGCCCGGGGACGGGTGCGGCTGCCCTCTCTCTCTCTCTCACTATATATCGGGGGATGGGAGGCGGGGGAGGCGCCCTAGGGTTCCCTAGGGGTGGGGCGGCGGCCATAGGGGAAACCCTAGATGGGTTTTGGCGCCCCCACCTGAAAGTGCTAGTTATTGACTAGGGGGGGGGGTGAATAGGCGATTTTTATGAAAGTCTTCAAAACATGGAAGTTTTGAAGACAAACAATAGAAATGACCTAATTGATATGCAGCGGAAGATAAACTACAACAAGCAAACCATAGTCAAGTATGCAGTAATGTGAAAGTACAAAGACTAATAGCAGCTTAGTAGTAAGGATCAGGATGGAAGATAGTATGAAGCCAACCAACGATAGTAGTCAAGCAACATAGGCTGTGGCTAGAGCCAGACTTACAACGCCAGGGTCGGACTCCTCTTCAGACTCCACCTCCGCCTCCTCAGAAGCAGACTCCTCCTCTGAATCCATTTCCTTGCCAACAAAAGCACGAGCCTTGCCGGATGATCTCTTCTTATGAGATGAAGACTTTGATGAGGACTTGGAAGAAGACTTTGAAGATTTCTTCTTCTTCTTCTTGTCATCAGAATCATATTCCTTGCTCTTCTTCTTCTTCTTCTCATTGTCCCACTGTGGACACTCAGAGATATAGTGTCCATGTTTCTTGCACTTGTGACATGTTCTCTTCTTGTAGTCATGAGTGGAAGCTTCATCATTTCTTGAGCTAGATCGTGAAGACTTTCTCAAGCCCTTCTTCTTAGTGAACTTGGAACTTCTTCACAAGCATAGCAAGTTCCTTTCCAATGTCTTTAGGATCATCGAACTGCAGTGATTCTTCTTGAGATGAGGAAACAACTTTTGCCTTCAAAGCGCGAGTTCGGCCATAGTTGGGACCATAGATATCTCTTTTCGTAAAGTGGAACTCATGTGTGTTGAGCCTCTCAAGTATATCGACGGATCAAGTGTCTTGAAGTCGTAGGCGTTCTTGTATCATGAGTGCAAGGGTGTCAAAGGAGCTGTCAAGTGATCTCGATAGTGTCTTGATGATTTCATGCTTGGTAATCTCGATTGGCGCAGAGCACGAAGCTCATTTGTGATGTCGGTGAGGCGATCAAACGTGAGCTGGACATTTTCATTGTCGTTTCTCTTGAAGTGGTTGAAGAGGTTGCGAAGAACACTGATCCTTTGATCTCTCTGGGTTGAGACGCCTTCGTTGACCTTGGATAGCCAGTCCCAGACTAGCTTCGATGTTTCCAGAGCACCCACACGGCCATCTTGTCCTTTGGTCGATGACCACAGATGATGTTTTTGGCGGTAGAGTCCAGATTGAATTAACTTCTTGACATCGGCGGGGTGACACCTTCACCAGTTTTGGGAACGCCGTTCTTGACGACATACCGGAAGGGCGACATCAATGGCTTCAAGATGCATGCGCATCTTATTCTTCCAAGAGGGATATTCAGTTCCATCGAACACGGGCAAGCGGCGGAGACTTTGATTATCCCTGCGATCGACATAGCTAAAACTCCGGTGGTTAAACCGAATCACACGTAACAAGGGAGTACCTTGCTCGATACCAATTGAAAGTGCTAGTTATCGACTAGAGGGGGTGAATAGGCGATTTTTATGAAAGTCTTCAAAAGCGTGGAAGTTTCAAAGACAAACAATAGAAATGACCTAATTGATATGCAGCGGAAGATAAACTACAACAAGCAAACCATAGTCAAGTATGCAGTAATGTGAAAGTACAAAGACGAATAGCAGCTTAGTAGTAAGGATAAGGATGGAAGATAGTATGAAGCCAACCAACGATAGTAGTCAAGCAATGAAGTCAAACAGGTACAACAAATAGGCAATGACTTCACGAAGACAAACTCTAAGTAAAGGGAGGGAGAGGATAGAACCAGTCACTTGTTGAAGACACAGGATTTGTTGGACCGGTTCGATTCTTTGTGACAATCAGACGTCTGGTTAGGGAGGCTGAGATTCAACTCGAAGACCGCGTCTTCACCTTATTCCCCTTCAAAGAAAGGACACACCGTCCTCGCCCAATCACTCTGGTAAGTCTTCAAGGTAGACTTTCGAACCTTCACAGACTTCGTTCACGGCGATCCACAATGACTCTTGGATGCTCGAGCGACGCCTAACCGGCTGGAGGATTCACAGTCCTCAAGTGTAATTAGTCTTCAGGTCACGCAGACAGAAAGACTTCCGTGATGCCTAACACTCTTTGGCTCTGGGTGTTTGGGCTTTGTCCTCGCAAGGATTCCTCTCTCTCAAAGGCTTCGAGGTGGGTTGCTCTCAAACGACAAAAGTCGTGCACTAACTCTGAGCAGCCACCAATTTATGGTGTAGGGGGTGGGCTATTTATAGCCACTAGGCAACCCGGCCTGATATGTCCGAAATGACCCTGGGTCACTAAGGAACTGACACGTGTTCCAACGGTCAGATTTCAAACACACACGACAACTTTACTTGGGCTACAAGAAAAGCCGACTCATCCAGCACTGGATAAGATTTGCTCTCATTGTCTTCGCTCGAAGACATAGGATTTGGGTTGAGCATCACTTCAGTCATGCTGACTTTGTTCACTTGGACCCCACTTAGCAGTACGGTGGTTCCTATGACTCAACAAAGAAGAAAAAGGAAACAACGAAATGACACCGTCTTCGCGCTCCATAGTCTTCACTCAATGTCTTCTCATGTCATAGTCTTCAATATGAATATCTTCACATACCACCATTGTCGTCAATGTCTTCATACATTTTTAGGGGTCATCTCCGGTAGGTAAACCAAATCAATGAGGGAAACTACCTGTGCTATCCTGCAATTCTCACAAACGCATTAGTCCCTCAACCAAATTGGTCATCAATACTCCAAAACCAACTAGGAGTGGCACTAGATGCACTTACAATCTCCCCCTTTTTGGTGATTGATGACAAACTGGTTGAAGTTTCGGGGATAAAGTATGTGAAATTGTAAAGGATAGGGTATTGTCTTCATAAGTGGCAAAGGCCCCCCCTGAAGATGTGCATATAAGTAATTTGCTTTTGGAATGCAAATGCACATGGCAGGTTGTACTTGTGGAGATCCTCTTCAACTTATGAAGATAAGTCATCATGCATTAAATGATATAACTAAGAGAATGACATGCATAATGAAAAATGGACGTCTGAGAATGATCTAAGTGCGTAGTTATCATCGCTTTATCATCGGAATTTATCATCGCATCACGAGAAAAGCAAATAAGTAGCGGCGACCATCAAGTTTAAGTGTTACAACTCAAAGAACCAAATGTATCAAAAGCGAGAGTTGTAAACACTAGGCAAAATATAAAGCAACCGCCCATATGAACCAGCTTGAAGACTACCAAACTCATATGCTTCTCCCCCTTTTGTCAGTAAGGACCAAAAAGGTTTGAAGATATAGAGCATCTACTCGTTCCCATGAGGAGTAGGTGAAGCAGCAGGGTTGTCGTTGTTATTTGGCGGCGCAGACAAACTTGGTGCAGTGTCGACGCGTGCAGAAGTAGGGGGTGGTGAAGTAGCATCGTCTTCATCGTCGATCACTTTGGCATTCACCGTTGCCGCGGAGGAAGAATAGTCAGAGTCTTCAAGGGATGGAGTTCGATGTAGGACAGCATTCCGTGGAGGAGTGGAGTCAAACTTGAATCTTTCAGTGAAGCCATCGTCTTGAAGATCTGCTTCAGCACTGAGCAGCGTCAAACTCTTCCATGATCGCCGACGGGTCTCGTGAGTGACAAAAGCATTCTTGGTGGCAAGATTTCGAATGCGATTGACGTCCACCAAGAGACTTTGCATCTGTCGCTTGAGCCAGAAGTGATGCTTGTCTTGTTTACGATCACGATTGCCACAAGAAGTTCTCGGTCATTTAGGACGCGAGAGCACTTCTTAGGCCTTTGGGCAATTGTGCTCTCGGTAGCTTCAGTTTGCGCCGCGGTGAGGCGTATTAGTGTTCCCAGCCATTGAATAGACACGAGTTCTGCTTGGACTCCTTCCATGGGTTGAGTGAAGCTTTCTTGATCAGCATTTTGAAGACAAAGAGGCTTCTTGGCAGGCTCGGGGTATATGGCTTCAACCGACATATCAACCTCTCGTAGAAAGATCGAGATGATTGTGAGCGGAGGGCTGATAGTTGATAGCAGAGTGTAGCTTGATGAGGCGCATGACCCATGGAGCATAGAATTTCGAGCCAAAAGGTCGATCGACGCAGCCAGTTGCCGGATGAAGAATTCTTGTGTATTGAAGTTGATGCCATTGAGGATGTAAAAGACCAATGTCTTCATGGCTCCTTCAAGTTTTGCAGATGATGAATGCCCTTTGATAGGCCATAGAGTTTGCCTAATGATGTGATATATTGTGCGAGGCAGATACTCAAGGTCATCAACAAAGAACTCCTTTGGGTATTCAGCGTCAGGTGGCAGAGGCTTCATCATGCTCAACATCTGGCTCATGTTGGGCTCTGGCTTATGGAAGATGCTCTCCAGTGCATTGCGGTGGAGTTGACAATCAGGTTCGAACAGCTCTCCGGGAGTGGGTAGGCATGTAAGCTCAATGACGTCAAGAGCTTTGGCTTCATGATGAACATTTCTGTCATCCACTCGAGAACCCATGTCTTTGTATCCCTGTAGTAGCCGCGAATGTGGAGGGTAGCATAGAATTGAAGCAAAAGTTCCTCATTCCAATGTTCTTTGTCTGTCACAAAGCTGAGCAGACCTGCATCACAAAAGCAGTCAAGTGCTTCTTCTAAGCATGGCAGTCCAAAGAATGGCTTGATGTCGAGGCGCATATGAGGGAAAATCGCCCTTGATCATACTGAGCAGGAGTAATAGCTTCGCTGCTGATAGCTCCAGAAACGATCTGATGATATTCTTGGCCTTGAGTAGGGGTTCTTTGCTTTGTCAAAGAAGGTGTTGTGGGCTTTGAAGCCATTTGCATTGAAGGATCCTGTAGAGGTGGCAGTACCTGGGAACCTTGGCAGTCTTGGCTTTGGTTTCTGGACCAGAGGCCTATGCTCAACATGATAATCAAACTGAGGACCAGAGGCATTAGGCGGAGGGACGAAGGGGCCATTTGATGATGATCGGTGACCATAGTTGTATGCTTGCTCAATTGTATGGGGCCGTGGTGGCGGAGCAGAGCGATGGAAACAACAGAGGCATCAGTGCACAATGAGATGCTTGAGCAGTTTCATCATTGGCTTCGCACATTGGTTGGTGCAGGCTCCACATTTGCTTCACCATGACTACGTCGTTGGCTTCATTTGTGTTGGTGGTGGCAGCCTCAAGATTTTCAACCTCCACTTGATGAGCTGGAGGGTCGCACCTTGCACGCTCACTTGAGGAACAGCTTCTTACGTAATGGGGGAGTAGGGACACGTTCTTCTTCTTGGTTGTCATCGGCTGATGCAGCCGGATTGTCTTCAGCAGTTTTGGCTTCAGACACGGAGACTTCACAGTCGGAGTGGCTTCTGGAAACACTTGACGTGCAACAGATTAGTGGTGCACTTCTCCTTCTGGAATGCTCGAAAGAGGGACTTGAGGCCTTGGTCCTTTGCGAAGCCTGCGTAATGCTGGCGACGCCTTTGGAGATGGAGTTGGCTGGGCCTCAAAGTCAGCCTCTTCTTCTTGCAGTGGTGTGACTTGTTGTTGTTGGGGAGTACTCGAGGAGTCTTGTTGTTGTGGGTGATCAGCCCATGATGCATCTGAGCAATTGGCATCGTGAGGACGACCAATGTCGATGAGTTCACTGCTCGTGAGAACAAAGCGATGATACCAAGTTGTGTTCGATCCGAGGAAGAACTACATCATCTTCAACATTGTCATTGTGACCAATGTCTTGGCCAGTGGGATCAAGCTGCTGGAATGTCTTGACTTCATGAGCCTCTGTGGAAGCAGGCTCATGAACTATCATCCGTCATTCTTGGTGTTCAGATGCAGGGCGAACCATTGAGATAGGTTCAACAACTAAGGGCTCTGTGGGAGTAGCCCGATCCTTCTTGGTTTTGCGCTTCTTCTTGGAGGGAGCAACATCAGAGGCTTCAGGATTTTTCCTTTTTACGGCTTTAGCCTCGGCAGTCCTCGTCTTCTTCAGTTCAAGCGGTTGACTGACCTTTGGCTTCGAGCAGTCATGCTGCTTGGGAAGACTACGCGAGGTTCTTCCTCCCTTGAAGGTGCAGATTGGTCGATTGATGGCTTCTTCTTCTGTGCAGCCATTCTGGGGTCAATGCCAGGACGACCAAGAGCCTTGCGCTTCTCAGCCTCATTGTAGGCTTGCACACACTTGTCAGCCAGACTCTTCATGCGCACATGAGAGCCTTTAGCTTCGTCGCGCTTCTTGACAAAAGGCTTCTTTGAGCTCGTGCAGCATGATCTTGAAGTTTTTGACATCTTGCACGCTGAGCTCTGCCACATGCTTCTTGAACTGAGCTTTCACATAGTCGATCTTGTGCTTCAGTTCAACGATCTTGAGCAAGAGCTAGCTCAGAAGCAATGGCGCCATTGAAGGAGACGCTGAGGCCAATGGGAAGTTGCAGATCTTCAAAGCTGAGATTTGGGGTGTCAAACCACTCATCAATGAAGTTATGGATGATTGCTACATCAAAGAGAGGCAAGTCATTGAAGATCTCTGCTTCTTCCTTGCTCTTGATCAATTGCTCAAGAGCATCATCTGCAAGATCTTCATCGCTGGATAGATCAATGTGCTCTTCTCGCGGAATGGCAGCATGAGTCAATGTCTGATCAGTATTTTTGACGATTTTCTTTTTCTTCTCCGTCTTCTTGGAGATACGTGATAGATCTTCGATCGCACATCGCCTTCGTGGAGGTGCGATGGTTAGTGGCTTCGCACGTGAAGCTTTTGGAGAAGCAGCTGATCTTGAAGCCTTAGCCTTCTTTGGCTTCTGCGGCTTTGGAGTAGGAGCTGGGGCTTCATCGGTGTCAGTATGATCATCATAATGATCCACTTTGGCACCTTGGACTGAGATGTGAGTGATGAGGCCATCAAGGTTGTAGAATGGACCGATGACATTGGGTTCTGCATCACGTGAGCCGTCGGACGGGGAAGCGAGAGGGACCAGGGTTGAAGTCTAATCCCAATGACTTCTTGTTTTCCTTGGCCGATGGCTGCGTCTTTGGAAGTTGCGCTTGAAGAGATTATCGTCACGACACCAGAGCAATGACGATGGGTCGGCATTTTCAGGCTGAGGTCCACGGACCATACAAGGATAGAAACCCTGTGCAATAGCTTCAGCTCTGTTCTTGGGTGGAAGGCCTCGAAAGAGAATATCACCCCAAGGACTTTTGATAGCATTCTTCTCAACGTATTCCTGGGTCATGAACTTGTATTTGAACCATTGTTCAGCCCAATATCGTCGAATCCATTGGATTCGTGTCTTGCCGATTATAATCCTCTTCAGGATCTGTTTTGTAAAGCTCTGAGAGGTCATCAGGCAAATCTCTTGATGTTCCCCCACGACGCTGTCTGCCACCCTTCCTTACTGATTTCTCTGCAGCCATGAACTTCAAACTAAATGGCTTCAACATGTTCGAAGGCTTCAAAGGCTTTCGCTTGCTGGACAAACAGGAACTGGCTTCGGGAGAGTTAATGTGATGCTGTAAGAATTCTGCAAACGAATGCGCACAAAGATAACCAAAGGATTCTCCAACGGAAATGTACCAGTGACAGCATTTGAGATGCGAGGAACGGGAAGAGGTCATATGCATTCTCAGAAGATTTTGAAGATAAATCAGTTTGAAGACATTGACCTCATGATGCGAAGACATTCACTTATATGTTGAGAGTTGGTTCCAGATTTGTGCGAATCCTTGAATAAGTACAAGTGAGGAATCTAACTAGATATGAAGCTTAAGTGAATATACTAGGAAGTATGAGATGCAGACAGAATAGATCTAACATTGTATAGGCACAAACCAATTTTGGTAAATAGGATGAATCTTTGAGGATCAAAAAGATGGTAAAAATAGAGTTGTATTTACCACACGAAGAACTGCTAGATGAGATAAGTAGGAGACCGAGCAGTTCAATCCACCGTGCCCTAACTTGGCGACGGAGGACACCTACGGCGGCGGCGGAGAGGGCGATGTCCGCGGCCGGTGTGAGGACGGCGTCAGAGAAGTCGCGGCAGCTAAGCATTTCGTCGCCGGCGTCGTCGAGAGCTAGCGGTGGCGCTAGGGTTTTGACGAGGTGGAGAGGTGGACGAAGGTTTTCTTTACCGCAGGGGACATGTATTTATAAGGAAGTGTGCGACACAACGCAATTACGCAGGTACCCCTGGCGGTTCACATCCGAGGGGCACGTGGCAAGCATGCAACATACTCAGAGTTGTCCCACGTTCCCACGCCCGCGAGGTTTGTCGGATGGTCGTTCCGGCTTCTCCGGATTTCAAACAATAAGGATGAATCATTTAAAATAGACTTAATGTTTGTCTCTGTGTCTTCTGCTGACAAGGACGCAGAGAAGACATTCGACAGTTTCAATAGAATGCATATGATTTGGACAGATAGAGTTTGAGATAGAAAGCATAGACAGATTAGAGTCCGATCACATTCTGAAAGCACAAGTGTTCCCTAGGTGGTTTTGGTAATTAATGACAACATATCTCTTGTTGGACTAACACTTTTATCTAGTACGTTTCAGATAAGTTCAACAATGGAGTGGCATGGACTAAAGGATGTGTGAACTCCTTCAAGATGCTAAGGACAAAGGATTGGCTAAAGCTTCAAGCTCAAGACTCTTCATTTTACATTTTAGTGATCCAAGATCACATTGAGTCTATAGGAAAAGCCAATACTATCAAGGAGGGATGAGGTGTTGCTTAATGAGCCTCTTGCTTCATGTGCTTAGTGATATGCTCCAAAACCCTCACTACTTTCCCACTTCCGGACATATGTCCTAAACCTAAAGTCAAACTTCATTGCCCCACTGATTCTTTCTATCCGCGCCACCGAAGTTTGGATATCTTAACCACTGCCACCACCCCTACGCAACTCGGTCTTACCGATAGGGATCTCGGTCTCACCGAGATGGGATTGTAATCTCTCTGTGTATGTCCATTATCAAAATCGGTCTCACCGGTTTTGAGCAATCGGTACTACCGAGATTACAATGCAAACTCTCTGGTTAACTTATTATCAAAATCGGTCCCACCGAGTTTGATAATCAGTCAAACCGAAGTTTGCACGACCAACTCTCTGGAAAGCTTATTACCAAAATCGGTCCCACCGAGTTTGTGTAATCGGTCTTACCGAGATTACGTTATGCCCTAACCCTAACCGAATCGGTCCTACCGAGTCGCATTCCGGTCCCACCGAAAACCCCAACGGTCACATTATTTGCTAAATCGGTCCGACCGAGTTTAACGATTCGGTCCCACCGAGTTTGGTAAATTGTGTGTAACGGTTAGATTTTGTGTGGAGGCTATATATACCCCTCCACCTCCTCTTCATTCGTGGAGAGAGCCATCAGACTGAACCTACACTTCGAGCATCCTTTTTCTGAGAGAGAACTACCTACTCATGTGTTGAGGCCAAGATATTCCATTCCTACAATATGAATCTTGATCTCTAGCCTTCCCCAAGTTGCTTTCCACTCAAATCCTCTTTCCACCAGATCCAAATCCTATGAGAGAGAGTTGAGTGTTGGGAGACTATCATTTGAAGCACAAGAGCAAGGAGTTCATCATCAACGCACCATTTGTTACTTCTTGGAGAGTGGTGTCTCCTAGATTGGCTAGGTGTCACTTGGGAGCCTCCGACAAGATTGTGGAGTTGAACCAAGGAGTTTGTAAGGGCAAGGAGATCGCCTACTTCGTGAAGATCTACCGCTAGTGAGGCAAGTCCTTCGTGGCCGACGGCCATGGTGGGATAGACAAGGTTGCTTCTTCGTGGACCCTTCGTGGGTGGAGCCCTCCGTGGACTCATGGCAACCGTTACCCTTCGTGGGTTGAAGTCTCCATCAACGTGGATGTACGATAGCACCACCTATCGGAACCACGCCAAAAACATCCGTGTCTCCAATTGCGTTTGAATCCTCCAATCCCTTCCATTTACATTCTTGCAAGTTGCATGCTTTATTTTCCGCTGCTCATATACTCTTTGCATGCTTGCTTGCTATATGTTGTGAATGTTAAACTTGTGCCTAAACTCCACTCAAACTTTAAAGAAACTTAAAACTGCAACTTTGGTACTTAGTGTCTAATCACCCCTCTAGACACCTCTTCTCAAGGTCCTACAAGTGGTATCGGAGCTTTGGTCTCCATTGCCTTGGTTTAATCACCATTGGAGGAAGATGGATGAGTCTACTTTGGGAGTCTTAAACATAGAGTGCCTATTCTTGATGGAGAGTATTTTCGTGAGTGGAAAAATGAGATGCTTGTTATTTTCAATCAATATCATTTTAACAAGTACATTGCTAGCCCTTGTGCACCTTATGTTGATCCTATGCATCCAACCATGATGAGTCAATTGACATGGTTAGGAATCTTAGAACTGCCAAACTTATCATTAGAGGATTGCCTAGAAACTTGATTAGAATCTTGCCTACTTTTGAGTGTGCCTACACTATATGTAAATTTCTTGAGGAACGATTTCCAGATTATTCCTTGAAAAATCTAGATGAAATTCTCTATAAGTCTATTGCTTTGAGTAAGATGAATACTAGTGATCCTATGTTTGGTGATCGTCTATTTGAGCTTACAAACCTTATGCGTGCCAAAGGAAATGTTGGTATTATTAGTGACATTATTTCTGAAGCTATAAGAATTCATTAGACAAGATTATTGTCAAACTCATTCTAATGAATTACCCTCTCTAGGATTTGATCCACCACATGACGATGTTGAACATGGATACTATGATGAGGATGACGATAGTGACTTCAATCTTGATGATGCAATGAGACATTTTGGTCTTATGGCAAATCTTCGGGGATATATGTCAGGAGGAAAGGAATGGGTTCTTGATAGTGGATGTACCGATCACATGACCGGAGATAAAGACATGTTTCGTGAGCTTGCTGAAAATGATGGTCCTCGAAAGTTTGTCACTTTCGGTGACAACTCAAAGGGTAAGGTGGTTGGCCTCGGTAAGGTGGCCATCTCACATGATAGCTCCATACAAAATGTTATGCTCGTTGAATCTCTTGGTTACAACTTACTTTCAGTATCTAGACTTGTTGATTTTGGTTTCAATGTTCTATTTACTGAAGTAGATTGCCAAGTGTTTCATCGAGATAATCATAAAATGGTCTTTACTGGTGTGCGTAGAGGTGATCTATACATTGTTGATTTCACTAAAAAGGCTCAACCTAAAACTTGCTTCATTGCTAAACCCTCAAAAGGCTGGTTATGGCATAGACGATTAGGTCATGTTGGCAGGGGCGGACCCAGGACAAAAATGACCCGGTGTCCCATGTCCATCACATGTGTGGATATCAAGTAGCAATATACATAATAGTAACACACATAACAATAAAATCCGCATAGAATATTATACAAGAGTGAATATGCTTACCAGAAATCCAAATATAAGAGTTTCACTTGAAATATTTGTTGATCATAGAATATGGAGCAATGGCAAGCATCAAATTGTCCAAATTATGAAGATGAGTACAAAGGACGATGTCGACAAAATGCAACTTTAGAGCTTTGATTGGCTACAAAACAAAAGAAACAAAATCACTTAGTAGCATATTACGTATAATTCTGCAATAAACAAATATGTTAAGACAAATACCTTAAAAAATTGTAAGTTCTTTCATGGCACCAAAGCGATCAATTAACGCTTCATTTATAATCTTGCCAAAGTCATGGGAAGCCGGATCGGTGGGAACTAAAATTTATGGCTGATATTTTTCCAATTTAAGTCCATAAACTGAGCTTCTACTACAATTTAAGATTTTTTTCCCAGCCGTTATTAAGATAATTAAAATTTGCACAAAGAAAAAAGAACCATAAAACATATTCTTGTACTTGAACTGCTAGGTATATAATTGGACTTACTTGACATTGTGCATAAAGGCCCAAATTGATAGGTGCTCAAGAGTATCGTGGTCTTTTCTCCAATCTCCACTCGATTGCATGATAATTCTAGATAATCCAATAATACCAAATACAATTAAATTTTCTAGCCCTATCCAGTAGCCCTAGTGCCCTATGGTAGAAAAGCAATCAAGAATTGGATTACTGGATGTTATAGATGCACATCGCATTGGGGATTTATGGCTTTGGTGCAGCAGCAGACGTACCAATTTAATTCCCCATCGATCCGGCTTCCGTGACTTGGCAAGCTTTGGCATTCTGACGACTTGCAGCAAGCCCGAAAGCGGACCAAGAGGCGGAGGTGCAGGTATGAATCAGATCGATAGATGTTGTGTGGAGGACTGGCGTGGCGAACTGCTGCGTTCATGGCGGCCGTGAGTTGGATACTTAAAGTGGGCGCTAGCAGCAGTTCTCCTTCTTGGGCCGTATGGAGCGATCTACCGTGTCCCTCACTCTTTTTACGGTGTCCCTCTCTATTGGGCTCCATGGTTACAAGGTAATAGATTTTTACCGGTGTCCTGTGCTACCTGCTTTGAGCCAACGTGGGCTCGCCCTGCATGTTGGTATCTAAACCTTGACAAGCTTATTAAGGGGAATCATATCCTTGGAGTTAATGATGTCATATTTGATAAGGATAGACTTTGCAGTGCTTGTCAAGCAGGTAAACAGGTTGGAGGAAGGCATCCCGTGAAGAATATCATGACCATGAAGAGGCCACTTGAGCTACTTCACATGGATCTCTTTGGTCCCAACTCTTACAAGAGTCTCGGTGGAAATTCTTTTGGTCTAGTTATAGTTGATGATTTTTCCAGATTTACGTGGGTGTTCTTTCTCGATGATAAATCACAGGTCCAAAAGATCTTCAAAAACTTCGCTAGGAAGGCCCAAAACCAATTTGAAGTGAAGATCAAGAAGGTTCGCAGCGACAACGGAACGGAGTTCAAGAACGCAAATGTGGACACCTTTCTTGACGAAGAGGGGATTTCACACGAGTTCTCGTCTACGTACACACCTCAACAAAATGGAGTTGTTGAGAGGAAGAACCGGACGCTCATCGAAATGGCGAGAACGATGCTTGATGAGTACAAGACGCCAAGCACTTTTAGGCGAAGCGGTTGAGACAGCTTGTCATGCAACAAATCGCTTGTATCTTCACAAGCTACTCGGCAAGACGGCATACGAGCTACTCACGGGTAACAAACCCCAAGTTGGATACTTTCGAGTATTCGGCTCAAAGTGCTACATTCTTGATAAGCATCGTCGTTCTAAATTTGCTCCTAAGTCTCATGAAGGTTTCCTACTAGGTTATGGCTCAAACTCTCACACTTACCGTGTCTACAACAATTTCACCCGAAAGGTTGAAGAGACGGTAGATGTGAAGTTTGATGAATCTAACGGCTCGCAAGTAGAGCAATTGCCAATTGATGTAGGAGAAAAAGATCCTTCGGAAGCAATCCAAGATTTGTCTATTGGCAAGGTCCGTCCAACGGAGGTGAAGGAGAGTACCTCGTCCGTCCAAGTGGAAGCTTCAACTTCACGACAAGGTGAACCAAGAGTTGATACGGAAGCATCCACAAGTGGGACACACCAAGATGAAGAAAACGAGGAAGTGCATCAAGATGAACGTCAACAACCTCCTTCTCCACCACGACAAGAGAACAACAATGCCAACAATGAAGAAGGCCAAGAAGAAGAACAAGATGAAGAAGATGTTCAACAAAGACCCAAGCAAAAGCTTTCACGAGTTCGAGCAAGAATTGCTAAAGACCATCCCGTCGAGCAAATCTACAATGATATTCAAACGGGAGAATCACTCGCTCTAAAACTCGTTTAGCTAACTTTTGTGAAAACTATTCTTTCATCTCTAGCATTGAACCTATGAAGGTCGAAGAAGCATTGGAAGATCCAGATTGGATAAATGCTATGCATGAAGAGCTACACAACTTTGAGAGGAACCAAGTTTGGACATTGGTTGAGAAGCCCGACAACAACCACAACATCATCGGTACCAAATGGGTGTTTCGCAACAAGCAAGATGAAGATGGACAAGTAGTTCGCAACAAAGCACGTCTAAATGCGCCCAAGGCTACACACAAGTCGAAGGTATGGACTATGGTGAGACTTACGCCCCGTTGCTAGACTTGAGTCCATTCGCATCTTACTTGCCTATGCTAATCACCATGATATCACCTTGTACCAAATGGACATTAAAAGTGATTTTCTAAATGGTGAAATAGAGGAGGAAGTTTATGTTAAACAACCTCCGGCTTTGTCAATCCTAAGAAACCCAATCATGTTTACAAACTTCACAAAGATCTTTATGGACTTAAACAAGCTCCTAGAGCATGGTATAAATGCTTGACCAAGTTCCTTATTGAAAAAGGCTTTGAAATTGGGAAAATTGATTCTACTCTTTTTACTAAAAGGGTTAATGGTGAACTCTTTGTGTGCCAAATTTATGTTGATGATATTATATTTGGCTCAACTAACCCTCATTTTAGTGAAAAGTTTGGGAAGCTAATGTCGGAGAACTTTGAGATGTCTATGATGAGTGAACTCAAATTCTTTCTTGGTTTGCAAATCAAGCAAACTAAGGAAGGTACTTTTGTCTCGCAAACAAAGTACACCAAGGACTTATTCAAGAAGTTCAATATGCAAGAATGCAAAGGTATGACTACACCCATGCCTACTAGTGGACATCTTGACTTAACCAAAGATGATGAACCGGGTGATCAAAAGGTTTATCGCTCTATGATTGGTTCATTGTTATATCTATGTGCTTCACGTCCCGATATTATGCTAAGTGTGTGCATGTGTGCACGATATCAAGCTTCCCCTAAAGAATGTCATCTTAACGCCGTGAAAAGGATAGTGAGATACTTAATCCATACACCAAATTTTGGCATTTGGTATCCTAAGAGGGCCTCTTTCGATCTTGTTGGCTATTCCGACTCGGACTATGCCGGAGACAAGGTTGATAGAAAGTCCACTTGGATACTTGTCAATTTCTTGGTAGATCTCTTGTGTCTTGGTCCTCCAAGAAACAAAACTCGGTATCCTTATCCACCTTGAAGCTGAATATATTGCCGCTGGTTCATGTTGTGCTCAATTACTTTGGATGACCCAAACTCTTAAAGATTATGGGATATATGTGAGACATGTTCCGTTGCTTTGTGATAATGAAAGTGCTATCAAAATTGGTCATAATCCTGTGCAACATTCTCGAACTAAGCATATTGAAGTTCGTCATCATTTCATTCGAGATCATGTTGCTAAGGGTGACATTGATCTTAAGCATGTTCGCACCGAAAAGCAATTGGCGGATATATTCACTAAACCTCTTGATGAGAAAGTGTTTTGCAGGTTAAGAGGAGAATTGAACATCATTGATGCTTCAAACTTGGAGTAGAAACTCCATTGGATACATGCAAGACATGAGCTTATGACTAATCCTTGATATTTCTCTTATGATGAAAAACTTATGTCTTGGATATATTTGTATCTTGCATGTTATCTAACCCATGTAGGTACTTGGTTGAATCAAATTCCATGAGGTTTAAACCTACTCATATCTTGAGCAATCTCTACATCACCAAGTCTCTACACAAGGTGGTTGAAGACAAGGAAGCACGAAACCATTCAAACATATCCTTTGACAAATTCTATGTTGAGTTTCATGACTGTCATTTTTGGATATACAAGTGCTCTTCCTTTCAAGAACTAACCCAAGTAGGTAGATGGACTCAAATTCCAAGTGGTGCTCCAAATTCTTGATGAGCTACATCAACCTTGAGCAACCCATAAGTTCAACAACATGGACAACACCACCAACCAAGGTATGTTATTCCATCTTAGAGAAGCTTTACTCCGAGTCATGAGTTAAAGCAACTCGACAAGATGTGAATACATCAAGATGTAAACGAAAATGGCAACCCCATTTTGAGCTTAAGCGATGAGTATGGCCTATGATCAAGTGATCTCACTTGACTCCTAAGTCAATATACTCTAACATAGGTGACTTTGTCGCCGACCATCTCTAGATGAAGTTCTCCTGTGTTCTTTTCTGAGTTTTTGCATTTGTCTCATGCATTTGTGTTTCCCCTTTCAAAAAAAAAAACTTCATCTAGATTTCTTTCTGTTTTCTCTGCATTTTCTGCATCTAATTCCTTGCATATCTTTCAGTTAATTCCTTGCAAATCTTTCCGAGATCTTACTTATCTAGTGAGCTGAGGTGACAAGTGTTTTCTCTGCGATGAACTCGGTTCAACCGTTTTGTTGTTTTCGGTCCAACCGAATCCTTTCGGTGCAACCGAAGCCTACAACTCGGTGCCACCGATTTCACCACAGGAAAAACAGTTCACCACTTATTCTGTGTTTCGTCTGTTCCAGCTCCACTCAATGAATCTTGTCCTCTACAAGCATCACATTTTTTATCATTGCTTTATGTTGTGACTCAAGGATCAAACCCATTCACGACAAATTCCAGAGGGGGAGAGAGATTACATCTTTATCAAGCCCTTCTTTGAAATTGATGTCAAAGGGGGAGAGAGAGATCACATCAAAGCTTATCATTTAGAGAGAGAGAGATCACATCAGAGAAGGAGAGAGAGATCCTTTAGGGGGAGAGAGAGATCTCCAGGGGGAGAGAATACTAGTAGAAAGTATTTCTCAAGGATCCCAGATGCTTGGTGTTCAAGAGGAGAGATGCCACATGTCTTCTTGAGGGGAGAGACATGTTCATATGATCTGTTGTGCTCAATTTTGCATTAGCATACATTAGCTCCGAACTTTAGCTCTGATCATCATTCATATCTTTCAGCTCTGTTTTCCTTCAGCTCTGATTTTACATTCCCTATCTTCTCCCAGATCCCATGTTAGATTCAGGGGAGCAAGACATCTAAGGGAAA
Source organism: Aegilops bicornis (assembly GCA_021605145.1). NCBI lineage: Eukaryota > Viridiplantae > Streptophyta > Magnoliopsida > Poales > Poaceae > Aegilops > Aegilops bicornis. The sequence continues at coordinate 523,638,659 of CM038670.1, read as the reverse complement.
GAGATCATTTAAATTCATTGCATATCTTTACTCTTGGGGACATGTCTAATCCAATGTGGTACTTAGTACTCACTCTCTACATGTCATCCCAGTCTTGGTATTCTTGTGGTTTCTTCTGTTTGCTCTGGCTAGTAGATGTATCTGTGTTATCTAACCTTGTTTACGCAGGTTCATTCCATCCTAAGCCAACTCAAGACCACAAGGTAAGTATATGCATCACAATCATGTGTATGAGGAATTCTTGTTGATGTACATACTGTTTGCAAGAAGGACTCATGGGCATGAAGGTATGCTCTTTAATACGTTTTGCTCTGATGCATATAGCCAAGATACATATAACACATTGTCTGCTCTATCATGGTTATGCTATCACATGCTTCTATATTTCATATTCACATGATTGCATACATGTAGGGGGAGCCTATGCTTGCTACATGTCTTTCCAAAGCTTTACTCGCTATTCTTTATATCTTTATCTAAAGCTTTGATGTATGTTGCCATAAATTACCAAAAAGGGGGAGATTGAAAGAACAAGTGCTCCCTAGGTGGTTTTGGTAATTAATGACAACATATCTCTTGTTGGACTAACACTTTTATCTAGTATGTTTCAGATAAGTTCAACAATGGAGTGGCATGGACTAAAGGATGTGGGAACTCCTTCAAGATGCTAAGGACAAAGGATTGGCTAAAGCTTCAAGCTCAAGACTCTTCATTTTACATTTGACTGATCCAAGATCACATTGAGTCTATAGGAAAAGACAATACTATCAAGGAGGGATGAGGTGTTGCTTAATGAGCCTCTTGCTTCATGTGCTTAGTGATATGCTCCAAAACCCTCAACTACTTTCCCACTTCCAGACATATGTCCTAAACCTAAAGTCAAACTCGGCCCCACTGATTCTTTCTATCCGGCGCCACCGAGTTTGGATATCTTAGCCACTGCCACAAACCCTAGGCAAATCGGTCTTACCGATAGGGATCTCGGTCTCACCGAGATGGGATTGTAATCTCTCTGTGTATGTCCATTATCAAAATCGGTCTCACCGGTTTTGAGCAATTGGTACTACCGAGATTACAATGCAAACTCTCTGGTTAACTTATTATCAAAATCGGTCCCACCGAGTTTGATAATCGGTCAAACTGAATTTGCCAGACCAACTCTCTGGAAAGCTTATTACCAAAATCGGTCCCACCGAGTTTGTGTAATCGGTCTTACCGAGATTACGTTATGCCCTAACCCTAACCGAATCGGTCCCACCGAGTTGCATTCCGGTCCCACCGAAAACCCTAACAGTCACATTATTTGCTAAATCGGTCCGACCGAGTTTAACGATTCGGTCCCACCCAGTTTGGTAAATTGTGTGTAACGGTTAGATTTTGTGTGGAGGCTATATATACCCCTCCACCTCCTCTTCATTCGTGGAGAGAGCCATCGACCGAACCTACACTTGAGCATCCTTTTACGAGAGAGAACTACCTACTCATGTGTTGAGGCCAAGATATTCCATTCCTACCATATGAATCTTGATCTCTAGCCTTCCCCAAGTTGCTTTCCACTCAAATCCTCTTTCCACCAGATCCAAATCCTATGAGAGAGAGAGTTGAGTGTTGGGGAGACTATCATTTGAAGCACAAGAGCAAGGAGTTCATCATCAACGCACCATTTGTTACTTCTTGGAGAGTGGTGTCTCCTAGATTGGCTAGGTGTCACTTGGGAGCCTCCGACAAGATTGTGGAGTTGAACCAAGGAGTTTGTAAGGGCAAGGAGCTCGCCTACTTCGTGAAGATCTACCGCTAGTGAGGCATGTCCTTCGTGGGCGACGGCCATGGTGGGATAGACAAGGTTGCTTCTTCGTGGACCCTTCGTGGGTGGAGCCCTCCGTGGACTCACAAGCAACTGTTACCCTTCGTGGGTTGAAGTCTCCATCAACGTGGATGTACGATAGCACCACCTATCGGAACCACGCCAAAACATCCGTGTCTCCAATTGCGTTTGAATCCTCCAATCCCTTCCCTTTACATTCTTGCAAGTTGCATGCTTTATTTTCCGCTGCTCATATACTCTTTGCATGCTTGCTTGCTATATGTTGTGAATGTTAAACTTGTGCCTAAACTCCACTCAAACTTTAAAGAAACTTAAAAACTGCAACTTTGGTACTTAGTGTCTAATCACCCCCCTCTAGACACCTCTTCTGAAGGTCCTACACATTCACTTAGTTCAAAATATTCAACTAGGAAGACATAGCTATAAGTGAATGCTGTAGAGGACAGAACACTAGTATATATATATATCAGAAAGCAATCAAACAACATAGTGAAGAAAATCATGAAGATAAGTTGAAATTTGAAGACAAACCAAATGCGAAGACATAGCAAAAATAACGCCATGAGTGAAACACTTCAAACAGAGAAATTTGGTGGTGGCGTTACCCACCGTATAGGAAGTATTAGACCCAGACACGGCGCACAATTATCGTGGCACTCCGAAGTCAAATTCCACGTTAATGTATTCACACTCAGAATGTAAGTCTTCATTGATTGAAGATATACTTTACTTCGTGTGTTGCACATCTAAGTCATCAACATGCATAAGTGTTAGGATGTGTGCCTGATCACAGGACATTTGAGGATTCCAAGATATTTAGCTCACACCGTAACTTGCAAAACCTTTTCTCATCCAAGGGCTTTGTGAAGATATCTTCCAGTTGCTCTTCAGTGTTGACGTGAATGATGTCAATATCTTTCTTCATGACATGATCTCTGAGAAAGTGATCACGAATTTCAATGTGCTTTGTCTTCGAGTGCTGGACTGGATTGTTGGCAATCTTGATGGCGCTTTCGTTGTCGCAGAAGAGAGGTACTTGTTTCAGATTGATGCCATAGTCCTTGAGAGTTTGCTTCATCCATAGAAGCCGAGCGCAAAGAAGATCCAAAGACAATGTATTCAGATTCAGCAGGTTGAGAGTGATACGGTTACGCTTCTTTGAACACCAACAGACAAGTGATCGTGCCAGAAAGTGACATGTGCCTGATGTAGACTTGTGATCCACCTTGTCACCAGCATAATCAGCATCCGAGAATCCAACCAGATCAAATTACGAGCCCTTTGGATACCATAATCCGAGTGTTGGGGTGTGAGCCAAATATCGAAGAATTAAGCTTCACGCCTAAGTGATGCAATTCCTTTGGTGCCGCTTGGAATCGAGCACACATGCAAACACTAAGCATAATATCTGGCCTAGATGCACATAGGTAAAGTAAGGAACCAATCATGGAGCGGTATACCTTTTGACCAAATTCTTTACCATTGTCATCGGGACCCAGATGGTGTTTGGCTGGCATTGGCATCGTGTAACCTTTGCAATCTTGCATTCCAAACTTCTTCAGACAGTCTTTGAGGTATTTTTTATTGAGATATGAAGATGCCATTCCTTTCTTGTGAATTTGAAGACCAAGGAAGAACTTCAGCTCACCCATCATGGACATCTGATATTGCTCTTGCATCATGTATCCAAACTCATCACTATACTTCTGGTTGGTGCAGCCGAACATAATGTCATCCACATATATTTGGCACACAAACAGTTCACCATCATATGTCTTCGTGAAGAGTGTGGGATCGAGGATCCGTGTTTGAAGCCTTTGCTCTTCGTGAAGTCTTTGATCGTATCATACCAAGCGCGAGGAGCTTGTTTGAGGCCATCTGATGCTTTGTTTAGCTTGTACACCATATATGGATGTTTTGGATCTTCAAAGCCGGTGGTTGAGCGACGTATACTTCTTCTTCAATCTTGCCGTTGAGAAATGCACTCTTCACATCCATTTGATATAGCAAGATGTTGTGGTGGTTAGCATAGGCTAGCAAGATGTCACGAATAGCTTCAAGCCTAGCCACGAGGAGCAAATGTTTCATCAAGTCAATTCCTTCAACTTGAGTATATCCTTGAGCCACAAGGCGTGCTTTGTTTCGACGACTTGACCATGCTCATCTTGCTTGTTTCGATATATCCATTTTGTGCCAATAATGTTATGCTTGCGAGGGTCAGGACGCTTGACAAGTTCCCAAACCTTGTTCAGCTTGAACTGTTGAAGTTCTTCTTGCATAGCTTGTATCCATTCAGGTTCCATAAAGGCTTCAGCTACTGTCTTGGGTTACGATATTGACACAAAAGAAAAGTGCCCACGTAAATTTGCTAAGCTGTGTTGCTCTTGAGCGAGTAAGTGGACCAGTGCATTGATGCTATCAATTATCTTCTCAATTTGTACTTCATTTGCAACTCGAGGATGAACTGGGCGAAGACCTTGTTCTTGTTGATCATTGTCATCATTGGGAGGATTGTCTTCAGTCTGAGCATTGTCTTCGTGTTGATTAGGTGCGAAATGATAAGTTCCTCTTCAGTTGTGCTTGAAGGCATGATTTCACCGGTTCCCATCAGCTTGATAGATTCATTTGGCGGAGCTTCGTCTAGTGTACTTGGCGGGAGCTCTCTTTGTGAACCATTGGTTTCATCAAATCGCACGTCCACAGTTTCGACGATTTTGTAGAGATAGAGGTTGAAGACTACAGAAGAGTGCGAGTCCTTTCGTAACCGAGCATGAAGCCTTCGTGAGCTTTAGGTGCAAATTTTGACTTGTGATGGGGATCCTTGATCCAGCACCTAGCTCCAAATACTCGAAGTAGGCGGCGTTTGGCTTCTTGCCAAGAAGGAGCTCATAGGATGTTTTGTTGAAGCTTATGGATGTAAACACGGTTGATTACGTGACATCTTTGTATCAATAGCTTCAGGCGTAACTTTCTTGGTGTCTTGTACTCGTCGAGCATTGTTCGAGCCATCTCAATGAGGGTTCTGTTCTTGCGCTCTACGATGCCATTTTGCTGAGGTGTGTATGGAGCAGAGAACTCATGAGTGATTCCCATTGTATCCAAACAAAGATCAAGTCCGGTGTTCTTGAACTCAGTGTCGTTGTCACTTCTGATATGCTTGATGTTGATGCCATAATTGTTCATGGCTCGATTGGCGAAGCGTCTGAAGACATCTTGCACTTCTGTCTTGTAAAGAATTATGTGCACCCATGTATATCTTGAGTAGTCATCAACAATGACGAAGCCATAGAGACAAGCAGTTGTTGTGAGGGTAGAGTAGTGAGTAGGGCCAAATATGTCCATGTGTAACAGCTCGAAGGGTTGAGATGTCGTCATGATTGTCTTCGAGGGGTGCTTTGCCCTAGTCATGTTTCCAGCTTCACAGGCACCACACAAATGATCCTTCTTGAACTTGACACCCTCGATGCCTATGACATGCTTCTTCTTGGCGAGTGTGTGTAAGTTCCTCATGCCAAGATGCCCCAGACCTCCGATGCGAGCCGACGATTCAAGCTTTTGCAAGAAGACATACGGCAAGTCGTGGACCTCTTTGAGAAATCTACCATGTATAGATCATCTTTTCGATACCCTTCAAAGACTAGAGACTTGTCAGATTCCATTAGTACAAGGCAACGATATTTTCCGAATAGCACAATCATGTTCAAGTCACAAAGCATCGAGACAGACATTAAGTTGAAACCAAAGGATTCAACAAGCATCACTTTATCCATGTGTTGATCCTTTTAGATTGCAACTCTACCTAGACCCAATACCTTGCTTTTACCAGTGTCAGCAAATGTGATGTGACTCTTGTCTGATGGACGTAAGGTTGAGTCCATGAGAAGACTTAGATCACCAGTCATATGATTAGTGCATCCACTGTCCATAATCCATTCTGAAGCATGAGGTGTCATACCCTCTGATGCAGTTAGGGGATAGGCTTCACCAAGAGTATTGTGAAGCATAAACATTTGACGGGAAAGAGGATTATTGAAGCTCAGATCAAGATTAGGACAGATAGGATGAATGGCAAACAATTCAGAACAAAATACATAGTGAGACCATTTGGGCATTTGATCTTGCGCCCTACAAGATGTTTTAGGTCCCCAACAATAGCATCGACGCCTTTGATTTTCGGTGGAGACCCTTCCCCGCAAAAGAAAGTTAATTCTTCTTAACCACCCACATCTTGAGGGGTGGCTTAGAAGCAATGAGTCTAAGTGCAAGATCTCGAGAACTTCGGCTTTGGAGCCCTAGCAAATAGCCTTGCAGGAGATGAATGATACTCATATGAATAAGCAGAAAAGTTCTTAGTTCTATGAACATAGCGGTTTGAAGACACACGCTCATATTCACAAGTTTGAGTACGGTTTCCCTGCAAAACATTGGCGTTAGGGTGACTCAGGTGAGTCCTCTGTCTGTTTGAAACCTTTGGACCATATGACGCCTTAGGTATGGGGTTTGTCTTCATCCCAGGTGGTGTCATGATCACATTCACTGGAAGATTCTCAAGACAATTTTTGGGAACCCAGATCTTCTTCATAGATGGTCCATTCCTGCAGTTAGTACCAATATACCTGGCAAACACTTCACCATTCTGATTCTTGAACAACTTATAGTTTGCATCAAGGGATTCATCAATGGTAACATGATTAGCACAGGTAAAGCCAGATAAGGTGGATGGATCCACTGAAGGTCCCTTTGCAGCAACCCATGTGGTTTGGGATACTACTCAGGCTTCCAGTAGGAACCATCAACATTCATTTTCCTCTCGAACCCAACACCCTCTTTCCTAGGGTTTCGGTTCAGAATCTGCTTTTTGAGGACATACATAAAGTGTCGATGTCCTTTCGCACTTTTATACATCCCTGTTTCAAGCAATGTCTTCAACCTAGCATTTTCATCAGCAATAGTAGTGGTATCCTCCGCAGAGGGGTTAGTTACCACATCGGTAGTTGAAGACAATGCAACAAAGAGCAGCGATGGAACATTCAGCAATGAGGTAGCGTTATCACGCTCAAGGCATTTTAGACATGGTGGTTCAAATCCATCCTGGCCGGGGACTGATCTGTTGAGCGAGGTGACACATTCTCTTTTGAAGATCTTCATGAGCCGCTCTCAATTTCTCAAGCTCTTGCTTCCTTTGAAGATAATCATAGGAGAGCTTTTCATGAGTGGTTGAGAGCGTTTCATGACGACTTTCAAGTTCTTGGTACTTAGCATGAAGATTTTTTATGTCTTCAACTAAGGACTGTGAACGTGTCATTTCCTTGTCCAACAGGTCATCGCTTTTGTCTAACAGTTTTTGAGTATGATCCATAGCTTTTTGTTGTTCAGTTGCAATTTTAGCAAGTGTTTTGTAGCTGGGCTTGGATTCACGATCAGATTCACCTTCACTTGATGTTTGAAAGTAAGCATCACGTGATTTTACCTTGGCACCACGTGCCATGAAGCAGTAGGTGGGAGCAGGGTCGTCCTTGTCATCAGCTTCAGCGTTGGTGTGGAAGTCATTGTCTTCATGTTGAAGATGGACTTGGCAACATAGGCTGTGGCTAGAGCCAGACTTGCAACGCCAGGGTCGGACTCCTCTTTAGACTCCACCTCCGCCTCCTCAGAAGCGGACTCCTCCTCTGAATCCATTTCTGTAACGCCCCGGATACAACTTTCCATATTAGTAACTCCAACTCTTGCCATTTCCGGCTATGTGATATGATATTTCCTTCGTGGTTGGGTTTTTATCTTCGTTTTGCTTTTTGTTCATGTCATGCATTCATCATTGCATCTTTTGCATTGCATCATGTCATCATGCAACCCTTTTTAAAAACTCAACTAAATAAATCGAGTGGATCCTCGGTCCATTTAAATTGAGGGATATTCACAATGGTGATTTCTCTTTATAACATATCCTCCCAATATTAGGGAGCTATAATAAATATTCCATTATTTGGAATTGATCATAACACACTTGCAAAAATAAATCCCAATGCCTTTGTTATCATAATTCTTGGCCTCTAACTTTGCCATATATCATTTCATCATTTTTCCAAGCTCCACCAAAAATCTGAACATTTTTGGACCTTCCAAACCCCCACTCCCTATTTAAACTCTTTTGAATGTAATTCAAATGAGGTTGTATTCAAACCCTTCGACACGTCTCTTTGCAATTTTTCTGGATCAAGACCATTTTGGTGAGCCCAGGAATATTATCCCGTGTCCAACATCTTCCCCTAACCTCCCTTTCTTTTCTTTCTTATCTCTGTTTTCTTTTAATTTTCTTTAGAGTGAGAGAGAGAAGAGAGCCCAAGAGCCTGTGCCAAGCCTGCTTCCTCCGCTGCCCAAGGCCCAGCCGGCCCCTGCCTATCTAACCCTAGCCCCGACCCCCTCTTCTCGATCTCTTCCTCCGGCCGCCGCCTCTTGCTCGATCCCCATCTACGCTCGATCCCCTCTCCCTTCCCTCGATCACTCGCCTCCCTGACTCCTCCAACCTCCGCAATCTCCTCCGTTTTCCCTGCCGCCACTGCTTCAACCAGCGCCGCCCGAAGCCCCCACTCTGCCGCCTGCTCTGCCTAGATCCGGCGCCACCTTACCGGATCCACCACGCCTCCGCCCATGGCCCGGCCACCTTAGCCCGGTCCGTCTGGTTTGACTTCGGCGACCTCCTCCGCCTTTGACCCGGCCATCTTGAGGCCTTGAGTCGCCAGCCATGGACGCCTCTGCTCCATCGCCCGGCCGCTGCTTCTCCACGCGCCTCTGTTCGTCGTTGTCACCACGAGCTGGGTCACCGCTTCGCCATCGACCACCACCATCGCCTCCTTACTGCTGGCCGAGCCCCAAGTCCGTCGGCCTGCCTCCGCTTCGATCTGGCAGGAACGGAACCCCGACGACCTCCCACGACCGGTGTCGGCAAGTGTGACGCCTGCGCCCATCTCTGTTGCATCTCCGTCGGCCTCCTCCTCGTGCTATGGAGCTCCTGCCTGAGCCGTCCCCTCCGGCCAACTCTGCTTCCACCGCTGCTGTGTAGCGACCTGACCCAACATCGGTCAAGTCTACGTATGCATTCATCCCAAGATCATGCCGGTACTCACAAGACATCGATAAAGTAATCAAAGTTCAATCACACCTGAATTTTATTACACGATTCTCATATAGAGTCTTTATTACAAGGGAATAAATTCGCTCAAGGCCAACTCATGAGAAATAAACTACTAATGCTGCGGAAGGCGTCGAGGTAAAGCGAGTCCATCCGACTCCAAAGGGCAATCGCCAAGCGCGGAGCGTAGCCTCACTCGATCGAATATACCTCTCGCAACATAAGACGTTGCAGCCATGTAGGTCAGCTTTTGGAATAAGTGGCAAGTCATGAAGAATAACAATAATAAAGTTACTACACTATATGCATTTTGGCTGTGGAGCTCTAAGTTTCATCAATTTGCGTAAAGCCAATTTTATCCTACTACAGTGGACTTATTTGCAAATTACTACAAATTGTTGGTAGTTATTGAGATGGTTCCGCCAACCAAAATCTCGCTCCCAAATTATTAAGTCATAAACCCTCAAATTAATTCATTAGTTTTAGTGTTGAGATATCCGAATACTTCCAAGGTCCAGAGGCTCAAATGTCCGTAACCGGGGACACGGCTAATCGATTAGGTTATAACTCTCTGCAGAGGTTTGCGCACTTTCCCCGCAAGAATCATTCCCTCCTTTAGAGTCTTCGCACTTCATGGTGTTTGAAGACGGACCAGATGAAACAGGGTCTTCCAAAGAGTTCTTCCGCCACCGCCGTACCCATCCAATCCTACCGTTCGTCTACTTCGTACCCGTCGGCCCAGCGTCACTACTAGGGTCAACCCAGCCAGAGCCCATAATGGCTTGCGGCTGCAGTAAGCTTCCGGTCATGGGGCATCCATCCTTCTCTTCGTGGCTGGGTGAAGCTTTCGCAGGATGTCATGGCGCTTCTCCATGCATCCCGCCACCACTGGGTGCTCCAGGTGCCCGTCAACCGTCCTCCACCCAAAGAGTGATTTTCAAGTCCATCTTGATCATTGTAGTTCATGGGGTTATCATCATCATTGACTCTCACATCTTGCTTATGAATATCACTCATACCAAATCCCGTCTCTGAGCATAGCAAAATAACTACTACGTCCCGGGGTCATGGTAACAAGGGATTGGTTCATCCTACCACATGATACTACTCAAGTTTAATGACTTCAAGATTTCACTACTGCATGCATGGTGGGGTGGTGACAACTACTAATGCACAAAAACATAGGTATAGAAATAACATGATCAAAACTTGCCTTGCCGATGATCCTCGTAAGCTAAAGAGTCGTAGTAGCAAGCTTCAGCACTCAAAACTCTACCGAGACAAACAATAACACAATAAGCACAAAGCAAGAGGATCACACAAGATAACAAAAGTAACATAGCACAACAAAACAATCAAAACCAAATCAAAAGGAAAACTTCAGAGGAACCCATTCAAAGTTTTTCCCTACTCCAAATAATAACAAAAATAGTTTTTATATAACAAAAATTCCTTAATATAACCTAATCATGGTTTTAGGTTAACTTAACAGAAAAGGATTCACTAAGCAACTAGGTGCAAAAAGAATTAATTAAATAGCTATTATAAAACTCATTTTAGGCCTAATCAAATTTCTATTAAGAAAATTAATTTAAAACTTTTATTAATTATAAATAAAAGTTCATATAATGGAGTGACAGAAACTAACCTAGAATAACTAATCACAAGTTAAAAATAAATTAATTTACTAATTAATTAATTAGGAAAACAGGAACTAGTTAATTAATTAGGATTAATAGGATTCTGTCTAAAACTAATTATTTATTAATCCTAAAATACCCAAGTTAATTTCTAGGGTTTGGCAATGTCAAAATAAAGTGATGACAAAAAGAATCATGCAAAAATAATTTTTCTAACTAAAGTTATAGCAGATTTGCTATTCTGACTAAAACAATATTAAAGCATTTTTAATTATTTTTAACATAGCTAAATATATATTTTACAGAAACTACATAAAATTTGCAATCCAACAAAAAGAATCACTCAAAATATTAAACAGAATAAAAGATATACATTTTGAAAACTGAAACTATTCGCTAAAACAGAAAATCGAAATAAAAAGAAAAAGGCCTAATGGGCCTATCGTGTACTGTGCGTTAGATAGGCTAAACGGGCTCTAGGGTTTAAACTAAAAGAACCGGCCTAAAATAAAAACCTAAACTAAAAACTAAACCGATTGGACCGGCCGGTTTTATAAAATAAAACCTAACCCTTCGGGGTTCTAATCCTGGCCATCGATCTAAGATCGGACGGGGAGGGGATGCCGGACTTACCGGACTCGGCGACGGCGGCGGCGGGCGAAAGTGCTCAGGCGTCCGGACGTCGGCGAAGCTCCGGCGACTCGTCGGGAAGACGCACGAGCGCGAGGAGGGTTCAGTGGTGTTGGGAGGGTCGGTGGACCGAGGCTCGGCAAGCGGCAACAATGGCGGCGGGGAGGCTCGGGACTCAGCGAGCATAAGCAGGAGGGCGATGGGGTGCGGCGAGCTCTCGGGGAATGGGGTCTTGGCGCGGCTCTTTATAGCCACAGGGTCGGGCTTGCCTCGGAAGGGCATCGGGGTCGTCGGGGATCCGGATCCTTCGATCCGGTGGATCTCCGGCGAGCTCGTGGCGTGGGCGAGGGAGGAAGACGGGCGGGTCCCACGAGTCGTGAGAGAGAGAGAGGCGAGGGTCGGGTGGCGAGGCTTAGCGCCTTCGGGCGAAGTGGCGAGGGTGCGGCGCTGGTCTGGTGCCGGGCGCCTGGTTGCCTACCTGGGCTCGGTGGTTGGCTTGGGCCAAAGCGGGGTTGTGGCTGGCTGGGCCTGGGTGGCCTAGTCGGCGCCGAGGGGTTTTCTTTTATTTTTTAAATAAAACTAAAACAAAAATAAAACCAAATCTATAAATAATTTATATAGGGTATATATATACCAAAATGATCAGGAATATTCCCTTTCATTTGAACATTTTTCCAAAGGCAAAATCCAAACTTCATAAAAATCTATTTTTTCAAATTCAAATAAATTTCAGATTTGAATCCAAATCTTTTGGCAATGTTTCCTCTGATATTTTTGGAGTGTCATGTTTGCTCCTCTCATACTTTTGATCAAGTATTTATCGAGCTTAGTTTTTGAAATGTTTCCCACATGCCAAAGTTTGAAATTCAAATTCAAAACTCAAATTGCTCTGAAACTTCAAATGGCATTCAAATTCAAACAGGATGCATAGGATGCTTAGCTATAATTGTAAAACATTCCAAATAGGAAATTTGGGATGTTACAAACCTACCCACCTTAAGATGAATCTCGCCCTCGAGATTCGGGTTAACTAGCAAATAGGTGCGGGTGGTCTCGAAGAAGGTCTTCTTCAGCTCCCAGTGGCTTCTTCCTCGGTGTGGTGACTCCACAAAGCACTTTGCAAAATTTAATGACCTTGCCGCGGGTGACTCGCTTGCAGTCTCGAGAATTGAGACGGGTTTCTCCTTGTTAGTCAAATCACATGTCAAGCTGTCGGGCCTCTAGGGGCTCTGTGTCTCTCAACGGAACTTCGTCGATGTCGGCTTGGCACTTCTTCATCTGGGATTCGTGGAAATCATCATGAACTCCGGTCATTCCTTCCGTCTATTCCAAGGTGTTTGCAACTTCTCCACGACGTTCGAGGATTTTGTAGGGCCAATGAATCGGGTGCTAACTTTCCCTTGACTCCAAACCTCTTGATTCATCCAAGGTCCGGGTTTCCAACACTATGAGTTCCACGGAAATTTGTGGTTCCCGATGTTGAGGGTTGCAGGACAGCCTACACCTGCCATCATTTCTCCTCCTGCGAACCGACGCGAAGGGGCTTCTAAGGGTTCTAGTCGCAACCCGTACTTTTCCACAACTACCCTTGATATGAATGAATGCGTTGCACCGTAATCAAAGAGAACCAAAACTGAACGTGAATTCAATAAAACTTACCAACCACAAAGGTGTGGCTGATCATAGACGTCCTCCACGTCGATGTGGTTCACCCGAGCACGAGGGAACGGATTGGGCTTCTTCACGAGCCTCCATTGCCATTACCATTCCTCCGCTTGGCCTCCCGGGCAGTCGGTGGCGTAGTGCCCTGTCTTCCGGCACTTGAAGCGGTGATGTGGCTCGAGATCCTTGAGCCGGGCGGAAACGATGCTGGTTGCCATTACCATTTCCATTGCCATTGCCATGGCCTGACTTGTTGTCCTGGCTGCGGTTGTTCCCATTTCCTCCATGGTTATGACCTCCATGGTTATGATGGATGTGCCCTCCTGAGTACGGTGCATAACGGGGCTTCGCTGAGCTCCCGAGTTGTGCTTCCCCGGCTGTACTTCCGCTATGCGACTTTCTATCTGCCGCTGCTTGCCTTCAAGAATGGTGGCCTTGTCTACCAGCTCACGGTAGTTGTTGAAAGTAGCCACAATAAGCTGCATGCTCAGTTCATCATTGAGTCCCTCAAGGAACTTCTCACCTTGGCGGCATCTGTGGCCACATCATCGGGGCATAGCGAGCAAGCTTGCTGAATTCATCCACGCATCGTGCCACGATCGATTCCCTGGCGTAAGTTGCGGAACTCACGCTTCTTCGGACTCATGGCTCCAGTGAGACATGAGCAAAGGTCTGAAGGCCTCTTGGAATTGATCCCAAGTGATGCCACCCATGGGAAAAGTGGCGGTGTAATTCTCCCACCAAGAAGCTGCAGGTCCATCTAGTTGATCTTGCGCCAAGCGCACCTTCTCAGATCGGTGCATCCAACGGTGACTAGCTCTCTTCCGATTTTGCGAGCCAATCATCAGCCACAATTGGCTCAATGCTACTAGAGAACACCGCGGATTCAACCTCGTAAATCGAGTCAAGTTGTCCACAGTGGGTGGTGGCGGTGGATTGTTGGCGGTGTTGTTCGATTACGAATAAGGAGTTGCATCGATGCATTACGCTTTGCTTTGGAAGCGGTGGGTGAAAGCTCGGCGGAAACCAAAGGTCACGTCTCGGAGGCATCTGGTGTTTTTGGAGTGGGTGAGAAAATTAGAATAGAACAATGGTCTATAAGAATAACACTACCCATATGAATGCATAACACACCAATCATTTATTCATTCCACTCAAACATGGTTCAAACTCGATTACAAAAGCTCATGACTAATCGAAGGGAAAACATCGGCCTAACTGATCGACGAAAAAGTAAAAGATAACATGGTGGTCGACTAACAGTCTTCATCGGTGGCGCCTCCTCTTGGGGTTTCCTTGATTGGTACTCCTTCAAAATCCTGATCATTGCTCACGAGGGTGCTTCGTCTCCACTCGGGTAAAGGTCCTCTCCCAAGTCCATCTTTTCCTCTATCGCGGCAAGCTTCATCTTCATATCGTCGACTATCTCCATGAAGTCCGTGATTTCTTCCTCATGGCCAAGGAAGTCTGCGCGTGCCTTCTCCTCCAGTTCCAGTTCACGGAACAAAAGCTTCCGGTGTGTCTTCGAGTTACGGCGAGTCTGAATCTCCCGTTTCCTGAGAAGACACTCCAAGTCCTGGATGTACGAGAGAGTGGAATCGTCCTCAATGGTACGGATGATATCTCCATTCCTTGCCCTGCGAGAAACCATGGCGAGGTCTGAGTGATCGAGCTCGGCCTGTACTCCTCTCGGAGATGTCCAAGTGCTCGATAGATCGCCACGTCCTTCCGATGATCCAGTTGAACTCGGTGAACTCAAAGTTGATAGGCTCCGTGTGTCCTCCAAAGGTTCTCCACAGGATATGCACCTCAATCTCATGGCGGGTGTCCGTCGGAAGTGCATTAGTGGGTTTCGGTGATCGAGGGTAGAGCTATCTTCAGCTGCTTCACCATCTGGACCAGCTTCCTTCCGAAGGGCATCGTCTCGTCGGGCCGGCGTAACTCCGTAGCAAAACTGGGTGAACTTCGGCGGCCATCTAGAATGTTGCAAAGGGAGAAGAGTCGAGAATTGAACAGGAATAATTATAGAATGAAAAGGGGTTCAACGTAAATGGTCTCTGCTTATGGCTTTCCGATCCGCGGGGTTACGATCCTACGGTCAGCGTGTGCTCGATACCATCTCTGTAGCGACTGACCCAACATCGGTCAAGTCTCCGTATGCATACCATCCCAAGATCATGCCGGTACTCACAAGACATCGATAAAGTAATCAAAGTTCAATCACACCTGAATTTTATTACACGATTCTCATATAGAGTCTTTATTACAAGGGAATAAATTCGCTCAAGGCCAACTCATGAGAAATAAACTACTAATGCTGCGGAAGCGTCGAGGTAAAGCGAGTCCATCCGACTCCAAAGGGCAATCGCCAAGCGCTGAGCGTAGCCTCACTCTGATCGGAATATACCTACGCAACATAAGACGTTGCAGCCATGTAGGTCGACTTTTGGAATAAGTCGGCAAGTCATGAAGAATAACAATAATAAAGTTACTACACTATATGCATTTTGGGCTGTGGAGCTCTAAGTTTCATCAATTTGCGTAAAGCCAATTTTATCCTACTACAAAGTGGACTTATTTGCAAATTACTACAAATTGTTGGTAGTTATTGAGATGGTTCCGCCAACCAAAATCTCGTTCCCAAATTATTAAGTCATAAACCCTCAAATTAATTCATTAGTTTTAGTGTTGAGATATCCGAATACTTCCAAGGTCCAGAGGCTCAAATGTCCGTAACCGGGGACACGGCTAATCGATTAGGTTATAACTCTCTGCAGAGGTTTGCACTTTCCCGCAAGAATCATTCCCTCCTTTAGAGTCTTCGCACTTCATGGTGTTTGAAGACGGACGAATGAAACAGGGTCTTCCAAAGAGTTCTTTCCGCCACCGCCGGTACCCATCCAATCCTACCGTTCGTCTACTTCTCGTAGTACCGCCCAGCCAGCGTCACTACTAGGGTCAACCCAGCCAGAGCCCATAATGGCTTGCGGCTGCACAGTAAGCTTCGGTCATGGGGCATCCATCCTTCTCTTCGTGGCTGGGTGAAGCTTTCCGCAGGATGTCATGGCGCTTCTCCATGCATCCCGGCCACCACTGGGTGCTCCAGGTGCCCGTCAACCGTCCTCCACCCGAGAGTGATTTTCAAGTCCATCTTGATCATTGTAGTTCATGGGGTTATCATCATCATTGACTCTCACATCTTGCTTATGAATATCACTCATACCAAATCCCGTCTACGAGCATAGCAAAATAACTACTACGTCCCGGGGTCATGGTAACAAGGGGATTGGTTCATCCTACCACATGATACTACTCAAGTTTAATGACTTCAAGATTTCACTACTGCATGCATGGTGGGGTGGTGACAACTACTAATGCACAAAAACATAGGTATAGAAATAACATGATCAAAACTTGCCTTGCTGATGATCCCCGTAAGCTAAAGAGTCGTAGTAGCAAGCTTCGCACTCCGGAAACTCTACCGAGACAAACAATAACACAATAAGCACAAAGCAAGAGGATCACACAAGATAACAAAAGTAACATAGCACAACAAAACAATCAAAACCAAATCAAAAGGAAAACTCAGAGGAACCCATTCAAAGTTTTTCCCTACTCCAAATAATAACAAAAATAGTTTTTATATAACAAAAATTCCTTAATATAACCTAATCATGGTTTTAGGTTAACTTAACAGAAAAGGATTCACTAAGCAACTAGGTGCAAAAAGAATTAATTAAATAGCTATTATAAAACTCATTTTAGGCCTAATCAAATTTCTATTAAGAAAATTAATTTAAAACTTTTATTAATTATAAATAAAAGTTCATCTAATGGAGTGACAGAAACTAACCTAGAATAACTAATCACAAGTTAAAAATAAATTAATTTACTAATTAATTAATTAGGAAAACAGGAACTAGTTAATTAATTAGGATTAATAGGATTCTGTCTAAAACTAATTATTTATTAATCCTAAAATACCCAAGTTAATTTCTAGGGTTTGGCAATGTCAAAATAAAGTGATGACAAAAGAATCATGCAAAAATAATTTTTCTAACTAAAGTTATAGCAGATTTGCTATTCTGACTAAAACAATATTAAAGCATTTTTAATTATTTTTAACATAGCTAAATATATATTTTACAGAAACTACATAAAATTTGCAATCCAACAAAAAAAGAATCACTCAAAAATATTAAACAGAATAAAAGATATACATTTTTGAAAACTGAAACTATTCGGCTAAAACAGAAAATCAAAATAAAAAGAAAAAGGCCTAATGGGCCTATACTGTGCCCTGTGCGTTAGATAGGCTAAACGGGCTCTAGGGTTTAAACTAAAAGAACCGGGCCTAAAATAAAAACCTAAACTAAAAACTAAACCGATCGGACCGGCGGTTTTATAAAATAAAACCTAACCCTTGAGTTCTAATCTCAGCCATCGATCTAAGATCGGACGGGGATGCTGGGACTTACGGACTCATGACGGCGGGCGGCGGCCGAAAGTGCTCCGGGCGTCCGGACGTCAGCGAAGCTCCGGCGACTCGTCGGGACTCCGCGCAGGTGCAGGCGGGTGGGTTGGGTGGTGTTGGGGTGGGTCGGGGTGGACCGGGGCGTCGGCGGCGGCAACAATGGCGGCGGGGAGGGCTCGGGACTCAGCGCATAAGCGGAGGAGGGCGTGGGGTGCGGCGAGCTCTCGGGGAATGGGGTGCGTAGCGGCTCTTTATAGCCCTGGGTCGGGCTTGCCTCGGAAGAATCGGGGGCTGTCGGGGATCCCGGATCCTTGAGATCCGGTGGATCTCCGCGAGCTCGTGGCGTGGCGAGGAAGGAAGACGGGCGGGTCCCACGAGTCGTGAGAGAGAGAGGCGAGGGTCGGGTGGCCGAGGCTTAGCGCCGGGCGAAGCGGGCGAGGGGTGCGGCGTCACTGGCTGGGCCTGGCGCTGGCTGCTTGGGCTGGCTCGGCTGGTTGGCTTGGGCCAGGTTGTGGCGCCGGGTGGGCCTGGGTGGCCTAGCTGGCGCCGAGGGGTTTTTATTTTTTAAATAAAACTAAAACAAAAATAAAACCAAATCTATAAATAATTTATATAGGGTATATATATACCAAAATGATCAGGGAATATTCCCTTTCATTTGAACATTTTTCCAAAGGCAAAATCCAAACTTCATAAAATCTATTTTTTCAAATTCAAATAAATTTCAGATTTGAATCCAAATCTTTTGGCAATGTTTCCTCTGATATTTTGGAGTGTCATGTTTGCTCCTCTCATACTTTTGATCAAGTATTTATCGTGCTTAGTTTTTGAAATGATTCCCACATGCCAAAGATTGAAATTCAAATTCAAAACTCAAATTGCTCTGAAACTTCAAATGGCATTCAAATTCAAACAGGATGCATAGGATGCTTAGCTATAATTGTAAAACATTCCAAATAGGAAATTTGGGATGTTACATGCTGCTTTGACCTCCCCTGGTTCAACTCGTTTCCAATGAACAGCAGCCCGATGGCTTCTCTGTTCCAAGTGCCTCCAGCAGGCCAGGTCTGTGCACCTCCTCCGCATGTTGCCGTGGGCGCCAAGTACCTCGACGAACACCTTTGTTACCGCCTCGCAAGACGTTCCCTGGTTACGCCAAGACCCGGACCAACAAGTACCACGACGTCCGTCGATCGCCAAGTACCCCTACACGTGGATACGCCAAGTTCCTCTTTGACCCGTGTACCACTACCGTCGCCGAAGACCTGTGTAACGGAACCGTCAAGTTCGACTACCTTCGTGTGTACCAGTACTTCCACGACGACCCGTGAACGACTACTTCCCTCGACGATTTAGAACCACCCCGAAATGCACGCTTCGAAGGTATAACCCCGAGACGACCTTCCGAGAACGAATGCATGTTGTATGTGATGCTCGTGTTTGCACCGTGCCCGAGATGTCTTTGCACGTTCCTCCTCGTTTGCCATGCTGCCATCCCGTGGGAACCCGGAATCCGGGATCACCCCACCATCCTTGCATGACACGCTCACGCCCATTTCCTTTTGCACCGGTATCTCCATGAGCTACCGGAACCGATATGTTGCCGTGGCATCATTTTTGGATTCGTCGCCGTGGCACCCTTTTCCTTCTGCCATAGCGACAAATGCCTCATATCATGCTCATGTCAACATTTTCATAGAATTGCTTAAAACTTGCATGTCATTCGCATCATGATAACAACATTTAAAATGTTTAAAATTGTGTTTGCATTAAAATGCTAAATGCATGTGGGGATTTTCTGGAATTGTTGTTTGTTGTTTCCGGCCTCATTTAAGCTTGCTTTGAGGTGTTGTTCTTGTTTGCATCATATTTTGCCATGAGTAGCTCCATGTAGCCTTGTCATGCATCATGCTTGTTGTGCATCATGCCTTGTTCATGTGTGGTGTGTTTACTATGTTGTATGCTTCTTCTCGATAGTTCCCGTTTACGTTGCGATCGTGAGGATTCGTTAAATCTCACGCTTGATTCATCTTCGTGGCTTCATCTTCTTCATGGACTTGTTCTTCTTCCTTGCGGGATTTCAGGCAAGATGACCGTCACCTTGGATCTCATTACTATCATTGCTATGCTAGTTGCTTCGTTCTATCACTATGATGCGTTACCTACCACTTGCTGCTCAAGCCTCCCAAATTGCATGAACCTCTAACCTTTGTTACCCTTCCTAGCAAACCGTTGTTTGGCTATGTTACCGCTTTTGCTCAGCCCCTCTTATAGCGTTGCTAGTTGCGGTGAAGATGAAGATTGCTCCATGTTGGATTATGTTTATGTTGGGATATCACAATATCTCTTATTTTATTAATGCATCTATATACTTGGTAAAGGGTGGAAGGCTCGGCCTTATGCCCGTGTTTTGTTCCACTCTTGCCGCCCTAGTTTCCGTCATATCGGTATTATGTTCCCGGATTTTGCGTCCCTAACGCGGTTGGGTGGTTTATGGGACCCCTTGACAGTTCGCTTTGAATAAGACTCCTCCAAAGAAGGCCCAACCTTGGTTTTACCATTTGCCTCACCACCACCTATACCCTTCCCTTGGGTCGGCCAACCCAAGGGTCATCTTTATTTTAGCTCCCCGGGCCGCTTCTCTAAGTCTTGGCTGAACCGAACTACTGCGAGGCCCCTCGGAGAAACTCGAGGTCTGGTTTTACTCGTAGCTAGGCTCATCCGGTGTTGCCCTGAGAACGAGATATGTGCAGCTCATATCGGGATTGTCGGCGCATCGGGCGGCTTTGCTGGTCTTGTTTTATTACCGTCGAAATGTCTTATAGCCGGGATTCCGAGACTGATCGGGTCTTCCCGGGGAGAAGGAATATCCTTCATTGATCGCGAGAGCTTATCATGGGCTAAGTTGGGACACCCCTGCAGGGTTTGAACTTTCGAAAGCCGTGCCCGCGGTTATGTGGCAGATGGGAATTTGTTAATGTACGGTTGTAGTAAACTTGAAGTAAACTCTTCTAAAATACACCAACCGTGTGTGTAACCGTGAGTGTCTCTTTTCGGGGTTGATCGAGAGGAGAACACGGTTTCTGGGTTATGTCGGCGTAAGTAGGAGTTCGTGATCACTTCTTGATCATTACTAGTTGACGACCGTTCCTTTGTTTCTCTTCTCGCTCTCATTTGCGTATGTTAGCCACCATATATGCTTAGCCGCTGCTGCAACCTCACCACTTTACCCTCTTCCTTTCCCATTAAGCTTTGCTAGTCTTGACACCCATGGTAATGGGATTGCTGAGTCCTCGTGGCTCACAGATTACTACAACAACAGTTGCAGGTACAGGTTATGCGATGATCATGACGCGAGAGTGATGTTTGCTTGTTTTGGAGTTCTCATACGCTTCTTCTTTGATCTGGGGATAGGTTCCAGGTCGGCAGCCTGGGCTAGCAGGGTGGATATTGTTTGAGTTTCTGTTTATGATTCATCCGTAGTCGGATGTTGATCTTGTATGTTGTATTGTTGAATTCATGTGACATTGTATGTAATGTATGTATCCCTACTATTATGTAATGTTGATGTAATGATATCCACCTTGCAAAAGCGTATCAATATGCGGTTCTATCCTTGGTGGGACCTTCGAGTCTCTTTAGGATAGTATCGCATAGTGGGCGTGACAATTTCCTTGCCAACAAAAGCACGAGCCTTGCCAGATGAGCTCTTCTTATGAGATGAAGACTTTGATGAGGACTTGGAAGAAGACTTTGAAGATTTCTTCTTCTTCTTGTCATCAGAATCATATTCCTTGATCTTCTTCTTCTTCTTCTCATTGTCCCCTTGTGGACACTCGGAGATATAGTGTCCAGGTTTCTTGCACTTGTGACATGTTCTCTTCTTGTAGTCATGAGTGGAAGCTTCATCATTTCTTGAGCTAGATCGTGAAGACTTTCTGAAGCCCTTCTTCTTAGCGAACTTCTGGACCTTCTTCACAAGCATAGCAAGTTCCTTTCCAATGTCTTTAGGATCATCAAAACTGCAGTCAGATTCTTCTTCAGATGAGGAAACAACTTTTGCCTTCAAAGCGCGAGTTCGGCCATAGTTGGGACCATAGATATCTCTTTTCTCGGAAAAGTGGAACTCATGTGTGTTGAGCCTCTCAAGTATATCGACGGATCAAGTGTCTTGAAGTCGTGGCATTCTTGTATCATGAGGGCAAGGGTGTCAAAGGAGCTGTCAAGTGATCTCGATAGTGTCTTGACGATTTCATGCTTGGTAATCTCGATTGGCCGAGAGCACGAAGCTCATTTGTGATGTCGGTGAAGGCGATCAAACGTGAGCTGGACATTTTCATTGTCGTTTCTCTTGAAGCGGTTGAAGAGGTTGCGAAGAACACCGATCCTTTGATCTCTCGGGTTGAGACGCCGTTGACCTTGGATAGCCAATCCCGGACTAGCTTCGATGTTTCCAGAAGCACTCACACGGCCATCTTGTCCTTTGGTCGATGACCACATATGATGTTTTTGGCGAGAGTCCAGCTTGAATGAACTTCTTGACATCGGCGGGGTGACACCTTCACCAGTTTTGGGAACGCCGTTCTTGACGACATACCGTAGGTCGACATCAATGGCTTCAAGATGCATGCGCATCTTATTCTTCCAGTAGGGATATTCAGTTCCATCGAACACGGGGCAAGCAGCGGAGACTTTGATTATCCCTGCAGTCGACATAGCTAAAACTCCAGGTGGTTAAACCGAACCACACAGAACAAGAGAGTACCTTGCTCTGATACCAATTGAAAGTGCTAGTTATCGACTAGAGGGAGGGGGGGTGAATAGGCGATTTTTATGAAAGTCTTCAAAACGTGGAAGTTTCAAATACAAACAATAGAAATGACCTAATTGATATGCAGCGGAAGATAAACTACAACAAGCAAACCATAGTCAAGTATGCAGTAATGTGAAAGTACAAAGACGAATAGCAGCTTAGTAGTAAGGATCAGGATGGAAGATAGTATGAAGCCAACCAACGATAGTAGTCAAGCAATGAAGTCAAACAGTGCGAGAAATAGGCAATGACTTCACGAAGACAAACTCTAAGTAAAGGGAGGGAGAGGATAGAACCAGTCACTTGTTGAAGACACATGATTTGTTGGACCAGTTCGATTCTTTGTGACAAACTGTCGTCTGGTTAGGGAGGCTGAGATTCAACTCAGAAGACCACGTCTTCACCTTATTCCCCTTGAGCAAAGGACACACAGTCCTCGCCCAATCACTCTGGTAAGTCTTCAAGGTAGATTTCCGAACCTTCACAAACTTCGTTCACCGGAGATCCACAATGACTCTTGGATGCTCAGAACGCGACGCCTAACCGGCTAGAGTATTCACAGTCCTCAAGTGTAATAAGTCTTCAGGTCACGCAGACAGAAAGACTTCAATGATGCCTAACACTCTTTTGCTCTGGGTGTTTGGGTTTTGTCCTCGCAAGGATTCCTCTCTCTCAAAGGCTTCGAGGTGGGTTGCTCTCAAACGACAAAAGCCGTGCACTAACTCTGAGCAGCCACCAATTTATGGTGTAGGGGTGGGCTATTTATAGCCACTAGGCAACCCGACCTGATATGTCCGAAATGACCCTGGGTCACTAAGGAACTGACACGTGTTCCAACGGTCAGATTTCAAACACACACGACAACTTTACTTGGGCTACAAGCAAAGCCGACTCATCCAACACTGGATAAGATTTGCTCTCATTGTCTTCGCTCGAAGACATAGGATTTGGGTTGAGCATCACTTCAGTCATGCTGACTTTGTTCACATGGACCCCACTTAGCAGTACGGTGGTTCCTATGACTCAACAAAGAAGAAAAAGGAAACAACGAAGCGACCACGATCTTCGCGCTCCATAGTCTTCACTCAATGTCTTCTCATGTCATAGTCTTCAATATGAATATCTTCACATACCACCATTGTCGTCAATGTCTTCATACATTTTTAGGGGTCATCTCCGGTAGGTAAACCGAATCAATAAGGGACACTACCTGTGCTATCCTGCAATTCTCACAAACGCATTAGTCCCTCAACCAAATTTGTCGTCAATACTCCAAAACCAACTAGGGGTGGCACTAGATGCACTTACAATCTCCCCCTTTTTGGTGATTGATGACAAACCGTTGAAGTTTCGAGGATAAAGTATGTGAAATTGTAAAGGATAGGGTATTGTCTTCATAAGTGGCAAAGGCTCCCCCTGAAGATGTGCATATAAGTAATTTGCTTTTGGAATGCAAATGCACATGGCAGGTTGTACTTGTGGAGATCCTCTTCAACTTATGAAGATAATTCATCATGCATTAAATGATATAACTAAGAGAATGACATGCATAATGAAAAATGGACGTCTGAGAATGATCTAAGTGCGGAAGTTATCATCGCACATGCGGAATTTATCATCGCATCACAGAAAAGCAAATAAGTAGCAGACGACCATCAAGTTTAAGTGTTACAACTCAAAGAACCAAATGTATCAAAAGCGAGAGTTGTAAACACTAGGCAAAATATAAATCAACCGCCCATATGAACCAGCTTGAAGCCTACCAAACTCATATGCTTCTCCCCCTTTTGTCAGTAAGGACCAAAAAGGTTTGAAGATATAGAGCATCTACTCGTTCCCATGAGGAGTAGGTGAAGCAAAGAGGTTGTCGTTGTTATTTGGCGCAGACAAACTTGGTGCGATGTCGACGTGCGTAAGTAGGGGTGGTGAAGTAGCATCGTCTTCTTAAATCGATCACTTTGGCATTCACCGTTGCCTTGCAGGAAGAATAGTCGAGTCTTCAAGGGATGGAGTTCGACGTGGGACAGCATTCCGTGGAGGAGTGGAGTCAAACTTGAATCTTTCGGTGAAGCCATCGTCTTGAAGATCTCGCTTCAAAGACCGAAAGCAGCGCCAAACTCTTCCATGATCGCCGATGGTCTCATGAGTGACAAAAGCATTCTTGGTGGCAAGATTTGAATGCGATTGGCGTCCACCAAGAGGCTTTGCATCCGCCGCTTGAGCCGAAGTGATGCTTGTCTTGTTTACGATGCGATTGCCACAAGAAGTTCTCGGTCATTTAGGACGCGAGAGCGCTTCTTAGGCCTTTGGGCAATTGTGCTCGAGTAGCTTCAGCTTATGCACGGTGAGGCGTACGAAAGTGTTCCCAGCCATTGGATAGACACGAGTTACCGCTTGGACTCCTTCCATGGGTTGAGTGAAGCTTTCTTGATCGGCATTTTGAAGACAAAGAGGCTTCTTGGCGGGCTCGGGGTATATGGCTTCAATCGACATATCAACCTCTGGTAGAAAGATCGATGATTGCGGCGGAGGGCTGATAGTTGATAGCGAGTGTAGCTTGATGAGGCGCATGACCCATGGAGCATAGAATTTCAGGCCAAAAGGTCGATCCAGACGCAGCCAGTTCTTGCGGATGAAGAATTCTTGTGTATTGAAGCTGATGCCATTGAGGATGTAAAAGACCAATGTCTTCATGGCTCCTTCAAGTTTTGCGGATGATGAATGCCCTTTGATAGGCCCACGAGTTTGCCTGATGATGTGATATATTGTGCGAGGTAGATACTCAAGGTCATCAACAAAGAACTCCTTTGGGTATTCAGCGTCAGGTGGCAGAGGCTTCATCATGCTCAACATCTGGCTCATGTTGGGCTCTGGCTTATGGAAGATGCTCTCCAGTGCATTGCGGTGGAGTTGACAATCAGGTTCGAACAACTCTCCGGGAGTGGGTAGGCATGTAAGCTCAATGACGTCAAGAGCTTTGGCTTCATGATGAACATTTCCTGTCATCCACTCGAGAACCCATGTCTTTGTATCCCTATAGTAGCCGCGAATGTGGAGGGTAGCATAGAATTGAAGCAAAAGTTCCTCATTCCAATGTTCTTTGTCTGTCACAAAGTCGAAAGCACTGCATCACGAAGCAGTCAAGTGCTTCTTCTAAGCATGGCAGTCCAGAATGGCTTCAAGTGTCGAGGCGCATATGAGGGAAAATGCGCCTTGATCATACTGAGCTAACGCAGAGTAATAGCTTCACGCCGATAGCTCGTAAACGATCCGATGATATTCTTGGCCTTGAGTAGGGGTTCTTTGCTCTCTGTCAAAGAAGGTGTTGTGGGCTTTGAAGCCATTTGCATTGAAGGATCCTGTAGAGGTGGCGATACACAGGAACCTTGGCAGTCTTGGCTTTGGTTTTACGGACGAGGCCTATGCTCAACATGATAATCAAACCGAGGACCCGAAGGCATTAGGCGGAGGGACGAGCGAGCCATTTGATGATGATCGGTGACCATAGTTGTATGCTTGCTCAATTGTATGGGGCCTTGGTGGCGGACCAGAGCGATGGAAACAACAGAGGCGGCCAAAGTTGCACAATGATGCTTCAGAGCAGCTTGCATCATTGGCTTCGGCACATTGGTTGGCGCAGATCCACATTTGCTTCAGCCATGACTACGTCGTTGGCTTCATTTGTGTTGGTGGTGGCAGCCTCAAGATTTTCAACCTCCACTTGATGAGCTGGAGGGTCGGGCACTGGCACGTTCACTTCAGGAACAACTTCTTCAGTAATGGGGGGAGTAGGGACACGTTCTTCTTCTTGGTTGTCATCGGCTGATGCAGCCGGATTGTTTTCAGCAGTTTTGGCTTCAGACACGGAGACATTCATAGTCGGAGTGTTAGGCATCACTAGACGGGATGGATACCAAGCGTGGCTCGGTCGGAACGATAGAGCCCGGGAGCTGCACCGGGCCCAGATGGAAACCGAGCTCCGACGCGACGTAGCCCGGGTAAGGGGCGCCGCTCACTCCATGTGCTTTACTAATGAGGTGATGCAACACCAGTTCCCGGAAGGGTTTAAAACCGTCAACATCGGGCCATACGACGGGACTACGAACCCAGCCATGTGGATCAAAGATTTCCTTCTCCACATTCATGTGTCTCGAGGAGATGACCTCCACGCCATTAAATATCTACCGTTAAAACTCAAAGGACCAGCTCGGGATTGGTTGAATAGCCTCCCTGAAGACTCCATAGGAAGTTAGGAGGAGCTCGAGGATGCTTTACGAGCTAACTTTCAAGGCACCTATGTCCGGCCTCCGGATGCCAATGACCTGAGCCATGTAGTCCAACAGCCCGGCGAGTCAGCCCGACAATTTTGGAATCGGTTTTTGACCAAAAAGAACCATATCGTTGATTGTGCGTGTTGGGTAACGTAGCAGAAATTCAAAATTTTCTACGCATCACCAAGATCAATCTATGGAGTAATCTAGCAATGAGAGGAAGGAGAGTGCATCTACATACCCTTGTAGATCGCTAAGCGGAAGCGTTACAAGAATGCGGATGAAGGAGTCGTACTCGCAGCGATTCAGATCGCGGTTGATTCCGATCTAAGCACCGAACAACGGTGCCTCCGTGTTCAACACACGTACAGCCGGGGGCGTCTCCTCCTTCTTGATCCAGCAAGGGGAGAGGAGAAGTTGAGGAGAACTCCGGCAACCTGACGGCATGGTGGTGATGGAGCTCGTGTTTCTCGGCAGGCTTCGCCAAGCACTACGGAGGAGGAGGAGGTGTTGGAGGAGGGAGAGGGCTGTGCCAGGAAGGTGCGGCTGCCCTCTCTCTCTCACTATATATAGGGGAAGGGAGGAGGAGGCGCCCTAGGGTTCCCTAGGGGAGGCGGCGGCCATAGGGGAAACCCTAGATGGGTTTTGGCGCCCCACCCCTAGGAAACTTGCCCCCCAAGCCGGGAGGGGCGGTTGCCCTAGGGATGGCGCCCCCACCTCTCCAGGTTATGTGAGATGGGGTGGGAGGGGCGCTCAGCCCCTTAGTGGGCTGATGTGCCCTCTCCCCTTGGCCCATAAGGCCCCCCAAAGGTTGCCGGGGCCTCCGAAACCCCTTTCGGACACGCTGGTCATCACCTGGTACCCCCGGAACAATTCCGGACTCCAATACCCTTCGTCCAATATACCGATCTTCACCTCCGGACCATTCCGAAGCTCCCCGTCATGTCCGGGATCTCATCCGGGACTCCAAACAACCTTCGGTAACCACATACTATTTCCCATAACAACTCTAGCGTCACCGAACCTTAAGTGTGTAGACCCTCTACGGGTTCGGGAACCATGCGAACATGACCGAGACGTTCTCCGGTCAATAACCAACAGCGGGATCTGGATACCCATGTTGGCTCCCACATGTTCCACGATGATCTCATCGGATGAACCACGATGTCAAGGATTCAAGAAATCCCGTATGCAATTCCCTTTGTCTACCGGTATAGTACTTGCCCGAGATTCGATCGTCGGTATCCTGATACCTTGTTCAATCTCGTTACGGCAAGTCTCTTTACTCGTTCCGTAACACATCATCCCGTGATCAACCCCTTGGTCACATTGTGCACATTATGATGATGTCCTACCGAGTGGGCCCAGAGATACCTCTCCGTCACACGGAGTGAGAAATCCCAGTCTCGATTCGTGCCAACCCAACAGACACTTTCGGAGATACCCGTAGTGCACCTTTATAGCCACCCGATTCGTTGTGACGTTTGGTACACCCAAAGCATTCCCTACGGTATCCGGAGTTGCACAATCTCATGGTCTAAGGAAATGATACTTGACATTAGAAAAGCTTTAGCATACGAACTACTACGATCTTTGTGCTAGGCTTAGGATTGGGTCTTGTCCATCACATCATTCTCCTAATGATGTGATCCCGTTATCAACGACATCCAATGTCCATGGTCGAAACCGTAACCATCTATTGATCAACGAGCTAGTCAACTAGAGGCTTACTAGGGACATGGTGTTGTCTATGTATCCACACATGTATCTGAGTTTCCTATCAATACAATTATAGCATGGATAATAAACGATTATCATGAACAAGGAAATATAATAATAATAACTAACTTATTATTGCCTCTAGGGCATATTTCCAACAGTGCGGACGCCGAGGCCATAGCCGCATTCAAGCATAGTATCCGGGACGAATGACTCGCATGCCAGCTCGGCCAAGACAAGCCGAGGACAATGGCGGCACTTACCTCTCTCATGACCCACTTTTGCACGGGAGAAGATAGTTGGCTGGTGAAGGAAATATGCCCTAGAGGCAATAATAAAGTTGTTATTTTATATTTCCTTATATCATGATAAATGTTTATTATTCATGCTAGAATTGTATTAACATGAAAGTTGATACATGTTGGCTGGTTGCTCATGGGCGGTAGACGGATAGATGGTTGGCACCGAAGTAGGTTTCTCGGCAACAACACATTATTAATGGAGGAAGACGAATGGACGGGTTGTCTCTTGAACATGGAGCACACATGATGAATGGAGGGAGACGAATGGACGGGTTGTCGTTTGAACACGGAGAAAGCCCATGCACCGGAAAGCGGTGTGGGCGACACTCTTTGCCAGCGTGCCGCTTCAATGTCAGCTCCAGTGAGAGGCCGCGTCTGATCTGGGACGACATGAATGCAGCACTGACGCTTTGGAAAGGCACTGACCGCTTTTGGCGGGAAAGGGCGTGGGCAAGGGAGAGGGTTTTGGGTGAGGTCAAGTTGTCGGGTGCTTGCGTGGCAGCGGTGTGGACACCCGCAAAGCCCCCTAATTTGCTTCTGGTTTGCAAGAAAAAAGATGTCCGGACCAGCTCGCGGATGGATACAGGACCACGTTGGATGGCAAAACACGTCCAGACCGCGCGACCCAGACGATTGCGGGCGGTTTGAGGGTCCGCGTTGCTGATCCCCTAAACAAACATATGAAGTACCAGCTACCCACAACAATCGACACCAGAAGACAGTGACCACATCATTTAAGGGGAAGGGGAAGAGCGGTAGAGAGAATCATACATGCAGAATGTCAATGCGGGACTTTCCATGAAGATGTAGAGAAAACATTTGTTAGCTGAACCAGAATCAACTACACTATAATTCATTAAGAGAGATTTAACAAAACAAAAGTTTCAGCATTTCCCGCCACATATGATTTCGTTGGCAACAATAAGTTCATTTGCAATGAGTTGCACCATTCTTTAGTTCATAATGAAAGGAAGCTTTGTATAACACTAATAGTAATAGAACATGCCAGCTTGAAGGTAGCATCATTTTGGTCGAAGAGAAGGATTTCTATTTTTATGAGGATATGCATCTCTAACATCCAAAGAAAATAACCAAAATGTGAAAACCATCTCATATTCTTTGTTGATCACAAAATCGGCATAAATTCCTTACAAAAATGAGTATCATGGATGCATCACATGTAAATCAAACGAAGAATATAACTTGGCAATGACTTGATACAAATTATACAACTTATTTCATGTGAACTGCTCTGTATTGGAATAAATACACTACTGATTCAACTAGTATCCTTTTTTAGTTCTACTTGACAATGTTTTTACATTTATACAGCCAAAAAAATCAAAGTATGTTTTAAACCTCAAATTTGCATTTTCAACATTCTTTTAATAGTCTCGATCGCATGAAGTTTGATTCTAAGTTCGGGTTTTACCATCTCAGTGTGAGGATTAGTCTCTCCCAAAGAGACTAAAAATATGCCTTCAACCTCAAAACTCGTTGTTTCAATTATTATTTTTCAACCTCTATAACACGTAGATTGACTAGAACAAACACTGTCCACCACACAAACGCCAAACGATCCACCGATATAAACAAACATGGGAAGAACCAATTGCCCACGACAATCGACCCCACAAGACAGCGACCACACCACTTAAGGGGAGGGGGAAGAATGGTAGAGAGAATCATACATGCAAAATGTCAACCTGTGACTTTCCATGAAGATGTAGAGAAAACATTATGTTAGCTGAACTAGAATTAACTACACCGCAATTCATCAAGAGAGATTAAACACATGAAGAACTAGCTACCCACGACAATCAACCCCACAGGACAAGACCTCACTACTTAAGGGGAAGGGGAAGAACGGTAGAGAGAATCATACATGCATGCAAAATGTCAACGTGGGACTTTGCATGAAGATGTAAGGACAACAGTATTTTAGTTGAACTAGAATCAACTACACTATAATTCATCAAGAGGGATTAAACGAAATAAAAGTTTCAGCATTTTCCACCATATATGATTTCATTGGCAGTAAGTTCATTTGCAGTGAGTTGTGCCATTCTTCAGTTCATAATAAAAGGAAGCTTTGTATAACACTGATAAAACATGCCAGCTTGAAGATAGCATCATTTTGGTCGAAGAGAAGCATTTCCATATTTATGAGCATATCCATCTCTAACATGCAAAGAAAAGTACCAAAATGTGAAAACAATCTCATATTCTTAGTTGATCAAAAAATGCAACATAAATTCCTTACAAAAATGTGTGTCATGGATGCATCACGTGTAAAACAAACGGACAAATATAACTTGTCCACGACTTGATACAAATTATACAACTTATTTCATGCGGAGTGCTCTGTATTGGACTAAATACGTGATTCAGCTTGCACCTTTTTTTGTTCTATTGAAATGTTCTGTGATTTCGCAACCATAATTTATTCGGTGAACAAATTGAGTTTCATCATTCCCCGGCAAAATTAGCAATAGCATTTTAAGCAAAAAATCATTAAAAAAAACTATGATTGCGTCGGAACGTATTTTCCGCTCAATTAATGATCTATGTGGGTGAAGGTTTAAATACTATTTTATAATTCATCAACATATGTTCATGAGGGAATATCTCCACCATTGATATGTTTAAAAGCTCGCAGTTAGAACTAATAGGCCACACTTGCAAATATATGGGGCGGAGTACTTGAGGGCGGAACACGACGCAAACAGGATATAGAGATTCCTCGCAGCGCATCGGAGCATCGAAAACCAAGAAGTTCATACCCAACTCCAAGATGATCTTGCTGAGCATCAATGGCTACTCCATAGCATTTGATTGTTGTGTTTCTATGAGAGCATCTTCAATAGTTGATGTAAAATACATCATCAAACTGTGATTCGAGTAAAATTTATGTCACCAAAAGGTGATTTTTATATATCATAAAAAAAACTACAAGTCCAACATATGATGTAAGATAGGTGTTGCAAAATACATCATGGTTGTCTTCTTGTGAGTGCCCTATTTGACCATCTGTTGGAGGACTTCGTGATGTAAAAATAGCACTTGGTGATACAAATTTTGCTCCAGCAGTGTGGTCCCCTGATGATATAAAATTTGCTCGACAACATCAATTGATGCAAACTGGCATGAGTTGGTGGCTTATTTTACATCACACCCTATCCCTCGAGTAAAAATATTTGCATCTATATCATCTATTGGAGTAGTGTTTTTCCACTGGTGATGTAAAAAGTGGCCCCAACATATTTTACATCATCTATTGGAGATGCTCCTCATGCTTATTACTTCATTTGGAACCTTTCGTGTGTTTAAATTTAAATAATTTGTCTTGTCAACTTTTATCACCATGTTTTGGATTTAATATGTAGTTGAAATGTAGTACGTAAACAAAAACAATTGGCGATGATTTTTGTGAAGGAGTTAAGTTTTAGGGGTTTGGCTAGGAACCATTTTTATTTAACTCCTCAAATATAAATACTTAATGTATAAAGGCCGTTTGAGCGAAAAATGCCAAAGGAGCTCGAGCTACAGGGAGCTCATTTTCAAATTTCCCACAGCGTGATTTTTCGTTTTTGATTCTTTTGTGAACACACATACTCATAAGACAAATAAGTATTTTCAAAATGTGCCCTTTACTTTTGTTGTTGGGCTGGAATTTTGTTTTCTTTACACCCTACAAATTGTAATATTTTTAAACAAAATTCCATAGGTTTGCGCGGGACACATATATGTTTTCATCGATTTTTTAAAACAGTTAAATATGTTTTTTGATTTTTTTTAATACCGAGCTCTCGGTCATCAAAAGTCTGCACTCTTGTCTGAGATGATATGTTATGAGATGCTCTTATCCCCACAGCATCGTTTTGCGGCACAGAGCGCATAGGTACGCCGTACTCCCTGCGTGGAAGAGCGCATTGTCAAGAGTTTCATCCAACACGTCGTGAAACAAAATTTCTCATTACGGTATTTTTAGGGGGAATTTCTCGTTACGAGTCGCAACTGGCGAGACACTCTTTCAACGTCAGTTCCTCGCTGCCTCTGCGAAGTCAGAGCAAGACGCACAGTTTTCATGATCATCACTGGATCGTAAAGTGAAACTTTGTTGATTAGCTTAACTATTCTTGTAGACAAAAGAAGGATCGATCACATCAACCCTCCCGGGCCCATTTACAGACACCAAAGACCTAACACTTACTTAAACCAAATTCAGAGTAAGAACGATAAAGCAACCTATAAAGCAGACCTATATGCTAACACGACTTGCAGAGATAAACGACTACTATAACTTTCTCCTGAACCGAGAGCAAAGACGAGTGACACTGCAACATCATCATCATCATCATCATCTCCAAACATCGATCGAGGCGCATCGACCAGGCTTACGGCTTCCCGTTCCCCTTCTTCTTCCAGAACCTGCGGTAGAACTGCACGGTGCGGCCGTTGAGCGGCTGCGTCGGCCTGTTGTTGCGCCGGTAGCCTTCCTCCAGGGGCGCGATCAGGGCGGCAGCCTGCCCCATCGCCATCTCCCTCACCTGCACCAGGTTTCTCCCAGGTTCAAACATCAAACGAATTCAGAGCACAAGCTGCGATTCAGCGCTAATCCTCCTTTTCGAAAGTAAAAAAGTTAACTGGTTTGGAGGCCGGAGACGACGTACCCTGCCGTGGATGTTCCAGATGACGTTCTCGGTGCACGGCGGCGTGGTCAGCGACCCGACGTACCGGTAGTACATGTTGGCGTAACGCCGCAGCGGCCACATGTTTACGACTCCGGCGGGGATCGGAGCACCTTTCTCGGCCCTGCAGGCCTCCACGTAGAGCTCCGATAGCTTATCCTGCAGCTGCCATCCATCAACGGACCAAATGGTCAAATCTAGAAATGAATCTGCAGTCAAGGCATATAAACTCTTTGAGGTTCAAAACTCACCTGCATAAGGAAAGGGTCTGGCCTGCCGAGCCGGTACAGGATCGACACAACGGATATGTTGCCGTCGTCACTGAAGTGAACCATGTGTTGCTCCACCGCAAACCTGCCACACAGGTGCACAAATCATGCTAAAAAACACGACGATCCATCTAGTATCTATCCTTTGTGCGCGTTTCGGTTTGCAAACCTCTCGCCGTTGATGGTGTGCTCCGAAGGAGAGTGCCAATGGATATTGTCCAGCTTGTACTTCACCCCGTCGATCTGCACCGTCCCAGCAGCATCCTCGCATCGCAGCTGCATCCACCGATGACACAGAAGAACACGTACAGTGAAACCAATGAGACAAATCTGTATATGTAGATACGCAGCGAGAGGATGAAACAGAAACTGTTGAACGCGCAGAAGGCAGGTAAGCGGCGTTTGGTTCAGAGCAAAATTACCGCGATGTTGAAGATGTTGTCTACGAGGGTAGCATTCGCAGCGGTGTACTCCCTGTGAAGAGGCCCCAACATCGGGTTGTAAACCACGTCAATGGTCTTGATATCAACCGGAGACTGGTACGTCCCCATGGCGCACTGCGTGAAGTTGGGGTCCAATCCCCCCCAGTGATCGGGGCCAAGAGGACCGGCGTACCCAAACTTGGCACCATCTGCTACGCATCAAGGATGGTTGGGCATATCATCATACATAAAAACACACAGTGAAATCCGAACTGCAAATGTGCTAGGAAGAAGAATTAACGTACTGCTGTCACATGCAAGGGAGGTGAGAAAGCAAGCGCACAGCAGCAGCAGAGCAATGGCTGATGCATCTCCGTCGCGAGTACTCGCCATCTTCTCCTGCAACGGGCGTGTTCTTCGAAGTTAAGCCGCAGGTAGAACAGAAGTAGAATGCGCAAATAAATAGAGGGCGGGCAGATGGAAAGATAGATAGGGCTTAATTGTGGCACTGTGGTGGCCATCGGCCGGCCCGAGCTCCGCCTACCTCTGCTTTGCCAAGTGCGATGCTCTGGTCCTAGGAGCAGTGGACGCGGCCGGTCTACTGGAGATGCAAGGTCCTGCAAAAAGACAGACGGAAGGTGAGGCGATTCCCTATACCCATCACAAGATCATGCGCAAAAGAGCGTAATCATGCAGGGCCTCGATCGGGATGAGATGAGGTCGTAGGCCGGGATGCTGATAGCCACACACCGTCACCTCAGAAGAACCCGAGTAGCCTTTCCAAAAGGCGAGTAGTCGACCTCGAGCTCTCGGTGCTGGAATCTTTCTTCCGAGACGAGACCCGAGCAAGAACGCGCGCTGCCGGTGAAGGTGCTAGCTAGCTCGCGTCTCCTATATATACACAGGGCAGGTCAGGTCAGGTAGCCACTTGACGATGTGGCCCATCACTCTTGCAGAGAGTTACGGTGCGCGTGGGAGGAGTGGTGGCTAGTGCTCCCCGCGGTAATCGTAGCACGTACTACGTACGTGTGCAGCAATTTCACCGTGCATGCATGCACGAGTCGTGCTTCAGAGAATGTTGGGCCACGTCCTCCACACCCTTAAGGCTCGGCCATGTTTACGTCCTCCACACCCTTAAGGCGCGCGCGCGCGGCTCAGGCCCTTTGGCGGACATCAAAATTCTTCCCGCGCTCTTTGAACAATAGATTGTGATCACTTCGCGAAAACCATATATAGGAATTAGGAGGGGCGGGCAAGCCGGGTGCGCAGACACCAGGGCCGTTTTATTCTGCCTTGCTGCACCGTGTTGCGGGTCCGGTCATTTTTATCTTCGTGAGAACAACAGATCATGGCCGATCAACGAGATATACAATAAAGCCCTGCAGTTAATCCAAACAGCAGGCAGTAACACAACTGAGTGAAAAAGTAACAAGAACATTCGTTACTTTTGACAGCACTGTGAGACCAAAACCCATCACTAGCTACTAGAACCAAGAGACGTGCAAGTGGGAGGAAAGCGTCGCTTATCTACGGGAATACATCACACTATTCGACACATTGCAAGCTTCAGGGTCCATCCATGGCACGTTCTGGAAGGAATCATGGATGAAATAATAGACGCGCCTTGTCCTCTGGGAGGTTGACATTCATAAGTTGATCCATGCTGGCCTGGCATTGCACTGCCTACCACTTCAGCAGGCGCAAAAAGTTGACTCCAGCAAGACCAAGTGATCAACAGTAGTCAAGGGAATAATTGAATAGGGTAGAGCCTATGGCAGGCCAAATATGTGACATGTCCCGCGATGTCCGGCCACTTCAAATGCTAACCACGGGATTCTGGATTTACGTACTTCACATTTGCCGCCCCATGATCGCTTAGTGGGGGAGGATAAGGTTGGTCCATGGTGCTGTTTTGTTTTAATTTTTGGGAAATCATGGTGATGTTTAATAGTACGTGCAAAGCATCAGGCCATCAGGACACACTGTTCACAAGAGTTGCATGCATAAAATGGAGTAAAATGGACTTTTTTCTTGATTATATAGCTCTGTAGTTTTTAGTTGATAAGAAGAGCATGTTTAAAATGTGATTATGTAGCCATTTTGATGTTTACTTTGGTAAGTAAATTTGATGATTTGATTATCAAGGTGTAAGGAAAAGTTCAGTCAAGTATTTAGTGTAAAATTCAGTTTTAACTGAAGCTTTTAACTAAATCGATAACTGAAGTTTTAACTGAATCTCAAATCTGAACTTTTTAATTGAATCTTTAACTTAACTTTTAACTGAATCTGTAACCGAACTTTTAACTGAATCTCTATCTTAACTTTTAGCTGAATCTCAAATCTGAACTTCTTAACGGGATCTCTAACTGAACTTATAACTAGATCTCTATCTAAACTTTTTACTGAATCTTTTAACTTTACTTTAGACTAAATCTTTAACTGGACTTTGAATTGAGAAAGATGAGCACTGATAAGAGGACTTTGGAGTTTTGCTTTGCATGCCTAAAGAAAGAGAAGGAGAAGCTGAGCACTAGGAAGAGCAATCTGGAGTGTTGCATTGCTGACCTGAACAAAGGGAAGGAGAAGTTCAACATTGAGAAGAGCAATCTGGTGTGTTACATTGCTGACCTAAGGAAGCAGGTGAGCATAACGAGAGGAAGCTCAAGGAGATCAGGGATACTTGTGATCAAGACAAATTTTTAATCTGACCTTGTGGGTCAGTATCTTTAGTTAGAAGCTCTGAACTGTGGCTTCTAATGTGTTAACTATGAATCTTCTGAACTATGTGATGGGGTCACCTACTACAGGTAGGGTCATAAAGCAGATATCTTGGACCAACCCAGGACCCCACATCAACAAATAGTAAGGCACTCGGGCCACAAGCACACTCATGTGTTCACCAAGAAACATTCCACTCGTATTGCATCCATCCACTCGGATGGTCACCTGGCCACTCGGATGCAGGCAATCCACTCGGCTGCTCTATCTGCACCCGGGCAGGGGAGGCGAATAGACAACATGTTGGAAATATTCCCTAGAGGCAATAATAAAATGATTATTATCATATTTCTTGTTCATGATAAATGTTTATTGTTCATGCTAGAATTGTATTGACCGTAAACTTAAATACATGTGTGAATACATAGACTACACAGTGTCCCTAGTATGCCTCTACTAGACTAGCTCATTGATCAAAGATGGTTAAGGTTTCCTAACCATATACATGAGTTGTCATTTGATAACGGGATCACATCATTAGGAGAATGATGTGATGGACAAGACCCAGCCGTAAGCTTAGCATCAGATTGTTTAGTTTATTTGCTATAGCTTTCTTCATGTCAAGTATCTCTTCCTTAAACCATGAGATCGTGTAACTCCTTGACACCGGAGGAATAATTAGTCTGTATCCAAACGTTACTTCATAACTGGGTGATGATAAAGGTGCTCTACAGGTATCTCCGAAGGTATCTGTTGGATTGGCATGGATCAAGACTGGGATTTGTCACTCCATATGACGGGGAGATATCTTTGGGCCCTCTTGGTAATACAACATCTTAAATAGCTTGCATACAATGTGATTAATGAGTTAGTCACGGGATATTGTATTATAGAATGAGTAAAGAGACTTGCCGGTAACGAGATCTAACTAGGTATGGAGATACCGACAATCGAATCTCAGGCAAGTAACATATCGCCGGACAAAGGGAATTGCATATGGGATTAATCGAATCCATGACATCGTGGTTCAACCGATAAAAGATATTCATGGAATATGTAGGAATAAATATGGGCATCCAGGTCCCGCTATTGGTTATTGACCGGAGAGGTGTCTCGGTCATGACTACATGATTCCCGAACCCGCAGGGTCGCACGCTTAATGTTCGTTGACGCTAGAGTAGTATTGGGATATTTGATGATTGGTAACCGAATGTTTTTCGGAGTCCCAGATGAGATCCCGAACGTCACGAGGAGTCTCAGAATGGTTGAGAGGTAAGGATTTATATATGGGAAGTCATATTTTGGGTTTAGGAAAAGTGCAGTTTTTTCAGTATTGTACCATGAAGCTTCTAGAAGGTTCTGGAGGATTCTTTGTGTCAACCTTGCATATTATGAGAGAAAAAGCATTAGAATTACTCCAAAACGCATTATTATGGATAAAAATATCATAAATAATAGTAGGTAAACATGATGCAAAATGGACGTATCACCCACTGTGGGGCTGCGCATCTAGTGATTTACAGCGCAGGTGGAATTTTCTTCACCTAGTATGGTTTTCGGTGGCGAGATGGTTTTTGATGACGAGATCCATTTTGTCACCCTCAGCTTCACAACTGACGACTCAGAGTGGATACAAGAGGCCCTGTTGGACGTGGGATCGCTACCCATTCATGGCGCGATGCACTTCCACGCGAGCTCGTACGGACTTCTACTCTGGCAACCGTCGGTCTTGTACCAGACAACTCCCTGTCTCCCCGCTGGACGCTTCCGCAAGCGCTTCAGCCAATCATGGCTCCAATGGTGGATCAAGCATGTCGTGGCTCTTCTGGCCACGACCTAGCTAGTAGCTACACTCGAGCCCGATGAATCCTTCTGAAAGGATCGATATAGTTGACTAGAGGGGGGGGGGGTGAATAGGCAACTAACTATTTTTAGCATTTCTTTACAAAATTAAACTTTGCATCAAAGTAGGTTGTCTAGATATGTAACTAGGTGAGCAACCTATATGATGCAACAACAACAAGCACACAAGCAAGCAAAGAATATAGCACAATATGAGCTTACACAAGTAAAGGTGGGAGATAACCAATAACGGAGCCGGTGGAGACGAGGATGTGTTACCGAAGTTCCTTCCCTTTGAGGGGAAGTACGTCTCCGTTGGAGCGGTGTGGAGGCACAATGCTCCCCAAGAAGCAACTAGGGCCACCGTATTCTCCTCATGCCCTCACACAATGCGAGATGTCGTGAATCCACTATTGGTGCCCTTGAAGGCGGCGACCGAACCTTTACAAACAAGGTTGGGGCTATCTCAACAACTCAATTGGAGGCTCCCAACGATACCACAGATCTTCACCACAATGGAATATGGCTTCGAGGTGACCTCAACCGTCTAGGGTGCTCAAACACCCAAGAGTAACAAGATCCACAAGGGATTAGTGGGGGGAATCAAATTTCTCTTGGTGGAAGTGTAGATCTGGGCCTTCTCAACCAATCCCTAAAGAATCAACAAGTTTGATTGGCTAGGGAGAGAGATCGGGCGAAAATGAGCTTTGGAGGTAGGTCAACTTGGAGAAGAAGACCTCCTTTTATAGTGGGGGGAAACAATCCAACCGTTACCCTCCCCCTCCCAAACAGCCCGCACAGAGCGGTACTACCGCTGGGGGTGGCGGTACTACTGCTGGGTGTCGCAGTACTACCGCTCCCCCACGCGGTACTACCATGAAGACAGAGGGAGACCAGAGGTGGAGCAAGATCTAGTCCCAGGGCAGTACTAGCAGTGGTGGTAGGGGCGGTATTACCGCTTACGAGCGGTACTACCGCCTCTACTGCCGCTGCCAGTGCCGCAAAACCCGACACGAGAGGCGAACCTATCGAGCCGAGGCGGTAGAAGCGCAGCACCTCAGTGGCACTACGGCTGAGAGCCCCCAGGCGGTACTACCGCCGGGCAGCGGTACTGCCGCCTGAGGCTCTTGAGCGGTACTTCCGCTTGGGTCTGCGGTACTACCGCTGGGACCAGAACAGGCTCACAAAAGAAGCAACAAAATATCCTCCATTGAAGCGAGAAGGCTCAGTGGGTGCAATGGAGATGTGTACGTGTTGATTCCACCATAGCCTTTCCAATGCGGACCCCCTCTTGATAGTACAGTGACTCCTACGAAACAAGTCCACCACAACTTAAACGAAAGAGCTACACCGTCTTCACTTAAAACTCCGAGGGGAAGGAATCATCTCGTGCCAAAGAATGAATCTCTAAAATACTCAACGCACACAATTAGTCCTCAAAAGCATTGTCACCAATCACCAAAACTACTTAGAGAGAGACATGCCTTAACACCTTCCATGATCTGTTCGCCTCTCTTCATGAGGGGTCAGAAGATGAGATCAGCCACGAGAGCGTCGAGTCCTTTGAAGAAGTTTTATGGAAGATATGGATAATGACCCACCCGGGTTTCAGACCCATCAGGATGGTCACGGCCGCGCGTCACATAGACGCATGATATGTCTCTGACGTATCTATAATTTATAAAGTATTCATTCCATGTTTGCAACAATTTTATATAGTTTTCGTATGCTTTGATTAGAACTAACCCGGACTGACGTTGTTTTCAGCAGAACTACCATGGTGTTGTTTTTTATGCAGAAATAAAAGTTCTCAGAATGGGCTGAAAATTTACGATGATTTTTATGGACCAAAAAATACCCCCGAAGCTTCGAGGAAGGACCAGAAGCCTCATAAGGAAGCGACAATCCTGGGGGCACACCCTCCCCCCAGGGCACATGGAGCAGGCTTCTCGCTCCCTCGTGGGCCCCCTTGATGTGAGATCGGCACCGAAAATTTCAATAAATACCAAAACCCCCAGAAAGAAACCTAGAACTTCCACGCCGCTCCTGCAAGCCTCTGTACCAAAGAGATCCCATCTGGAGGCCTTCTCTGGCACTTTGCCGGAGGGGGAAATCGTCACCGGAGGCCATCTTCATCATCCCGGCGACCATCATGAGTAGGAGGGAGTAGTTCACCCTCGGGGCTAAGGGTATGTATCAGTAGCTATGTGTTTGATCTCTCTCTCTCTCTCATGTTCTTGACTTGGCACGATCTTGATGTACCGCGAGCTTTGTTAATATCGTTGGATCATATGGTGTTTCTCCCTCTCTATCTTGTTGTGATGAATTGAATTTTTACCTTTGAGGTTTCACTATTATCGAATTTAATACTTTTAGGATTTGAGAACACCTGATATATGTCTTGGATATGAATACTCGTGGTGACAATGGGGTATTATATTGATTCACTTGATGTATGTTTTGGCACTCAACTCACGGATTCCCGAGGTGACATTGGGGTTGTCGGCGTCTTGGGAATGGGGGTGCCCAGACTTGCCTGCCTGCTACCTGCGGTGTGGCTCCACCAAAGGCCCGGTACAGCCCAACTTCAGCAACAACAACTCAAGACCCTCGCGAGGGGCCAAGCCTCGCGAGGCAGACGACACCAAGACCTCCCTAGGGGCGGCCTCACTAGGCTGGCTCCCGAGGAGCAGAGATATCTATGCAAGGGCACCTCGCGAGGTTCGTGTAATGTGAGCTGATACGTCTCCAACGTATCTATAATTTTTGATTGCTCCATGCTATATTATCTATTGTTTTGTACCATATTGGGCTTTATTTTCCACTTTTATATTATTTTTGGGACTAACCTATTAACCGGAGGCCCAGCCCAGAATTGTTGTTTTTTGCCTATTTCAGTGTTTGAAGAAAGCGGAATATCAAACGGAGTCCAAGCAGGATGAAACCTTCGGGAACGTGATTTTCTCATCGAGATAAGATCCGAGGACTTGGACCCTCCGTCAAGAAAGCCACAAGGCGGTCACGAGGTGGAGGCACGCCCCTCTAGGCGCGCCCCCGCCTCGTGGGCCCCTCAAAGCTCCACCGACGTACTCCTTCCTCCTATATATACCTCATTACCCAAGCGATCGAATCACGGAGCCAAAACCTAATTCCACCGCCGCAACTTTACGTATCCACGAGATCCCATCTTGGGGCCTGTTAGGAGCTCTGCGGAAGGGGAATCCACCACGGAGGGCTTCTACATCATCACCATAGCCCCTCCGATGAAGTGTGAGTAGTTTACCTCAGACCTTCGAGTCCATAGTTAGTAGCTAGATGGCTTCTTCTCTCTTTTTGGATCTTAGTACAATGTTCTCCCCCTCTCTCGTGGAGATTTATTCGATGTAATCTTCTTTTTGCGGTGTGTTTGTTGAGACCGATGAATTGTGGGTTTATGATCAAGATTATCTATGAACAATATTTGAATCTTCTCTAAATTCTTTTATGTATGATTGGTTATCTTTGCAAGTCTCTTGAATTATCAGTTTGGTTTGGCCTACTAGATTGGTTTTTCTTGCAATGGGAGAAGTGCTTAGCTTTGGGTTCAATCTTGCGGTGTCCTTTCCCGATGTGATGAGGGGCAGCAAGGCACGTATTGTATTGTTGCGATCGAGGATAACAAGATGGGGTTTATATCATATTGCATGAATT
Source organism: Aegilops bicornis (assembly GCA_021605145.1). Lineage (NCBI taxonomy): Eukaryota > Viridiplantae > Streptophyta > Magnoliopsida > Poales > Poaceae > Aegilops > Aegilops bicornis. The sequence continues at coordinate 523,596,562 of CM038670.1, read as the reverse complement.
GATCCCTCTACATCATGTCATCTTGCTTAAGGCGTTACTCTGTTTTCATGAACTTAATACTCTAGATGCATGCTGGATAGTGGTCGATGAGTGGAGTAATAGTAGTAGATGCAGGCAGGAGTCGGTCTACTTGTCTTGAACGTGATGCCTATATACATGGTCATACCTAGATATTCTCATAACTATGCTCAATTCTGTCAATTGCTCAGTAATTTGTTCACCCACCGTAGAAATACTTATGCTCTTGAGAGAAGCCACTAGTGAAATCTATGGCCCCCGGGTCTATTCTCATCATATCAATCTCCAATCACTTTATTATTGCTTTGCTTTTACTTTTGCCTTTTATTTTACCTTGCATCTTTATATAAAAAATACCAAAAATATTATCTATCATCTCTATCAGATCTCACTCTCGTAATTCAACGTGAATGGAATGACAACCCCTAATCGCGTTGGTTGCTAGGAGCTATTCGCTTTGTGTAGGTACAAGGGACTCGCACGTGGCCTCCTATTGGATTGATACCTAGGTTCTCAAAAACTGAGGGAAATACTTACGCTACTTTGCTGCATCATCCTCTCCTCTTCGGGGAAATCCAACGCAGTGATCAAGAGGTAGCATGAGCCATGACGACCAAGGCCAAGCGGGCGCCAGCGGGCGCAGTGTACCAGTTTCCTCTTTGGTGCTAAGGAGGCAAGCGCAGGCGCGGAGTCCCGAGGCATCACGCAAAGGTTTCCATATCGGTGCAACAAGACCAAGACCAACAGGATGGTAGGACGGAGGTCATCGCGGAGCCCACAACAGCGTCACCGCTAGAGCCTTTGGCAGGCAAAGACTAATTTTGTCAGGATAGCTTGTACTAGTTGTTCCCCTTCAAACTTGGCCATTGTGGGATCCCTTCCCGCCTAACATTTGGCAAGAGGACCAAGGCCACTATAAATAGGACCTAGCCACCGCCGTAGAAAGGGGAGATCATTCACACCACCCTCACACTCACCAGCTCATCGAGCACAAGAACACCTCACCTCCTGAGGCAGTTCATCCACTATACTAGTTCATCCTCAGCCCCTCGAGGCAATCCACCACACACTGGAGTAGGGTATTACACCGGAAGGTGGCCCGAACCAGTATAAACCCTTGTGTCTCTCTGTTCTTCGGGTTCGTCGAGTTAGGCCGTGGGATCGTTGAGCGAGCGAGCTGGTGAGAGAGTGTTCTTCCTGCGCACCCCAGAGTTTGAACCTCTCAAGGGTCGGCGAAACCCGTGATCCGACATTTGGTGCGCCAGGTAGGGGTGCGCCGGAGCTCCGCCTCTCCGCTTGTTCTGCCCCTCCACTCGCTTCGTCTCTCCGTTCGACTTTCATGGCAGGTGCCGCCCCATCGGCTGGATCGACGGGCGTGCGCGGAGGCGCCGTGGGCCTCCGGGCCTTCACCCCTGCCTTATGATAGGTGTAGTGGCCACACAAGTTCAAGCCGGATATGCCGCCTCGCTATGATGGCGCGGTGGATCCAGCTGTCTTCCTGCTAGTGTACAAGGAGGTCGTCCGGGAAGCCGGAGGCGACGACAAGGTCATGGCCAACTGGTTTCCCATGGCCCTAGCCGGCGAGCCGCACGCCTAGCTGCTCAACCTGCCGGAATCCTCCGTGATCTCCTGGGAGGAGCTGCACGGTCTCTTCGTCGCGCGCTCCGCGGCACCAGCACCCCTCGCCGTTGCAGCCATCCTCGGCGGCTCGCAGGCACCGCCCTCGTATTGCCACGTCAAGCAGTTCTTCCGCCAAATGGGCGCCGCCTCTGTGCAGCTGGGACCCCCTCTGGGATGGGCGGTGCCCAAGGCCAACCTCACCTTCGACTCAGGGGACCATCCGGCGACCACTGCTGGCTCAGGCATGCTCCCAATGCTTTGCACGCCCACCATCTGCAATGTGGCAGTAACCAAGACCATCATCGATGGCGGGGCTGGCCTCAATGTGCTGTCCGTGAAAGCTTTCGGCTTGCTCCACGTGCCACACGGCCAGCTCCGCCACACAAAGCCCTTCTCCAGAGTTGGCGGCAGTTCCACCAGCCCCCTAGGGCAGATCCGCCTCCCGATCACCTTCAGTACTCACGACAACTACTGCACTGAGCTTATCGATTTTGACATCGCTCGCATTGGCCTCCCGTGCAACGCCATCCTCAGGTACCCAGCCCTGGCTCAGTTCATGGCAGCAACTCACCCTGCCTACAACCTCATGAAGATGCCGGGGAGCAATGGCGTCCTCAACATGGCGGGAGACACCAAGGAGGCCCTGACGGCCCTCAAGCTCACCTTCAGGGCCGCGGCGGCAGCGCACCCCGTAGGCGAGTCAGCACCTGGGACCCAGGTGCTGCTTCGGCGAAGAAGAAGCAATTGTTCTCTCAAGATCGGGCCAAGACGAAGCGGGTGCCGGTCAATGAGGACGGGGCCTCAGGAGCCAGCTTCACCATAGGTGCCGACCTTGCCCCGAACCAAGAAGATGCATTGGTGAACTTCCTATGCGCGAATAAGGAGGTATTCGCCTGGGAGCCCAAGCAGCTGGTCGGGGTCCCGAGGGAGGTAATCGAGCATCACCTAAGGTTGTGCCCGAATGTGCGCCCAGTGAAGTAAAAGGCGCGGCGACATTCCGCGGAGAAGCAGTCCTTCATCGTCCAGGAGACCCGCAAGCTGCAAGATGCGGGTGTCATCCACGAGGTTCGGTACCCGGATTCACTGGCGAACCCGGTCGTCGTGCCCAGGAAAGGCGGGAAGGAGCGCATGTGCGTCGACTTCACCAACCTCAACAAGGCCTGCCCTCAAGACCCGTTCCTGCTTCCGTGCATTGATCTGATCGTTGACTCCATCGCCAAGTGCGACTTGCTGTGTTTTCTAGATGCTTTCTCGGGTTACCACCAGATCAAGATGGCGGTGGAGGACGTAGAAAAGACGACTTTCTTAACCCCGTGCGGGGTGTACTATTACACCTGCATGCCATTCGGGCTGCGTAACACCGGGGCGACCTTCCAGTGGTTGATGCACATCGCTCTAGGCCAACAGCTCAGGAGGAACGCTGAGGCCTACGTCGATGACATTGTGGTGAAATCTCGGGAGGCAAGGACCCTCATTCAGGATCTGGAGGAGACTTTTGCCAACCTACGCAAGGTAGACCTACAGCTCAACCTGGAGAAATACGTGTTCGGCGTCCCCATCGGCAAGCTACAGGGTTTCCTTGTGTCGCACAAAGGGATCGAGGCGAACCCGGAGAAGGTCAGAGCGATAGTAGACATGAGCTCGCCGCAGACTCTCAAGGAAATGCAAAAACTCGTGGGCTGCGTAACCTCACTGGGCGCTTCATCTCCAAGCTGGGGGAGCACGCCCTCCCGTTCTTCAAGCTGATGAAGAAGAAGGGCCCGTTCGAGTGGACTCTGGAGGCTGACAAAGCGTTTCCAGACCTCAAGAGATACCTAACCAGCCCACCGGTGATGGTGGCACCTCGTCCTCTCGAGCCCCTGGTGCTTTACCTGGCCGCCACACCTCATTCCGCTAGCGCAGCGCCGGTGGCCGTCCGGGAAGAGCGTCAGGCGAAGAGCCTGCCACGCGACGCCGCAGTTCGGCCGGGATGGTGCGACCCCAAGACGGCGCCCCTGAAGCCACGGCGGCGCCAGCAGATGATCAAGCCTCACAAGACGGCGCTCCTGAGGCTGCGATGGCCCCGATGGGCAACCAAGCTCGTGAGGTCCCCCAGCCTCAGGAGGCGCCCCAGCCTCGGGAGATCCCGGACTCCACCGACGCTTCCGCCCCCGTTGAACACCCGGTGTACCTCGTCTGCACGGTATTATGATACGCGCGGCACGCTACCCCATGCCGCAGAAGCTTCTGCTCGCACTCCTCATGGCCTCGCGCAAGTTGCGCCACTACTTCGAAGGCCACCCAATCAAGGTCGTCTCAGCTTACCCGCTGTAGAGGGTACTCCGAAGCCCCAACGCAGCGGGGAGGGTCACCGAGTGGAACATCGAGCTGCAGGCCTTCCAACTGGAGTTCAGCACCACCAGGGTCATCAAGGGAGCCGCGCTCGCCGACTTCATGGTGGAGCGGACTGACGCTCCAGGGCCCGAAGCAGGCGAGGATCGGTCTCTCTCGCTAGGGAGCGAAGCACCAGACAGCTGGGTCATGTACTTCGAAGGCGCCTTCGCGCTCAAGTGCGCGGAGGCTGGAGCTGTACTCATATCGCCCACCCAGGACAAGCTCTACGACGCCGTGCAGCCTTGCTTCCAGCGGGGTGATAAGGTCTCCATCAACATCGCGCAGTACAAAGGTTTGAACGCCGGCCTCAAGGCTGCGGCAGCCTTGGGGGTGAAGCGCCTCACCATCAAGGGAGGCTCGCAGCTCCTCGTCAACTTCTCCAACAAGGTGTACGAGCCGAAGGACAAGCACATGGAGGCATACCTCGCGGAGGTACGCAAAATGGAGAAGCAATTCTTGGGCCTGGAACTGCAGCATGTGCCTCGTGGCACAAACAAGGAAGCCAACGATATCGCCAAGAGGGCGTCCAGGCGTCAGCCACAGGAACCCGGCGTCTTCGAGGAGCGGCTCTTCAATCCTTCAGCGGCCCCTCCGGCTGTGGAGTCGGCACCGCCTCGGGAGGAGCTTCCCCCGCCACCAGCCTATGGAGCCCCCTCCTGCGGCCCGACCTCGGGAGAGCGCCTGCTCCTCACGCTCGAGCCTCAGGAGGGGTGTTGGACCGAAGAATTCAAGGCATACCTGCTGCAAGGGGCCCTGCCGGAGATGGAGGAGGACGCGGAACGCGTGGCTCGGCAAGCTACGGCCTACTGCATCCGGGACGGTGAGCTATACCGAAAATGACCGAATGATGTTTCCTTGCGATGCATCTCCAGGGAGCAGGGATGTGAACTGCTAGCTGACATACACGGTGGAGATTGCGGGCATCACTCGTCGTCATGCACCCTGGTGGGCAAGACGTTTCGCGGCGGATTCTACTGGCCCACGGCACTCAACGACGCAACCGAGCTGGTGAGATCCTGCGAGGCCTGCCAGTTCCATGCCAAGCAAATCCACCAGCCTGCTCAGGGCCTCCAAACTATCCCACTCTCGTGGCCGTTTGCGGTCTGGGGGGTGGATATCCTGGGTCCGTTCCCTCGAGCGCCCGGGGGCTACCACTACCTCTACAACGCCATCGACAAGTTCACCAAGTGGGCAGAGGTGGAAGCCGTCTGCACCACCCAGCCGGTTCCGTAGTCAAGTTCATCAAGGGCCTAGTGAGCCATTTCGGAGTCCCTAATCGCATCATCACCGACAACGGCTCGCAGTTCACTAGCAATCTCTTCAAAACATATTATGCTAATCTTGGAACGTAGATATGCTACTCCTCAGTGGCACACCCTAGAAGCAACGGCCAAGCTGAGCGCGCCAACGTGGAGGTCTTGAGAGGCCTCAAGACAAGGACCTTCAAGAAGAAGCTCGAGGCCTGCGACAGAGGCTGGCACGACGAGCTCCAGTTCATGATGTGGTCCATCCGCACCACTCATACGTCTCCAATGTATCTATATTTTTTTATTGTTCCATGCTGTTTTATTATCAATCTTGGATGTTTTATAATCATTTTATAGTTATTTTATATCATTTTTTGGTACTAACCTATTGACATAGTGCCAAGTGCCAGTTGCTGTTTTTTCCATGTTTTTTACATCGTGGAAAATCAATACCAGACGAAGTCCAAATGCCACGAAACTCCATGATGATTTTTCATGGGCCATATGGAAGATGTTGGGCCCTGGTTGCACCTGGGGGGAGTCCCAAGGAGGGGACACCCCACCAGGGTGCACCAGGAGGCCCAGGCGCGCTCTACATCGCCATCGACAAGTTCACCAAGTGGGCAGAGGTGGAAGCCGTCTGCACCATCCCAGCCGGTTCCGCAGTCAAGTTCATCAAGGGCCTAGTGAGCCATTTCGGAGTCCCTAGTCGCATCATCACCGACAACGGCTCGCAATTCACTAGCAATCTCTTCAAAACATATTGTGCTAATCTTGGAACGTAGATATGCTACGCCTCAGTGGCACACCCTAGAAGCAACGGCCAAGCTGAGCGCGCCAACGCGGAGGTCTTGAGAGGCCTCAATACAAGGACCTTCAAGAAGAAGCTCGAGGCATGCGTATCAGGCTAGCACGATGAGCTCCAGTCTGTGCTGTGGTCCATCTGCACCACTCATACGTCTCCAACGTATCTATATTTTTTTATTGTTCCATGCTGTTTTATTATCAATCTTGGATGTTTTATAATCATTTTATAGTTTTTTTATATCATTATTTGGTACTAACCTATTGACATAGTGCCAAGTGACAGTTGCTCTTTTTTCCATGTTTTTACATCGCAGAAAATCAATACCAGACGGAGTCCAAATGCCACGAAACTCCATGATTATTTTTTATGGGCCGTATGGAAGATGTTGGGCCCTGGTTGCACCTGGGGGGAGTCCTGAGGAGGGGACACCCCACCAGGGCGCACCAGGAGTCCCAGGCGCGCCCTGGTGGGTTGTGCCCACCTCGGATGCCCCCAGACCGTCTCTTTGCTCTATAAATACCCAAAAAATACCAGAACCCTAGGGGAGTCGACGAAATATTCATCCAGCCGCCGTAGAGTCCAGAACCACCAGATCCAGTCTGGACACCATCTCCGATGGGGTTCACCACCTCCATTGGTGCCTCTCCGATGATGCGTGAGTAGTTCTTTGTAGACCTTCGGGTCCGTAGTTAGTAGCTAGATGGCTTCCTCTCTCTCGCTGAATTCTCAATAGAATGGTCTCTTGGAGATCCATATGATGTAACTCTTTTTGCGGTGTATTTGTTGGGATCTGATGAACTTTGAGTTTATGATCAGTCATGCCGTTTTATATCCATGAAAGTTATTTGAGTTTCTTTGATCTATTATATGCATGATCTCTTATAGCCTCATATTTCTTCTCCGATATTTGGGTTTTGTTTGGCCAACTTGATCTATTTATCTTGCAATGGGAAGAGGTGCCCGGTAGTGGGTTCGATCTTATGGTGCTTGATCTCAGTGACAGAAATGGAAAGGGAACCGACACGTATGTATCGTTGCTACTAAGGATAAAAAGATGGGATCTATATCTAACGCAATAGATAAACGGGTATTGTCTACATCATGTCATCATTCCTATTGCATTACTCCGTTTCTCCATGAACTTAATACACTAGATGCATGCTGGATAGCGGTCGATGTGTGGAGTAACAGTAGTAGATGCAGGCAGGAGTCGGTCTACTAATCTTGGACGTGATGCCTATGTAATGATCATTGCCTGGATATCGTCATAATTATTTGAGGTTCTATCCATTGCGCAAAAATAATTTGTTTACCCACTGTTTGCTATCTTTTCTCGAGAGAAGCCACTGGTGAAACCTACGCCCCCCGGGTCTTCTTCCTCATATATTTGCTTGCGATCTACTTTTCCTTTGCATTTTTATTCAGATCTATTAAACCAAAAATACAAAAATACTTTGCTGCACTTTAATTATTTGTGATCTATTATTCCAATCTACTACAAATTTCTGGCATCGTTACCCGAAAGGGATTGACAACCCCTTTAACACGTTGGGTTGCGAGGTGTTGTTATTTGTGTGCAGGTGTTGTTTACGTTGTGTTGCTTGGTTCTCCTACTGGTTCGATAACCTTGGTTTCTTCACTGAGGGAAATACCTAACGTCGTTGTGCTCATCATCCCTTCCTCTTTGGGGAAATACAGACGTAGTCCTAGCAGACATGAGCTTTTCTAGTGCTATAGTCAGAGAGCCATCAAAAGGAATTTCTGGCGCCGTTGCCGGGGAGGATCTTCAACATATATCAGGTTCCTAATCACAAATCTCATCTCCTCGCAATTTACATTATTTTCCATTTGCCTCTCGTTTTCCTCTCCCTCACTTCACAAAAATTTGCCGTTTTATTCGCCCTCTTTTTCGTTCGCCGTTTTCTCATCAGATCTCATGTTTGCTTGTGTTGCCATGTGCCTTTTATTTGCTTGTATCTTCGCTTGCTAAAAATCTATTGATATGGATCCTCATCCACTTGCTAATCTTTTTAAGATATCCATTTATGATGAACCCATTGCTAGTAAGTTGAGTGCACTAGATTATCTTTATGAAGTTTTGCTTGAGGTTCGTGAATCTGAAAATTGTGATGAAGAAATTTATGAAGTGATTCATGATAGCTCCTTGAATGAAGAGCATGATTTCAATGATTTTACTTTAAATTCTATCAATGTCAATTGTGTTAACAATATGCAAAACCCCAAGCTTGGGGATGCTAATTTTGCTATGTCCACTACTTATTGCAATGATCATGATTGGGGTGATTTTTCTTATGATCTTGAAAATTTATTTAAACCTCATGATGAATATGTTTGCAATAATATTGAAAGTGGGTTTGTAAGAGTGTCAACTTTAGGTGTTAATGATCCCACTACTTTGGAGAATTATCAATCTTGTGAATTTTTTGATAAAAGTGGGTTTGGAGAGGTCATTACTTTATTTGATGATCCCACTATTTTGGAAGAGTGTCAATTTTGCATGCTTGTGGATCATGAAGAGAATATTTTATGTGATGGTTATATTGTTGAATTTGATTATGAACTTACACGCAATTATTATGAGAGGGGAAAATATGGTTATAGAAAATTTCATGTTATTAAATCACCTCTCGTTATGTTGAGATTGCTATTGTTTCTTTCTTCTTCCTTGCATATGCTAGTTTTTGCTTGTCGTGATAATTTGTTTACTTATAAAATTACTATGCATAGGAAGTATGTTAGACTTAAATATGTTTGTCGTATGTTTCATGATGCTGTCTTTGTGTTTCAATTATTATCTTTCGTGTAAGCATCATTGAAATCTTAAGCCTATCTTAATGGCTATAAAGAAAGAGCTTGTTGGGAGGCAACCCAATGAATAAAAATTATTTTTTCTTTTGCTTTCTGTTTTTGAGTGTTAGCACAATTATGCTACTGTTATGATTGTGTTTTTTGTGTTTTAATTAGTGTTTGTGCCAAGTAGAACCAATAGGATCTTCTTGGGTGATAGTTGTTTGATCTTGCTGAAAAAGACAGAAACTTTGTGCTCACAAAAATAATTGTAAAAATTCACCAGAATGTTATAAAATGCCAATTCTTTTTGCAGAAGATTAATATACAAATTATCCAGGTTGTCCCAGTTTTTCAGAATTTTTGGAGTTCCAGAAGTATTCAAACAAATCAGATTGCTAAAGACTGTTCTGTTTTGACAGATTCTGTTTTCTTTGTGTTGTGTGCTTATTTTGATGGCTCTATGGTTTTCTTTGATGAGTTTTTGCCATAGAAAAGTTGGAATACAGTAGATATAATACAAAAACAAAATATGAATTGGTTTGACACAGAACTTATAGTAGTGATTTATTCTTCTTACACTAAAGGATCTCACGAAGGTTTTGTTGAGTTTTGTTTGATTGAAGTTTTCAAGTTTTGGGTTATCTTACGATGGATGAAAGAAGGATAGAAGAGCCTAAGCTTGGGGATGCCCCGGAATCCCAAGCTATTATCCAAGAATGAGCAACCAACTAAGCTTGGGGATGCCCCCGAGTGGCATCCCCGCTTTCTTCCAATAACTATCGGTATTTTACTCGAGGCTATATTTTTATTCGTCACATGATATGTGTTTTGCTTGGAGCGTCTTGTATGATATGATTAGTTGCTTGTTTTATTTTGTGTTTTAAGTCATCAATCCTTTCTGGACACACCTATTTGAGAGAGCCAAAATTATTTCATGACTTGTTAGATTTGCTCTCTATGCTTCACTTAAATATTTTATGAGCTAGGACTTGCTCTGGTGCTTCACTTATATCTTTTTTAGCATGGTGTGTTTAGTATTTTTGAAGAAATGCTCTCTTGCTTCACTTATATTTATTTGAGAGTTAGTAATTTTTTGAAGAAATTATCTCTTGCTTCACATAAATTATTTTGAGAGAAAGAAAATTTGTTATGCTCATGATCTTCACTTATATTTATTTGAGCATATGAAAAGCAACACATGAAAATTAGTCCCAAAGTGATAGATATCCAAGAAGGATAATGATAAAATAAAAATATGTCATGAAGATCATTGGACAAAATAAACTTGATTCTTAGTAATAGTTTTGAGATATGATGATGTGATATGTGAGTTATGTTGATGAGTAATTGTGATTTAGTAAGAATATTGGTGTTAAGGTTTGTGATTCCCTATGCATGCACAAAAGTCAATAATCATGCAATGAAAATTATATCCTACTTGTGGTGCATTATTCGGTGTTAATTATGCTTAGTGCTTGCTTATGAGATTATTCGTTTGTTGGTTGGTCGCTTCCCAATCTTTTGGTAGCCTTTATTTTGCACCAAGTATGATCTCTACTTGTGCATCCAAAATCCTTAAACCAGTTTTGCCAAATGAGTCCACTATATCTACCTATATGTGGTATTCTTTTGCCGTTCTAAGAAAATTTGCATGTGCCATCTCTAATTTTCAAAATAAACTTCTCTCTTGTGTGTTTGTTTCGCTCGCGGAACAGTAACGGGTGGCTAATATTTTCCATGCTGGATGTGTCATTCTCAAGATGAGTGTTTATTCACTTGTCATTGCACGAGAGTAAGGCAAAGATCTTAGGGATGCCCAGTCCCAAAATGCAAATATGAATTTACTTTATGTTGTCAAATAATAAATTCCTTGGAAAGTGTTGGTATGGAGGGCAACCACGGATACGACTAGCCATGGAAAGTGAAAGTATGGTGGAAAAAGGAATAAATTTTATTTTCTGTTTGGGAACCGCCTATGGCATATCTAGCATTGAAAGTGTTGGGAACTCTAAGTCGTTTTCGTTGGTGGGATGAATACACCTCCCAAAATGTTTTTATCTCTAATTTTTCGCTTTGACCTCAGGCACCTCTACAAAACCCTACTTCCCTCTGCGAAGGGCCTTTCTTTTACTTTATGCAATTTTTATTTTGAAATTTGAGTCTCCATCTTCTCTACAAAAAGCACCTACTAGGAGGAAATATGAGCGTACTTAAGTATTGGGTGTAGCTAATATTCGAGTGTGTTTCATGAATGGATCAGTGTTTGAGCATGATGGGCTAGGGATAACTTATTTTAGCGTTGATATTTTGAAAGACATGGTTGCTTGTTGATATGCTTGAGTATCTAAATTATTATGTCAAAACTAGACTATTGCTTTGAATCACATAAAATTCCAAATATCCATGCTATAAAGAAAAGAATATGATATGACATGATAGACATCACTCCACATCAAAAATTCTGTTTTTATCCCTTACCTACTCGAGGACGACCATGAGTTAAGCTTGAGGATGCTGATACGTATCCAACGTATCTATAATTTTTTATTGTTCCATGTTGTTTTACTATCAATCTTGGATGTTTTATAATCATTTTATAGTCATTTTATATCATTTTTTGGTACTAACCTATTGACATAGTGCCAAGTGCCAGTTGTTGTTTTTTCCATTTTTTTACATCGCAAAAAATCAATACCAGACGGAGTCCAAATGCCACGAAACTCCATGATGATTTTTTATGGGCCATATGGAAGATGTTGGGCCCTGGTTGCACATGGGAGGAGTCCCGAGGAGGGGACACCCCACCAAGGCGCGCCAGGAGGCCAAGGCGCGCCCTGGTGGGTTGTGCCCACCTCGGGTTCCCCCGGACCGCCTCTTTGCTCTATAAATATCCAAAAAATACCAGAACCCTAGGGGAGTCGACGATATATTCATCCAGCCGCCGCAGAGTCCAGAACCACCAGATCCAATCTAGACACCATCTCGGATGGGGTTCACCACCTCCATTGGTGCCTCTCCGATGATGCGTGAGTAGTTCTTTGTAGACCTTCGGGTCCGTAGTTAGTAGCTAGATGGCTTCCTCTCTCTCACTGAATTCTCAGTACAATGGTCTCTTGGATATCCATATGATGTAACTCTTTTTGCTGTGTGTTTGTTGGGATCTGATGAACTTTGAGTTTATGATCAGTCATATCTTTTTATATCCATGAAAGTTATTTGAGTTTCTTTGATCTCTTATATGCATGATCTCTTATAGCCTCGTATTTCTTCTCCGATATTTGGGTTTTGTTTGGACAACTTGATCTATTATCTTGCAATGGGAAGAGGTGCCCGGTAGTGGGTTCAATCTTACGGTGCTTGATCCCAGTGACAGAAAGGGAATTGACACGTATGTATCGTTGCTACTAAGGATAAAAAGATGGGATCTATATCTAACGCAATAGATAAACGGATCTTGTGTACATCATGTCATCGTTCTTATTGCATTACTCTGTTTCTCCATGAACTTAATACACTAGATGCATGCTGGATAGCGGTCGATGTGTGGAGTAATAGTAGTAGATGCGGCGAAGTCGGTCTACTAATCTTGGACGTGATGCCTATGTAATGATCATTGCCTGGATATTGTCATAATTACTTGAGGTTCTATCAATTGCGCAACAGTAATTTTTTTACCCACCGTTTGCTATATTTTCTCAAGAGAAGCCACTAGTGAAACCTACGGCCCCCGGGTCTTCTTCCTCATATATTTGCTTGCGATCTACTTTTCCCCTTTGCATTTTTATTCAGATCTACTAAACCAAAAATACAAAAATACTTTGCTGCACTTTATTTTATTTGCGATATATTATTCCAATCTACTACAAATTTCTTGCATCGTTACCCGAAAGGGATTGACAACCACTTTAACACGTCGGGTTGCGAGGTGTTGTTATTTGTGTGCAGGTGTTGTTTATGTTGTGTTGCTTGGTTCTCCTACTGGTTCGATAACCTTGGTTTCTTCACTGAGGGAAATACCTACCGTCATTGTGATGCATCATCCCTTGCTCTTTGGGGAAATACCGACTTAGTCCTAGCAGACAGGAGCTTTTCTGGCGCTATAGTCAGAGAGCCATCGAACACCACCACCAAGCGATAGGCGAGACTCCGTTCTTCCTCGTCTACGGAGCCGAAGCGGTTATCCCTCACGAGGTCAGGCATCGCTCAGCGCGGGTCTTGGTGTTTGACGAGGCACGTCAGGACGCTATGCAGGGATGGACCTCGTGTTGGGGGAGGAACGCCGCCGCAAAGTCTCGCTCTGAGCGGGAAGATACCAGCAAGCGTTGCGACGGTACCACTGCTGCAGCGTGCTCTCCAGGACGCTCGAGGTGGGCGATCTCGTCCTGAGGCGGGTGCTCTCCAAGGAAGGGTTGCATAAGCTCTCACCCATGTGGGAGGGCCCGTTTTGGATTGCCCGCGTCTCCAGGCCTGGCGCCGCGCGCCTGGAGACGCAGGGCGGGATCCCCATCCAGAATGCCTGGAACATCCAGCACCTCCGGAAGTTCTAGCCATGAAGCAAGGCCCAGTGCCTGTGAAGGTCTCCGCTCGTGACACTCTCATGTAATAATGAGTGGGGTGGTACACACCCCGGAGTCTCTGGAGTGCCGCCCTCGGGCCTCAGGGGCTCCCTCCCACGTCCTAGTGGCAGCACTTAGCGCCACGCTGGTGAGAAGACTAGACTACGTGCCGTACATGGCTGTTCATTTGCTTTCTATAGCTGGTTTGCAACCTTTTAGTGAAATTTGGAGTTCTGGCGTTTCTCAGTTGCTTGGTTGAGTCCCCTTTTCCTCTACTTCTTCGCTCGCTTCTTTGTTTTGCGCCAGGGAGGACGGCAGTTGCCCGACGCTCTCCCTCGTGCACCTCGCGCGGGGGCTGGGCATGTGTGTAGGTGCGCTGGGCTAGCCTAAACCATGGACACACCTCGCCAAAACCCTATGAGGGAGTCCTGGACTAAGGGGTCCTCGGGCGTCCGGCCTGTTAGCATTGGACCGGACTGATGGGCTGTGAAGATGCAAAGACCGAAGACTGCACCCGTGTCCGGATGGGACTCTCCTTGGCGTGGAAGGCAAGCTTGGCGACCAAATATGTAGATTCCCTTCTTTATAACCAACCTTGTGTAACCCTAGATCCTCCCGGTGTCTATATAAACCGGAGGACTTAGTCCGGCGAGGACAGATACATTACCATACTCATACAAGCTAGACCTCTAGGGTTTAGCCATTACGATCTTGTGCTAGATCAACTCTTGTAATACTCATATTCATCAAGATCAATCAAGCAGGAAGTAGGGTATTACCTCCATACAGAGGGCCCAAACCTGGGTAAACATTGTGTCCCCTGTCTCCTGTTACCATCGACCTTAGACGCACAGTTCGGTACCCCCTACCCGAAATCCGCCGGTTTTGACACCGACATTGGTGCTTTCATTGAGAGTTCCACTGTGTCGTCGACGACAGGATCGATGACTCGTCTCGTCCTTAAAGACAATATCACCGCCAGAGGAGGACTGGCCCCAGGCCAAACCCTCCGGCTGGGCGGCTTTACCATGATCGCCCGTTTGGCCGTTAAGCCGACGATGACCTCTCGGGCCATCGAAAATCCCCTTCGTATCGACTCCAAACACTCCAAGCAGATGGATCCAGCAGAATTCTCGTCTTTAAACGAGCTCCTTGATCGCATCACCGCCCCAGGAATCGCCACAGATTACGATCAGATCGGGCTTAAACCTGACCAAAGAGAAATTAAGTCTCCACCGGTCACGCACCAGATAGCGGTAGTCGAGGAGCAAGACGGTGACTCTTCCCCCATACTGAAGATGGACTATGTTCGGATCGCCGACCCTGCAAGGGCAGATACCCATCAGCGAAAGGATGTGACCGGCCTTCTGAACATAGAATTGGACGGCGGGCACAAGCAATCAGAAGATACTCCGGAGCCCGGACTGTTAAGTCTGGAAAATCTTCAGACTCTGGATCATCGATCGGGTCAGGGTCCGGATCCAATTCCACCCACCCACCCAGACATAAGCACTCTTATGAGCATACAACAGCAGCCTCAGGAAACAGTCCACCACTTCTGGGCTAGATTCCTCCTTGTCAAGGACAAGGTTAAACATTGCCGCGACGAGGACAAGATATCAGCGTTCTGCAACAATTGCATGGACGATGGAATCCTCAACGCCATCAATCGCCGCCGCATACTACACTTCGCTGCCTTGCCAACTATCATACAGAAGTACATCGCCATGGAAAGCACCTGGAAAGCTCAGGCAGCTTGCTGGGAGCCATCGGTCCCAACTCAGCCTCTTGTCCAGGCGAAAAGGGCGCATCCCCGTGATGCCCAGTCCAATAGCCAAGAAATATAAACCCATTACGCGGCACGGAACCGTTCTGGAGGGATGGCTCGATGGCCCATGCAGAATACACACAACACCGGATACCATATCAACCCACAGTCTTAGAGCATGTTGGATACTCCGGCAGGTAGCCAAGAGCGGCGAGGACTTCCTTGCCAAAAATGCCCCAGAGCAACACCCTCCAGAAGACGACGACCCCAGAGTATTGACGGTCTTTGAGACATTCGCTTCAAACAATAAGTGCAAAAGGGCACTCCGTGACCTCGCTAAAGTCCATCAAATCACCGTGATAAACCCTTGGAACGAGACGGCCATAACCTTTAATGACGGTGACAAACCAAAATACAGGACAGTCCGAGCGCCAGCTGCATTAGTCCTCAGTCCCATCATGGACGGCTTTTGACTCACCAAGGTCCTCATGGACGGTGGCAGCGGACTAAACCTCATCTATGAGGATACACTCCACAAAATGGAAATAGACAAGAGCCGCATCGAGCAAAGCGGCACGACCTTCCGAGGAATCATTCCCAATCGGGAGGCGCGGTGTGCGGGAAAAATCACACTCGACATGGTATTTGGCACGCCGGAGAATTATCGGTCCAAAGAAATAACCTTGCAAGTGGCTCCTTTCAGCAGTATATATCACGCCCTGTTGGGGTGAGATGCTTTTACACGCTTCCAAGCTATTCCTCATTACGGGTACATGAAGCTCAAAATGCCCGGGCCCAACGGCATAATCACTCTTGTCAGTGATCCGGACATAGCACTCCGCGCCGAAAACAAAACCGCATCCTTGGCCCTTGAGGCATTATCCGAAGCCCTCGCGGCCGAAGAATTAACCGCACTGCGCTCCACGGTGGATATGAATGATGTGATCTTAGACAAACGACCCAAATCCACCTCCTTCAAACCGGCAGAAGAAATAGTCAAATTCTAGGTCACCCAACAGACCCCAAGAAGACAGCATCTATTAGCACAACTAGACCCAACATTCGGACGCCAGCTTCTGGATTTCCTTCATGAAAATCGATATATTCGCTTTGGCACCCTTCTGATATGCCTGGAATCCCACGCAAGCTGGCCGAACAGAGCCTCAATATATTAAAGGGATACAAACATGTCAAACAAGCACTGCGCCGCTTTTCCGAACCCAAACACCAAGCTATGGGGGAGGAGCTAGCCAAGCTAATTGAGGTCGGATTCATTAGAGAAATAAAACATCCGGGCTCGCTCGCAAACTTGGTGATGGTACCAAAGAAGGACAAATCCTGGCGCCTGTGCGTCAATTTTAAAGACCTCAATAAGGCTTGCCCTAAGGATCCCTTACCCCTCCCTCGCATTGATCAAATCATTGATGCTACCGCAGGACACGACTCATTGTGTTTCCTTGATGCATATTCCGGATACCATCAAATCAAAATGAAGGAGTCTGACCAAGCTGCAACAACATTCATTACCCCATATGGGCTATTTTGCTTCAACACCATGCCCTTCGGGCTCAAGAACGCCGGCGACACATACCAACGCACGATTCAAATATGCCTGGAGAAGCAGATCGGCAGGACAGTTGAAGCTTATGTGGACAACGTCATCATCAAAACTAGGCACGTCGAAACACTAATAGACGATTTACGTCTCACATTCAACAACCTCCGCGCGTATGACATTAAGCTCAATCCGGAAAAGTGCGTTTTCGGCGCCCCCGCTGGAAAACTGCTGGGCTTCATCGTTTCCAATAGAGGAATTGAAGCAAATCCAGCCAAAATCCGAGCTCTGTCACAATTGGCTATGCCAACAGACCTTAAACAAGTCCAAAAACTCGCGGGTCGCGTGGCAGCTCTAAGCCGCTTTATCTCCGGATTGGGAGAAAAGGCACAGCCACTCTATCGTCTTCTATGGCGAACCGATCACTTCGAGTCGACACACGCGGCAGCAACCGGATTGGAAGAAATAAAGACCCTTCTAGCGAGCAACCCAATCCTGGCCATGCCAAACATCGGCGAACCCATGTTACTATACATATCGGCAACACATCAGGCGGTGAGCACCGTGCTCGTCGTTGAATGAGAACAGGACGGCTACAAATTCGTGCTTCAGAAGCCAGTATGCTACGTATCCACTGTCCTTACACCATGCAAATCCCGGTACCCCCATTATCAAAATATAGCATACGCGGTCTTCATGGCTTCCCGAAAGCTACGACACTACTTCTAGGAGTGTTCGATCACAGTGGCTTCCGAAGTACCACTCAACGACATAATAAACAATCGCGATGCCACGGGCCAGATTGCCAAATGGGACTTTGAGCTCCTTCCATTTGATATTACATACAAACCACATTGAGCTATTAAATCCCAATCGACTCGATTGCCGCCGAATGGATGAGGCCGAACTCCCTACAGAGTACGACACATATTCCAATCGGGTTATGTATTTCGATGGCTCCAAAATGCTAGCAGGACTGGGAGCGGGCGTCGTTTTAACGTCTCCTACTGGAGACGTCATTCATTATGTACTCCAAATACTATACACAGACTCCAACAACGCAGCCGAATACGAGGCCTTATTGCATGGTCTCCGGATGGTTGTCTCCATGGGCATACAATGCCTAGAGGTGCGCGGGGACTCAAACCTTGCAATATCTCAAATAAATGGAGATTTTGATGCCAAAGACCCAAAGATGGTGGCTTATCGTAATGCCGTCCTAAAAATATCGGCTGAGTTCGAGGGGCTCGAGTTCCATCATGTGGCCCGTGAAAGTAATCAAGCGGTGGACGTTCTCGCTCGTATTGGCGCCAAGCGCGACCCTGTCCCATCTAACATATTTCTGGAAAGGCTTTTTAAGCCATCCGTGGTGTGGCAAGGGGAAAGCGGCAACACTAGGCCGGATCCGAGAACAACCCCAGATGCCGAACACACAGATATCATCGGCGGCTCAGGCACCGAAATAACACCGTCGGCCCATCTCATTATGGCAGTCATTGCACCATGGACCAAACCTTTCCTGGCCTACCTTAATAGGAAAGAACTTCCTGAGGATCAGAATGAGGCCCGCCGCATTGTCCGGAGTTCGAAAGCCTACAAGGTTCATGATGGAGAACTCTATAAGAAAAGCGCTACCGGAGTCCTTCAAAGGTGTGTCTCCGAGGAGGAGGGGCGGCAGCTCCTAGCTGAGATTCATGCCGGTCTCGGCGGGCACCATGCCGCAGCTCAGGCCCTTGTTAGCAAGGCCTTCCGTACATGATTCTATTGGTCGACGGCCCGAGCAGATGCACAGGACCTTGTCCAACTTGCGTCGGATGCCAACTCTTCGCCAACCAAAGCCACATGCCCCCCACTGCCCTACAAACAATCCCCATCACTTGGCCTTTTGCGGTCAGGGGACTGGATATGGTTGGACCCCTTAAAGGAGGAAGCCATAAGAAAAAAAATATCTGCTGGTCATGGTGGATAAATTCACTAAGTGGATAGAGGCCAAACCAGTTAAAACGGCCGAGTCCGGCCGGTGATAGAATTCATATCCGACATTGTACACCGTTATGGTGTTCCGCACAGTATCATCACAGATAACGGCTCCAACTTCACAACCGACGAAGTGAAAACCTGGTGTGCTAATCTGGGCATTAAGCTCGATTACGCCTCTGTCTATCATCCACAGACAAATGGTCAAGTCG
Organism: Aegilops bicornis; assembly: GCA_021605145.1. NCBI lineage: Eukaryota > Viridiplantae > Streptophyta > Magnoliopsida > Poales > Poaceae > Aegilops > Aegilops bicornis. The sequence continues at coordinate 523,577,617 of CM038670.1, read as the reverse complement.
AAAGATCCAATGGTCTTATTATGAGCGGCATTAAGCCTAGACTAGTGCGGTCTTTGAAAGAATCAGACAAGCACTGAGTTGAGGAGCTCGACTCCATACTCTGGGGGCTACGAACCACGCCCAATCGCACTACCGGATACACACCTTTCTTCATGGTGTACGGCGCAGAGGCAGTGCTACCCTGCGACATTATTCATGACTCACCTCGAGTGCGCATGTACGAAGAGAGAGAGGTCGAGCTCGATCGGCAGGACAGCCTAGATGCCATGGAGGAGGAGCGCGACGTCGCAAAAGCCCGTTCTGCATTTTCTTAACAGCAGGCTCACAGGTATCAAAGCAGAGAAATGCGGGCCAAAACATATAATGTTGGCGAACTCGTTCTACGCCTGTCGGAGAAGAAAAGGGACAAACTCAAGCCCAAGTGGGAGGGTCCCTTCATCCTCGACGAAGTTCTCACCGGAGGGGCGTACCGCTTGCGTGATGCGTCCGACAATCGGCTAGAGCCGAACCCCTGGAACGCGACCAGACTCCGAAGATTCTATGCCTAGCACCGAACTCTTTGTTTGTTTCCTTTCCCCTATTTGCTTCCGTCGTTTTTTCTCTCTTTTCGTTTTTTCTCTTTAGCCTTAAAAGCTTTCGTGCGGTTAGATTGTGCACCCCCGAGGCATACATCTTCAAGTATGTACATCTATTATACCTGGGGGCTTCTTGGACAGAAGCTTGCTATTATTATTTCCCGAACATCAAGCTCATCACATATGCGTTTTCTCCCATATGTTCCTTTTCTTCGCCATTATATGCATCGATATGACTTAAGTTTTGGCCAAGCTGGGTTGCCTGGCTCCTGTGCTTATGTCCTCCATACCCGTTAGTTCGGCTAGGGCATACAGGGAGCACCTCTGCGATTGTTACTGTCGGGTCATCCGGATGTGTACCTCAGACTGGGTGAAGCCGAAAGCTAG